>JARFXV010000711.1:0-665706 GCA_031761425.1 Cosmopolites sordidus | reverse complement strand
ATATATATATACTATATATACATATATATATATACATATATATATATATATATATATATATGTATATATATATATGTATATATATGTATATATATATATATATATATATATATATATATATATATATATATATATAATATATATATATATATATATATATGTATATATATATATATATATATATATATATATATATGTATATATATACATATATATATATATATATATATATATATATATATATATATATATATATATATATATATATATATATATATATATATATGTATATATATACATATATATATATATATATATATATATATGTATATATATACATATATATACATATATACATATATATATATATATATATATATATATATATATATATATATATATATATATATATATATATATATATATATGTATATATATATGTATATATATACATATATATATATATACATATATATACATATATATATATATATATATATATATATATATATATATATATATATATATATATATATATATATATATATATATATATATATGTATATATATATATGTATATATATGTATATATATATGTATATATATACGTATATATATATACATATATATATATATACATATATATACATATATATATATATATATATATATATATATATATATATATATATATATATATATATATATATATATATATATATATATAGAATACAATTTAAAGTTACTAGAGAAGTATTGTTTCACGAGACCACAGCGCGCATTTTGCTTGCGAGCGTTTTATAAAAACAACGATTCCTACACTATTGTTCGACGTCTGTACAGGACACATTATAATTTAACAAGCAATGGGTACGCAAGTTTGAAGAGACTGGAAACACTGGAGAGTGGAAACAGAATGAGCACAAATGTTTACTGCGTTTAGCCAGTCTATTAGAGACCATCCACGACAGTCTTTAGGACGAAAGATATACATTTGCATCCCTACAAAATTATTATTGTGCGTATTAAAGCCCGATGATCCAGCTAAACGAGTCGAATTCTGCAGGATAATGAAAAATCGTTTTAGGAACTTCCATAACATATGTTATTTCTGATGGATCGAATTTCCACACCAAAGGACATGAGAATAAACAAACTTGCAGATATTGGACTCCCGACAATCCGCTGGAACTGCACCGGAAACCATTATACTCGCCTAAGGTTGTCGTTTGGGCTGTCATATCAAGCGAAGGATTTATCGGCCCCTACATTTTTGAGGATAACCGTGGTCCCGCTCAGACTGTGAATTCCGATCGTTATTGCCATTCCGGACTTTTTTGATTCCAGAAATGCAAAACTCGATTGGCTACAACCACAACACAATTTTTCCACGTCACGAAAGCATTCTTCACGATTTACTCCTTGAAAGAGTAATTAGTCGCCGAGAGGGCATTAACTGGGCACCGAGGAGTCCAGATTTAACACCTGCTGATTTTTTCTTATGGGGTAGCCCCATAGGAAAAACCTTACTTTTTAAGTAAAAAAAAGTAAGGTTTTCAACCCATTACCACCCAACTTAAATGTTTTAAAGCAAAGAATGACAGACAAAATCCAGGCCAGGAAAATATATTATCACTTGTAGTTATTAATATGCCTCCATTTAAAGTTCTAATTCTCTTATTGGATAACCTTTTATATCTAACATTAACAGAAAATATTATCTTCAATATAGCATTCTAGGAAATATTTAATGTATTCATTTTAACTGTAGTTTATTGAAAAATAAAATTATTTACTTACATTTGTGTCTGTCCACCATTCGTCTGGGAGGCATATATTTCTTGCTCGACATACTGAATGTGATAACTTTGATGCGAAGCCACTGCGTCTCCCTCCGCAACTGAAAAAAAGTTTACAAATTCTTAGTATTACAATTTAGAACCCCAGTTCCTTGACCACAGACCCGCACCATTATGAAACTTTCTCCAATTATTAAGATCGTGATTGTAAAACATGTTACTATACTAAAACCAGTTACCGAATCCAGATCGACAATCCACTTGTAGCTACAACACCCAACTGGAGGAAAAATCAGATGCTCAAACAGCATCAATTGGGTTGTCGCTCAGGTAAAAGTAATCTAATCACTTTTATTAACTCCCATCCCCCTAACCGGGCTTGTATACAACTGTATGATACAAATATATAGGGAGATATGTTACACTGTGACAGTTATCTCGATACAAAAGAATAAGGGGGTGAGGGCGGTGTAGGCAGGAAGATGATCAGGTGGTTGGTTTTTTTGATGTAGGGTGAGTAACACAAAGGAATTCATTTGCAACGATTTTTATTACACTTTACCTTGTTCTTTATTTCAGATATTCACTTTGCGCGTGAAGTCAACTGGAATATTTCCTTACAACTAACTTTTATGAATGGTTGACATATTAGACAGTCAACACGAGATATTTATCATTTAAAAATAGCACCGGAGATTGCATATTGTCTTTTGGATGTTATTAATAGAAATACATACAGTAGTATGTATTAATACCAATAAAATAAGAGTGGAGGAGCCTTATTATTTTTTTCAGTTAAACCTATTTTTACGCTGTTTCTAAGACAATATAAATTTTCCAGAATGAATTTACTGAACATTTAAAATGCATACAGTGGATCCTAAAAATATTCTGACAAAAATGTTCGGACAATAATTAGTATTAACAAAAAAATTAACTGTATAAAAAACTTAGCTTATAATTAGTAATTGGTATGACCACCTTTGACCTTAATCACATTTCCTAAACGTTTTGGCATGGGTACCACCAATTTTTTAAAATAATTTACGTCGATTTTATTCCATTCCTCTAATAACTTATTCTTTAAAGTTTCTTTATAGTAATGTCATGTTTCTTTATATTAGTTTCCAATTAATGCCAAACGTTTTCAGTAGGATTATGATCAGGTGACTGAGGCAGCGTTTTAATCACTTTTGGGCAGTTGTACAATAGCATGTCCATACAATGGCGTAGTGTTTCGGCACTGACTACTTTTTGAGAATGGTTTTCCACCAATGCTTAGAGCTTAGGTGCACTAATTTTACGGTTTTTATGTACTTTTAAAATAAAGCATTGGTCTTTTTCATTTAATAATCTCGAAGGGCCTGTTTGCTTCTTCGGAAAAATTCTGTCCTCATTTTTGTAGCGTTGTCCGATATCTCCAACCGTACTTTTATTTAACTAAAGCATTTACTGAATTTTTCGGTAGGAATTCCCCCTTTCATAATGAAATAGCACTAACTGCCTATTTTCAGAACTAATGTTTTTTTTTATTTGGTATACGACCCATTTTAAGATGTTCCTTCGACACCAATCTACCAATTACTATTTGTAGTAAACAAAATTGGAAGATTACCTTAATTAGATTAAAATTATTTATCTAAATGTTTTTTGTTTCCGCGACCGAATATTTTTGAGGTGTACAAAAACAATATTTAAATTTTTTCTTAAAATTCTAGAATCAAACCGATGATTTCAGAACTTTGTTACATAAGAAGTTAAAAGGAGGTAAGAACGGTAAAATATATGGGAAGAAAAATATAATTTTTTTGCCTAAATTAGAACTGCTAGAATGATTTTTAAATAGGGTGTCTGAATATTTTTGGGATTCACTGTACATGGTATTAGTCTGAATATAAACAATGACTTTATCCATAATTATACCTTGATATATTTTAGAAAAAATTACGTGGTCAAAAAAGAAGGGTAATTTTTATTACATATCGTAAAAAAATTATAAAGTGTAATTCTCTAAAACTGTTTAGTCTACATAAGTACCAAAGCTTAGTGCTTTGTAGCATGGCCTTTATTCTTAATTACTAATTAACATTTTCCTGAAGAAAGGCGTTTAATTTTGCAACTGAGAAGCCAAAATACATCAGATGAATTTATTACAAATGTAATCAAAAGGTCACCATGTTTAATTGCTAAAGTTTTGAAAGAATCATATGTGACCCAAAAACAACCAGAAAAGAGAGGCCTATTATAAAAAGAAACTGTAGTGAAGTTTTCCAACGTACCTAGAAAAACATACTTTTTAGCGATGAAACCGAAATTAATTTATTTGGTTCTGATGGCTTTTACAGATTTAATACCTGTAGCAGCATGCCGACATCTTATCGACTTCATGCCAAGATGTCAATCAGTAATTATGAATAAGGGCCATGTTACAAAGAACTAAACTTCAGTAATTATATAAACTACACAGTTTTTTTATATGTAATAAAAAATACTCTAAATATAAATATTATTTTGACTACGTATTTTTTTCTAAAATATAATCTAAAAGATAATGTAATTGTTTATATTTTGAACTAATTTGGACTCAAATGCTCGATAAATTCATTCTGGAAAATTAATATTGTCTAGAATCAACTTAAAAATGAGTTTAAATAAAATATAGGAATAAGGCTTCGCCATCCTTATTTTATTGACCACCACTGTACTAGGCTAGGCGGAGCGACACCTATAGAGCAGTAAAAGAACTATATAATCAACTACATTTTTTAAGTTTCATCCTTCATATGAGCATATGTGAAGTTTCAAGTTGATATGTTAATTCCTTCGTACAAAAGCAGCAGCTTAAAGTAAACGTATCAGTGTTATTTTTTTAAATGGATAATATAGAAAATCGTACAGTGATTAAATTCGTTGCAAAACAATGTTTAAAGACAATGGAAATTCATAGTGAAATGATAAACTTAAGTCTGCTCCTTCAAATATGAACAGTATCAGTGGGATATTTGTGGGGATTTAAAAGTGATAAGTATATTGCTAGGACTTCAAGGGGGTTTTAGACAGTATTGCTGTTTTTAGTGTCTATGTGACATTAGAGGAACAAAAGAGCATTACAGTAAGAAAGACCGGCCTCTTAGAACTTCTTTTGAACCTGGTACTTCAAACATAAAATATGCCCCCCTTCTTACCCCCAAAAAGGTGCTTCTTCCGCCTCTCCATATTAAGCTTGGACTAATGAAAAACTTTGTCAAAGCCACGGATAAAGGAGGTAATGGTTTCAAGTACCTAAAAGGAATATTTCCTCAATTAAGTGATGCAAAACTAAAAGAATGCATATTTATTGGACCACAAATAAGAAAGCTTCTGGGTGAGTTCCGTTTTTATGAAAAATTAAATCAAAAGGAATTGACAGCTTGGAAGTGTTTTCTAAATGTAGTGAAAGGATTTCTGGGCAAAAAGAAATATGAAAACTATAAAAGCCTATGAAATACTAGGGTGTCGCATGTCCTTAAAAATGCATTTTTTACGGAAAATTTGGGTGCAATAAGCGATGAACAAGAAGAGAGGTTTCATCAGGACATCAGGACGATGGAAGCAAGATACCAGGGACGGTAGAACTCATCTATGTTGAGCGACTACTGCAGGTTTTTTTTAGAAAGGATGATGCTACAGAAGACAAGAGGAAAAAGTGAAAGTTTTTGTTGTCCCATAATACTCAGTAATATCTGCATAGATTTAACACGTTTTACATGTTTATATTAAATAAATATTAGATTGTAAAAATATATCGCCTCCTTTTTTCCCACCACCGACCTCCTGCAGCAAAAAACTGTACGTATTACAGTAATTAGCTTATCATTTTCGGATGTAGGACTACAAAATACTTCACATACACCTATTTTCATCAATATTACCTCAAAAAAGTTTAAATTTGTTAACCTGTGTTATCTGTGAGATAGTAGTGAGTACTTGATAGTGACAATGAATTTCACAAAGACTTTAAAGAGCATTGATAGTAAACTTATGGGTCTGTACGAGGTGACTTCTACTTTTTTCTCCAGGTTTGGGGATATACCTACTATATGCTGAAGTAGAAATTGAAAAGCTAGTGTGGGATTTTAATATTTTTTGATAAAACTGATTTTAATATGTTTATTGTTTCGTTACCTAGGGAATCCCGTCCTTCTCCCAAGCTGCGAAAACTCTAGATCTCAACATCTATGAAAGCAAAATCAAATTAATGCTATTCTCCACAAGACAACGCATTCAAAATATCGGTCAAAACTTCTTAGTAGGCAACTACTTTGAAGCCTCTAGTCAGTTCACCTACCTTGGATCTACAATCAACTCCGAAAACAGCGAATGTGATGAAATCAAACGACGTATGTTATTGGCTAACAGATGTTCTTTCGGCTTGAGAAGCTGCAACTTAACCCGCAGTACGAAAATCTAACTGTACAAAACATTAATTTTGCCGGTTCTCACATACGTCTTAGAACCATGGATTTTAACTAAAGCCGACGCAAATCTACTCCCAATATCGCAAGAAAGCCATTAAGAGCAATATTTGAGGGTGTTAGCAGCTGATAGACCCAGATGAAAGATAAAAATTAGCCCACAGAGAGCAGTTGAACTAAAAATGATGACTTTTATTTGAATAATACAAGATATATGGATCACAATTGTGTGAATTTGAAACACGTCGGGACTTATTCGTCTACGAAAGAGAATTGCGAAAGAGATTGCGTCTACGAAATTGCCAACGGTACTAGCAGAAATCAAACTACTATAATGAGATGTTGTCAAGTGTGGTCTAACAATACTCTCAAACAAAAATGAGTACATCTAAAGCTTATTGACCCATTTTTGACAACAGGATCCGTGGCTGTGGTTGATTATGAGAACAAGGTTTACTTCTAAGTTTCCCAACTCTTTATAGTCATATAATGTTATTTAGTCTGTAATATCATCGGCCCCACCTTGTGCTACGGTTATAGTAATGCAGAAATCAACATTGAGACGTGAAATCGCATAAATTCGTATTCAGTGATGGATTCCGATTGTGTTTAGGGGAACATTGTTGCCAAAGAAAAGTCATACGGCGACGTGAAAACATTAGTTTGATGTTGAGCAGACACTAGGTGTTATATATGGGGTGTCTAGTATGGGGTTCTCTTGCTTATAGCAGGTGTGGCGGTTAATAATTCTTATTTTTTTAAGATGTGGCACTGGAAACAGCGGTCGGTTCACAGTCTAATATCTTATGTCATTTTGTTGCTACGCCACTACCTTTCAAAATGCCATTGATGTTTAAACGATTTCAAGTTAGCGTCATATTTTTTCGTGTGGTAAACATGTCGAGTTTCGAGCCAAATAAAGAGCATTTGCGGCACGTACTGATTTTCTAGTTTAATGAAAAAAAAACGCGAGTGAAAACCGTCCTATACTTGTCGAAACTTATGGTGACAATGTCCCAATGGAAGACGCTTGTGAGCTTTGGTTTAGACGATTCAAAAGTGGCGATTTCGACTTGAAAAACAAAGAACGTCAACGTCAACAAAGAAGGTCAACTGAAAAAAAATTGAAGACGCACAAATTGCAAGCATCATTGGAAGAAGACAATATGGTAACTCAACAAATGTAATCGTCTGCATGTCATGGGAAAGATTCAGAAGGCAGAAAAATGGGTACCACATCAACTGAACCACAGACAACTGGAAAAGCGAAAAACGGTAAGTTTTGCTTTCTCGCCATGAAAGCAATACTTTTTCTGCATCGAATCGTGACTGAAGACGAAAAATGCATATATTTCGAGAACCCAAAACGCAGAAAATCATGGGTTGATGCATTGCATTTAGTGGGACCAGAAAGATGTCGTGTACCCTGAACATCTGAAACCAGATGAAAGAATTAATACTGTTCGCTACCATCAACAAATGATCAATCTGAACAATGCATTGATCGAAAAACGACCAGAATGGGTGACAAGACACGGAAAAGTGATTTTGCAGCACGACAACGCCACATCACACACAGCGAAAGCGGTCAGCGCTACTCATAGCCTCGAGCCCAGCTGACGACGGCTATGAGGCCAGAATCCGGTCCTGGGAGGTACTTGTCTCGACGTGATGGTGGCGGCTGATTTGAATCGAGCAGAAGCAAGGATGAAAGATTTCTGTTTTTCAAATATCTATCTCCACGACACCACTACACTATCTTTTGAGCATACCTTATACCTACATCCAAGGTTGTGGGAAAAATGTATCGCGTAGTTCGGACTGCTGCGAACATTCGCCTTAGGATGGCGCGAGTTGCATTGAGATTGCTACCCGCCATCAATATGGCCAGTTGAATTCGTCTTGCTCTGTTCGTTTATATTCGGCTGTCTCCTTGCGTAGACTCGAGCCCAGCTGCCGGCGGCTATGAGGCAAGAAATCAGTCCTCTGAGGTACTTGTCTCGACGTGATGGTGGCGGCTGATTCGAAACGAAAGTATATTATAGCATTTCGACGATTGAATACGATGTACCATAGTCCAGAAATTGCTACTGATGAAAGCTTAGAAAGAAAGACAAATAGTCAAGTAGTTTCCATTGGACACAGGCTGTGTATGAAATCTAGGGCTTCAGACAAGCAATCGAGTTACAGTCATTTTCGGTACACCCTGTACATTGACAAAAACATCGAACCCTCCGACACGCGGCAAAAGAAATTAATGATTAAACAGGACACGTAAGATGCACGGATAATCTGATGCGATCACCTGTATGACGTTCATCAAACGTGTGTCCAATCAGGCGTGCATAAGCCTAGGTATTGTCGAAATGTTATATGATTGGGGTTGCCTAGGAATAAGGGGCGAACAAAGGTGAGTGGGGGGACCACAGATCAAGACATCCGATCGAGTCAGTCAAATTACACCAGGTTTTTTCCCCGATGCTGAGCTTGATAATTATTGCGAGATTTTATTATGAGCAGGTATAAGATTAATGCCGGTTAATTGAGAGGGTGGACTTCGAAGGGGGAGTTAAAGGCGGTAAATTTTCTAGTTTGATCGTTGAAGGGAGTTGGTTTAATTTAAATTGGGTTTCGGAATTGAAACGGCTTCTTCCAGTGGAAATTACAAGTTGCATCAATGGATAAATGTTATGAAACTTTTACAATTGCTTTCCTTTTTACGATTCTTCTTTGAAATTTTGCTTCCAATTTTTTTGAACCTTCCAATAAGGATTTTAGAACGAAATTAGTACATATTTGATATTTTTCCATCTTAAAAGTGGAAGGGTGGTTAGTTGCTATTTATAAAAACATGCAGAGCCTTCATTTAATCCCGAACCCCATCTGACCTATAAATATGGACAACCAACACGACAAGTTGGTTACGATTAACACGAAATCAGTAATTTTTTTCTTTGACTTATATACACAGTTTAGCACTAATAACGGAAACAAACATAACATTTGAAGGGTACCGGCAAGTACAGTACAAAAACAAGGATAGTCATATTTTTCAATAAATAAGTTTATAGAAAAATGTAATCAAATATTTGAAAGTCTCTAACCTTTTATTTCCTATATGCTATATATTTTAATACTTTTTGCCTTAAGAAATATTTAACAAACAGTGAAATTACTTTGATACTTTACTTGTAGTTATTCATAAACTTAATACATATTTAACTGTGTAAAAACAAGGAATGTCCCCTTAAATGTAGTACAAAATGAGGAATGTCTATTAATCATTCAAATCATTATTCTTAGTGTCATATTTTAATGTCTGATAGTAAATCTGAGCTTCTAATGAACAACACTGTTTCAAACAGGTCTTCATATTTTGCTTGATTGATAGGTAAAAAGTATTTGTAAAAAAATCAGGAAGTAGGAACTCATCGAAAGATTCTATTTTTTGTTTTTTATTCAGTACTTCAATAACTTCACATGAAAGTGATTGAGTTCGGGAAGGCTTTATTAATTCATACGATTGATTAAGGTAATGCCATAGGAGTTTTGAGGTTAATCAAGCTCTGACTGATTTTGGTAGAATCAAGAAGTTTATATGTGGACAGTGTAATGAATCTTAAAATTGTGAACTTTTTATTCTGTGCCCGACAAGAGTCACAAAAAATATATAAAAGTTTGATTGACCTGTCCAGATGTTTGAAAATAAAGTCATGTAAAAATGGTGCAACTTCATCAGCTCCCTCCTTTCCGTACGTTTCTGGATATTAATAAAAATATGATTGACATTTGCGAAATTATGCACATTGAATGAAACCATAGTCAATTGTCTCTTGTAATATACATCATTAGTTGAAATATTAGGTATAGAAACATTTTTTTATAAATCTATAGCAATAGCAATAAACTCTTCTTGAGTTTTACTATGTTTTCTTGCTAGTTTATTTCTATCATAAAGCACTTGTGCTCTTTCTTATAAACAATATTTAATATAGTCAGTTATTTTAATTATTCTACTTTGTTTTCCCGTTGCCTTTGCTTTAACTAAATACATGTCACAGGCACTATACGTGTCCATTTTTGGATAACCAAATGAAATATTGAACTTTGTATTAAATATAGTTCTGTATGACTCGTATGCAATTTTATAATCAAGATTTTGTTCAACATACAAGTCAAACATTTGTTTAATGGATAGAGTTTCAGACAGATAATATTTTCTTGAATATTTTAAACCGTAATGACTATTTCTGCCTTTGAAAGATCTGATATGAGCACACATCTTTGCCAAATTATGCACTATAATATAACAAAGGTATTTACGTTTGTTGCTCTTTGACCAGATAAAAGAAGAAAGTAAAGGAGAAAATAAAAAGCTATAGGCTCAACGAAACCAGTCACCAAATACCAAGAAATAGTGAGGAAATTTGAAGATCAAGGAGAGGAGTGGAATAAAAATTGGAGTTTTTCAAGGATATAATACTGGAGGCCGCAAGAGAAAGCTGTGGAACTACAAAAATTATAAATAAAAACATGAAGAAAACCGAATGGTAGATAAAGGAATTACAGGTAAAGATTAAGGACAAAAAGGAAAAATGGAAAATATATCTGGGTAAAAAAAAAGATGAAGATCACGAAATATATAAAGAAAAATGAAAAGTAAAGACAGAAGTGAAGAGAGCGAAGCAACAGTCATGGATAAGATTTGGCGAAATGATGACTGAAAACTACAGAGAAAACTAAAAGTTATTCTGCGGAACTTTAAAGCAGCTAAGACAGAAAAAAGAGTACAGTATGATGAATATAAAATTCAAGAACGGAAATGTAATTATGGAAAATGAAATAATGGAAGATGGAGAGAACAGTCTGAGACGGGAACTAGTATGCAAGAAGAACAAAAAAATCATAAAGGAGATATTCAAGAAATAGATTTGATGCAATAAGAAGATATATATATATATATATATATATATATATATATATATATATATATATATATATATATATATATATATATATATAGCCATAGAGAAATTAAAAATGGAAAAGGCACACGGTAGAGACAGTATAACACCAGAAATAATTGATTGAAAATATATTGGAGAGGAACGAGTAAGAAGGCTGACAGGATTGTTGAACGACATTATGACAAACTACAGAGAAAACTAAAAGTTATTCTGTGGAACTCTAAAGCAGCTAAGACAGAAAAAAAGAGTACAATATGATGAATATAAAATACAAGAACGAAAATGTAATTATGGAAAATGAAATAATGGAAGAAGGAGAGAACAGTCTGAGACGGGAACTAGTATGCAAGAACAAAAAAATCATAAAGGAGATATTCAAGAAATAGATTTGATGCAATAAGAAGATATATATATATATATATATATATATATATATATATATATATATATATATATATATATATATATATATATATATATATATAGCCATAGAGAAATTAAAAATGGAAAAGGCACACGGTAGAGACAGTATAACACCAGAAATAATTGATTGAAAATATATTGGAGAGGAACGAGTAAGAAGGCTGACAGGATTGTTGAACGACATTATGAGAAAGGTAAAACTCCCAAAGGAATGGAACCCTGGAATCATATTGTCAATACATAAAGTGGGTGACAAGAGATACTGCAACAAATATAGGGGAATGATATGTACAAGCATACCAGGAAAAGTTATGACCAGAATATTGAAGAAAGGGATAAGGAGTAAAATCGAGATGACAATGGAGGAAACCCAATGTGGATTTAGGAGGGGAAGGAGCACGCAAGATCTACTGTTTCGGAGAAAACAAACAAGCGAAAAACTAATAAAAAAGAACAGAGATATACATATCTGTTTCGTAAATTTAGAAAAAACTTTTGATCGAATTGAAAGAGAGGACATATGGAAAAAGCTAGAGAAATAGATAGGATAGTAGAAGTAATAAAGATTATGTACAGGTATAGCAAGAACATCTTTCGAACATACAATGAGGAATCGTATGAATTTACGACAACTATCGAAGTAAAACCAAGATGTGTGCAGATTCCATTATTACTTTCGATTGTAGTAGACGAAGCGTTAAAAGAAGCAAAGAAAAGGTCGAGAACATTGTAATTGGAAAATTGGCAACTGGAACAAATTAAACTGACCGAATTGATGTTTGCAGATGATATGGCATTAGTAGCGGATACAGAAATGAACCTTCAACTCAGCTTAGAAATTTTGAATGAAGAGTTGACAAAAATAAACATAAAAATTAATATATACAAGATAGAGTATAATCATATCCAGAGAAAACAAGGAATATAACATACAATTAAATGGAAAGCTAACAGAACAAGTGAAAAGCTACAAATAACTGGGATCGACAATCGAGAGCAAAGGAAGAATCCTTCCATTCTTCCTTATAAACGATAAACAAATTCGAAATAAACTTCGACTTCGAAATAAACGATAGACTGGGAACAACCGGAAAAATTTTTAATATGATAAAGAGACCTTTCCTTGGAAGGAAAGAAATATCGAATAAGATAAAAACAGCAGTAAAAGGTAATCCAACTAACATTAACGTACACTAGCGATACATGGACTAGAGAACAAAACAAAAAGAGATATAATCGGAAATTAAATAATTAGAGAAAACCTACAGATTGAACCCATAAATGATAAAATAGCAGAAGGACAACTAAGGTGGTTCGGACGTGTGTGTCGCATGACGGAAAACAGACTTACAAAGAGAGAGTACAAAGTGCGAGTGCAAGGGAAGAACTATAAAGGAAGAGCAAGAGGAGCATGGAACGATGGGATTAGTGAGCAGGCTGGAAAGGGGCGTAATATGGAAAGAAATTAAAAAACTGACGCAAGACAGGAAGAAATGGAGAGATATGTATAGAAGACAACCTCAACTCTATACTTCTGACACCAAACGGTATAAAGGTATAGGATTAAGTAAGTAAGTTCCGGGACAGTGACATGAGTCTTGAAGATAAGAGGAAGATCAGGTGCTTCATGATCTCTAATGTTAACGTTTTAAATGCAATTGTAGTTGCAGATGCTAGAACAAGCTAAGAAGTATCCCACACTACCGTTAACCGGTATGAGAGACATATGAATGGTGCCAAAGTGCTGTCGAAGCAACTCTCATAAACTGTCGCTGCAGCAAGCCACGCGTCGGGTTGAACTGTTTAAAACTCTCCTCAAATAAAACAGATTTTTACTTGCCATGAAAAATAGGTTTATTGCCACAATCCTAATAACAAAAAGCAGTGTGTTATACACGAGCAACCAGCTCTCCCGGTACCAAGGCCGAGAAAGATTTGTCAAAAAGGTCATGTAGTTGGTAGAATTTTAAAGGAACCAACTTTGAGTTGGTTTCTGATAGGGCGATAAATTCGGAAATCTACTCATTCAACTTGACAGACAAACAACTACAAAAGTTCAACTTGAAGAGGGTACACGCTGTTCGCCGAAAAATATCCAGACTTGGTTAACCGTAAAAAAGTCCTACTGCAGCAAAACAATGCAAAACAACACACTTCACATCTGACAACCTCAAAAATTAACGAATTGAACTTTGAATTTCTTCCTCACCTAGCCATTCGACCCTCACCTAGCCATCCGTCGGATTACCATTTCGGTCCATGGTTCACTTTTTGCGAGGAAAAAAAAATCAGGACCGAAGAGATAAAAACAAACGTCATCTTAGTACCGAAGAGGATTATGATTACTGGCTCAAAGACGGGTTCAGATCATCGAAAACAATTGCCTGTATTTCGAAGAATAATCTCTTTTAAAATACATTAATTTAAATTTAAATAAATTTTACATCATCAACAGTGAATAACTAAGTACCTCAAAAAGACAAATACTTTTGTCACATCCTAGCATTAGTTAATGAGAGTCGTTACTGCATCCGTCGTAGTTAATCTTAATAAATTTTTAAAGTACCAATTTTTTTACTTGCTTATTATTTCCACATTAATGAATTAGCAATTAACACATTGAGTAGGGTGATTAAAAATGGTTTTGAAATATTTGAAATGCGTTCAAATAATTGTCTTTATAAGTTAGAAATTAACTTAGGGAATCAAACTGTGAATATTTGTTTCGTATAATACGAAACAGCATGTACAATGTGTCCAACTTTACTATGAAAATAGTGTTTCTATGTTTGTCATGAACGATCAGGTAAAGAAAATCTAAGCTAAATTATCGAATTACGATTACGATTTTAATTTCAAAAGTATTTTGAATATTGAGCAATTTTGACGAGATCTTTTCAGCAGCTCGTTATCCAAGCACCATTCCGTAGCTTGTTGACTGGATTGTATATCAAATTCATTAATCCACTTCTCGTCAACCATTATGATCCAAGCAATTTTTGTATGAAGCACCAATTAATGTTCTTTGTTTTTGAGTGATCCACTAATATTTTCTCCAAGGGCCGATCTTGTACATTTTCATGCATTATGATGCATTTCATGAATGTATGATCCGAATAATTTCGTTCAAGCATGTTTTCAGCAACCTGTTTGAGGCGTTCTTTTTAAAAAGTCAGTTTCTGCGTAACAACCCGTCTCATGCTTAAAACATCAACCTTAACATTTACAAACGGCATGTTCAGATTTTGAAACATCTCTGTTAAGCCTGAATGACCATTGCTCATGATAATAATTCGCTTTGTCGACGTTTTCGCCAGTCGAAGACATTGAATGTCGACCAAAACGAGGAAAGTTAGAAAGTTAGAAACTTAGAGAGTTTTTTGTATATATCTTTTACGCGGATGTTTTTAAAGGACCATTACAGGTGTTTATTTGCCAGTAGTGGTAAAAAAAATTATTGAAAGACCGAAATAACATATGCATGTCGTTTTTCCGCTTACCGGCGAATCATTGCTTTTTCGAATCGATCCCAACTTCATGTAAACCAATATATGTTTCATTTTAAAACTTGATATATAAATTAGCTCCTATATGGAACAAATGAGGTCATTTCCGTGTTCCGCTAGAATGACCTGCCTCAAGACAGTCCCATTCTGTTTATTAATAATATTCTCCATTCTTTTCTATTCTTGGCTATTCTTCCTGATTCATTTCAGGTTAGTTCAACTTAATGTAATTCTTTTAATATTGTTCTCTTCCATGTAATGTTTAGTCTGTGAAGTGTACGACAAATCCATTTACATTTGACAATATTTTACATCAATTCTTTTATTGGAACCATCAGTGTGAAACACTAAACTAGAAGAGATTTACCACTAGACACCAAATCACTTTTTTTAATCTTCTCGATGCACGTCTCGCTAACCATGGTAGCATCATTAAAAGATGATTCAATCTGATTTTCTAACTAACATTTCCTTTCTAACTAACTATTCTCTAACATGTTACATATCACAAACCTTGGAAATCATTAATATTTTTAACTAGGCTAATTGAAAAGTTCACAGAGCGGAAATGATAAAACAAATTTATAGTTGAAAAAATTACTTTATTCATCCGTATATTCTCATTTAAGCTCAATACATTGTTTCCAGAGGTTCTTCAATTAATTTATTTCATCATACCCATCTGCGGCTGCTATAACTTCTTCGTTTGATGAAAAACTTGCCACGTAGGAATTTTTGAGGTTTGGGAACAGACGAAAGTCAGAGCTGGCCAGATCTAGTGAATATGGTGGTTGCTCCAACAATTCGTAATGTAACTCTTTCAATTTGGCAATTGTAAGAACACTTCTATCAGCCGGTGCATTGTATTGATTAATTTTTTTCACTAAACCAGGTCTTTCCCATGAATTTTTGCATCCAAATGATTCAAAAAAGTTGAGTAATACTGCCTTGTTATTGCTTTACCGGTTTGAAGGTGGTAATCAATTAACAAAATGCCTTTTGCTTCCCAAAAAATTGAAAACCTTTTTGGTCGATTTCGACCCTTGTGGCAGTTTTGGCTGAACAGCCGGGCTCAGTCAGTCCATTCTCCGGTTTGTTGTCGCAGTTCAGGATCATAGTGGTAAGCCCAAATCTAATCCATAATAACAAAACGACGTTTAAAATCTATTTTATTCTTTCGAAAAAGATCCAAATGTTAGAAAGTTTTACTCGAAGTTGTTTTTGATCAGAATTTAAAAAATGCGGCATCCTTCTTGCACATAGCTTTCTCAAACCCAATTCCTTTTTCAAAATATAAAACACCCGTTCAGTTGAAATGTCCATGGTCTTAGTTTGAACTACAGTTTTTGAGAGCATTTTTTTGAATGTTTCCAAGATGTCCATGGCCATGGCCATGTATTGTTGTTTGCAATATATTTGACTTTTAGTTCTATTGTGATTTGCTATTTGTTTGATATTGTCGAGATTTCATTTATATTTATATTTTTCTTATATAAGAATATTTTTATACCAATTTCTATCTTTGCACTTTTTTGCAACGATCCGATAAACAATACGTCCCCTTAGCTTTTTCATTGCGAAAATAATTTTTCAATTTTCTATAAGTATACATAGAGTATTTTATAACTTACATCTCAAATATTAGGCTAAAATTTTGTGTATGGGCCTACTGTGATTTAAAGAGCAAAAATTTCCTATAGTAGCAGAGATGAATATTGTCCTAAATAGTATTTTAAAACTTACATCTCAAATATTAGGCTAAAATTTTGTGATTATTGACCTTTAGCATCTTTAATAAACTGTTAACTTGTTAGCAAATACATATTTTCGTCATATTATTTTGTTCATAACTAAAAAGAAAATATGCGTTTATACATTGTAACAATGTGTATGGGCCTACTGTGATTTAAAGAGCAAAAATTTCCTATAGTAGCAGAGATGAATATTGCCCTAAATAGCCTTACATCGAAAGCGTGAATTAAATCAAGGGTATGATTGATAGCAATCGTCATTTATGGAAGCTTGGATTATTCAAAAAGCACGATACCTTGGTACCATATCAATTGAGCAATGTATGCTGAGTGAACCGTATTTTTATACGATATTCATTATTAAAAAAAAAAACAAATCTTCCCTCAAACAATTTCTCACTGGCGATTAAGGTTGTTTCTATACAACGTTCATCGAAAAATATGATCCATGGGAAATTAGCTTGCAGATTAATATAATGGTCGATAAATTATTTGTAACATTTGTAAAGTAGAATCAAACCTAATAATTTCACTAAGTAATGCTCGCAATAGTTCAAACTGCAGAAAGAGCGTTATATTCTAACATAAAAACATCAGACTCAGATATCAATTCATCCAAAATGGTGCTAACTGATTGAGTTATTAAAGTTATTTCTGATTTCCAAATAATTATTGCTTACAAATACTTCTATTATGAATAAAAACTATGAAACATACCCCGACCTTTCCAGATAACGATCGCCTTAGAGCTTTAGTTGATAATATTCCTTATAACTTAGCAATTATTTCAAAGAAGCCGATAGAATATAAAAACTCAATAAACACATGTCTAATGAATTAACCTTTTTCCTTGCAAGGTATGAAAAAATACCATTAGAGGCAGCAAGGGTAGGGTGTTCAAACATTTTCATTCTACTATCTAAAGTATTGTTAAAAGTACATTTATAAAATGGAATTAACAGAAGATGATGTACCTGGTGCTAAATTAAAATTTTCAAATATCAAATAATCATGACAGTATAACGTCCTGTCAAAAAAAATTATCAACAGATAATATCTCCACTAAAGCTTGCTAACCATCGTTTCCAATATGGTTTTGGACTTTTGAAAATTTTAATTTGGCCCAGGTACACCATCTTCTGTTAATTCCATTTTGAAAATGTACTTTTAATAGCAGAATTTTACTTAGATAGAATACTTTAGATAGCAGAATGAAAATGTTTGTACCCCTACCATCTAGCGGTATTTTTTTATATCTTCCGAGGAAAAAGGCTAATTAAAGGGAACAGTTAAACAACGGAATATGAAAATGCCATTTTGGGAAAACAATAACAGAAAATTTATTTTAAATTGGACGCGACAATGTATACTTGACAAAAATTATCGCTCACTTTCATTCGTCACACTTTATAAGACGAATAAACAATATTTCGAATCTTTATATTTCTCTTTAAAAAATCCAACATTTTACATGTAAAATGTTAGAAATGTTGCAATATAACCCAACCTAATATAATAAGAATGGTTGAGTTATTGAAACTAATGTATATACTAGAAATACATCTGAGTACAGTGTTTATACAATTATGTTAAATAAAAGATCATTATGATATTGATAGTAAATTGGCCATAATGAAAAGAGTTCGTTCATACATGTCTCAAAATAAATGGAAAAAGCCAAAGCATGCAAAACGAAGAATATGTGCCTTACCTACTGCAATTGGTGTTAAAGATGTGTAAGATCTACCGGCAGCTTCTGTGGTTAGCAGCATTAAAAAATATCGACTAGTGTTAGTTCTGTTATGGTTATGAAAAAAGCAATAGCAACCGAAATCTTAACAAACAAAAAATGTCTATATAAGACAATTTGAAAAAATGCAAATTAATATTTATATATCATGCAAATATTGGCATCAATATGAATCTACAATACATATTTTTGTGCAATTCTTTCTAAGTGTATTTTTATGTTTTAGATTGAACAAATAAAAAATACTTCAAAAAGTAATACCATTTCAAGAGTTGTAGTGTCAGTTTCAAATACTTAAATTATCTAATTATTTAAAATTTTAGTAAAATCAAAATGTTATCATGGTGAAATAAAAAAGGTCTCTTACTTTTTCATACATTTTATTGGACAAAAATTTATAAACATTCTTTAATTATATTATAAATAGTATTAGGGTGATTAACTACATTATATATATTAAGGTAATACAACATTGATGAAGATTTGGGATCATTTGGGCATATTTGCAGGCAAAATTTATTTACTAAATTTTAAAGTATTCTAATTCAGAACTAATTATTTCTGAAGTGTCACATGTAAACTTTAATTTATGATGTAGTATTTCTGCAGTATAACATAGCATTAGGAGAGGAATTAAAATTGAATGCATTTTAAGTACTACTTGACAGGAAAATGTTTCATATTTGTAAATACTACATGTCTTTCTGTTTTGAAAGTTTTGTTTACATTCCTGTTGCATTACTTTTTGAAATATTATAATCAATAACCCAAAAAGATGCTGCAATGAAAACTTACCAGTAACTGTTATAAAATGTGGAGATGTAGTTGTGATACTATCCTCCTGAGACTCAGTCTCCTGGTCAGCCCCACCAGTGCTCTCGTTACTGGAGTCTCCAGCCTGTTCCAAAGCAATCACAGGTACACCATTGACCAACGTCCCACTAGCAGTTCCCTAAAATATTAAACATAATGTTACTTATTAAATATTAATTGCAAAATAACGCCATTAATATCTTTACCGGAAAGGGATAGTCTTCTAAACATACTTTTTGTTCCACTCTGGTTTATATCTTTATTCCAAGAGCAAATATATGAGAAGCGAAGGTGTAAGTAAAGAATTTCGGATAGGCAAGTAGCAATAGGAGGTGGAAAATAGACTTAGAGAGCAAAAAAAAGTGCTACCTGTAGAGCACTATATATCAGTATCGAGATTACCTGATGCAAACTGGCTGGCAGCACGATGAGCTGGGTCGGTTGAGGCTGAGCAGGGGGCGTTGTTGCAGGAGCGGGGGTAGGCGGGCTACTGCCGCCTCCTGCTGCAAAGCGAGCTGTGGTTGCCATGGTCCCGTCTCCAGGGCTACTCCTGCTGTTCTCTGAAACAGCCAACCAGATGAGAGAATATTGTGTATACGATACTGAGAAAGTTTGTGGGGCATGTGTTAGAGGCTTTCAGTGAACTTTTAACATTTTTTATCTATAGCAATTCTGACTAATAAATTGACTGTAACAGGTAATTTAAAAAAAAAAAAGGGTAAAGTTCCTAGTTGAAAGATCTCGAGCAATAGTGATACTCTTGATTACTAAAAAAAATAGCATCAGGTTTTATAATAGAGTTTCTGTAATATTGGTAAAACTAAAATAAAACAACAACAAATACTAAAAAAAATACCCCTAAAGACTGCAAAATAAACAGTTATTGAAAATATACAAAATATAAATTGGTAAAAGTTTTAAGTATGGCAAAAGTAAAACTATGGCAGTCAAAATAATTTAAAAAAAAGTAAATATTATGTTATTAGATTATTTATGATATAGATTAGTTTATTGTGATATAGCTTAAAATTAGATTATTTATGATATAGCTTTAAGAAAGAACTTCTGAGAAACAAAATTAAACACATTAGATTAAATAATATCTTAATTGACTTTATTAGTTTCAAATTTCGAATAATATAGTAATAACAGAATAATTTCGAATAACAGAATAATCGTCAAAATAATAATTTAGTAAAAAGAATAAAAGTATTTTAAGTGAATTAAAGAAAAATATATGAATAAAATAATTGAAATAGCTAAACATTTAATACAATTAAAATTAAAATATAATTAATTATATAATAAAATATAATTAAAATATAATTAAGAACTTAGCAATTAGGAATGTAAGTAATTAGATAATTCAAAATAGAGTCAACATATTAGGTGTTAAGTGTGTGAAAACACACGTGTGTGTCATTCTTTAGATATATTAAGTAATGTAGTTTTTTTAAACTGTTCAACATTTTATTTTATTTGAGAGTTAATACAGTTTTAATCTGATGGCAGTCGCTTTTAAATACATCTCTTACACCTATAAAAGTGACATTCACATCAGTCTGAAAAGAAAGACATTCAATCAATGGGCACTCTCCGTTTTCACGTATAGAATGGAGGTCTGTACTCTAATATCAACATCAGCATAGAAATTGAGGATGGTACAGAGACGTATGGAAAAGTTAATGCGGGGCGTAATTTTTAGAGATACAGTGTTCAATGAAGATATACTCCAACGTAAAGCTGCTGAGAGATATAAGATTGACAGGTAAATTGTTGGAATGGAGTCCAAGGGTTAATGTCCGCAGCAGAGGAGGGCCAATAACACGATGATATCAATATATCATCATGAATAATATTCAAATGACTGGCTACAGACAGCTTGGGATCGAGAAAAATGGAATCCCCTAGGCGAGGCCTACGTATTGCGTCCAAATGGTTGGATTAGGACGATGATGACAGTTTTAAACTACCATATAATATAATATTATTATATTATAATATTAGACAATAATATTGGCCCATTTCTCTGATAAACTTTCTATTCCCTTTTTGTAAAATGAGGGTGATTTTGAAGTAAAATATTCTTCGAGTGCAAAACTTTGCTGGTTATAATCAAAGAACATGGTTTCAGTAGGACGGAGCAACGTCACACACTTCCAACAAGTCTCTGCCACGAGTTCGTAAAATTGTCTCAAACAAATTGATCTCCAGGAGAGGTGACATAAATTTGCCTATGTAGTCCTGATTTGAGCTCTATGGAATTTTTCTTGTGGGGGCTATAAATCGAAAGTTTACGACGTCAATAAATCGGTTCTTTGGTGCAGTTAAAAGAAAATATCTGACACGAAATGGCAGTCATTCCAGATATTATGGGTCCAGCCGTCCTAAGAAATTTTTCTGTTCGTTTAGATAAGTGCCGTGAGCCTGAAGCTTATAAAGTAATTTCCAAAAATGTTTATTTCAATAATTATTAAAGGTTTTTTTTGATGGACGTCTCTTTTATTTATATCGCTATATCAAAAAGAAACTTTCTTTTGTGACACCTCGTAATTCACAGACTCTCATTTTTTCTTGGGTGATCTAGCACTATGAGGTATTTTCGATTATTCAGTCTTGAACGTTTTCGAATCAAAGCCGTTTAGCTGGTTTTAGCAATGGTTAACACCATTGTATTGTAAAGCATGAAGTTTTAAGCTTTGCGGCTAATTCTTGAGTGGTTTGCTTAGGGTCAGCTTCAATTCCAGGCAACAACAGATCTTTATCAAATTCAACAGGTCTTCAATGACATGTTACGATATTTTTTAAGCTGTATACGGCCCATTTTTGACCCTTTAGTTTTTCAAATATTAACCGCTCCAGATGTTTATTAAACACAGCGCGGCCTTTTCCTCGTTTTTCCGATCAAATACGGGAGTCCGAATACGGGAAACCGGCACGATATAAATCATGTTAAATCATATTATTAAGTTAAATTATTGGCAATAGATTGCAATGTGTTTAAACTAAACACCTAATAGCTCTACTTGATTGCAAGAATGCAATTTATTGAAAATACGATACTGAAGACAGGATAGTACTACATTTCAACGGCTGACGTTAAAAAACAAATACACAATTTAATTTGAAAATCCTAAATATAAATTTTGGTAAGATAAACATGAATAGAGAAAACGTGTATACACCAAACAAAACCCAGAATATAATATTAGGTATGGAAAATAAAACTGTGTTAAAAATACTTGGGGTTGCGAAATAAATATTCAATATATTCAAAACGATAACTGGTTGTTTAAAAATATATATCCAAACAGAAGTAGTAAAATAATCGGTTAGACCCAGAATAGAAAATATCAAACAAAGCCAGAAAAGACAAGATTTAAATATTAAATTCACAAAAAACAAGACTTTGATCATGCCTGGATATCACACCACATGAACTATGTGAGACATGCTAAAATATAGTGCGAAATATAAAAAACTCAAATATAAAAACTCAAACTGGAACCAGATGGCAACAAAGATACAAGTATAAAACAAATCAAACCTCACGATTTAAAGGTAAGTAGTACGGTTGAAATAAGTAGAGAAAAATATAAAATTGTTTCCTTTCCACTTTGATAGTGTAATTTAAAATTCATAGTAGAAAAATGCATAAACATATATAAGGTCGCTATTATGTAACGGTCAAATATCTCGAGAAGGCGTTGAGATTTTGTAATGAAAACCAAACCTTACACTTTACTACATCAATTCAACATTCAACGAATTTTCGTCATTAGTTTTAGTTTTTTATCTTCCTAATTTTGGATGACTTTTAATACTGCCTGTATCATTGAATCTTTTCACCGTTTTTGAAACTGTTGACTTAGTGATGTTTTTATTCGGATGTACTTCATTAAATGCTCATTAAGTGCGTTTTCTGTCACCGTATCCAACTATTGTTAGTATTTCAATGTTTTCTCTTTCAAAGAAAATACATATTAATTCGATACAGTGGTGGCTCGTGAGGGAGGGGTAGGGGCACCGCCCCTGCAGTATTAATCACAGTAAACAATTTTTCAGAGCAAAACGCCATATTTTATTTCCGTTCAGTTTATTTCCTTTAACTCATTTTAAGATATTATTAAAAATTAAAATTTCCAAACGTCTGTCGACCCATCACATCAAATAATGCGGATAAAAATTCCATCCTCTCGCCACAAGTTTTACATCGTTGATCGGACGTTTATCTCCAGCGACCGTATGCCACGTCAAATTATCTCATCGTTGGCGTTGCATGTTTTGTTGGTTGCCAGATTTCGGGGGTTTAACTGCTTTCTAAAACATGAGATTTGGACGTAGATTCCCTGCAACCGATCGTATCGGCAATTAGTTTTAAACGCTGATTTGACGGGGGGTACGGAGCGTTTGATATGTCTCCCGTCGCGTATTGCATTCGCCTCGTGAATACTTGTTTTGATTTGGGATTTGCTACACGTGTGTACACACTGAGTAGTACTTTTTAAATAAAATATTTTAAAATATATATATAAAAAAATTCTGGTTCACCTCCTGTATAGGGTTTCAATAGCATGAAAAAAAAAATCTACAGCAGCACTATTTTCTTCTACGCCCTACCACTTTAAAAACCTACGAACCACCACTGATCCATATCCATATCCATATAAAAATTTAAAGAAATTTGAAATTCACAAATTGACGCTAACAGTTTTCAAGTATAATCAAAAACTTCATTAAAACACTCTGAAACCCAATATACCCAAAAAGTGGCAAACATTTCCTGATGTTTATGTATAAAATTTCATTAAGAAATCTCAAAGAGTTCTCAAGATATTTGACCGTTTCCATACAGAATATATATATATATATATATATATATATATATATATATATATATATATATATATATATATATATATATATATATATATATATATATATATATATATATATATATATAGTGCTAGCCAAAAATCCCCTCCCCCCTTTTATCTTTGAAACTAATGAAATTTGGAATGTGAAAATGACTGGACGTAAACTCCTTTTTTAGTGACAGCTAATCACGTAATCACCATAGATGGCGCCAGAGTGTCATTGTGACCAATAATTTTCAACGGGATCATATGGCAAGTGACACCTCATTTGAAAGATATTTAAAAGACCTATTCAACCATACTAATGTTGTTTAGGTTCAAGGTAGGTTTGACGCATAAAATAAATAAATACTAAAATTTGAGTATAATTAATACAGACTCACAAGTCCGCCCTTACAGTAAATGTTCAAAATGTGCTCCACCTACTTCCTGGAAGTAAAATATCCTATTGGTAAACTCTTGTCGAACTCGTTCAAATGTTTCGGCGGAAATTGCTCTACACTCTTTAATAATTCGTTATCTTAAAACCTCAATACTGTCAGGTGTTGTAACATATACTTTAGATTTAAGGTACCCCCACAGAAAAAAATTCAAAGGTGTAAGCTCCCGTGACCGAACAGCCTATGTTATCGAACCTCGTCGCCCAATTCATCTACCAGGATATCCCTGATCCAAATAATGTCTTACTGCAGCACAATAGCGTGGAGTATCTCCGTTTCAAAGTTACCAAATTCATCCGTATTGTCTTCCAGATTTTCGAGAATTAGCGGCTCAATCGCGGTCTCTAACATCTCCAGGTACGCTTTACCGGTTAAGTTTCTAATCAAAAATATAGGCCCAACTATGTGGTTTCCCAGAATACCTGCCTAGACATTTACTTTTTCTGGAAACTGTGTATGTTTCTCACTAAACACGTGAGGATTTGTATCACTTCAGTACTTTACATTTTGAGTGTTCACATTTCAATTGAGGTAGCAACTACTTTCGTCACTAAAGCAAATTCTTTTTAAATAACCTGGCGCTTGATCAATTCTAGTGGTCATATTTTCACAGAATTGCAGTCTTCGGTCGGGGTCGTCATCTGAAAGTTGATGCACCATTTTTAATTTATAGGGGTAATTTTTTTTAACACCTGGGGCACCGTCTTTTGACTAACTTCACAGCAACTTGGATTGTAGAACAAGTAGGGTTTACTACCATTTCTGCAATTATGTCAATGTCTTTGTCATTAGAAACGTTTGGTCTACCAGATCGTTTTGTATTTTTAACACTATTGTTTCAAGTTTATGAAGAAGCTCCCTCAAATCAGTCATCGATATAAGGCGATATACCTCATCTCAAAGGTGCTCCGCAGCATGAAAATTCTTTCCGCATTCACCAAGCATTAAGATAGCTGCTACCTTGTCTTCTAAAGTACGTAACATTGTGTTTATTTAGGAATTTAAACGTTTCATCCAAAAAGATTTCAAGTAAATATTCAAAAATTGAAACCATAAAAAATTAAAACCAGAATTACAAAGAGGTCAACTTTTTTGACAATTGTCCAGAGGCGAACTTGTGAATTTGGAATGATTATACGCTAAACTGAAATTTTAGTATTTATTTATTTTAGGCGTCAAAACTACTTTGAACCCAAACAAAATTATTATTGTTGAATATGTCTTTTAAATACCTTTCAAACGAGGTGTCACTTGCCCGCATCGGTCCACCGTGGCGGATTACATTATTGCGCGGATTATTTCAATATGACAATACAATCTCAAACACGACCCTCATTCCCCGGAGGCCAAGGGGCAACTACCTGTTCCAAGGCAGAGGATGCTAAGAATCACCGGGTTAGATCAGGCAGCCATTGGACTTTAGACATTGCTACTTTTAATATACGGACAATAAAAACGGATGCCCGACTGCAAGAACTGTTGATCGAACATACATATTAACATTGGAATGTTATTGGGCTGTGAAACACGAAGAAAGGGTGCTTGGCTTTTATGGACTACGAAAAAACATTTGACTCAATCTCAAAGCAGGCCATAATGGATGCCGCCCGGCAGGCATTTAGCAGACTCAACATAGTGTTTAAAAGCACTTTGCCTGAGAAGAAAAGTTTTCGATCAATGTAGTCTGCCCGTTATGACATATGAAAGATGTATGCTTGGCATTGCAAGACGGGACAGAAAGCCCTGCACATGGATGAGGGAACAAACAAAAGTGTGTGACATCATTGGAAAAGTAAAGCAATTGAAATGGAGATGGGCGGGCAGTTCTAAAAGTATCTGTTTCAAGAAACGATCTGCAACGAAGAAATGCAGATGCAAAGGTAAACCTTCTTGAAGTAGATATTAGGCTTTGGAGTCGATGTGTGAAGGTTGGCTAGGCTCAACTCATAATTTTTTCGCTTGGACTTAGAACGGATAACATGCAACCTGAAGAATTTACGGTAAATTTATTTTTGAAGCAGGGGCGAGTACTAAGTCCAATGCTCTTCAACCTAATTGCTCTTCAACCTTCAACCTCTTCAATGCTCTTCAACCTTCAACCTATTGTGGCCTATAGGCCACATATATATGGAATGAGTACGGATTAATGAGTGTATATTCGCAGACGATGCCGTAATATTTGGGAAACATAAAACGGTTAGCCAAGAAAACCAAGTATGGACTACATGTATGTACTACATGTATGCACTACAGTTAAAAAACCTAAAAATCAATGAGGAAAAAACAAAAATATTGGCAATCCGAAGAGTAATAATAACAAGTGGGCACCTAAATATCTTGAAATGAATATTAATAACCATGGATAGGATCACGAATCCAACAAAAGTGTACCGCAGCCTGAAAAACACAAAATGAGTGTCTAGCTGTGAAAGCTGGGTACTGACAAAAAGTACCAAGTCAAAATTACAAAGCAGAAGTTCTTGTACAAAGTGCTAGGCATCGCAAAAAAAGATAAGATAAGAAACACGTCAATCTGGAAGTAACTACAAGTCCAACCATTGTTCAAAAGAATAGAAAATTGTCAGCTGCGGTGCTTCGAACATCTTACAAAGATGAAAACATATAGACCAGACCAGTTAAAGAAATGTAAGAAGCCAAAGACGTAATAAAAGAACAAAAGGGAGACCTAAGAAGACTGGGGATGAGAGTATCAACGAGAGAGATAGTGGCAGACAGAAGTTTTACAAGAGCAGAAAAAGTTAGCTAAAGACCAAACGGCGTGGCGAAAATTATTTATGGCAATAAGAACTAGATATATTAGAATACCTTACACCCTTTGGGTAAAATAATGATAGATCTGCTATACTACAGTTATCTTGAGATATCATAAAACTGCTAATAAATTCTAAACTATTAATCATACCAAAAATTTAATGGTACAATATTAAAAAAAGCATTGCATTTTCTTTAAAACGATTACATGTATTTCTATTTTAATGACGCCTTTGTCAGTTGTTTGAACTGTCAATTTTTTTACAAATCCTTTAATTGTATTTGGAATACACGGATTGAATATTGCATAACAGAAAAATACTTATCTAATTCTTACGCTTTCCAACACCATGTTACACTCCAGAATTCGGGCGTTTTGGGAATTCTTTGCTATTCTATTCATTCTATCAATGATGTTTCCTACAAATCCGTTTAACAAGAAAAAAACATTTCATTTATTGCTCTAAGTTTGAGTGTATACCTAGTGTTTCCTTAAAAAAATAGAGAATTTTATTAATGTGTAATTGGGAAAACAATTAATACATCAATGTATTAATCAAACAATTAATACAATACAATAAGAAATATTTGTCATAAACTAAAATTCTTGAAAATAAAAAAATAATTTTTGGACAGGTTTAATCAAATATCAGAATATCCAACAAATTTAAGGTAAATATACTAATTTTAAAGAAAGTATAATTACATTTTTTACACGATCAATAGATGAATTTATTAGCGATTTTATGAAAATTAGCACAAATCTTATGCATTTATAGCGAATATAATTAAACGGCCACAATGTGTAATTGCTAAAGTTTTGAAAGACTTATATGTGACCCAAAAAACAACCAGAAAAGAGAGGCCGTCCAAGAAAAATGAGCAAAAAAGTGGATAATCGTATTTGTATGCGAGACCGAAGAATCTTTTTGCTATCTCCATCTCTAAAGTATCAGCACCAGAACCATAAGACAACATTTATAACAGAAGAGCAGTTTTTAAGTGTAAACAGAATATAAAGCAGCCGTTACAATCTGCAAAAATAAACTGTAGTGAAGATTTTCAACGTAACTGAAAAAATCATTCATTTTAGCGGTGAAACAAAAATGTATTTGGTTCTGATAGCAAATTGTACGTGGGAAGACGTATTAATAAAGAATTTAATCCACGTAACGCTTTGGGTATAATGAAGCATAGTGGTGGACATATCAAAGTATGGGAGTGCTTTTCATATAACGGAGAGGTCCAATATTTTGGATACAAAAAATATGACAAAAGAAATTTAGTTTCTTAGGAACCTTAGAGACAATAATGTTTCCTTACGCTGAAAAGAATATGCCTTTACAATGGATCTACCCACAAGACAATGATCCAAAACATTCGGCTCACGTGATGAAACAGTAGTTCGAGAGGAGACATTAAAATTTTATCTAAATACGATTGAGAACCTTTGGAATGAGTTAAAACGACAGCTTGAGAAATTCAGACAGCTTGGTTTTCAATAACTGTAGAAGCATGCCGACACCAAACCAAATCTAATAATTAAAAATAAGGACCATATTACCAGGTATTAAGCTTAGGTAACATATAATCAACACATAATTATGAATAAAGTAATTGTTCATATTCACATTAACACCATGTATGCCTTTCAAATAAATGCTCGGTAAAGTTTAAATAAAATGTATTAATAAGGTTCTGTCACTCTTATTTTATTAGCCACCACTGTATGTGTATATATATATATATATATATATATATATATATATATATATATATATATATATATATATATATAGAGCGCAATAGAAATTAAAAATAAAAATAAAATCTTACTTTCGTATTATGATTCAGGAAATCATTCAGGAGAACACTTATCGCCACATCAATAAAAAGTCAAACTTGATGAAACAAAAGACAAAGACTAACTGTAAAATAAAACAAGACCAGGAAGGTCTAACAATTGAGTAGGCAATGTTCTACAACTATACACGGAATGTTTAGTTACGCTTGGTCAAAAGCAGCCAAGTGGAAAATGCACCCCCATATTTCTATGTTGCCGGTAAAAAAAACGCAGCCCCTTCAGCACGTGCTCATAAACATAAATAAAACTAACGGTAACGAATAAAATACCAGGTGCTACGACGGTATAAACCAGCGATTTTCAAAACAAATATAATTCCAAATCAAAAACTTTAATTTTATTGAATTTACAATTATGCTCGTGCGGCTTATTTGGAACAAATCAAAACGTTGTCTTCCTCGACCAAAAATATTCATACAAATAGGTATTGATTATCTTGTGGTTTTGATGCAAAAAAACTGATTAAGATGTATTACATTACGATAGTCCCCAAATTCTCCCTGAAATTTGGAGTGATAAGTATTCACCACTATATATATCAGAAACATACCTTCAAATGCATTATATTGAAATGCATTCACTTCAAAGAACGCAAATTTCGAAGACAATTTCGACTGGCAATAAGAAAAAATATAGTATCGTGAGAAAAAATATTGTTTTAAGACAACACGCTCGCTTACTCAAGCGCAATCCGTCAGAAAAATTTGATAAAATTAGAACACTTCCGCATTGTTCATCAGATTTCAATCTTATTTCCACCTATTTAATAAATGCATACCTAACAACACACTACAATGTAAAATTTGAGAGCGGAGATTTAATATAGTATTGAGCAAAGTTATCAGCGAAACAGACAGACGTAAATAGAACAACGATAAAGAAAAACCGATATACAGATGACCAAAATATGTTAACACCATAGAAAAAATTAAGAGAGAGACCTATCACGAAATAAAGCAGAAAACCAAAAGAGCAGGTCCAGAAATATAGATAAAACAAAAGTGATGTAAAAGAAAACTTCAAGAAGGGAAATTCAATAAGGGACCAGAACCGGATAATCGGCGAGAACACATTAAAGTTGTGAAGGAATGTACTAGGCTAATTCAAAAGTTCGCGGAGCGAAAATGATAAAACAAGCTTATAATTGAAAAAATGGCTTTATTCTTCTGTATATTCTCCCTTTTTGGTACTCCAATTTATTTATTCAATTTCTGAAGTGGTTTTCTGGTTTTCAAGTCCTTCAAAATACTCATCTACGACTGCTATAACTTCTTCATTTGATGAAAAACGTTTGCCACGAAGGAGTTTTTTGAGGTTTCGGAACAGATGAAACTGTTCGGATGAAACTGTTCGAAAAGAGCGGGCCAGATCTGGTGAATATGGTGGATGCTCCAACAAGTCATAGTGTACCTCCTTCAATTTGGCCATTGCAAGAACACCTCTGTGAGCCGATGAATTGTCTTGATAAAAAATGACTTTTTTCTTCGCTAAACCATGTCTTTTCTCACGAATTTTTGCATCCAATTAATCCAAAAGGTCTGAGTAATACTGTCCTGTTATTGTTTCACCGGTTTGAAGGTAATCAATTAACAAAATGGCTTTTGCATCCCACAAAATTGATGCCATAAGCTTTTTGGTCCATGTTGACCACTATGGCTGCTTTGGAGCTGAACAATCGGGCTCGGTCTGCTCTGCGGTTTGTTGTCAGAATTTACGATCATAGTGGTAAACCCAAGTCTCCTCCATAGTTACAAAACGACATTTAAAATCCATTTTATTTTTTCGAAAAATATCCAAATGTTAGAAAGTTTTACTCGAAGTCGTTTTTGATCAGAATTTAAAAAATTCGGCATTAATCTTGCACATAGCTTTCTCAAGCCCAATTCCTCTTTCAAAATATGAAAAACCCGTTCAGTTGAGATGTCCATGGCCTTAGCAATTTCACTCAAAGTCTGTCTGTCATCCATAACCATATCATGTATAGAATTAATTATTTGTTCAGTAGTTGCACTTATTGGACGTCCAGAACGACGATCATCATCCAGGCTTGTATGACCACGTTGAAACTCACCTGGCCACTTACAAACCATTGTTTTTGAAAGAGCAGACTCCCCTAATACATTTACCATTTCACTATGAATTTCCATTGCCTTTAAACCTTTTTTTACAAAGAATTTATCACTGCACGATTTTCAATATGTTCTATTTTAAAAAACAACACTGACACGTTTACTTCAAACTGTTGTTTTTATACGAATGAATTGACAGATCGACTTGAAACTTCATATATGTTCATATAAAGTATAAAACTACAAAATATAGTAGGTTATATAGTTATTTTACTGCTCTATAGGTGTCGCTCCGCAAACTTTTCAATTAGCCTGGTATTAGATGAATAAATAAATATTTAAAAAACTTCTTTGATGGTTTAGATTAGTGTAACAGTTAGTGGTACCCATCAGAAATTCATGATTAAAAGCATGTTTACTGACAACATATTGTTTTTTTGTGGAATGTCGGTAGTAATATTGTAAAACTGTTTTGGCAAATCATTCTATCGTAAAATGATTCGAATGAAAGTAATAGTTCACTGAAAACAGTACGTATTGAGGACACCAATTCATTCAAAGATTTTTTACAGACGGACCTTATTTCAAAGAAAAAAGGACACCATTCTTTTCTTCTAGTTACGTATCGTGCGTATCGTGGTATCGTGCTATTTTTGATCAATTCTTTTGAAAATCTCTCTTCCTGGACATCCTTTTGAATCGATCAACATCATAATTTGAAACATAATTCACTAGGAGTTTTGAAACACAACAAACACAACAACAAAATGTGCTTGAGGTTGGAAAAAAAATCATAGACTTACGATTACAGAGTGAAAGAAAGTTACTTTGAAGGAGACAACATAAACATGGATAGGTGAATCCAAAGTTTCCAGTTTATTTGTTTTGACAACGTGAATAGTAAAAGCTGAACATCAGTAACTTCAATTGTGACCAGTTAATTTCCAGTTGTTTTTGCAATAAATTTTAAAAACAAACAAATTTACACTTTATAGTAATTAACTAGCAACCTGACTATTCTACACTTGGCCAACCATACCTTCAAATTTCTATGTTCGTCGCCTGAGTAAATTTAATGAAATTGATATCAAATATAAGTCCCTTAAAAAAAGTATTGAATGATTCTTAGTGCTAATTGAATTATGTCATTAATCTCCAGATTCAAGAAAAGAAACTTCCTGAAGATTGTGACTTGTAACGAAAAAAGGATCATCTACGATAATAAGAGGTAAAAATCGGGAGTTAATTCTGGTGAGCCATTCACAAATACTCATAAACTAAATATCCACGCCAAAAAGTTGTTGTGTAAGTAGTGGAATCATCTGAGCATCGTGCATTATAACTTGCTCCAATTTGGTCAAACGGTCTTTCCTGACCGTTATCAGTAGCAATTGATTCGGGTTAATGACGCTCTAGATCAGGAGTCTCCAAACTACGGCCCGACAGTGTCATCAATTCGGTCCGCGACTAGCGAATTTAGCAAGCGTATGCTCGTTTAGGGCGTGTACTCGGCGACTAGTTTAGTAATTATAGATAATGGCAGGAAAATTAAAACGGGTTTGGCCCTTGGAACTTGCTGGAGTAATCGGTATGGCCCTAAGGTTGGAAAGTTTGGAGACCCCTGCTCTAGACGTTAACAAGACTTATAATGACAAGGGAAGAAGCAATGTTAACATATTACAATGTTAACGTTATTAAACCGACTTACGAATTTGACATATAATAAGTGAACAAAACTTATGGTACAAAGTAAATATTTAAAGAAACTAATCATACTGGACTAGATGGTGATATCAGTAAGTTTGAACTAGCAAAATTTCCGCTGTTATACATTTCTTACGCTATAAAATTCCTGTTAAAACTAATGTATGATCATGATTGTGTCATGCGTTTGAACTCGAATAACAGGCTAAAGAAGCTTCTAGGTGAAAGAATGTACACACAGTAAAAAAATGTTCCGTCAAAGAAAGTGTTAAAATGTTTGTGTTAAATATTTAACACTTTTATGTGGTGATCTGACACAATACGATTGTGTTGTTCGTTCGCTTTATTTTTTAACATAAAAATGTGTTATTTCTTTCAATAGTAGCATTTTAAATGTGACTATAAAATTAACACAAAAGTGTGTTCGTTTTACACTAGTCATCTATTGAAAACTTCCCCCCACCTATTGTTTTTACGCGGGAAGCACGACGCTATCTTCATTGCATACAATAAATGTGTTTACGTGTCCATCGTGGCACGGTATAAATATTATCAATTATTAGGTTTGTTCTAGCAACGATTTCAAACGGTTCCATATCGTCCGGAGTTTGCGCAGACGAATGTACACGTTCTAGCAAATTAAATCCGGGATTCCGACTACCAATCAGATGTTCTAGCGACAACAAAATCTAGCTTGCAAACTAGTTTCAAACCGTTCAATTTAGTTTGTGACATGCGCAATAGTTGGAAATGTTTGTTGATTTATTTTGATTTTGGATTGTTTGGTTATGTAGAAGCTAATTTCTTAAAGTGATTTATATTTTTATTATTTTGCTGAGTTAACATCGATAAACTGCAAACTTTGAGACTATTTAGTATTTGTGTTTTAAAACATTTCCGCAGGCTTTTCAGGAAAAGGGGATTTCTAGGTGTGATTGGGGCTATTGACGGCGCGCATATAAAAATTAATAAGCCTACTGTTGATCCAGACTCATATTTAAATAGAAAATATTTTTACCCATCCAGGAAGGTATATAACTTTTATTAAATCTATTTTAAACAATATTCATATTCCATTTTTGATATCCTTCATACTTAATGTTTTAAGCTCAATTTTTTATTATTTTCAGATGCAAGCTGGGTGTGATCATAATTTGAGGATAAAAGATATTTTTATTGGATATCCTGGCTCTGTTCACGACAGCAGGGTTTTTAGAAATTCACCTCTATGTGCAGAAATGGTGGATAGGTGTCACGATTTTTATTTACTCGGGGATAGTGCTATCCTTGCATGCAGAACTTATTAACCATATTTAAAGATAGAAGGAACCTTACAGCCATAGAAACAAATTTCAATTTAAAGTTATCCACAACTCATTATGTTATTGAACACTTTTGGCTTACTGAAACAGAAATGGTAACAACTGTACTACATTAATATAAAACAAAATAGATATAGTGCGTTTTATTCAGGCCTGCAGAGTACTGCACAATTTATCTATAAGAGATGAATTTCTACCAAACATAGAAAACTCGTAATACTTGAATTTAATAAATAGGAGGAGGAGGACAAGTTATATTTTGGATAATTTAAGGTCAAAGAGGATTGATTTTTAAAACCAGCATAGATATTATAATTAAAAGCTCCTTTAGAAGACTTCTAAACACAAACTTCTTTTGAATGGTTTGACTTTCTTTTTACCTAGTATATAATTTTCTTTTATATTATTTCGTCTAAATTTAAATATAATTTTCATGTTGACTGTATGTCTTATTGTGTACCCAAGGCTTGCCAACAAATATTTTATATTAAGTAATGTAACATTATTAAATATTTTCAGATAAAAGAAAAAGATTTGATAACCTAGTTTCTAATTTTTAATAACTCTTAAACCCAAAATAAACAAAACTCCCTATAAATTAATAATTCCTTTCTACATACATCTAATATATAATATAAAATGAAAACTAATAAAAACATGAAATTTACATAAGTGAATTAATATTGGAATTAGTATTTTTACTAATTTCTTCTATCTAATAATTCATTTCTTCTTTTACATTCCAACTCCTCTCTCTCAATCTGCAAAATTTGCTCTATTTCGTATTTTTCTAGATCCAGTTTTTGTTTTCTATACTTTGTTTTTTAAACTTTGTAGCCTGTATCAGTTTTCTTATTTTCTTCGGTGTACTTGCAGAGGTTGTTAGTGTTTTTTCAACAAATATATTTGCATCTTTGAATTCCAAGTGTGGTTCAACATTTTCAATTTCACTTGCAACTCCCGAACTTTCTTCATTAGATGATTTAGTTGCTTGATAATGCCTAATGAGCGAAGTAACATTTCTGGGTTTATAATTTTTTTTTGCTAAAAATGGCATTAATTTCTGCATCAAATTCAAAGTATTTTCTTCTTCTTCCAGTATGATATATGTTTTGAGGTAGAAAGCCCCGACTGTACCAGTACAGCCGGCACACAAGAATACTGCTGTACAGGTACAGACCCACTGCTTGTGTTGGATGGGGGCGAAATTATAACAAATTCTGAGATATCCACAAATATAAAATCGTATATCTAAAGAAAATCACAGTAAATGTGATACAAGAACTCACCGTTAACATCAATATTATCCATTTTAACCAACTTTATTATTTTTTTGATAAAAACTACATTGTTCGCTTTACTATTTTCAAATAAAAATATAAACAAACGCGACGTAACCAAAAATATTTACGTATAAATACGATTCGTATACGTCAATATTCTTTTACTCAATGACGCAGAGAAATGTCAATCAAAATAAGCGTTCTAGCAGAAAAAAAATCTCAAACCGTTTGCAACAAAGTTTAGGGACGAACATGCGCAGTTAATTAATCCATCAAACTGGTTTCAAACCATCAGAAATTGATGCTAGAACAGACCTATTATAAAATCTATTAAAATATCAATAACAATCGAATTTGAATTATATTGAAATATATAGCAATAAAGTGTAATTTTTTTAATATTTAAATATGTAAACATTTAACATTTAAATGTCAAAACTTTTATTGATTGCTTTTATTGCTTAGCTTGATTGTAGAGTATTTTAACACGTATTTGGGTTACTTTTAACAACAATGTGTGTTATGTGGCTGACACAAAACGTTTATGTTAAATTTTTTTACTGTACAGGGTGATTTTTTTGTGTGTACGAAGGTGCGCGTGCGTACTAAATTCAAATAAAACAACCAAATTAGATGCCTTGAAACTAATTTACAAACTATATTACAAAAACCATAAGAAAAATTTCGAGGATGTACAACGGCGATTTTTCTAACTTTTGGCGTTAACCCGGAAAGAGGCTTTGATCATCATCAGTTGCTGATTATGAATAATTGTGAATCATTGGAGTTACGAAGATGTTATCATTCTATGAATTATTTATATAAATTGTTGCAGAACAAAATTAATAGTCCATGCTTGCTCAGTCAGTTAAACTTTCGGACAGTGAAGGTGAAGTCTAGACTTGCGTTGCCATTTTATTTCAATTTGGCTTTGAACAACGTTTCCATTAAATCACCATTATACTCTATGCGCTTTATTTTTAATAATACTTCAGCGGATTGTGATATGAATAATAGTTCATTGTGCCAGTCAGAAATTGAGTTTGTTTTTGTTACCGTTTATTGTGTAACTTTATTTTGAGTATAGACAATTACTATCAACGTAATTAATTTATTGGTATACTTCCATTTCTCTTTGAATTTTATTTTATTGTTATTATAGTATGTTATTTTGTTTAGAATTGTTATTAGTGTAGTTATTATTATAGTGTAATGGATACAGTGTAATAAAAGTGTAATAAAATAAATACTAGTAATTAGCTCTGTAATTGGAATATCCTGTTAATAAAGAAGTATTATTATTATTTATTTATTTTCATCCTTTTTCCCAGCCAAGCTGGATTTTAAATAAAGTGCGGGCCGTAGCCAAAACAAATTCATTCTTCCAAAAAAATTTAGGCGATGTGAGTGGTATTAAGGATTACCGCCCTCTGCATTATTTTAAACAGATTTTCTTCTAGTCCCAGAAATTTGATGTTATTTTTCAGATTCTTTGGTATAATGCCAGTTGTTGAAATTATCAATGGCACAATATGGACCTGGTTCAACTTTCATTTTTGCACTTTTTCTGCAGCCGTCTTTTGAATATTGTGTATGTTTTCTTCTTTTTGTGCACCAATATAATATCTGGCCTATTACAGTGAACGGTTTTGTCCGTTATTATTATTCGGTCATAATATAACCTCAAATCGGCTGAATCTAGTACCGCCTCTAGGGTGTATTTATAATAAAGAACTCCCTCTGTTATAAGGTTATTACGACTTGCAAGCTCCTGGTGGACTATACTGGCCACTGATTATGACGGTGAAGATAGTCCGTCTACAATATGTTGGATAGTCTCAGGCTTTTCGTGGCATTTTCTACACGTGTCATGTGATACTCGTGCATCCTTAACGATATACTTTTGGTAGTTCTTAATGTGCACACATAAAGCCTTCAATCTCCGGAAAAAGACCTCCCCATGTCAACCAGGCGTTCGACGCACTCTTGTCGACTTCATGACGGTCAAGATCATGGGGGTCTACCATGTAGGGACATATTATTATTATTATTATTATTATTATTATTTATTATTATCCTCGTACTGAACTCAGCATCTCTGCCTAAGCTGGTCTATATTACAATGCCAAAATGAGAAAGCAATTCAACTCCTCTTACTTAGCATAAAATTTTACGAACAATGTGACATGTCTGCAAGAGTACTGCACGTTGTCCTACTATGGCAATCGACTTTGAGATACCAAGATTCAAAAATTTTTTTGAAAAGTTCTTACTTATTAAGCCTTCGGCGGATATAACAAAAGGCACTATCTCTACCTTATGCAGTTTCCATTGGTTTTTCAAATCGTACGCAAGTTTTTCATACTTAGTGGTTTTCTCCAACTCGGTTTTCCTGATATTATGAGAGAGTGGCACTGCGATGTCAATTATAAAAGTCCTTTTCTCCTTTTTACTAATTAGAAGAATGTCTAGTCTATTATAATATTATTGGTATTCTGGTGTATTATTATTATTTAGTATTAATATTATTATTATTTATTTTGTGGAAAATAATATTAAATGACACTAATGCCTGAAAACAATTTCGAACAAATCTCGCCCGCGACAAATGTTTGCCGCGGCTACTTCTGACCAAGCGCATTGTCAATCCAATTTCCGACCACTATTTCAAGCAACTGGGGCCTTATGTTCGCAATTATCCGAGTTATGTTAGCTTTCAAGGCTTCATTAGTTGCTGGTTTATCGGCATAGACCAAAGATTTAACATAACCCCAAAGAAAATAATCTAAAGGCGTTAAATCAGATGACCTGGGTCACCAATTAACTGGTCCGTTCTTCGAGATAATTTTCTCATCGAATTGTTCCCTCAATAAATTGATGTTGCGTTCGCTGTATGACATGTGAAGCTATCTTGTTGCAACCACATCACCTCCAGATCAAGACCATTCAAATTCGAAATTACCTAATCATTGATTGCTGCAAAAGGCGGTGAATTGCTAAATTTGAATCTTCATCAACACGGCCAACGAGAGCAGCGATATTTTCTTCGGAACGCGCAGTTTTTGGTTTTAATATCGACCAGCCTGAAATGCATTCGGAATTTGTAGATAATTCGGCGAATACATCGCTTAGTTGGGCTCCATGTTCCATGATTTGCCAGACTACTGGCTACTAATACAAAGGGTGCAAACTCACAGTTTGTTTAACTGCGACCCCTGCGAAGTTCGGACACACTAAAAAAAATCAATCTTACTTGAGATGTATCACTTGATGATAGACCTTCTTAGGAAGACCATGACAGAGATCGACATGATTTTTGTAAAACTGACGAGAATGCTCTTTTTGCGTTTCATTTAGATAATTATTAAAACACCTTTTCACAAAAATGACCCAGCACGCCCCATTTTCAAGTACCTGATTCTCCTTTATATCATGGGCTCATTGAAATTATTTGTACGGACAATGTAGGAATTACCACAAGATCGTAGAGGAGATATTTCCACAGTATTCTATGAATATTTAAGGTCAGTTTTATTGTTTTCTATAGTTTAGTTTGTTTCTGTATCATTTACAGTACAAGTGTTTAAGTCGATATTATATATAATGGCAAGTTCTAGTCGTCGATTTTGCAAAAATCCAGCGGATAAATTTTGTTATGTATGCGGACGATTTATTTTAAAGTTACAAGCTTTCCTATATCCGAGGAAATCAAAAAAGCCTATCATTTATATTTTAAGTGCCAAATTGGAGATTAAGATAAAAGTTGGGCTCCTTATGTTTGCTGTGTGAGTTGCCGCATAAATTTAGTGCAGTGGATGCATCACAAGAAAAATTCTATGCCGTTAGCTGTTCCTATGGTGTGGAGAGAGCCTACTGACCTTGTAAGTGATTGCTACTTTTGTATCACTAAAACAAAAGGGATTTCAAATAAGCAAAGGGACAAAATTCAGTAAATTTACACTTAGACCAGTTCCTCATAGCCAGAAACTACCGGTACCGATTGCGCCTTTAAACTTGTACAACATGTTTCCCGGTGATTCTAATTTTTCATAAGGATTTGATCCACAACTTCCTGAGAACACCTAATCCAACATTTTTAACAACTATCAGTGAACCTCGCTTAATAACCCAGAATTAATTAAATGACTTGGTACGTGAACTGAGATTGTCAAAACAAAAACCGGAACTTCTTGATTCCAGACTTCAACAGTGGAACCTGTTGGACAAAAAAATGGAAAAGATAAAATGGAAGAATCGCTATGTACCTGTTGTGTTTGAACAATGTGTGACAATGAAAGAAACCTATGACAACTTAGCGCAACCATACTAAATCGCGTTAAATATGGATATATTGCTAAATATGGATATATTGCTAGAACTTCAAGGAGGTTTTGCAAAATATTGCTGTTTTTTGTGTCAATGGCAATGGTAGGGCAACAAAAGAACATTACAGTAAGAAAAATTGGCCTCATAAAACTTTTTTTGAGCCTGGTACTTCAAAAATAAAATTTGCCACATTGTTAACCCAAAAAAGGTGCTTCTTCCTATTCTCCGTATTAAGCATAGACTAACAAAAAACTTTGTCAAAGCCATGGGCAAAGAAGTAATCGTTTCAAGTACCTAAAAGAAATATCTCCTCAATTAAGTGGTACAAAACTAAAAAATGGGATATTTATTTGACCTCAAATAAGGAGCTTCTAGGTGATTTCCGTTTTCAAGAAAAATTAAATGAAAAGGAATTGGCAGCTTGAAGTATTTTGTAAGTGTAGTGAAAGGATTTCTGGTCAACAAGAAAGATGAAGTCTTGAAAGCATATGAAATTAGGGTGTCGCATGTCCTTAAAAATGCGATAATAATTTTTTACACTCCCGTTGAATTATTCCGGAAAATTTGGGTCCAGTAAACGACGAATAAGGAGAGAGGTATGCTGAGCGACTACTACTGGTTTTTAATAAGAGATGATGCTACAGAACACGAAGAAAAAGAGAAAGTTTTTGTCGCTGTATGACATCTCATTTAATATATTTTTTATTCACATAATCTTCAGTAATGTCTTTGCATAGATTTAACACGTTTTACATGTTTATAATAAATAAATATTAGATTGTAAAAATATATCGTCTCTTTTTTTTCCTCACCCCCTGTAACAAAAAAAACTGTACAAGTTACAGTATACCTACAGTACAGTAGCTTATCATTTACAGATTTAGGACTACAAAATACTTCATATACACCTTCATATTTTAATTAATGTTACCTCAAAAAAATTTAAATTTGTTGACCTATGTAATTATTGATGTGACTTGTAATCAAAAATAATCAAATGTGACATGTCAAATGTAATGAATATTCTAGTACTGCTTAATTGAAAAGTTCGCGGAGCCTCATATGAACATATGTGTTAATGAACATATGTAATAATTATTTGTAAAAGAAGTTTAAAGGTAATGAAAATTCAAAGGGAAATGGTAAATGTATTAGAGGAGTCTGCTCCAGTTGAGTTTCAAACGTGGTCATACAGGCCTGGATGATGATCCTCGTTCTGAACATCCAATAAGTGCAACTACTGAACGAATAATTAATTCTATACATGATATGGTTATGGAGGTCAGACAATTGACTTTGAGTGAAATTACTAAGGCCATGGATATCTCAACTGAACGGGTGTTTCATATTTTGAAAAAGAAATTGGGCTTGAGAAAGCTATGTACAAGATGGTGATCAACATTTGAATCTTTTTCGAAAGAATAAAATATATTTTATACATCGTTTTGTAACTATAGATGAGATTTGGGTTTACCACTATGACCCTGACTGCGATAACAAACCGCAGAGTAGACTGAGCCCGATTGTTCAGCTCAGAAGCAGCCTAAGAGGTCAAAATTGATCAATTGGATCTTTTGGATTAATTGGATGCAAAAATTCGTGAGAAAAGACTTGCATTAGCAAAGAAAAAAAATCACCAAGAGAATACACCGCCTCACACAGAAGTGTTCTTGCAATGGCCAAATTGAAGGAGTTATACAGCGAATTGATGGCGCATCCACTATATTTACCAAATCTGGACCCCTCTGGCTTTCATCTGCTCCCAAACCTCAAAAAAGTCCTACGTAGCAAACATTTTTCATCAAATGAAGAAGTTATAGCAGCCGTTAATGCGTATTTTAAAGGACTTTCAGAAAATCGCTTCAGAGATGCAATAAATTAATTGGAGAACGGCTGGAAAAAATGTATTGAGCTTAAGGGAAAATAAACGGAAGAATAAAGTTGTTTTTTCAACTATAAACTTGTTTTATCATTTCCATTCCGCGAATTCTTCGATTAGCCTAGTATAATGATCAAATGTAACTAACGCTCCAGTGTCCAATTGAAGAAAATAGCCAATTAAGCGCAAATATTTTTTTTGATTAAAAGAGAATGCACAACTACTAGTTGCAATATCGAAAAAGATAATATTGCGAAAAAAAAATGTTATAAAAAATGTTCCGCTTCTGTCGATACAAAGGTTTGTAAAAAGGAACTTTTTATCTATTGCTATTACATTGGAGATCCCTGAATGTACAATAACTATTTTCTGCGATAAAGCCAACTCTAAAAAATGTTACCTATATTTAATTTTCCATATTCGAAACATTTTTTTTGTGGTAATTTCCTGTAATAAACAGGCAACTTTGGGAGAAAAAGACAAAAAAGTTTGTTAAATTATTAAAGCTTAATAAAATGCAACTAAGTTAATATATTGGGTTGATTTAAAAGCAAAACCGAAGTGGTATCTACTTCACCCGTGTAAAGTTTTGATGATTGACAAAATTTCAAATTCAGCAGTAGAAAAATAATTGTGTCATTTGGCTCTGCTTTTTAAATCTTATTAAGCATTAAAAATCGCAAAGAAATAAGGAGCAGCTTTTACATATGCTTTGCAGGTGCAAAGGCAAGAATGCCTTGCAGATGCAAAAGATTCTGCTTGTGATTCCCAATTGAAGCGCAATAAAATTGATCAATTTTTAAAGCGGATGGGTACAGGTAATGAAAAATGCGCGAACCGTTACCCGAAAACCAGACCATTAATTTGGATTGCATTCTTTCAAAAAAATATCGGGAATTGATCATTTGAAAAGCCCACTTAAAGGGATTGTTCAGAATTATTTTTATCGCTAAGCTAAGCAACTGTCATCTATACTGACGCGGAGTTTGAACGTCATATGTCATTTTGTTTTTTGCTCGATTTTATCAGTTCATTTCAAATTTGTTTTGCGATTTTTACAATGGATAAAAACATCGAACAAAGAATTTGCCTTAAATTTTGCATTGCAAATAGAACTTCGTGTGCAGAGTCGCTGAAAGTGTTGCAGAAGGATTACGGTGAATCGACTTTATCAAAAACGCGTGCATATCAGGGGTACAGTGCATTCAAAAGCGGTCGAGATGCGGTGGAAGATTTGCCTAGCTCTGGTCGGTCATCAACGTCTTCAACTGAAGTTAACATCGCTAATCTGAAAGAAATGGAGACTGAAAATCGTCATTTAAGTTTGAGAGAGAGATAACCACTGATCTTTCTGCATGAAATGCGTTGCCGCTCGACTAGTGCCGAAAGGCCTGAATTTTCTTCAGAAACTCAATCGCATAAAGGTCGCTGAAGACATGCTAGAATGAGTCAATTCCGACCCCACATTCATAAAACGCATTGTAACTGGTAATGAAACATGGAGTATATCCATGTTTATCTGGATCTACATCTCTATCATGTTTATCTGGTTTGTATGCTAAACTTGTATAAGTTTAGCATACAAACCAGTCAACAAGCTTCGGAATGGCGCCTTCCAACTGAGCCGAAATAAGTGTATTATGGCATAAGTGTATTATTTCGGAAGGGGCCTACTTTGAAAGCGATATTATTTATGCAATAAATTTGCATAAATAATAAACATTTTGTTTTATTGGCCAATTTCCGTAACTTTTTTTACAGAATGTATTACTGTTCACAACTGAATGAATTAAAGCGAACAATCAACCAGAAGCAGTTTCTATTAGCTAACAGAAAAGACACGTGTCTTTGCTCACTTAACACAAACGACTTGACTGGGATGTTTTGGTCGATTCGCCGCACTCTCTACACCTTACGTCCTCTCAACTACTATTTATTTAGATTGTTTCAAAATTGCTTCAAAAAACCTTTACTTTCTAGGAAAGCTTGAAAAATCACCTGGATCAGATCTTTAGCCAGAAACCTCTACGAGCTCGAAATTATTCAGTTACCGGAAAGATGAAAAAATCATCGAACCGAACGGCCCATGGGACATTGGTTAAATGTAATTTTTAGTAAATAACATTTTTCTACAAAATAAATTATTTGCTATACATCGTTGATACCTACAACTTTCTGTTATTTTTGTACCAACTTCATAATGCCAATCATCTCAGACTCATCAACGAAAGGCAAATCCAAGTGTATTTTAACAATCCCTCATGATTGAGAGTTTTTCTGTCTAGTTAATTCTGGAACGATCGGAATAAGTAACAAGGAGAGAATGCGTTACAATAAAAACACAGTGGGCGTAACACTAAAAAAAGATGTTTGTTTCTGATATCCCAGTCCTGAAAGTTTTGTGCATATCGTTTAAACCAATTTCGTTAACTACGAGCAGTATACAGTAACCATCCATCCATCCATCGATCATCAGCCTATTGAAGTCCAATTCTGAACGTAGGCCTCCTTTAAGAGCTTTTATTGAATTCAATCCTGCGCCGCCCGCATCCCGTTTGTTTTGATGTGTTTTTAGGTCATTTGTCCATGTAGTGGAGGGGTGTCCTCTGTTTCTGAAAGCTTGCGATCTTGGTCTCCATTCGAAAATTCGTTTTGTCCACCTGTCATCAATCGTTCTCGCAACATGACTCGCCCAGTTCCACTTCAACATCACTTCTTTCTACGGCATCAATCACTTTCGTTCCTTTGCGTATTTCTGTAGTCGATCTCTGAGAGAAACTCCCAGCATTGTCCGTTCCATTGCTAGCTAGTTGCATCACCCGTATCTTTCTAATTGTCTGTTTTGTTTTGTGATTGTTGAAGTCTCTGCACCATATGTGAGACCTGCGAACACACACTGGTCGAATTATTTTCTCCTCAAACAAACCGGCAACTCTGATTTTAGTATATAATAGTGGCAACAAAAAAAACGAATTTATTTACAGTTAATTTTATCTTCAGTCGAGTATGTAATCTCCGTCGTTATCTAAGACCTTTTGCCATATTGCTGGTGGAGTTTCAATCCCCTGTTCATAAAATTTTGTTTCTTTTGAAGAAAAATATGTTTCTAGATGAGCTCGCACATCATTGATATTTTTGAAATTTGTATTCCTTAGGGAATGTTCCATGGATCGGAATAAATAAAAATCGGATGATGCTATGTCTGCAGAATATGGGAGATGTGGTAAAACCTCCCAGTTTAGCTGCCTTATTTTTTCTTGGGTTAATCTTGCTGCATGCGGCCTGGCATTATCGTGCTGCAATATTAGCCCTCTTCTGTTGACCAGAGCTGGCCGTGTTACCAACAATTAGTTACGTAATCTACCAAATTGTTGGCAATACAATTCAGCCGTAACTGTTTTTCGCGGTTTCAATAGTTCAAAATGAATTATGCGACAACAGTTGTACGGCTAGTTGATTTGGAGAAAGCCAATGTTTGATGCACTTGTCGTTATTGTAGAAGACCCATTTCTCGTCACCAATAACAATCCTTCGTAAAAAGGGATCACTTCGTTGTCTGCATAATAGAGATGTGCAAATTGTACGCCGTTATGTAACCCATATACACTGCCTGTAAATCTTCCCGATTTCTTGAAAATGTCTTTAGACTGTTGACCAAGTAGCCTGAAAAGTTTTTGCTCTTTCCTGGATACTCAGATTGGGATCAGTTTCCACCAGTGATTTTAAAGCGTCATTATCAAAGTCTACATAGCGTCCACTTCGATCGCTATCAGATAAGTCAAAATCGGCATTGGAAAATTTTCTAAATCAGCGTTGGCACTTATTGACTTTCAATACGTCTCCATACACACCACAAATTTTCTTTGTCACAACCGTTGCATTAACACTCGATCGAAAATGAAACAACATGCAATGACGTAAATGTTCTTCAGGTGGTTGATTGTCCGCCATTTTACACCGGTGTAATAAAAACGTTTGAATTTAGTTGTCACAAAGGTTAAGACCACGTGTTGAAATATTGCGTAATAAAACACCACTTTATACATTCACACTCCGAACTAAACTGAGGCAAATATTCCACACTATTAATAATTGATTACTTATGGGTACCCTTAATATCTCAAATTTCTGAAAGCAACCCACGCAAATCCGATTCTTCTAGAGATTTCACCAGTCTGATTGTCTCTGTTGATACAGTAACGCTTTATAATAAAATAACACCTCCATTAATCTACCACACGGAAAGCATGCTCTGCATATGCAATCCCGCATTCAAGATTGTTTGATGTGCCTCGCATGACCTTTACCGCACTATGTTATCGTAAACGATCCAAATGCATCTTTATCCACAATTATTAGCATTCATAAACTATGCACTGAGAATAATCACAATCGCATGTCTTCTTCACATTCCCCGGGATTCGTCAAAACGTGCAGTGATTGTGTCATTACTTTTCATCTTATCCAAAATGAAGAAACTCATCACAAAATGGTAAGTTAGAATATTATCGTGAGGTAAAAAAAAGTACTCTCTCTTTATCGTTTCAACTGAAAGTAATAATGAGAAAGATTATACCATCTAAGATATTTTGAAACGATCTAAATAAATGATAATCGGAAGGCGCAACGTCGGGAGAGTTCTGTAGATGGACCGTAGCATCCCAGTCAAGTTGTAAAAGTTTGTGTCGGGTAGCCAAAGACACGTGTGGTCCAACAACGTCTCAATGGAACGCATTGTCTTTTCTACACGTGGATGGTTTCTTGTTTTAATCCATCTAGTGGTGAACAGTATTTCTTTGAAACGTCAAATGAGAGTGCTGCCTTTGGAAAATGGACATTCCCGTTTTAGTAGCGTTCTAAGCAAAAAAAAAACAAGGTGTTCTGATTTTTTCCTTTCTTTGTGGATTACAAAGGTATGATGACACTGAAAGGGCACACTTTGGGAATGTAATGATTCGTATCCCGTGTTTTAAACATTCATTTTAAAAACTCCGTTTACCATGAAGCACCGTGACTACAAAACACCAGGTTACTGAGATCTTTTTTCAAAAAAGTCACTATAATGCGATTTGTCCAACTTTGCAAAATAAGCAAATGTCTCAGCTTTCGAACGATTTCTTCATGCTTGAGAAGACGAAGTAATTGGTGGAAGCCAAATCCGCCGCATACGGCACATGTGGATGCACTGCGAACCTTAGATCATGGACCTACATCAACATGGTTACGGCAAAAACCGTATGCGCAGACGCATTATCGTGGTAAAAAAGCAATTTCATTTTCGCCAGATGAGGATGTTTAACTTGAATAGCATTTTTCGATTAGTCGAGTGGTGAAGCATAATATTCGCTCAAGTAGTCTACGAGCACCACATGACGCGAATACTAGAAAACCGTAACCACCGTTTGGATTACCAGATCTGTAAATATGAAACTGGAATTTGCCCATAGATGGCCCTAGCTGTCTATGTAGTTACCGTCAAACCGCGTCATCGGGGCTATTTCCTTGTTGACATCTGACAAAGATTTTCAACTCACCACGATACAAGTTTCATACAACAGCATAGTTTGTAATAGCGCTAAACATATAAAATGTTGTGCCTGGAAACTACAGTATGCGGACAGCATTGATTTTCAGTTACCATTTGAAGAAAACTGCTGTAGAATCGCATCGAATGCTTGTCGAAGCTTACGGTGAGCATGCTCTTAGTAAATCATAGTTCTTTGAGCGGTTTAAAAAATTCAAAAGTGGCGATTTTGACGTGAGAAACGAAGAACGTAGAAGACCACCGAAAACGTTTAAAGACAGCGAACGCAAGCATTGTTGCATGGGGATGACACTCAAACGCAACAACTCGTAGACCAATTAAATGTGATACAAGAAGCCGTCTCTATACATTTGTGGGCCGCGAGAAAGATCCAGAAGATGTGATAATGGGTTCCTCATGAACTGAGTGAAAGACAGCAGGAAAACCGAAAAACCACTTGCGAAATGCTGCTTACCAGATACAAAAGAAAGTAATTTCTCCTTCGTATTGTGACAGACGATGAAAAATGGATATATTTTGAGAAGCCTAAGCGTTAAGGATAATAAGACAATACTATGTGTTTGGTGGGATCAGAAAAGTGTGATCTATTATCAGCTGCTAAAACCTGGCGAAACCGACTGATAATACTGAACACTACCGACAACAAATGATCGATTTGAATCAAGATTTCAAAAAAGGCAATACAAAGTACTTTTGCTTCATGATAATCTACCATCACACACAGCAAAACTGGTCAAGGAAACGATTGAGGCTTTTAGTTGGGAAATACTTTCACATGCGACTTACTCACTAGACTTGGCGCCATCTGATTACTACTTCTTTGCATCGATGGGACACGCATTTGCTGAGCAGCGCTTCACTTCTTACAAAAATGTACAAAAATGGCTCGATGACTTGTTTGCCTCAAAAGAGCAACAGCTTTTTGGCGTGGCATCCACAAATTGTCAGACAGGTGGGAAAGATGTATAGCTAGCAATGGGTAATAATTCGAATAAAATATTTTTTATAATTTTCATACAATAAACTTGTATTTTCTATACAAAATTCCGGTTTCATATTTTCATACCTGATACTGTAAATATATGTTTCATCTACTGTTATAAAACGTTGAAGGAAACGGAAAATATAAAACATTACGAAAAATAAATGGATATGAGCAGAATCCTAATTTGGATTTTCCATCTCTGAAATTACCAAATAAACAAAACAGAACCAATCAATAATATTTTTTATTAAAATTTAAACACCAGCTACCGAATAATTCAGTTTTAACATTTGGAACTAAACGTAAAAATCTAAATAAAGTTGTCAATTTATGAAAATCGAAAGCACTGAACATCTGAACAAACCAATAGTTTCAATATGAAAAAAAAGCAATATCATATTTGAAAAGTTAAATTATAAAATAATATACGGTTCGCAGATATATTCTCAATTTTTGTATTAAAAAATTAAAATGTTTTTAAAAACAATTTCGAAAAGTTTTTTAATTCGAAATCATAATAAACATACGCGGAACTTCCACGTCTCACGGAAAATAGGACTAAAGAAACAAATATTTGTTTTCGACAAAAATCATTATTTTTATTCAAAATAGTCTCCTATTTTGTTTTACCTAATTAGGTTTACGAATGAATGTTTGAGCTCGGCCAAAGATATGTCCGTCAGGATGGCGGTCAATGGCCTCAATTTCGGCATTACGCTGCTCTTTCATCGACAAATGAAGCATTTCGAAGAGGTAGAAGTCGCAGGAAGCCAAATCAGGCGAGTATGGTGAATGATTGATGGGGTTAAAATTCCATTTTTGTTCAAAAAATCAGTGATCAGCGTCGAGCGATGGGGCGACGCATTATCGTGTAACAAGCGCGAGCTGCCTTGTTGACGGTATTGTGGCCGCACACGACGAATACGCGACAACAGATGCTTCATAACATCAAAATAAAACACAGCATTGATCGTTTGACCAGGTGGGACGAATTCCTTGTGCATAATTCCCTCCGAATCGTACAAACAAATCAACATTGTTTTGATTTTTGACATCTGAAGACGGCTTTTCTTCGGATTAAGCTAGCTCGGGTGCTTCCATTCGGCACTTTGACGCTTGGTCTCTGGGTCATACTGAAAACATCACCTCTCATCACATGTAGTAATGCTGTTCCTCAAGTCCTTGCAATGTTGGATTCGGAGCAATTTTTGGTTGTCACTCAATTTGTGTGGAACAAAGCGTGCACACACCTTCCGTAGTCCCCAATTGTCGGTCAAAATGCGATGAATTGAATCAGTCCATTGGGCATGTTCAATTCCATTTCCATATATTGCGACGAAGATTTTGGCTGATTTTTTATAAATTCACGCATAATTTCAATGTTACTTTAAGTAACCACGGAATTTTTCGGTCCTTGATGTCCTCACGGCCTTCTTTGAATCGTTTAAACCACGCGTGGGCTCCGCCACTTATTTCTTTCACTGAAACGTTTCGGTGGATGTTTTATCAAGTTTAAAACAAAACTTAATATTAGCTCTTTGTTCGATGTTTATTTTTCGACCGATGGTATAAACACACTGACTTTTTAAGCGTGATAACATGGCTTCTAATGATCCGAATGTCATGAAATTTTATTAAAACGTCAGTGGAGAATGCATCTTTCAAACGCTTACATCAAAATATGAAGCCACTAAAAATAGCTATTTTTAAAAGTCCTGTTTTCCGTGAGAAGGACCTTGTATGAAATCGAGATTCATAATACGATTGCAAAATGCAATTTAACTCAGAAATTGTGTAACAAAAGCTAATAAGAGGGTTAGAAATTGATACTAAATAAAAACCACTGCTAGATACATTTCATTTACGGAGGTCGCTTGAAAAGTTTTCGGAGTTTAAGCCGCGTGTGTTTAGTTGTTTGTGTTGATCGAATAAAGAAAAAAATCGAATAAAAAAAAGTTTTAGTATTTACTGAAAAATGGATAAAATTAGAGCTCTAGATGTTGCACAAAATAGTAACACTCCCCCAATGGCAACTACAGAAATTAAATTGATTATATTTTAATGAGGTCTAGATGGCAATCGTCAATACAGAATGCTAAAACTTTTCCCGGAGCTGAATGTGGAAGTGACCATCGGCTACTCTATCCTAGATTTCATTTGAAACTGAAAATACCACCCAAAAAGCCCATTCTCAAGAAGCGAAAAACTGGAACTCATTCCGCTGTCTAATCATATGACATCTTTCAAGCCTTGACATAGGACACGAACTATTATTACTGAGACCATAGATGAAACAAATACAACACAAACACAAGGACTTTAACTGATCTAGTTTTGACTTAATCGAAAGACGCAAACTTAGATAAATGGATATATGGTCAAACGAACATCGCCTTAAATACTGCAAAAAAAAAGCTGTGAAGAAAATATAAAGCAATAAAAAATGCAAAAGGCGAAAAGATAACAGATATCGATGACATTTCAGCTGAATGGAAACATTATTGCAACAAACTCTTCCAAGATGGATATAATACCAGCATACCTGATTTGGCAACACCTGAACCTAATATTTTAAAAACAAAAATGCTATACGGTGTCTAAAAAACGATAAGTCCTCAGATTTCGATAGAGTCGCCGCAGAAGTAATTAAAGCAATGGGTGGCATGTTTCACAACATCTGTTAGAAAGTATAAAACACCGGATTGTGGCCAGAAGATTGGTCGATCTCAGCATTTATATTTCTCCATAAAAAAGGGTCTAGAGAGAAATGCGAAAATTACTTCTTTATCACTCTTATTCCACATACAAGTAAAATCCTCTTTCACATTATCAACGAGCTCTTAAAATCCGACTTATCATAGCAGATTCCCACAAAGCAGACTGGATTCGTTCCAGACAGAGGTACACGTGAACAGATATTCAACATTCGACAAATAATCGAAAAAGTCAGAGAAGTCAACCATCCTGTATACATATGTTTCGTTGATTATCGGAAAGCGTTTGACAGCAGAAATGGGAGATATTCTGATCATCTGATTGGCTTAATGTGTCATCCATATGAAAACAAAAAATAGAACAGTGGTGGAAATTGAAAAACGAATGTCCGATGAGTTTTGGGTCAATAAAGGAACCAAAGAAGGATGCATATTATCGCTAATTATATTCAATATTTATAGTATTTTCCATTATATCATACGCATTAAAATAAATAACTTAAGATATGCCAATCGCTCTAAACTTTTTGCAACGGCGGCCGAGGAACTGACCTTAGTTATCAAGCAAAATAAAGGATGAAAGCCGTCTTTACGGACTAGAAATAAACGAAAATAATGATTATCGACCGTCAAAACAACATGACCAACATCAGTTAAATATAGCAATTTTAAGCTATATACTGCTGAAACAGGGACCATTAAAAACAAGATCTCAAGCGCATTAATTATTTTGAACTTTGGTACTCGTGACGGCTTCTTCGCATTCTCTGGACTGCCAAACGAACAAATGCAACAGTAATTCAAAAAATTAATGAACCCCAGAAATGATGGGTTACCCCAAACAATTCATGAACGGATAGTAAGATTCTTTGGCCACATTGAAGGCAGGGATGGCAATAACTTGAAAAAACTGGTGGTACAGGTACAAATGCGGGGTTCTAGAACCCGCGGCAGATCTCCAAAAAGAATTGGATTGATCAAAATATAAATCTAACTGGTTCAGCTCACCAATGTGCAACCAAGGAAGCCAGAAATAGAGAACTTTGGCGAGAAATAGTCCGAACAAGATATTAATGAAACATGAATTCACTACTACACGCCCAGAAATAGAGAACTTTGGCGAGAAATAGTCTGAACAAGACATTAATGAAATATGAATTCACTACTACACGCCCAAGATGGAGCAACAGTCTAAACAATGGATGGAAATAGATTTAATCGAATCGAAAACAATTTAATCTGCATTAAAAGCCATCGCTACAGTTTGTAGTTCATAGACTCTGGCAAAAGGCAGGACATTCATAGAGGAGTATTAGGCAACATCACTGGACCAACTGATAAAACAACTCATAAAACCATAGCATCCAAAATAGAATTGAAATTGACTTGAAATTTACTCCCAAACTTTCGGTGCAATAGATATATTTAGAATACACCTATTCCATCTAATGGAAAACATGACTAATGTGAAACAAAATACGAGACGTTATTTATTTATAGTTTTCATTATATTATATTTCAAATAGATTTCTTATGAGCCAATAAACCTCTGAAAGCGGCCATAACATGTTTGAAGCACTCCTGGTTTTTATTTTTAAGAATCACGGAAGCCAAGGTTAAAAACTGCTGGATGTCAGAAATCGTATCGATAACCTTGCTGTTCAAACAATTGATGTTCACTGTGGGACAAGAGCGGTATAATCCACTGGGATGGACAGCCTTGCAAACGGCATTTACTATTGGTGGAATGACAATGGACTGCTTTTTTTCGACTTTATTGAAAAAACAATTCATTATTAATAACGACATCTATCAGCCTAGCATGATCGCCTTCATGAAGCCATTATTATTTAAAGACCACGTAAAAAGAACCAAATTGTCTTCCATTACAATAACACGCACCCTTATATCAATGGTCGCGTAATCGAATTCATTACCAATTAAGATCCGCTTCCTCATCCTCTATACTCTTCTACCGAAGCTCCCACGGACTAGCACGTCAACTGTTGATGAAAAACACTTAGTCGGGTAAACTCTATAATGATTTTAACGAGTTATGACCGATGTCAAAACGTAGATTGACTCTGGCTGGTTCTTGACCAGCGCTGTTTTGCCCATGCAATCAACCACCTGTCAAGGAAATGAGAAGCAATTTTTGAAGCAGAGCACCCTCTAATATGCTCCAGATTAATTATTTAGAAATGTTTCTTAGAGTTTTTGTTTTGTTATTCATAATAAATACTGTCTATAAAATTGTAGATATATATGCATGAACCTAATAATATTAAAATGACTTTTAATGATGAAAGAACATGAATAAAGTTCGACAATATAATAAAATACAATGTACTGTCTGTAAAAGTAAAAAAGAAATATGTTACATCTCCACCCATGACTTAAATAACCTGATAGATGTTATACACCTGTGTACTTAATTATTACCTCCCCTAAATTCAACCTTTAAAAAGGGGTGCACTTAATTGGCCTGAAGAGAGAAAGGTGAAAGGTATAGGATATTCATCTACAGTAATAGTACATAAAGATAATAATTTTCAGGTGATGAATCATACTATAAAACCATGGGAAAAATCTATTTTTTTGGAGGGGTAAACTTATTGTACCTGATACAGAATGACACCAGCTTCAACAGCTATGAAAATATAGTCATAGACAGCAGTAACAAAATATCATGAATTGTAAATATTACCAACATATATGATAAAGTCAAATGTACACCTTTTAAATAAATTCTAATCAAGATATCTAAAAAAATCTAAATTCAATTACCATCAGATGATACTTGAAACAAAATTTTATGTAATATTGCCAATAAATCATTCATAAAACAATATAGAATTTCTTAATTGTAACAGCCCATCTGCCTACATGTCCATACAGCCTCCATTGTCAGTATCGAAAGAGATTTCATGAGAAGGTGTATTGCTATAGTAACACTCCATAGCAACGCTTGGGGAGTTTCACTTTCATCGAGGGATTGTGTAAAGATCAATGCGTTGACCTGCTCAAAGAATACTGCTATGATGTTATATAACTCACAGGTAAGGAGGATTTAAATAAGTATCCTTAGAAAGAAAAAATCTTATTTGTTATTTAAAAGATGAAAGAAAACTGAAAAGTATGTGGTAGGATTTATTTTTCTGCCAATGTTTTGTGTATGTTAATTTTTTTTTGTATCATTAAATAAAGAGAAATAAACAAAATATATAGACAATTTAAAGAACTATAAGGTCTTATCCTAGCGCTAATACTATAACATAAAACTAATGAATATTTATTATTATTGAGAACTTCCTAATAAAATATTAATACACAAATAACTAGAATTATTTTAAACAGAAGTAACAAATGGCTCTGAAATTAAACCAAAATAATAATGTCTTTGATTAAAACTGTAATCAAACTGCCCCTAATTCCTTTAATGCAGAAAATTACTTTCTGAACAAAGTTGACACAGATCAATTTTCATACTCCCAATTACTAATTTGGGTCCTTTGATATCAAGCTCATTTTGAAATTTCCTTGTGTCTCTCAGTGTGGAAAAGCCATTCTACACAGGGAGCATCGCGATCATTAACTTAAATTGGTAAAGTAATCGAACCTCTGCCATTTATTCCTATGAGGCAACAAAAAAGAAAACCTCAAGAAGCCATTTGCAAGTTTAAAAGTGCACTGTTAAAATACTGAACTAGCGTAAAAAAGTGTAAAGCGAATTATGAAAGATGTCTATGAGTAATTCGAAAACAAAGAATGTAGTAAAAATAACTAATAAAATTGTAAAAATCAAGCAAACTAAGCATTTACCTAATGTTGCTATGTTGTTGTACCCGTTGCTAGGCAGTCGCCAAGGATACCAAAGTGGAAATTCCGATTTTGACAGGTGCCCAAGATTTCTCTAAATTATCTATGTCGTTCACTATTTCTATGGTATATTCTTTTTTCACTAAAAATAATTATCTCTTACGAATCTCCATTTTTTGTACTTGATGTATTAATACCCCATAGGAACTGTTATTATTGATTATTTTAATGTGGCAGACAGCTGAGTTGCCATTGTCAGTCGGTAATAAAGGTAACTATTGTCCCTAATGTCTTCAATGGAATTACTGGTTTTCAAGGTCTGCCGCATCAGTGGCATGCGCTGCTTTGCTATATCGTCTATTCTGTGGTGGAGCGTAAAATATTTTTGATAAATTCCTGAATTTTACATATTTAACACTTTTCCAAAAAAATAATATAAGTACTTACATTTCCATAGACTAAATAAAACAAAACTAACAAAAAATGATTGCAATTCAGGAAATATAACATATTTCAAAGTTGGCTCCTTTTAACCTGAAAAATTTTCTTTTCGAAACAACCAATCAGAATGTATTAACTTCAATAATCTGACTAGGTTAAGAATTGTGCATAAAATGCCGGTGATAATTTGTTTCATATTTATAATGTTTATTTAACTAAAAACGTTTTTTTTCATAGCGTTGCCTGTTAAAGTAGTGATATAAAGTTTAAGTTATATTTGGTTTAGGCAGTTATTAAAGTGAAAGTATTTATGATTTTGTTCAAGTTACTTTCAGAGTTTTTTTATATATCGTTTTTTTGATGCAAATTAAAATGGAGAATATAAAAGATTGTGAAGTAGAAACCGGTGAAGAAGGTACACTTTCATTTCAAAATATCACAGCAATTATTGTTTTGGTTTTTAGAACAAATTGATGTTGCTACCGTTTTCCGCAATATTTATTGCTCATGTGATATAGATAATACAGATTTAGTTCCAGTGTCAAAACTGATAGAATTTATTCAACCGTTTATGATAGAAGATTTGTAAGCATAGTGTGACTGTTATTTGAAATTTTATTAATGTTTATTATTTCAGAAATGCTTTAGAAGATTTGAAACATTCCCTAGATCCAGATGATAAAGATATTCTTATAAGCAGTGAACGTTTTTATGATGTTATTGGACGTTGGAGTCAAAAAATTGCTGCAGGAACATCAGAATATGATGAGTTTCAATCTTCTTCGGGGTATGTATTTAATAATGCTTCTGTAGCAGTATGTTGAAATAAAAAGTTATAAGTATTCCTGTTATACTGAGAAAAATTGCAACAAATAATATTATAACAAAGTTATAGATCGAACTGGCAATATAAATGTTCAATAATTAGGTACATCAAATTTTATTGATCACTTTTTATCAATACATTTCACATTATGTGTAAAAGTACCCTGAATTGTTAATAAAACAAAAAAAAATTAATTTATTCATGAAAATTATTTTGTGGCCTTCAAAGTAGGCCCCATTGAGTGCAATATAATAATGCCTCCACTTGACACAATCCTCCATACATTATTTGTCGGCTGATCAGTATGGCTTTCAGCTCCTTGAATGAATTTCCTTTTATTACCTCAATTGTCCCAAAACGCCTTCCTTGAAGTGGTAATTTTAGCTTTGGAAAAAAGTCATATGGGACTATATCAGATGAATAGGGTACTTGGTCAATGGTGCTTGTTGAGTTTTTGACCAAAACCTTAACCCAACTGAAAAAAAGTTGGCGTGTTTGCATGTTGTACTCATAAACCCATGTCTCGTCGCCCATTATGTTGCGTCTCATGAATATGGGATCTGTAAAAGCTCAAAAAATCATATCTTCAGAGATCTGCTTTCAATGCTCTTCTTGGACATAATTGAGCTCTTTCGGAACCAGTTATGCAGCGACGCGCTTCATGCCCAAAAAATCAGTCACAATGTTCACCTCTTGAGCCAACTCTCTGAGACTCGTAAGAGGACGTTGGATGACCAGAACAACGTAAATCAATTACCACTTCTCGACCCTCTGAATGCTTTATACTATTCAAATCCCTGTATTTTTAATATGTACGATTCACCCTATGTCTTCTGCAACATCTTTAGCGATTCGACACACAACATTTAAAAACTCTCTCAATAACAAATGCAAACTCTGCCCAAAATTTGTATTGATAGTTAAATCATAACTCAGCTGATGTAAACAAACTAGTTGACCTATCGCGCTTAAATTGGAAATCGTAACTAGGCACAGTGCTGCTATCTTACAGCAGAAAGAATTATTTTAAAGAATATTCTTTAAACAGAATATATATTTTTATATTCAGTTTTATATACTGAAACTTATACTTTATACTTTACTGTTTAAATTTGAAAATACATTACACTTAAAAAAATGTTTTTCATAGTTAGGCTGTATTTAAAAATGATAATCTACTTTATTATTACAATTATGAAGGCAAAGTATGTTTTGATTGAAATATTTGTAAATCAACACTGTTGTCCCTTATTTGAAAAACTCTTTGTCTCATAGGTTGGTCTGAAAGTCACCTTGTTAATATATATTATTATTGTATAATCTTGTGTTACCCAAAAGAATATATATATATATATATATATATATATATATATATATATATATATATATATATATATATATATATATATATATATATATATATTTATATATATATATTTATATATATATATAAATAATATATTATATATATATAAATATATTATAAATATATATATATATATATATATATATATATATATATATATATATATATATATATATATATATATATATATATATATATATTTATATATATATTTATATATATATTTATATATATATTTATATATATATATATATATATATATATATATATATATATATATATATATATATATGTATATATAAATATATATATAAATATATATTATATATTATATATATAAATATATATTATATATATAAAAAATGTAGTGTTAGATTTGAGACAGCAGTAGCTGAGTGTCATCACACACCCAACCGTTGGGTTCCACAATCTCATGTGGAACACACAACAACCTACGTCTCCGCCTAAATGAACCCTTTTGTTGGTTCCTTGACCAGGAAGGAGCCCCACCTATCCCTTCAATCCAGTTGAAGGGAAGGTGGGGCTCCTTCCCGGTCAAGCGGACAACACTTGAAAATGTCAAATGAGATTTTGGCGAAACGTCGTGACTCTACAGAATCAACGGATCGACACCTGGAATGATTTAGATATATATATTTAATGAATGATTTAGATATAATGATTTAGATATAATTTAGATATAATGATTTAGATATAATGGAATGATTTAGATATATATATATATATATATATATATATATATATATATATATATATATATATATATATATATATATATATATATATATATATATATATATATATATATATATATATATATTCTCCAACATAGTTGGCAAAATGGTTAGTAAAGGAATTTGAAAATCTATCAAACCAATTACCTTTCTGTTCTTTGAAAAAATTCAACACAAATCATAAGAAACTTCGAAAATACACTTCTACTGAAGGCTAAAGTCTTGGTATCCTTTGATGTATCATCATTCTTTTCGAGAGACCATATACCTTGACTGTTTACATTGAAATATCTGAGAGAGTTGCTCGAGTTAAAGACTTTTAAATAGTTTCAATAACAAGATTGTTTTAGAGAACTTATTGTTAACAAGATTATGTATGAAATAGAGTAATAATAGATTGTATGAACAAGGAACAACAATGAGTAATCCCCTTCACTGTTCTTAGCTAACTTATTCTTTAACCAATTTGAAAACCACGCCAGGCGGTATGAATTCAGTTACTTTCCGAAGGTCTAATAAGCATTCCGAGGGTATACTGATATACGTGGATGATATTTTAAGAACTTAAAGGGTTAATCCAAAACCATCAACAGTTTAAACCACTTACAGGACAAGAATAAAATACACCAATCTTACTGATATATTAGTTCTTGCGTTATTGCAATAAAAAAGCCCCTGATGTGTTTGTATAGTAGTTTATAGAGCAAGATTATGTATACAAATTTTCTCTTAAGATCAAGAGATAAGTTGAAATATACCAGTAAAAGTTTGTGTATTCTATACACAGGAAAAAATCCATGAATTTTTAGAATCACAAATTATAAAAATCGTTTCTGAACCTTTTTAATAGAACGCTTATGAGTGAGATAAATTTGACTCGAAACCACAGAACCATACTCAAGTTTTGATCTAACATAAGCTGAATATAGCATTAAGAGAGCATTGGAATCTGCAAACCATCCACAGTTTCGCACAATAAATCCATATGCCTTTAAAACCTTACTGATGTGACACTTGACAGAGATGAATTGAACAATATGCCAAGATATTTAACCAGTTCAGATTTTGGAAGGAGTGTATTGTCAATATGATAATCATAAAGGATGACCTGTTTTTTCCTCGTGAAACTAACAATGTTGCATTTAGCCACATTTATGTATAGTTTAATGCGTTTACGCTAAATTTTAACAAGATCATGTTCCTGTAGTACCACGCAGTCATGTTGGTTTTAAATAGTTGAAAAATCATTAAATCGTCCACAAAAAGGTTTTCGCAGCTTGACTTGCAGTGACTTGAATCTTGATTTGCAATATGGTCATTAATAAATAATAGAAACAATAAAAGACCAAGATTTGATCCTTGTGGAACACTATATGATGCAATGTATTCTGCATATTTAAAGCCGTCATACGAAACAAATCTCCTCCTTTGAGTCTCACTAATGCCAGATACAAACCACTGAAGCCAAACTAAATAAGTTTTTGGACCAAGGTAAAATGATCTAACTTGTCAAAGGGCTTTGTAAAATCTGTGTAGACAACATCCACTTGCCTTCTTTTATCAGCATGTTCAGAAACGAATTAGGTAAAAAGAACTAAATTCGAAATAGTGGATCCTCCAGATATAAAGCCATGTTGGTTCGGAAAAAAACGCCAAAGGAAAGATCTGATTATATAGATTTCCGATTACATCAAATATTTTCGCAAATTTGTTGTTCACAAAAATGATATAGGTCGATAATTATTCAGTTCAGTCCTATTCCCAGATTTTAGCATAGGACATACTCTAACTTTTTATCACCTATCCGGAAATGAACTCGTACTTACATCCAAATTAAAAAGTGGTTTATGGGGAGCAACAACTTTTTTTGATGCGGTCAATAATTTATCTTCAGTAAGATTTATAAAGTTAATATTGGCCAAAATGTTCTGCAGCTTATAACACTCGCTTCAATCTTGTACTGATGCTGTAAATACTCTATGAAAGAACGCTGCAAATCCGTCAACGATACGATACTCTGAGGCGAGTCATATACTAGACTAATTGAAAAGTTCGCGGAGCGGAAATGATAAATGTTTATAGTTGAAAAAAATTACTTTATTCTTCCGTATATGCTCCCGTAAGCTTAATATATTTTTTCCAGTGGTTCTCCAATTCATTTATTCCATCTCTGAAGTGATTTTCTAGAAATCCTTAAAAGTACTCATCTACCGCTGCTATAACTTCCTCATTTGATGAAAAACGCCTTCCACATAGGAATTTTTTGAGGTTTGGAACAGATGAAACTCAGAGGGGGCCAGATCTGATTATCCTTTTACCGGTTTTAAGGTGATCAATTAACAAAATGCCTTTTGTATCCCAAAAAATTGATGGCGTAGCCTTTTTGGTCGATTTTGACAACTTTAGCTACTTCAGAGCTGAACAACAGTGTCAGTTCACTCTGCGGTTTGTTGTCACAGTTCAGGATCATAATGGTAAACCCAAGTCTCATCCATAGTTACAAAACGACGTTTAAAATATATTTTATTCTTTCGAAAAAGATCCAAATGTTTATTAAAAAGTTTTACTCGAAGTCGTTTTTAATCAGAATTTAACAAATACGCCACCCATCTTGCACATAGCTTTCTCAAGCTCGATACCTTTTTCAAGATATGAGACACCCGTTCAGTTGAGATGTCCACGGCCTTAGCAGTTTTACTCAAAGTCAATTGTCTGTCATCCATAACCATACCATCTATAAAATTAATTATTTGTTTAGTAGTTATACTTATTGAACGTCCAGAACGATGATCATCATCCAGACTTGTACGACCATGTTGAAACTTACCTCCCCACTTACAAACCATTGTTTTTGAAGGAGAAGACTCCTCTAATACATTTACCATTTCACTATGAATTTACATTGCCTTTAAATCTTTTTTCACTAAGAATTTAATCACTGTACGATTTTCAATATTTTCCATTTAAAAAAGCACTGATATATTTACTTTAAGCTGCTGTCTTTGTACGAATGAATTGACAGTTCGACTTGAATTTTCACATATGTTCATATGAAGGATGAAACGTCAAAATGTAGCAGATTATATAGTTTTTTTACTGCTCTATAGATGTCGCTCCGCGAACTTTTCATTTAACCTAGTATTATATCATTAAACTTTATAGGATCAAGTATTCGACAGGATTTATTCTTCGAAGGAATAAAGGACCAACATTTTTGTGGACCTGACGCAATTGATAACTGAATGTCGTTTATACATATATTATAATTGTCAGTTATAATGGACTTTCCAGCCCTATGATGGGCTCTCAGCTCTTTATGTTGGTTTAAGAAAATAAGATTCAGTTTTAATGACATCAGGAGTAAACCTGATGTAGCCAATAAAAATTGTCCACTGCCTAATCTATATTAGGAAACATATTAAGGTCGACCAATTAATGTTTAACCATGCTCTATATAATAAAATATATGCTATATACACATGTTATATAATGCCTGTCATGAGTATGTTGTGAGTGCATCGAGGCGAGCTAAAAAGCGCGTCTTCAATTTTTGGGATATGACCAACTTTTAGAGGGAAGTTACTTCAAATTGATTCTTTTTTTTCTTTACTTTGAATAAACACTTATTTTCATATAACCAGTAGTTTTATTTTAATCGAATTTTTAAAGGCGCACCTGTTATATTTATTACATGATTTTACACAATTAAATATAATAATAATAATAATATTCTTTATTAAGCACTTGGCTACTACATACAATCTGTAATTCATTTATATTTATACATGTCTATGCATAATACAAATATATCCAAATATGATCTGTTCTATAATAATAAAAATCCAATATATACAAACTAGTCCATACAAAATCAAACATACCTACCTATTTTTAACAACAAACTAACCTATTTTGTCAAATAATGTTTACGGATTCTATCTACAAACATTCCCAAACTCTATACTTTTTAGCTCTGCTGGCAAACCATTGAACAGCTGAATACCATTCCCAAAAAGCGATTTCTGCATATAGGTACTACATTCAAAATTTATATGGAGATCCTCCCTTAAGTGAATGTTACATTGGTGTTTTTCGGATCCCGCTATTAAGTACCTTCCAAGATATGCAGGCATTAAGTTGTTTTTAATTTTAAAAATCATAACAATACTAGCCATCTCAATACTCTGCCACATATAGCACCAGCCCATAGAGCGCTACATCAAATCCACTGGTGTATACCTATCACAATGCGAAATAATTCGCATTGCCTTATTTTGTAAAATTAAGCAATCTATTTATTTCATTTTTATTACAACCTAATAACAAAGAGCTACAATAACTAAAATAGAGATAAACTATGGTATTATGTATTAACAATTTTGACCAATTACTTAAGTTATGTGATATTCTACGAAATAACCCTATTTTTTCCTATTTTTTTACTGATGTAATTTACATGAGCACATAACTTCAATTGAGAATCAAGAATTACACCTAGATATTTAATTTGGTCTATGATTTCAATGTTATTCTTTCCAACGTAAATATTATAATTTTTATCAATAAACGACTTATTGTTTATATCATTTACTTTTGTTCAAAGATTTCACAAAGATTTATTTTCACAAGATTTCACTCTGTAACATTGTAGCTTCACAATCAGTTCTTATATATTTATAGTCTCAAATGCATGACTCAGATCCACAAATACACCAACCACAACATTATCGTCCCCAATATCTTGGCGCCATTTCGTACAAAGATGTTGCAGTGCAGACTCGCATGAATGTTTATCACGAAATCCCGATTGTCCCACATAAATGTAATTTTGCTTTTCAAACTGTCTACACACCACTATTTCCAATACGTTGTCAACAATCGGCAATAGATTGATTGGCCTAAAATCCTCTGCTAATACAGGGTTTTCAACCTTTTGGTATTGGAACAGTGATGCTCACTTTCGCATTCTTTGGAACTCGAACACTGGACAACGACGTATTGATTAAATGCAGTAATGGAAAACCCACCTGCCGAAATACGCTCTTTAAAAATTTTATATTACATATATCATCAGATGTGGACTTATTTTTTAAAGTCATATCACTGAATTGAGATAATGTTAATAAATCAAATCGATCCAAACTTGTACTCCCAAATGTTTGAATCTGATTTGGAATGGTCCCAGCTATCTCTCGAATACTTTCGGCATAAAAATTGTTAAAATTCTCTTCTAACGTTCCAACACTCCATCGGAAAACAATATCCTCAAACACGTCGGACTTTCTGCCATTCCCCACCAATTCCTTCAACATTCGCCACATTTTCTTGCTATTACCTCTATTACTATCAATATTCTGTTCATAAAATGCTATTTTTTCGTTTCTAATCACCATTGCAACCTTATTGCGTTTCCTCTTATAATCATTCCAATCAGTGTCGTTTCTGGTTAATTTAAACTTCTTGTAGGCCATGTCCCTCTCCTTTTGGGCAAGCTTAATAGAATTTGTACTGCACAGTGTTGCGTCAATATTAATCCTTTTTAAGGGTGCCAAGGCATTAACTATCTCATGGATGTTCGTAAAACATTCATAGAGGCGGTCCACATTTGTTGACGTATAGTTCCAGTTTCTTCCAATTAATTCTATTCTAATTCGATCCATATTTTCATGGCTTAAATTTCTTATCAGTTTATACTTACGTTTTTTCACATTTGTTTCGCATTTAAGGATAAACCCAATGGTTTCATGATCAGAATGTTGCGAAAAATTCCTACCAGCTTCAGTCAAAATATAATCATTAGTAAATACCAGATCAATGAGTGAACGAGTATCGAGCGATACACGCGTATAGCTTTCTGTCACTTGTCTAAATCCAGAATTATCGCTTATTGCCGCTAATTTTCGTTTATTCGGACAAACACTTTTCCAACATATATTAAAATCTCCGGTGATTACGGATCTGTTTGAAGTTATAACCGGATCATTGACCACATCTTCCCAAAAACCTAAAAATTCATCAATATTACCATTTGGTGACCGATATATACCTCCAAATAACATGTCATTATTTAGAATTTTTATTTTCCCCAATAGAGCCCAAAAGTTCTTTGATTCTTTTCACATCTGACAAAATCCACAGGTACGCCATTCCTGATATAGATTATGACACCTCCTGTGTGACGACTATTTGAGTGGCACACAAAATGTCTATAACCCGGTATTGAAATTTCACTATTCTCTGCCTCCGTGATGTGGATTTCAGTCAAACAACCAACCATAGCATTCCAGTCATAAAACAAATTCAACACTTCCGTCATTTTACTGTTTAAACATATTATTCATATTTAATTTTTTGCTTGGCCTTTTCTATTTCTCTTTGATAACACTTGCATTTTCTATCAAACACAGTATGATAGCAATCAACATCAGTAATCTTCAGCACATCTCGTGCATATTTGCAGTTTGTACAAGTTTTTATTTGAGAACTACACTCTTCAGATTCATGATTTTCACTGCAAATGGGGCATACGGGATTAGACTGACTGCAGTTACTGGCTTTGTGTCCATATCTCTAACATTTAAAACACCTGAGTACACTTACAAATTCATAAACTGAAAAACTATATAGAAAGTCTTTTTAAGTTAATCAAACTGTTAAAAGTAGGTGTAGACGTCTTCAATATAACATTATATTCCTTCTTCCCCTTTAGTATGTACTTTTTCATTATACTAATATCTACTCCATCAATGTGCAGTCATTTCTCTTTAATTTTACCAACAAAATAATCTGTATTCTGTAAACATTCATCTGGTACTGGTATGGTACCTGGTACACCCACTATAATAATTTGAGGGTATTTTATCTTTGGAATTTTTATATCGTATTGGTCTGCCAAGGCTGCCGTGGCTGCACACTGAAGTTTATGTAAGGATTCCTCGGTATAGCATTCGATATGGATACTACCCTGAGCAGTCGATGTTATTTTATTTACATATTTGTTGGATCGATACTTTCAATAATGGTTTTTTTTTTGTAATCGAGCTACTTTACGACATTTTTAGGTTTAATGATCAATAGGGGATTTCTCGCCACATTTTTATGTTTTACTACTTCGCTCCAGCTTTTTTTGCTCGAAATACCACCCATTTGGGCGATTTTCAAACACTCTGTGGTTTTTCTCTTGGAATCTCTTCACTATTCTTTTGAATTACAGTGAGTTTTGATCCATTTTTTAAACACTCTACAGCAAGCGGTAAACAGTCATCGCACAAAAACCATACATTCTTGTTGTCAGCAACATTATCATTATCTTTTATTTTGACACAAATTGAGTGGTAACGTCCTACGCAATAATTACACTGAACATGTTTACTATTCACTACAAAATTGTCTGAACAGACCGAACATGTCCTATCGCTAGCCATGATCGTACACTACTCGTAATCGTACTTTACGTAATTAAATGATTAGCGTCTAAATTGCGTTATCCATTGGGTCATCCTGATGATAATCGATCAATTATTGCAATCAAATAACGGAATAATATGATTTTTGGATCGGGAGGTTACCTTTTGTAATCCCGCAACTAGGAGGTCGAAATGCTGCGTTGCTTATTGCTGTTAGTACTTGGATGGGTGACCCTCCGAGGAAAGACCAGGCTTATGTACTGCATTTCAACAGGCAAGTGTGTAAAATTGGACAAATAATTACCGCTCAGTCACGCCAGTTCGTGGCTGGGTAGTAAGCTTTCTGAGAGGTTCGTCACTCGCCAGTCGGTAAGAATTTCAAGAGACTTAATGTAATGAATAAAACCAATGGGGCTGTCTACCCGAGTTAATCTGTAGCTGATAACCTTGTTTCGGACCTCACGTTAAGCTAGAGGTTCAGTCGCTAATAGTCTCAGTTACTGATCAAATCAAAAAATGAATCAACCTCTAATCAAAACAAATATGTAATTTTGACCGGTAAATCTATAGAAAAACTATTTCAAGTCATATTAATCAAACAATTTTCATGAAAATTGTATTAAAAATGGATTTAAGTATATTTTACTTATATATTTGTCTATTTGCAAAATGTGCACAAACTTATCGTACCTGATGTAATTATATTTTGTGAGAATGGTTATAATATTGAATAAATTACCAAATAACACTAAAACTTTGCTTGCAATTTTTTTTTGTTTAAAATTTTTAGCATATTTTTATTACATTTACATTTTATAACATTCGCTTGTGTGTAATTGTGATTGATTGCCAATTATTTTATTGAACTTTCGGCCTGGCATCTTCGGTGTGAAACACTAAATTCAAAGAGATTTGCCACTAAACACCAAATAATTTTTTTCTACTTTTCAATGGGCGTTTCGCTAACCGTTTTGGCATCATCAGGAAATGAATTAGCGTATAATATCATTTAAAAAAAACAAATAGTCACACAAATTTAAAAATAAAAGTAATAGATAACAAAGTATAAAATTGTTTTATTCCTTTTTAAAAAATTAACTATCGCAAAGTAACGGACAAATCCATCAATAAGTATAATATCATGATTAAATCATCGCCTGATGATGGTAACATGATTATAGAAACGAGAAGTTTAAAAAAATAATTTAGTGTTCAGTTGTAAATCTCTTCGAGTTTAGTTATGCGATTGCTTAATTTTTCTGTTTCAGTCATTTACTTGCAGTTGAGGATAAACATTTACCTTATACACATTCTACACCTAGAACAAGCTTAGGTGATAAATTATTAAAATGTAAAGATCTCCTGAATCTGTCCAACATTTCCGGTTATAGTTTGTCAACAAGTAGATTAGATACAACAAATCATAGTGAGTAATATTGTATATTTCTTTTTATTAAATTAAGTCAGAAAATACCGTTAAAAGAAAATAATCTTTTAGCGGATGTTGAGAAATTGGAGGAAGATGTTAAAAAGTTGGAATATCAACTATTAAAGTTAACAAACGAATTGACTATTACAAAACAACAGTTGACTGCTTCTGAAGAACAAAATGATATACTTCAACAAAATTTCGATAGGTTGAATAAAAGGCTACATGCGTAAGTATACAATTAAGATTTTTTAATTATAAATTTAAGTATAAAATGTTATATATGATATGATATACAGGGTGTAAGGGAAAGTACACCCATCATTTTAAAGAAAAAAATCCTTACAACCAGGGTCAAAAACATAAGGATTTCCTAAGAAAGAAAATTGCAAAGTTATGCAATCACCAATCGAAAAACTATGATAAGAATTAACATTTTAACCTTTTAGTGCATTATTTTTTCTTTTCACCTGAAAGAACTTTTTTAATACCAATAGGCACTCAGATTAGCAGGAAAAAGGCTTAAAAAAATATTCCATCATTTTTTCGCGTCAAATTTGAAAAAAACTGTCGCGTATCCCTTGAGTTACATCATGCAGTGGCGGAAATGAAAGGATGACAGAAAAATGTCTCACCTAGGTCATCACACTCTGTTTTTTTATTATTAATAATTTTAACAATAATCGATAATTATAATTATAGAAATATTATTTATTATTAATAAAATGGTCAAAGACAATAAAAAAACATTATAGCTACACGTGAAATTTGTAGAAACATTTTTTTTTTGCTTGGAAACAAAGATTGAACTTTCATTTTGAGCGCATTACGTTAGTGTTTCCTGAGCAACCTGGTATTTTGCACCGGTTCCTTTGAGCTTCCCAGTTAGGCCAATGATCTGCGTTATCCTTTACGACTAGTAAAGGAGATCTTGGCGAAGCACTTTTTTTAAAAATTTTCTAGAGAAGTTGTAGTTGGCCTTCCCCTCTTAGGTGTCTCTCCTCTCTTAGATTGTGCAAGTTCAATCAGGAATTTTTTTTGGGTTATTGGCTTCTCCGAATTGATAGAATGAAGGAGCCAAGCATTCACAACAGCCAAATCACAATGAAATCTGAAGTACCATTTTTTACTTGTCATTCAAAGTATATGCCTTCATATGTGGGAGCCCATCCAATCAACTCCACCCATGTGTCCGTTGTACACTTTTACTAATTATGGGTAGTTGATCAGTTGATATAGTGTATTTTTATTTTCCCACCTCTTTAAATTTTCTTTTGGGTAAACTCCGCACATTGTTGAGCCAAGGTATACGGAGGTACTGTCTACTATTGTTATTGTCTTATCGAACTAATGATATCGAATGCCCCTCAACTGAAGTGGTATACTCATCAACTGATCCTGTATCTTTTTATATTCTTAGTACTGAATGGCCAGTTGTTGATTCTATCTTTTCTGAATGGGCAAATGGCAAACATTCCTTGTGATTTTAAGTAACTAAATAGTGGAACAGTTATCAAAATATATTTTATAGTTTAAATTTTTTGGTATTTCTCTTGCCAGTCTAATTACCACATTGGCTCACATTCCTAGGTTGGGCTCCTCGGCATACATAACCTGCTCTTGGCCCGAATAGATTTCGAAATTTGTGCGAGAATCCTTTATCGTTACATAAACAAATAGTTTAAAACCCTACTTATGAGGCTTTCTCCGGTTGTATTGTAACATGAAATGATGGGTCTTCGTAGAGCATACCTGTTCGTCTACCGATAAGGTTTAATTCATTGGTACTGAAATAATTTAGCATTCAGGCTATCTATAATTGCATGCAATTTGAACAGCCTGTCGTGTTCCGAGTCGTCTCTCGGCTTCATTTTTAAATTATCCTTAAAATTAATTGTAGAATGAAGAATTTAAAAATTATGTACAGTAATAGTTTCTTTTACTATTGGAATACCAAGCACTGCGTCCCACATATCCCTTACATTGACAGCTCTTGAGGCCGAGGTAAACAGCAAGAAGCCTATAAACCTATCTATTTAAGTATTGTCTGAATGATTGTGGTGTGTTCATATATTTTTTTCTTTTTTTTGGGTTTTTCGCCACGATCTAAAATTCATAAAAATCTCATCAAAAACATCTGTTCTTATGTAAATAAAGAATCACTGGGTAAAAAACAAAAACAAAACGGAGACAAATTTCTCAGTGATTCTTTTTATGTAATAAATTTAACTAACAAAAAAAAAACCAAATTTTCGAAAATAAATACAAAATTTTTAACGTTATTATTAACCGTTTATTTTTATATTTAACCGTTTCGGGAGGTCTTCTCCTTTCATATATATTGTTATTATTAGTTTGTTGTGTTATTCATTAAATAATATTTGTATATATATATATATATATATATATATATATATATATATATATATATACAAATATATATATATATATATATATATATATATATATATATATATATATATATATACAAATATATATATATATATATATATATATATATATATATATATATATATATATATATATATATATATATACAAATATATATATATATATATATATATATATATATATATATATATATATATATATATATATATATATATATATATATATACAAATATATATATATATATATATATATATATATATATATATATATATATATATATATATATATATATATATATATATATATATATATATATATATATGAACATTTTGTTGATTACTGGGGACGGGCCCCACCCATCCCTTCCATTGGAGAGTACATGTTTCGTCTCTTGATGTTTAGACTCTTCAGGGCACCGACATGTGCTTTCTCGTCAAGAATAGGAAGATCCCATCCCCAGTCAGCAACCCATAGTTTTCGGTTATATATTTAACGAAACGTTATTTATATATATATATATATATATATATATATATATATATATATATATATATATATATATATATGTATATATATATATATATATATATATGTATATATATATATATATATATATATATATATATATATATATATATATATACATATATATATATATATATATATATATATATATATATATATATATATATATATATATATATATATATATATATATATATATATATATATATATATATATATATATATATATTTTTGGTAGTATATCGCTGTCATCAAAAACTATTATTGTTAATGTAAGTATCATTGACATACACAAAATATATTTACTTCCTATGTTTTCAGTATATATAGAAATTAATATAATTTATTTTTTAGATTCGTTTTGAAAACGGGGGAAAACCTTTGTTTTTGTTTTTACCCAGTGATTCTTTATTTACATAAGAACAGATATTTTTGATATTTTTTGAGTTTTAGATCGTGGCGAAAAACCCAAAAAAAAAAGAAAAAAATAAATCTATTTCTTTACTTGTCACTATTCTGGACTTAGAAGAGTCCATCTGAGTTGAATTATTACTACTTTCTGAAGCAATTTTACTTATTAAATCGTCGTCAAAAAATTATTTGAAAAATTGGTATGAACTGTCGAGGTCGGTGATCGCAGAAAAACCAAGGAGTTTCCCTTGTTTTCTATCTCAGACTTATCAAGTTTCAAATTATTGTGATTCCACTGATTCCACTTAAGTTTTAACTTGTTCGTTTTACCTGGATTTGGTTTTCGAGTGAAGCTCTTTGGTGGATCACGGACTGCTTCCGAAGCACTTCGTACTCTAAGAGAACGTTTCTGCCTACTCTGACGAATATTTTCTTCTTGAGTAGGACCCTGTGTGACTGCTGAAGTTCCAGGAAGAGGCTCACCTACTGATACAGAAGGTTCGTTCATAGTCGAAGGTATTTTGCCATTCTGTGGAAATTCCATGAGAACGGCATTATCCAATCTTTGGAACAACTCCTCATCGTCAGCTACATATTCAAATTCATCCCCCGTCAACATCAACTCATCTTCACTTGCGATTTGGATGTCCAAAAGAGCTACAACCTCATCTCTTCTCTGATCTCTGAATCCATCTTCTCTGAATCCATCGTCTTCTGAATCCATTTCTGTTAAGCAAATTACCAAAAAATTACTAAAAAATCATGAAGATATTGCAATCTAGACACAACCGGTATCGCATGATGTAACTCAGAAAGTTACACACACAAACACTCATATTGTAACTACAAAATAAATGCATACTTACTTTAAACGATTAAAATGATTTCTACGACCATAAAAAAGCCAGAAATATTTTTTTTTGCAAAAATAAACACTTGCTAAACATAAAAACAACATATCAAAACAACCGACTTTTCATTCAACAGGTCTTCGCAACAAATTAACATTTTATATTAAATTAGGTTATACTATTGGCAGTTTTGATAAGCTGAACGCTTCTTCAGCATGCTGACACTGTTCAGTTACATACATTAGTTTCTAAAATGCTCAGCAGATGTTTCTTGCAGGCCAACACTTATATATATGTAACTCAGGAGTGACACTATACACTAAAGGGTTAAGCAAATATGTGTAAAAGCTTATTTGGTAAATATTATTTAATGAATAACACAAGAAACTAATAATAAAAAATAACTACAAATAAACTAATGAACATTGTTAAAACTTTTTATTTTATATAAGAATCATACACCACTACACCACAGTACACGATGTGGCAACATCGCAATATTACCGTGACAGTGTTATTTAAAAATAGCAATAAAAATTATTTCATATCAGTGTGTGCACTTAAGTTCGATTTAGAACCAAAAATATATTTTGAACGCGGATATCACGATATGCTTTGTATTTATGGGGAAGCTCAAAAATTCCGAAGGGGCTAGCTCAGCAAACATTTGAGGCAAGTTTCTCAAAGACTTGTATACGTGTAGTATGGTTCCAAAATATCAAGAATTTCGGCGGTAGCGAGAATTTTAATCTTGTTGAATTTTACACCTTGTTGAATCCTCTACCAGAAATACTCAGAAGTATTGCGCGATAAGTTGGAGTTTCCTATTAGATTGTACATACAATACTAAAAGAACAATTTTTATACCTTTATGATGTACAAAGGGTACAAGTACTGTTACCCGCTGATTTTTCACACAAGCAAAAATATTGTGAATGGTTTATTGACTCGTGGGTTTTTAAAGTAGAAGGGCGTAGAAGAAAATAGTGCTGCTGAAGAATTTTTTTGCTTTCCGAAGCGTTTCCCGAAGAGTAAATTATTCAAACAGTTTATTGTAACTGCAAATCAATAGAGAAAATTCGAAAAAGTTCATGAGAAGTTCGAAAGGTTCAAAAAAATATCAAAGTTTTATGACAAAAAAGGGTTATTGAACACATTTTTGTCGCTGAATAGCACCTCGCCGTTTCCTAGTTTTTAAAGCGAAATTCCATTCGCCTGTTTTTGTCCAAAATAAAGTTTTCAATAAGTTTTTCATTAAAGTCCGGAATTAGTTCGACCATAGCACTCTCAATATTTAACATACCTAAAGCACAAATGTTTTAGATCCCTCACCCCTTCGCGAGTCCATTGCTTCTCATCACCAAACAATAAACACACGAAACAAAATAGAGAATTAGTGTCTTCACAACCACATAGCCACAAAATACTATTGTATAGTTTACTGTCAATTTTTTGCGTAAATCTTGCCCTGTTTTTACATTATTTTTGAATTTGACTCAAATTCAACACGGGCGTGGGGCGACCGTTAGTTTTTAATTCAACTTTCTCCTCCAAACTTAAATTAGTCATTATTAACTGTTTTAAATCAGACACCTTCATGTTTGCCATTAAAAGTTGATTATTTTTATTTAAAAAGTACTACTTAGTGTGTAGATACGGAGCAAATCCCAAATCAAAACAAGTATTCACGAGGCGTACGAAATACGCGACGCGACACATATCAAATGATCCGTGCCCTTCAAATCAGCGTTTAAAACTAATTACTGATACTCTCGGTCGCAGGGAATCTACGTCCAAATCGCATGTTTTAGAAAGCAGTTAAACTCTCGAATTCTGGCAACCAACAAAACATGTAACGCCAATGACGAGATAATTTGACGTCGCTGGAGGTAAACGTCCCATCAACGATGTAAAAATTCTGGCGAGAGGATGGAATTTTTATCCGCATTATTTCGTGTGATGGGTCGATAGACATTTGGAAAAATTTTAATGATATCTTAAAATGAGTTAAAGAAAAGAAACTGAACGAAAATAAAATATGGTGTTTTGCTCTGAAAAATTGTTTAATGTGATACATACTTGAGGGGCGGCGCCCCAACCCCTCCCTCACGAACCGCCACTGTTTATTGGCCAAAACCAAAGGAATGCAAATTTTTTGTTTAGTATTTTGTCAGCCGACGAAGCTTCTTTCACCAAGCATGGAATGGTGGACATGAATAGTTTATTTAATGCAACAATTAATGATGTATTTTTTAACGTGAATCGTTTAAAAGGTGTTATGGTGTGAAAATTTAGTGCTAATAATTTCAACTTTGACATTAAACGACAGTAATGTGTAACTTTCCTTTTTTTGGAACAAAACAAATCAACTTTATGCTGAAACGAAAGGAATAAATAGTTATAAAAATATTACATTTTCAAATAATCACAAAAATAAATTCATTTCGATGAATCGAAATAAACAATACGATGAGGCGAGCATTTGTGAAGAAAATTTAAATGAAGTTTTCAGTGGAAATCGTTGCATTTTGGATACGTGTTTTAAGGAAACTTTTTGACCAAACAAACAGGTAGCGTGATTGATACCCTTTTATGAAATATTATATGTCTAGCTGATACAGTTTATTAATTTCTTAAGCATTACGAGGTGTGTAAATAAAGTAGTGAGAGTTGAGTTCTATCTGGCAACACTTTTGGCTTCTTCTTTGGAGGCGAGACAGTCCATCATCCGATGCGTCTTTAGTCCGGGTTTGAACTATCTAAAGTTACTTGATTCAATCAATTCATTCATTCAAATTTGAATTTGCAAATAAGCATCAAGAAGAAGATTCAAATAAGCAATTCTTTTCGTGCACCGGATTTTATTTATTGTACAGGGTCCATCACTCGGAGTGTTGCCAACTTCACGCTGCTGTAACTGCCGAAGAGCTGATCACAGCGCTCTCAAAATTTGACAGACTTTAGTTTATAATATAATGTAGTATATCGTTCTATGTCGTACTTGAAAATAAATATTCGTAATAGAATTCAAACATAATAGTGTGATTGCTTTGAATTTCGCAAGAAAATATTTCAAAGAAAAAAACTGCTATATATATATATATATATATATATATATATATATATATATATATATATATATATATATATATATATATATTATATATATATATATATAGAAAAAAGCTACAACATTTACATGTTAATAAAATGTTTGTGTATCAGATCATTAAACGTTACAATGATAGTGGTAGCATCGCAATACGCCATGAAGGTCGTCAAAAATGACGCAACATCGCCAGAAATTGAATTGAAAGAAATCCACGTCAGAGTACAGCAAAATTGGCTAAACAGCTGAACGTGCCCAACTCAAGCGTACTCCGCATACTGAAATATGACCTTAAGTTAAAGCCTTACAAGATACAAAAAGTGGAAGATTTAATACCGGCACAAAAGGTAACAAGACCACATTGAAAAGCATGCACGCAATTGGTGAACTTGGTGTTTGGTGAATTGGTGAAAATTTGGTGTTTTTTGATGAGAACATTTTCACTGCTCAGCAATGCGTAAACAAACAAAACCATCATGTGTAATTGAAGGACAAGTCCAGCGACAATTTGGACAACCGAGTTGCTATGCGTAAACAAGCGCCTACTTCTATGATGGTTTGGGCTGCTGTAACTGCCGTCTCGGCTCGTTTTCATCGATCAGGGCATTAAGGTGAACCTGCAAGTGTACCAACAAAAGATGTCAAACGGTGCGTTGATCCCATGTACACACAAACAATTTGGCTCCAATCGTTGGACATTTCTACAGGACTCGGCACCATCCCATAAAGCTAATTTGACACAATTTTTACAGAATTACGTTCCACAGTTCATTTCTTTGTCACAATGACGTCCATACTTACCAGACTTGAATCCAATGGACTTCTCCATATGGTCAATTTTGGAAGCTAAGGTGTCAACAATAAAATATGAGAGTTTGAACACATTGAAGTCAGCGCTTGGACGAGAATGGCAACGAATACCACAGACTCGCATTCGTGTAGCGTGCGTTGTAAGTAAGATGTGTTTCATGAAATTTAATGTATTTTCAATATTGTCTAAAAATATTAAACAAAAATATTCATAATTGACAAAACTACAGCATTTTTAATTGGTAACACTTCGAGTGACTGACCCTGTATTCTGAAAATGAGCAACAACAATTTCGAGCAACGGTGCGCTATCAACTTTTGTTTCAGACTTGAACAGAGTGTGACAGACGTGATCAGACGTTTACCTCCAGCGACCGTATGCCACGTCAAATTAGCTCATCGTTGGCGTTTTTGTTGGTTGCCAGAATTCGGGCGATTTAACTGCTTTCTAAACATGCTATTTGGGCGTAGATTCCCTGCGACCGAGCGTATCGGTAATTAGTTTTAAACGCTGATTTGACAAATACAGAGCGTTTGATATGTCTCGCGTCGGGCATTTCGTTTGCCTCGCGAATACTTGTTTTGATTCGGGATTTGTTACGTGTGTATACACTGAGTGGTACTTTTTAAACAGTTAATAATGACTGATTTAAGTTTGGAGAAGAAAGTTGAATTAAAAACTAACGGTCGTCCCACGCCCGTGTTGAATTTGAGTCAAGTTCAAAAAGAATGTAAAAATAGGGCAAGTTACAATAAACTGTTTGAAAAGTTTATATTTCGGGAAACGGTAAGTACCTACTTATTCATTTATCTGCGCAACAAGCAACAACCCATCCTCCAATGTCATTATAAGTAGTAATAATACAAAATTTTAATGTTTTCCTGGTTCACCTCCTGTATAGGATTTCAAAAGCACGAAAAGTAAAACGGAGGAAGGGGAAAGCAGAAAAAAATCTTTTAGCAGCACTATTTTCTTCTACGCCCTCCCACTTTAAAACCCCACGAGCCGCCACTGAACACGGTTAAATAAAATCTCAAATTTTCTTAAACCGACACATTATAAATAATTCTTGACAATTTATGACATAAAAGGTTATATTTACATATATCTCTTTTTATCTCTCAACTCAGTATGATAATATAAAAGAAGGTATTCCAATTCTACAAGGGACGATGGGAATGTGTCAAGCGGTGGCGCCATATCACGTGTATCCAAGGCATCAATTTAAACTTTTTTTGGCATGCCGACTTAACAGTTTGGGGTTCATATCCTCATCATTGTTATATTTTTGTTCAAAAATAGTATTAAAATGATTCTGTTATCAATTTCAGTCAGTCTTTTTCAGTCTCTAGTGTTAAATAATTAAATGTAAGTAAAACAAAAAAATGTACGACATTCATCATACACATTTTTTTAATGAAAAATATAAAAAATACAGTAACATTAAAGAATCAATATACTTGTTAAAAAAAACAAATTGAATATATTCATTTCCGAGCGGTTTTAGTTGAAGTATGTATGTATGCACTTCGAAAGCTGTAAACGACGATATTCTAATTACCTGGTTGTACTGTTATATATTTAGCTAAGAACATCGTTTATAGTGCGGTTCAAGATATATCGTTGACCAAATGGCTGCAATAAACTGTTAACAACTCCTGTCGTAACAAAACCCGCCAAAGTTGAAGAAAAACGTAAACAGGGCCGGGCCTAATAAAATAACACAAAAAAGTAAAAAGATGCTAAGCAAATTGTTACAAATGTGTATGTTTCTTTATTGAATAGGGAGCTTAATGTAAATGCAGCCGCAGCAGATACGTCTTCATTTACGAAAACTTCGTTGTCTACAGTTAAAGACATTGTGAAAAAACCAATTAAAGCCAAAAAAGTTCGTAGTGAAAGCGACAAGGACTTAATTCGAAGCAAAATTTATGCTATGTATGAAGAGCAAACTTGGCCTGAATTGCATTCATTGCAACAGCGACTAAGAAAAGATGAAACCAACCTTCTTTGCAGCAGAACTAGATTCTGGAGAATATTATCTCTAATGGGTTTTGCATATCGGATCATTAATAAAAGACAAATATTAATGGAATCACAACGATTGCGACGCTGGCGGTTTGACTACTTAAACTAAAAAATACAGATTAGAAAATCGTTCCATTATCTACCTTGATAAAACATGGTACGATACACATGAGACGCCAGCAAAAGGCTAGGTAGATAAATCAAGAAAATGCCAAACCAAAGCCCCAACAAACAAGAGAAAAATAATAACAATTTTACATGCTGGTTCCGAGAATGGATGGGTTCCAAATTTTTTACGGTTGTCCTCCGTTAAAATATTAAACATTCATCTATGGACTACCATGACGACACCACAGGAGAATTTTTTGAAGATTAGTTTATAAATAGCCTTTTGCCCAATGTACCTAAGGAAAGCGTAATTGTCATAGACAATGCTAGTCATCATAACCGCCAAAAAAATATAGATCCTAATGCAAATAACATTAAATTGAAAATTCAGAACTATATGTTAAAAAGCGATATATACTTCGACAATACATATAAAAAATGGGATCTAGAAATATTAAAGACATTTAATATTAAAACGGAATATGGATGTGATATCATTGCTACCGATATAAGACATACGGTTTTACGCCTTCGCCCGTATTACTGTATTTTTAATCCAATTGAGCATATGTGGCATCAGGTAAACTCCAATCCAAGAGCAGAAAACATTTCTCCGACTCTAAGTGCAAGTGCTGCAACATTAATTAGGAAGGTTGTAGATAGTATTCCCAAAGAAAGTTGAATAAATTCGATTAACCATGTTATTAAGATAGAAGATTCCTACAAAGATTCCTAATTCCTTAAAATAGAAGATCTATCATTTAATAATATAGAACCACTTATTATTAATGTAGATCAAAGTGACAGTGAGAGTGAAACCGAATTAAATGTATAATTAATTTAAGTTATATTTTTATTGTACTAATAGATAAATTTATTTATTTATTTATTTTTATTGTACTAATAAATTCAGAATACACAAACCAATAAACAATGTTTTAGTCATACATAATAATAATAATAATTTAACAATATTTTATTTTTTCCAAAATTATTCAGAAGTTAAACCACTCCGACTCTGGCGCCTTTGAAAAAACATTTTGACGAAAGGCAACGAAATATCTTGAACCGGACTATACAGCTCTCAAAAGTGCATTCATGCTAACTTCAACTAAAACCGCTCGGAAATGAATATGTTCAATTTATTGTTTTTCGACAAGCATATTGATTCTTATAAATTACATAATTACAGTTGTTCCACACTTTTTCAGTTAAAAAACAAATGTGTATGATGTGTGACGTACATTTTTTATTTTACTAATTATTTAGCACTAGAGACTCAAAAAATAACTTGTCAGTAGTGCCTTTGTTTATGGACATTTCTATGCTACCGTCCGACCACTGTGCCCATGAAAGCAAAACAAACTGCTTTTTGAATCAAAATAATGCCAAGACTGGTATATACGCCTTTTTCCCCCAATTTTGGTACTGTGTAACTTCTAGTTTAACAATTTGAAGAGGTCTAGAAGTAACTTTTCGGACATATATGGATAAGAAATACATCAATCAGTTATAGATCATATTACAGAAATTCAGGAAAATGCATAAAATATTAAAGAAATACTTCTTAAAAATTAAAAAAAAAACTTATACCTTAAAATATTTATGAATAATACAGAATCCTTCGTTAAATATTTTTTAAATAAGACTAATTTGGGAATTTTCAGACCTTTCCTTATAGCATTTCTTATTTCTCTAATTTTATTAAAAATATTTCATTTTTCTGCACATTTAGAGAACAACAAGCAATTGAACATTTACAGAAAGATAAAAACTACAATGAAGAACTTAGGGAAGAAGTGAATTATTTAAAAGAAATGGTTGAAAATTTAAAGAAGCAACTGTCTCAATCGGAAAAAGACAATTTATATTTCAAAAATCAAATAAATGAACTTGAAGGGGAGGTAAAGTATAGATTGACTTGATAATTGGGATTATTCATGTCGTCTTTAATTTTAGAAAATGAGTGTTGAAAGAAAAAATGAGGTACTATCTAGACAAAATCAGGAATGCCTTAAGGAAATTATCGATATCAAGACTGAAGTAGAAACCAAAGAGCACCAAATAGACGCAGACCAAAAAAAGTATAATGAATTAATTAAGAAATATAATGAACAGCGAGACCTTATCGATCAGTTGGGACAAGAAATTGATGTAAGTAGTACATTTAAAAAGGGATGAAGGGTTTATACATAAATGATCTAAAAATAAACCGAACTTTTGCTCTAGATAAAGCATTAGCACTATTATCTAATTAACAAATGCAATATTAATTATAACAAGTTCAATATTTAGCTTTATATTATCGATATTGATCCTTATTTTTTTTCTCCTTTATTTGGGTTTTTGGCCACTATCTAAAACTCAAAAAATATCAAAAATACAAAGACAAAAGAGACTCATCACTGAGACAAATTTCTCAGTGATTCTTTTTTGTAATAAATTTGCCTAACGAACAAAATTTTAAAGATATTAAAATGTTATAAACAATTTTTACAAACTTTCAACGTTAACGTTAACGTTTCGGAGGGTACTCTCCCCCCGTTTTCAAAACTAAACTAAAAAATAAGTTATATTAATTTGTAATATATAAAGTAACGAATGAAAGTAAATATATTTTTTTGTATATGTCAACGATACTTACATTGACAACAATAGATTTTCATGACAGTGACATACTACCAAAAAATATATATATAGGTAATGTTTACTGTGTTATTGTCTATTGTAGTGATTGTGTATTCAAATATTTAAATGTGTTTAATTGTATTCTTTAGAATCAGGAACCATATTGAATTTAAATCTGCCGAAGGCATAGCAATACAGTTATTTTTATTTAAATTAATTATAGCGGTTTCTTTTAATCTTCTGTATTTTGTTACCGATTCTTTTAATACAATTTTGGAATTATTCCAATTGATTTTATGACCCGATTCTCATGCGTGTTGACAAATTCTAGATTTATTAAAATCGCCCTTTCTAAGAAGGTTTTTATGCTCTTTTACTCTGACATCTAACGGTCTAGATGTCTCACCTATATAGAATTTGCCACATTCGCAGGGAATTTTATAAACCACATTTTTGGTATTTTGTTGTATATTGTTTGGTTTAGTCTTTGTTAATAGAGATCTAAGAGTATTTTTTGTTTTAAATGTCGTTCTTATGTTGTATTTATTTCCTCTTTTAATTGTGTCAGAAATACCGCTGATATAAGTAATTGTGAGGTTAATTGTTATGTGATTTGGTTCTTTTTGTAGTGTATCACTGTCGGTACAAACAAGTTTTGCTTTGTAACATAAAAACCTTAGAAAGGGCGATTTTAATAAATCTTGAATTTATCAACACGATGGGAATCGGGTCATAAAATCAATTGGAATAATTCCAAAATGGTATTAAAAGAATCGGTAACAAAATACAGAAGATTAAAAGAAACCGCTATAATTAATTTAAATAAAAATAACTGTATTGCTATGCCTTCGGTAGATTTAAATTCAATATGGTTCCCGATGCTAAAGAATACAATTAAACACATTTAAATATTTCAATACACAATCACTACAATAAACAATAACACAGTAAACATTACCTATATATATATTTTTGGTAGTATGTCACTGTCACGAAAATCTATTGTTGTCAATGTAAGTATCGTTGACATATACAAAAAAATATATTTAGTTTCATTCGTTACTTTATATATTACAAATTAATATAATTTATTTTTAGTTTAGTTTTGAAAACGGGAGAGAGTACCCTCCGAAACGTTGGGGGTTGATAGCCCGAGGGGTGTGCTGACCGGGGTTTTCAGTAGCTGATGACCGTGGTTCGGAACCCACGTTAAGCTGTAGGTCCAGTCGCTAAATAGCCTTTTCAGTTGCTGATGCGCCTCTAACCCCAAAACTTTACTTTACTTTAATATCTTTAAAATTTTGTTCGTTAGGCAATTTTATTACAAAAAAGAATCACTGGGAAATTTGTCTCCGTTTGGTTTTTTGTTTTTACCCAGTGATTCTTTCTTTAAATAAGAACAGGTATTTTTTATATCTTTTGAGTTTTAGATAGTGGCGAAAACCCCAAATAAAGGGAAAAAACATATATGAACACGACACTATCATTCAGACATTACATTGATCCTTATTGCATGCCCTCCTTATTGGAAGACGCGATAAAGCTATGCGCGTTACAAAAAGTGACGTACACAAAAGTATGCGTTAAATTGAAAAAAAATCTTTTTCGAAGCGTTTAACTTACTAAAACAAGTACACATGTTTACATTAGGTTGATGTAAGGACAGTCGTGCGAGTTTGATACTCTAAGGGTATCACCCTTAAAGAATTATCGTCTCAAATGACCTGAATGTAATGAAGAAATACTATTCAGTTATATCTAAACTACTTTGAAATCAAATTTTGAGTAAACATGCGAAAATTCTCGCTGTGCTATAACCTGTTATTGAGCCTTGATCTCCTTCAAACTTCGCCTCCGTCCGAATCAACATCCAGTTTTGAATTAATTTCAATATTCATTCATTTAATTTTGCAATAGTTCAATAGTTCTTCAACTCTTCTTATTACATTATTCTACCACCGTATATTTAGTATATTTCTCTTTTTGTTACCCTCTATTTCTCCCTCCATGATACTCCTTGGTATTCGGCTTTCTAGCATCTTTCAAATGTTGCAAGCATATCTTCTGTTTTTTTTTGTGAGGATTCTTGTCTCGCATTCATAAGTGACTACTAGCTGAAGAGTGTTTTATAGATCTTAATTTTCGTGTTCCATTGTTTAAGTTGAAGTCCTAGACTGACCAGAGGAAATAAGTAAGTAAATAAATATTACCCTTATTTATACGATTTCTAATATCTCCTGTGATGTTTTCCTCTAGTTTGCTTCCCATATACGCATATTCCTTCACAACTTCAATGTTGTCATCACCATTGTCAATTCTATTTACTTATGGCAGTTCTTTTTTCTTTCACCTTTGTTTTGTATATATTTATTTCCAAATCGAAACAAGTATCGAAATCTAGATGGTTTACTCATTTTTATATACACCGTATGTGTCGATATACGATGTATACCAAGTTAATCTAAAATACTGCAGCGATTTTGTCATTTGCACGCACACAACTTGCCATTGCACAATACCTGGGAAATCTCCGAAGCCGCTGGCACTAGATACGGGGAATACACGTCATTATATTTATCTGGGGTATGTTTGCACCCCAGTTGGTCGTTAAAGTAAGCAAATAATACCTCACCTTAACCCCAAGCAACAAAACTATTAAAAAAAATTGCAAATAGGTATTTTTTATTCGGCATTAAGAATATATATTTGATAATTAGCTAAGAGGAAATTAATAATAAAAAAACTATTGTAGAATTTATTCTACAATTCTACGCTCGGGTTTATAAAGCAAACCTTCTATCGCAAACCTTCTCCGATCTAAATTTTACCGTGGTGCGTTGTTGAATTTTTACTACTACCTTAGTTAAGCTTCGTCTATTCGTATAATCTAATAAGGCTATATGACTTCTCGTTTCTTCCATGACCTCCTATACTGCTGGCCATCGTATGGCCTCGTACGCGATCATACGCCTGTTTGAAATCAATGAACGTATAGAAAAGTATCAAATTACCTTATACTATCCATTATTTGATGGACTATGAACAACTGATCTATGGTTGAACGTCCCTTCCTAAACCCTGTCTGATATTCATCCATTCCCTTCTTTGAATAGGGTACTATTCTCTGTCTTACTATGTTTGTTAAAACTTTATAAATGCAAAGCAATAATATTCCACAATAGTTTCCGCATTTCAGTTTGTCTTCCTTTCTTATGTATAGGGCCAATTACCACTCTGCGGGCATCTGCTTACTATTCCAAATGTTAACTATTAATTGATAAATGGCTCAGACTAGTCCTTTGCATCCAAACTTCAGCAGTTCGAAAGGTATATTGTCTATCCCAGGAGTTTTATTCCTTTTAAACTTTCCTCCATTTCCTACAACTATGATACTTCTACCAAGGGGCTGGACTGCATTCATAAACTGTAGCCTACCATTTTGATCTCTGGTGGTTCCATTTAACTGTTTTTCCGTTAAATATGTTTTCCATCGTTCTAGTATCATATCCACGTTTGTTAATACTTCGCAATCTACGTCCTTGATCAAAGTCTCTCTAGGATGGTTTGGTTACTAAATTCCAGTTGATGTGCGGTACGCAGCCAATTTGGTAATTACAACGCTGACACTATGGTCTCATAAAGCTTCAAGACAAAGAAAACTGCCTTAGTCACAAACGGTTATTTACACTTCTCTTGACATTAAGGGTTTCAGTAACTGCACTTTTTCTTCATATGATTAAGAGTCATGATATAAGTGATGTCTTTCCATTACACAGGTCAACAAATTTAAACTTTCTTGAGGTAACATTGATGAAAATAGGTGTATATGAAGTATTTTGTAGTCCCAAAATCCGAAAGTAATAAGCTAATTACTGTAACACGCACAGTTTTTTTGTTACAGGAGGTCGGTGGTGGAAAAAAAAAGAGACAACCTATTTTTAGAATCTAATATGTATTTAATATAAACATGTAAAACGTGTTAAATCTATGCAAAAACATTACTGAAGATTAAGTGAATAAAAAAATATATGACATGAGATGTCATACAGCGACAAAAACTTTCACTTTTTCCTCTTGTTTTATGCAGTATCATCTCTTTTTAAAAACCAGCAGTAGTATTGCTTCCATCGTCCTGATGTCTTGATGAAACCTCTCTTCTTGTTCGTCGCTTACTGCACCCAAATTTTCCGGAAAAAATCCAAATGGGAGAAAAAATGCATTTTTAAGGACATGCGACACCCTAGTATTTCATAGGCTTTCAAGAGGTCATCTGTGACGTTTATAGTTTTCATGTTTCTTGTTGCCCAAAAATCCTTTCACTACACTTACAAAACACTTCCAATCTGCCAATTCATTTTCATTTAATTTTTATTGAAAGTGGAAATTACCTAGAAGCTTCCTCATTTGAGGTCCAATAAATATGCTTTCTTCACTTATCTTTCTATCACTTAATTGAGAAAATATTTTTTTCAGGTACTTGAAATCATTACCTTCTTTTCATTAATCCAGGCTTAATATGGAGAGGTGGAAGAAGCACCTTTTTGGGTTAACAAGGAGAGCATATTGTATGTTTGAAGTACCCGGTTCAAAAGAAGTTCTATGAAGCCAATCTTTCTTACTCTAATGTTCTTCTGTTGCCTTACTGTCCCATAGATACCAAAAACAGCAATACTTTGTAAAACCCCCTTGAAATCCTAGCAATATACAGATCACTTTAAAATCCCCACAATTATCGCACTGATACTGTTCATATTTAAGGCGATTTAGTAGGGTTGCTAAGTTGTCATAGGTTTATGTTATTGTCACTGAATGGGCTAAAGGAATAGATGGGTTTTTGTTTCCATTGTGAAGCAAGACTACTTTTAGGCTGTATTTGGATGAATCTATGAAAATGCAACTCGGAAGGTACATGTTCCATATCAAGTGCATTCATTAAATCATCAATATCACAACAGACACATAGCAATCTTTCCATTTTTTAAAAACTTGAAAATGTTACATTCCGTTTTCGGTAAAGGGAAGCACTTGCATTTTTATCTAACTGTTGAAGTTTGCAATCAAGACTCCGATTTTTGGTTTGACAATCCCAGGTCACGTACCAAATCATTTAATTCATTATGACTTATTAAGTGAGGTTCACTAGTAGTTGATAGTTGAAATGTTAGGTCACAACTGCTGTTCTCAGGAAGTTGTGGATCAGATAATGATGAAGACTTAGAATCCCCGGGAAACATGTCCTGGTTTAACGGCGCAATCGGTACCGGTAGTTCCTGGCTATGAGAAACTGGCCTAAGTGCAGAAAGCAAATTTGGATACTGAATTTTGTCTTTTCGCTTTTTTGAAATCCTTTCGGTTTTAGTGATACAAAAGTAGCAATCACTTACATGGTCAGCAGGTTCTCTCCACACCATAGGAACAGCAAACGGCATATACTTTTTCTTGCGATGCATCCACTGCCATGAAGAGGCCAACTTGTATCTAGATCTCCAATTTGGCACTTAAAATATAAAAGATAGGCTTTTTTGACTTCCTCGGATATAGATATAGCTTGTGATTTTAAAATAAATCGTCCGCATATATAATTTTTTTTTTTGCAAAATCGACGACTAGAACTTGTCATTTTTATATAAAATCGGCTTAAACACTTGACTGTATTCTAGACGAGCCAAAAACAAACTTAACTATAGAAAGCAATAAAACTGAGCTTAAAGGTTCGTAGAATACTGTGGAAATATCCCCTCTACGGTTTTGTAGTAATTCCTACATTTTCCAGTCCAAAGTCAAGTACAAATAATTTCAATGGGCCCTTGTTATAAAGCAGGTACTTGAGAATGGGACGGGCAAGGCCATTTCTGTGAAAAGGTGTTTTTAAATGAAACGCAAAAAAAAGCATTCTCAACAAAAACAAGACTAAACAAAAATCCATGCTCATGCCGAAAATAAACAAAAAGCAGCAGTATCATTTTCAGACTTCTCATAAAAAATATATGTTTTTGCATTTCTTTATTTTACGAGTATTTCTTATCAGCAAATGATTAAATTATGCCAAAAAAAATACCCAAAAATCAATTAATTCAAAAATATTTTACTTACATTATTTTAAAGATCTTTATATAATGTCCCTTAAATTATTTTTATGTGTAAGGATAGTACAGCCCCAAAGGCGAGCCGCATCACGTCGAGCCTTCAGTTCTCGATAACTGAAGTTAAGCGAAATAGGTTGGAGTCAATATCTAGAAGGGTGACCGTAATATAAATTAACACTTCTCTGTATAAGGAAGTCAAAAGGCAACGGTCTCCAAGGCCTGTAGCTCTAAATAATAATAATAAAGAATTAATGAAACAATATCATCTATAGCTTTTTGTTAGCACTTTGCAATATCGATGTCTAAACTTCCATTATTTACTATTACTGCGTAGGTAATAAAATGTTTCTCAAATTTAGAACTGTATTCATCTTTTTAATTCAAAACTTAAAAAAAAAACGGCTCTTGAAGGCCGTTCATAAATAAGATCATATTGTTTTCTGTTTCTAGCAAAAGTTGGATATATTTGCCTTATCATGCCTTAATTTTTTTAGGTAGCGAACTATGAAAAAAAAATATTAGAGAAGTCTATTAAAAGCAAACAGTCCTCAATGGGAAGCAGCTCAAATTTAGGTAATTCAAATGATTTTACTACCCCATCGCCCATAGCTAATCAGAACGACTTTCAAACACCTCCAAGTTTCAATTCTAATGTAGCTTTTCAAAACGGGTCACAATTTAAATCTCCACTAGGTCTGCGAACAATGGTACTACTTAAGGGCAGCAGTACCCCTCTTCAAATGATCCCGAATTTATCGGACGGAATAAAAATCTCACCAATAATCTCATCAACTAGCAGACTCCAAAACGGTGAGTTTTGGTATTTTTGGTGGAGTAATATATTGGTTGATTTTAGATGGGATTCGCTACACAAACTAGCATGCAATTGAGTTATAACATTTGTGTAGTTAGTAAAGTAATTTATTTTTGGTGAACAGTGAGTAATAAATAACAGACCAATTTGAATTTCGAATATTTTTTATTTAGTATTACATATAAATAAATTATGTATAGACATATCACAATCTCTTTTAATGACATTTTTCATAACCTCTTTACATCATTCAATCTCAAATTGAATGATCTGGGTGGCCTTATGATGTAATATCGAGAAATCAACATTCCTGGAAACATGTCGCTCAAACTGTTCATTACATGCTATATGAGAAATTGTCCTGTTTATTAGCTTTTCAAATTGGTCAATAACTTATCACCCACTCTATACATATTTTAGCTTTTAAATATGGGCATTTTTAGAATGTTAATACTATACAATCATCTCCAAACAAAAAGTTACTGATTGTCACATTGTGATATTTAATAAAATACTTTATGTATAGTCATTGTTTTTATTCAGCATGGTGAATTGTGAGCGAATTCAATATTAGAGGTCGTAAAACTCTTGAACTCCTCCTGGTAGTTGTCAGAATTCGCCTCCAAATTTAGCGGTGCTAAATCAAGCTAATATGGGGGATAGTCGAGAATCGCTGTACATTTTTCCTAATGTTTACGATTTTGCCTATTTTGTAAGACATTAGCAACTCAACAGTTGATGACTGACTACTAAAATGTTGACTCTGTAGATGTTTAGAAAGGCCCGTATAATTGAGGAACCTTGGATTCCATCTGAATAAATGATAAATACTCAGTAACCATTTCGAATAATTTCAGCTATTTTTTTACCCATTTTTTGGGTAAAATTGACGTAGCCTGGATTTTTTCAGGGAGTGAGTTTTATAAACTAAGTTTTATAAACTTGACGACTTCTAACCTGACTTTTGCTTCTCTGGATTTTTACAGGACGCGTCGAACTAGCCATTTGGGGGCCGAACATTTCTACCTAACCTCATATATATAATACTACTATATTGCTATTATCTGTAAGTGGAGGTGTCACGGAGTAAGTGAGACAGCAAATGTCTGCTTCTATGTATTTTTCTACTACTCGACCCGTTGTGCGCAAATGTCGCGGTAAATAAACATGACACAGAAACATAAAAATATACAAACTGACGCACGTTCATAAGCATTCTCAATTCTCGGACATGCGCATTAGACTCAAAGTAGCAGTGAGAGAAACAGATATATGTCTGCACCATAATGATTTCGCCGATCGCCAGGATATATATATATATATATATATATATATATATATATATATATATATATATATATATATATATATATATATATATATATATATATATCATCATCATCATCATCATCATCAGCCCGTATCGATCCACTGCAGGATGAAGGCCTCTTCAGCATGCTTCCAACCTTCACGGTCCTGGGCTTTCCTCTGCCACTCGGGTCCAATATACTTAACGATGTCATCAATCCATCGTGCTTTCGGTCTTCTTCGCGGACGTTTGCGATCAAGCGGTATCCACTCCAGGATTGCCTTGGTCCATCTGTCGTCCCATCGCCTCGCTATATGGCCTGCCCATCTCCATTTCAACTGTTTTACTCTTCCAATGATGTCACAGACTTTTGTTTGTTCCCTGATCCATGCGCAGGACTTTCTGTCTCGTCTTGTAATGCCAAGCATACATCTTTCCATTCCCCTCTGTGCCACCCGAAGTTTTTGAATTGATTGCGATGTAAGTGTCCAGGTTTCACTTCCGTATGTCATAACGGGTAGAACGCACTGATCGAATACTTTTCTTTTCAGGCAAAGTGGGAGTCTGCTCTTAAACACTATGTTGAGCCTACCAAATGCCTGCCAGCCACATTTAACACGCCGTTGCACCTCCCGGACGGTATTCCCCTCCATGGAAATCCTCTGCCCAAGATATATAAAGCTGTCCACAATCTCTAAATCCCTTCCTAGAACTGAAATTCTTCTGTCCTGAGCGAAGTTATTGAACATAACCTGACTCTTTTTCAGGTTTATTTTCAAGCCAAATGGTTCGCCACCCCTTTGCAGTTCTTGTATGCGTCTTTGCAGCTCCTCTGGGTCTTGTGACATGAGAATAATATCATCTGCAAATCTAAGATGGTTTAAGTTTACACCATTGATTTTTACACCATCCATTCAAGGCCAGCCGAGAAAAGAATAGGCGATATTGCGTCACCCTGCCGTACACCTCGTTCTATATTAATTCCCACTTCAAGATCATCAAGGTGAATTGTGGCTGTAGCTCCATCATATATCGATTCTAATAGGTTTACATAGGCTCTCTCTACACCTTGGCTAAGCAGTGCATCCATTATCGCATGCTTTGAGATGGAATCAAATGCTTTTTCGTAGTCGATGAAAGCCAAGCACAGTGGCATGGTGTATTCGTTGTGCCTTTCTATGACCTGCTGTACAACCTGGATGTGATCCATTGTACTGAATCCACTTCTGAATCCTGCTTGTTCTCTTGATTGTGCGTCATTCAGTTTTTTTTTATATTCTTTTAGAAATTATCTTAGTGAAAACTTTGTACATCACTAATAGGAGGCTTATCAGACGGTAGTTCTTTAAATCTTCCTGTGCTCCTTTTTTATGTAAAAGGATCACTTCTGCATTTTTCCATAAGTCAGGTACTTTTTGTTCTTTGAGGCATTTTGAGTATAATTTTGCCAGTGTTTTATGTAACGTCCGACCACCAGCTTTTAGCATTTCGGCAGTTACACTATCCTTTCCTGATATATTGTTCTTCCGTGGGTATTGCTGTCCCTGACTGGCTCTGATCTTCATATAACTGGGAATAAAACCTTTTGACAATCTCTAACATTTGGGTACGCATCCTGCACACTGTGCCATCCTCACGCTTTAAAGCATATATTTGCGTTCTTTTGTTTCTCAGCTTCTGTTTAGCTTTGTTAATTCCTTTGTTTTCTTCCAGGGTTTTTTGCACTAGCTGCATATTGAATCGGCGCGTGTCCTCTCTGATACGTTTTCTTATAGTTTTGCAGAGCTCAGTGTACTCGACCCTGCCAAAAGGACTACCTGCATTTCTCATTGCTCGCCGTTTCTTCATTAAATCAATGGTCTCACTGGAGATTTTTGTTTGTTTGAGACATTTTTCCTCTGGTGCTATTGAAGCAGCTGTTTGAAGTACATTGTTGGCGATTTCTTCATATTGAACTGATATTTCCACCTCCTCTGGATCTTGTAACGCAGCAAACCAGTTTGACAAAGCAATCTCAAAATCGCTTCCTCTCTCCAGCAGTTTTCCAGAATCCACCTTGCCCTTCTTTGATCTTACCATTCTTTCGCGCTCTTTTCGACAGTCAATCCGAACCCTTGCTCGTACCATTCGGTGATCACTTCCAACATTAAAATTGTTAAGGACAGTACAATTGGTAAATATTGTTTTATCGTTGGTCATGATGTAGTCAATTTCGCTTGTGAGCCCAGATGGACTTTTCCATGTCCATTTTCTGCTGATATTTTTCTTATAGAATGAATTCATAATATATAGTTCTTGTCCTTCAGCAAAATCAACTAATCTGTCACCTCTATTGTCTCGCTCACCAGTTCCATATGGGCCAGTTGCATTTTCGTCTGTTCTTGTTGTTCCAATTCTGGCATTAAAATCACCCATCAGGATTTTGTACCTACATTTCTCCTTGTATAAAAGCTGGGCCACATCATCATAAAATTCCTCAATTTCCTCATCTTTATGGCTTATAGTTGGTGCATAAGCTTGGACGATTTGAAGCCTAAACTTTTTATTCAGCTGAATGACGCATTGGGCTAATCGGTGGATGTACTTTCAAATTTTACCACATTGTCCTTCAGCTTTCGATTGATGAGGAATCCAATTCCGCCACATCGGCCATTTTCCGTACCTCGAGTGTAGAGTACGTGTCCAGTTGGTTCCAGTTTGATTAACTCTTCACCCTTCCTTCGTGTTTCACAGAGCCCAATAATATCCCAATGTATGTTGTCAAGTTCGATTAACAGTTCTTGCAATCGGGCCTCTGTTTTCATAGTCCGTATATTTAACGTTGCAATGTCAAAAGTCCAATGGCAGCCTGATCTAACCCGGTGATTCTTAGCACCCTCTGCCTTGGGGCAGGTCTTCCCGCTGCCGTAGGTAGTTGCCCCTTGGCCTCCGGGGAATGAGGGCCGTGTTTGAGGTTGTACTCAACATATTGAAATACCATGTTGAAGGTATGGACCGTAATCTGCCACACTGGTCCAATGCGGGTTGGCAGATTTTGGATCATGTTAGTCTGAGGCCTCCGCCTTGACCTGTCCGCCAGGGGTGACCCTCCCAGGAGCATAGACTCCAGACGGCATAGCTCAATGCTTCATTGCCCTACTCAAACCCCTTTACCACGTCAAGGTTTGATCCACAAAGGGGATATATATATATATATATATATATATATATATATATATATATATATATATATATATATATATATATATATATATATATATATATATATATACCTAACCGAACCTAACCAAAAACTTCGCTTTGCCACGTCACTAATGACGGTTTAGCGGCAATCTTTCAACTTCGAAAGAGAATGTAAAGATTTCCTCGTTAAAAATTTTGTCAAGCGCCAGATTTACTGATTGTCTGATGTCCCCAGAGACTGTACCCCATTTATGTATAACGACATATAGGGATATATGCATAGAAATAGGTACCAAGGACGTTCTAAAGTGTCCAGATTTTTTTTATGTTCTAAAAAGTAGATATACCCATTATTAGAGAGTCTTTGGAAGTGTCCACTGAAAATAATGATTTCAAAAAAATTAATCCCGAGGCTGTCAAAAATCTCTGAAAATTTTGCGAGAATAACTAAAATACCTTCACTTAATAGATCAGTTAATAATACAAATACAATTCAAAAATTAAATCTCGTCTTAGCTAAAATTACAAGCATAGTTGGAATGTTTTTTGGTGAAAATCAAAACATACCTTAATAATTACCGAAAGATTGGCGTTTAGCCCACGTAAGTATCGCGGCGCAAATCTAGACCAGGTTTGCATTTAGGTGCAAATAGTAGTAGTCAGGCTGGTCATCCAACAAATGTGGAATTAGGAACACGAATAAAAGAAACCTTGTCGCAAATATTTATGAGTCACAACCTAATGGAAAGTCACATGGTTTACAGCATTGAAATACCATTAGAGAGACTATTTTGCTGACGAAATATGTATTTCGATTGTTGTTTTGTTGCTTGACGTTTGCTTCGATGTGAGTTTGTTGCTTGACAGTTTCGTTATTGACTTTTTTATGGCTATTTCACTGGCAGATATTATAACAACGTCCTGTTATCTAATGGTAAAACTCTTACCGTATCTTGACAAAACAACATGATGGTTTTTCTGTTGTCAGTTTGTAGAAATTGTCTATAGAAATTATTTTTGTTTTATTATGAAAATTATATCCATATACTTTCTTATAATATGTATGTACTTAAACGAATATTAGTTAATAAAATAAATATTATTACATATCTTTATTTTATTCCAGTGATATTAAAAATTAATCGAATAGCGGCGTTGATCCCCCTAATTAACGTCATATTTACTAAACACTGTATATCACGCTCCAGCGCAAATCGCTGCATCTTAATAGGGTTTGTTCTGCGTTTACGGCGTGTTTTACTTTGCCCGTGCATACCACGATACAACGCGACTCTTCAGAGGAGTGCGTACACAATGGTAGGAAGTGCCTATACGCATCCCGGTTCATGCTTGCTTTCCGGTTTATGCTCTCATATGCATCCAAATCCCTATTAATATTTACACTTTTAACAAGCCTTAAGTTACTAATATCTATACTACAATCATGCTCGAATACATATTGGGCAACGCAGGATTTCTTATTCCTATCATATCTAATGTGTGCAATATGTTCTTTATATCTGATTAATATGGATGTCTTTGTTTGCCCAATATATATCTTCGATTACAATCTTAACAACCAATTTCGGAAATTCCCAATTTTTCATGCTTTGTCCTTTGGACTCACAATATCTCTTTTGTTTTAAATTTGTCTAATCATATTGATAATTTGGCATCAAACGATATTACCATGAATTTGGTATTAATAAATATAATACTATTAGGGGTACCCATATGTAATATTGTTTTGTTATCCATGTTATTGCCATCTACTGGCAATAATTTGAATTAATATAACATAACCTATATTCTAGTTAAATAAATAGGTTAATATTTAGTAATACATTTAAAAAGAAACTAGGTAAACCCTATAAAAACGGAAGAGTAAAGTGTGGATAAGTTCCGATGCTTTATGAGTATCGAAAACGTAACAATGTTACAAATGCTGTTTACTAGGTGTGGCGATTAATAATTCTTACTTTTTTTGAGAGCTAGCGCTGAAAACAAGGATCGTTTCACAGTCGTCATTTTGGTTTGTTGCTACGATAGTACCTTTCAAAATGCCATTGATGTTTAAACGATTTCGAGCTACCTTAATATTTTTTTCGTGTGGTAAACATGTCGAGTTTCGGCCCAAATAAAGAGCGTTTGTCACAAGTACTACCTTTCATGTGCAAAGGAAAACGCAAGTAAAAGCCGTCGAATACTTATGGAAACTTACGGTGATGTCCCAGCGCAAATCCTCAGTAGCATGATCCCAGTACAAATGTCCCAGCGCAAGGCGCTTGTGGGCATTGGTTTAAACTATTCAAAAGCGGTGATTTCGACTTGAAAGACAAAGAATGCCCAGGTCAACCGGAAAAAAATGAAGATGTTGAATTACAAACATTATTGGAGGAAGATGATATGCAAACTCAACAACAAATGACAGAGAGGTTAAATGTTGGTCGCCGAACCATTTGTGATTGCCATGGAAAACATTTTGATGGCAGGAAAATGGGTACCACATCGGCTGAACGACAGACAGATGGAAAAGCGAAAAACGGTGTGCAAAGTTTTACTTTATCGGCATGAAAGAAAAACTTTTTGCATCGGATCAACTATTAACATCGACCACAAGACCGAATAGCTTTAGAAAAAAGACAATGCTGGGCATTTGAAGGGATCAGAAGGATGTCGTAGGTGAAACAGTTAACCGCTACAACCGTGAACCATGCATTGATCGCAAAGCGACTAGAATAAGGTACAAAACACGGAAAAATAATTGTGCAGCACGTACAACGGCCCATCACACACAGCCAAAGGCGGTCAGAGACACCATTTCTGCAGTTGGCTGGGAACTCTTACCCCACCCGCCGTCCTCACCAGACTTGGCCCTTTCCGACTATCACTTGTTTTCATCGATGTCTCACGCATGTTTAATGAAACCCTTCAACAATTACGGAGATGTAGAAAAAGGGCTTGATGACTTAAGTTCGCATATTTTGAATAAACCATTTTTTACCTTGGTATGGTGCCACACCTAGTATAATGGTGCTTTAGATAGCAGAATATATTACCGTTGATACAGTTGATTAATCTCAATATTTTCGATTGTATTCCATCTGGAAGACCTTGAATTTGATAAGGACCTGTTATTGGCTGTAAGTGAAGCTGATCCCAAAGAAACTATTAAGGAATTAGCTACAATGCTTAAAACTTCCTACTCCACAATACAACAGTGTTTAAAACAACTAAATAAAGTGCAAAGAAATGGAAAGTAAAAGTCATCAACTTTCAGTTGAAAACAAAATTCTACGGTTAAATAGAATTTTGTTGAATCTGCAGTAAAATTTTATTCAAGTTAGGCAAGAAAAGTGAATTCTGTACAGAAAAAAACAATCGTTAACGCCAGGACAAACATCTTTGCCCACTCCAAAACCAAGTCTTCACCCTAAAAAAGTATTACTGTCAGTATGGTGGGATTTTACAGGAATTATTCAATATAAGGCTCTGAATCCTAATAAAAGTATAAGTGCTGAATATTATTGTGATCAGCTTGATATACTAAACCTAGTTTTGATACAAAAATGTCCAAGACTGATTTAAAATGTTATTCGGCCGCACGACAAAGCAAAATCTCATAGTACCAGAATCACCCAAGAAAAAAATTGAACCGCGACGCTGCTACCACCGTATGGCCCTGATGCTGCACTGTCAGATTACCATATTTTTGATCTATGGACCATTTTCTTCATGGAATATCAAAAGTGGACTCGAAGAATATTTTACTTCAAAGTCACTATAATTTTTATACAAAGAGCATAGAAAGTCAGAGATAGCTGAAGATTGTATATTAAAACTGTATTAACTTTTAAATAAAATAAAATTTTGTACAGTATCAAAAACGACATTACTTATGGTTACCGCTAATGTTTTATTAATTTAAGTAATTATATTAATTAATATATTTAATAATCAATGGAACTGAGAATAATACGAAAAAAGGCAAAATAGCATTATCTTTGAAAGAGCTTTTCGTATATTAAGTGAAAAATGCGGAAAGTTTATGACGAAATACATTTACAAATACAAACAACGAAAACTAATACATTGTAGTATAGTTGATATTGTTAATATTGTCCTTAACAGGTTTTTAATAATAAATCTTCTATTAATAGACAATCAAGACAGTAGTGAAGAAGACTGGAAATTGACACCAACAGAAACTGAAAGTGGCGGAATAGAATCTAATGGAAACACTGAATCTTTACAATTCGAAATTCACAAAGTAATTTTTGGCGTGTGACTGAAAAAACTATAACTTTAGTGCTTATTTTCTAGGCCGATCCATTAATGATGACGAGAAGTGACGATATTGTTATGTTCGAAAAAGATGAACGTATCGCTGCCCTTGAAGATGAATTAGATAATTTAAAGAGTGATCTTACAAAAGTAAAATCCGAAAAAGATAATATTACCAATCAATTAGATAAATTGAAAAGAATCAATTCGGATTTATTAGGACGCAATTTTGAATTGAGCAGTGATGTAGAAATAAGTCACACAAAGATTAATCGCCTGAAACAAAAATTGACACAATTAGAACAAAATGGTGTAATTTTGGAAAGTATACAGGAAACATTTGATATTGAAAATTACAGTAGGCAACTCCTCGATATGGAGAAAACTCTAACAAGTAAGGAAATAATCATACAAGAGCTCAGTTCTAAATTGGAAAATACAAATTTATTAAAAGATGAAGTACAAATACTAAAGAACCAATTGAATATTGCAAACGATGAATTACAGGTAATATATTTTTACAGAATATTGCAAATCGCTTACACTTTTATAATCAATTTTAGAGAACAATAGCTAAACATGAAGAAGTAAAACTTGAAAAAAGTTCACTTCAAGTTATGTTAAAAAGTTTAGAACAGGAGAAACATGATTTCAACGAAAATATAACAAAGCGATGTGAATGTGAGGGTCATACTAAACTTAAAAATATTAAAGAGAAATTAAAAATAAAGGAAGATGAATTTATAATCATGAAGCAGCATGCTGAAGAAGAAAGAATACAGCTATTGATAGATTTTGAGAAGCAAATGAAAGAAAAAGAAAATGAGGTAATTTTTTAATAAGTTCAATATTTAGAAACAGGTTTTTTTAAGAAAATTAGTGTATTCGATTTTTTTAAAGTACATCATCAATTATTATTTAATTTATATACAAAATAAATTCTAATCAGTTACTTATATTAACTCTCAATCAGTGAAAGCTTTCCCGTTCCGAAATTCTGCAGCAAATAGAATAACTAATAATAGAAACATGGTAAATCCGGTAAATATGAAGGATCCTGTAAAACATCCAAACCAATATTCACAAGACAATTCACCTTGATGATCTTGAAGTGGTGTACGGCAGGATGACTTAATATCGCCTACTCTTTTCTTCGCTGGCCTTGAAGAAGTATTCCGTAAACTGAACTGGGAACAGGATGGTGTAAAGATCAATGGTGCAAACTTAAACCATCTTAGATTTGCAGATGATATCGTTCTCCTTTCACAAGACCCAGAGGAGCTGCAAAGACGCATACAAGAGCTACATAAGACTGGCGAACCATTTGGCTTAAAAATAAACCTAAAATAAAGTCAGGTTATGTTCAATAAATTCGCTGAGGACAGAAAAAATTCCGTTTTAGGAAGGATTTTGAGATTGTGGACCACTTTATATATGTTGGGCAGATAATTTCAATGGAGGCGGATACCGCCCGGGAGGTGGAACGATGTGTTAAATATGGCTGACAGGCTCAACATAGTGTTTAAGAGCAGACTCCCACTTCGAGTAGCACAGAGGGGAATGGAAAGATATATGCTTGGAATTACAAGACGAGACAGAAAGCCCTGTGCATGGATCAGCGAACAAACGAAAGTGTGTGACATCATTGGAAGTGTAAAGCAATTGAAATGGAGATGGGCAGGCCATATAGCAAGGCGATGGGACGAAAGATGGACCAAAGCAATCCTGAAGTGGATATCACTTGATCGCAAACGTCAGCGAAGAAGACCGAAAACACGATGGATTGATGACATCGTTAAGTATATAGGACCCGAGTGGCAGAGGAAAGCCCAGAACCGTGAAAGTTGGAAGCATGCTGAAGAGGCGTTCTTCCTGTAGTGGATATATATATATATATATATATATATATATATATATATATATATATATATATATATATATATATATATATATATATATTTAAGTTAATTGTGAGACCAGCTAGTGTGTACTCTTCATTTAGTTTCCTCACCATATAGCTCAAATCCTGTTGGTCTTCTGCAACCACTATCTGATCGTCGGCGAAATAAAGAGTATATAGGGTGTCATCCCCCACCCGAAGGCCCATGTTCCAACACTTCCGTGCCCAGCCTTTCATGGATTGGTCTACGTATAGTTTGAATAAGGTGGGAGATAGACAACATCCTTGTCTTAGCCCCTTTGTTGTATTGAATGATTCAGATAGTGATGTTCCAATTTTAATAACCGCAGAATTCTGTTCATAGTAAAGTTGGACGGCCCGAATCAATGTTGGTCTAATCTTGAGAGTTTCCATTGCTTCCCATAATTTCGATACTGGTACACTGTCATAAGCTTTTTCTAGGTCTATGAAAGCTATATGCGTCTCCCTGTTTCGCTGGGTTCGTTTTTCTAGGGCTATTTTTAGAGTGAAAAGGTTGTCTGTGGTGGATCTCCCTGCCCGGAAACCGGCTTGTTCTTCCGCTTGTTTATCCTTGATGTCTTCTTCTATTTCATTTCTAAGGATTCGGGAATATATTCTTCCTATTGTTGGGATTACCGCTATACCTCGATAATTCTTAGGATCATTTTTTGAGCCTTTCTTGTGAATGGTTGATATATATGATGTTCTCCATTCGGTCGGCGTTTCTTCCCCATTCAGGCATCGTTGAAACATATTCTTCAACATTCTTAAAAGTTTTTCGGGTCCATACCTTATGAATTCCGGGTGGATCCCTCCAGGTCCAGGGGATTTTTTTATTTTTGTGTCTTTCACAGCTTGTTGCACTTCTTTTAGTTGGAGATCTATAGGAGTTAGATTATTTATTTGGTGTTGTTTTCCTAGAAAATTTTCACGTCTCTCTTCCAGAAGGTCTTTAAAGTGGTGTACCCAGTCTTCATTTGTTATGCCCCCTAAGTTAGGTATTTGTTTTTTTGATGTTTTTACCGACTTTATAGTCTTCCAGGCTTCTGAACTTCGGGTTCCTCCTAATTGTTGTTCTATGTACTCACATTTTTTCTCCCAAGACTGATTCTTTCTCTTTAGGACTTCGTTTTTAACCTCCCTATTTGCTCTTTTGTATTTTTGTCTCGTCACATCATCGTTCTTTTGAAGGAGTTTCTGGTAGAGTTGTTTCTTTTCTTTAATTTGTTGTTCTATTTTATCATTCCACCAGTCAGGTTTGTTATTCATCCGTATTTTTCCGACAGATTCGTCCGCAGCCTCAAGAATACAAGCTTTTATATGTTCGTACTCTTCTTCTGTTGTTCGTTGAGTTTCGATTAGTTTTTGATCCAGTCTTCTAAGATATAAATATTTAGTACTTTCATGTTCAAAACTTTGTAAGTTATATTTTGTCGTTGTCAATCTATTCTCAGTGAGACTGCTGGTGGTCGATTGAAAAGATGTTAAAAAGGGAATGTGTATCTTTGCCACCAGTAAGCGGTGATCAGATCCACACTCGGCACCTCTCTTTACCCTAACGTCTTGTATCTTGATTTGGGAGTTTTGTCGGGCAATGAGATAGTCAATAATCGATTTTAGTCCTCTTGTCTGTTGGTACCAAGTGTATTTATGTATATCTTTGTGAGCGTAAAAGGTGTTAGTTATTCTCAAATCGAACTGCTCACAAAGATTCACTAATCTTTCACCATTGTCATTTATGGTTTCTTCCCCGTGTCTGCCTACTACTCTACTATGTCTCTGTTTTCCGACCCGACCATTTAGGTCTCCTCCTATGATGACTTCATGACTGCGTGGAATTTGATCGATTATATCTCTGAGGGTATCTTCAAACATATCTTTAACGTGAGCTGTAGCATCGTTATTAGGAGCATACACACCGAGAATTGTCATAGTTCTTCCCCTTATTTGGATCGTCAGTTTAATTATGCGTTCGTTCATTGGTTCCCAAGATTTAATGTATTTTTTCAATTTTTTGTGGATTAGAATAGATACTTCAGCACGTGCTCTTTCGTGTTTTTCCACTCCAGTGTATAAATGTATAAAATCGTTGATGTTTTCGATTCCGCTTCCCTTCTTCTTTGTTTCCGAGAGGATTGCTATATCAATGTGACGTTGGATGAATTCCATGATAACTTCCTTCTGTTTATTTCTTATACCTTGTATATTCCATATACCTAAATTCACTGTCCATTTCCGTAGCTGTTTTCGTTTACTGTTATATACAACAGTACAATTTACAATTTAGTTACAGTTACAGTTATAGTTATAATTATAGGAAAAGCAACCCCACAGTTTAATATTTTCTCCATGCTTCATGCTTTACTGTTCCTAATGTATTTCGCGGATTTAGTTCTTCATTCTTATATCTCCTATACACCGTTTTATATAGTACCGTTTTCCATCTGATCCAAAGAGATTTATTTTTGTTTTATCACTAAATAAAATATATTTTCAATTACGGCTGTAGTTTTCGTTTAAGTTAAATCTAGCAAAATTTAATCCATGCTGAATATTTTTTTACTTAAATGTGGTACCTTTCTTACAACTCTTCCATGAAGATCCATCTCTACCAATCGCCTACGAATTGTCCGTGTACTGATTTGTTGACCCATTTTCCGTTTAATGTCAAACGAAGCGGAAAATGGGCGTTTCTAGGCCTCTCGTACAATACAATTATCCAATATTTTGCTTGTTTTTCTTGGACGACCTCTGGTTTCTGGTGATATCGTTATTAATTTTTGCTCCTTTAAAACTTTAACAATAACGCATTCAGATCGCTATAGTAGATGAGAAATAAATTTATAAGTTTTGTTTTGACTCCATAACTGCAATATTAGACGCCTCTCTTTGGGAGTACAATGCATTGGGCGACCCATAGCAGCATTTAAAACTATGGATGCATGGAAATGTATACGAAAGATATTAAAATATTTTCGATAACAATGAACGATCAGCAAAAAATTTAAAATCCACTCTTGTTTTTTTTGTCACCTAAAGTTTTTATTATCGGCAAGAAATATTAATCGGATAAAGAAAATAGACAAATAAGTCTCCAATAGTATATTCAACTAGTAAATTGCAAGGCATTGTACTAATAAAAAGATAAGATATTTGGATTCGTACATTCGATGATAAATTAAATAATGGTAATTTTTCGGTGATACTTCACACTCTTATTATTTTGGCCACAACAAATTACATGGTTCAATTCCGCTAAGGGTGAGCAATATTCGATTTAATCAGTGGCACTGCTTTCCTTTCAAAACTGGAAGTGATCACCGTAGCGTTAGAAATAAATTGTCTGTACAGAATTCGAGACGATACACAAGCAAAAAAACCAATTCAATAGGTACTAACATTCTAAAGCAAAATCAGATTACATACCACGAGGAACTAGAAAATAAACTAAATGAAAGTACTAACTCAACAGATATAAAGGAATTGCACAAAAAAAGAAAAATAAGCAAACTAAAATTGGAGTGAAAATGAAATACAGAAAAATATCGCGAAGTCAAAAGAGATACTAGAAAAATGATAAGCAAAGATTTAGAAACACACTACACAAATAAAGACCAAATAGTGGCGGTCACTAGGTAAGGTAATGAATGTCGAATCGAAAGAGATTCCTAAAATAAATAAAGAAGAAATACTGTGCGTTCTTAAAACGATAACAAAATAATAGGGCTTCTGGAAGTCATGATATAATAATGGAGATGATTAAAGAGACACGGGTATATTCGTTCCCAATCTAAAATTAGAATTCAATATGTGACTAGAAAAAAATACACCTGAACAATGGAATGAATCAGTCATCCTATCCTACTGTTTAAAAACGTGGCCCTTCTATTCAATTTTAGACTGACTAATCTTTTATATTCAAATATATTCACGAGATTTATTATAGGCAGAATCAATAAGAAACTCGAAGATTATCAACCTGTAGAACCCATAGAACAGGGTTTTATTTGCTACCTCCTCTTAACTGTTTTAATTTTAAATGAAAAAACAACAAAGTATAATGTGCTTCTTTAAATGACCTTTAATGACTATGAAAACAAAACATTGGGTCATATGAAATGAACTAAGACTAGCTTATGTTGACTACAGATACATATATTTAATGAAAAAGATTCATGGAAGACGAAAACATCAGTCAGATCACCTGACCTACCTGACGTTTTCTTCAATTTTTGAGTTACGCCAAACAATATAATAAACATTTTTAAAAAATTAGGATTTTATAAGTACCAAATGTGCGCAATTCGTTTCCATTTGTATGAACTAGGAAAATCGTAAAATCCGTACAAAGCCCCTCATGCCGTATTCAATAGATTCTAAGAGATTTACTACTAAACACCAAATCACTTTATTTAATTTCCCGGCGCGTTAGCATCATCAGGAAATAATTCTGATCTTAATTGATTTATTGCAATTGAACTAAACAAGTCTTATATTAATGTCGGAAGCAACTGATTTTTGCGTTTCGTATATGACCTAACTTCGTGTTTTGATCAGAGCAAAATAAATTTGAAACAAAGGTATATGATTTTTTTATAGTAAGCTTTCTTTCCTAAATAATGGATTTTGCCATTAAGAAACTGAATTCATCGTCCGAGATTTTGAAACCGAATCTATTTTTTTCACTTTTTCATGATGCTTTTAGTTCCATCACTAGAATCATTATAGGCACAATCAGTAAGAAACTCGAATATTATCAACCTGTAGAACTCATAGAAGAGGGTTTTGTATTTGTGACCACCTTTTAACTGTTTTAATTTTAAATGAAGAAACAACAAAGTACAACATGCCTCTTTAAATGCCCTTTAATGACTGAAAACAAAACATTAGGCCATATTAAATGAACTGAGACTAGCTCATGTTGACTACAGATACATATATTTAATGGAAAAGATTCGTAGAAAACCAAAGCATCAGTCAGATTAACTGGCCTTTACATAGTCTATGCTCAATTCTGGTCGCAAAATAACTACATGTTGATTACTGCCTGACGGTAACGCTTAGACACGTAGTAGACACCTTTATAATCCCACCACACGAGGTGGAATAATCCTACCTTCGAGGTTGTTTCCAATGCATCATTGCTCTCCATTGCTGCGGCTCAATGATTTATTTCATACTATGTTGTAGTGGACGATCCATTTTTCATCTTCCGTAACTATCCGCTTTAAAAATGAATCATTATCGTAATGTTTTAGCACTGAATCGCAAATGTAACAAATATAATTGATCCGAGATTCTAGAATGCATAAATAATTGTCTACACTTATTTGGCATTTTCTAAGCGCTGTAGCATTGTATATAGTATTGCCAGTTTTGCATCATTCCTATATAGACATCAGACAGCATCTCTGTAGATATGTTTATAAGCATTCGCATCTCATTTACATTTTTTTTTTGAAATAGTAAAGAAATTTATTATAAAGAAGAAAATACAATATGTTTTTTAATGCTTTTACTGCCATTGATTGGTCTTCTGATTCCCTGAAATATTTTCTGTATCATTTCTTTTTTTGGCTCTTTAAATATATTGTAATATGTAAAATGTCTCACCTTTGCATTAAATTTAGTAAAAAGCCAATTAGAATTGAAAATAATTCTTTAAGTATATGCATCCTGAATAATTTGTACGTGTTCTTAATTAATCCACTTAATGGTCTAACAAATTAAATGTATCTAATACTATGACTAACATGAAAAATGGTCTTTATTTTATATTCGATTAAGCATTATTTCACCCAACATTATATTACTAAGTTTAATTTAACGTATTAAATTAAGCATGTATGAATTTGGTGACTACTTTCTTTTGTACAATTGTTAACTGTTCAAGAAATTACTATGATATATTTGGATTCAACTTTATTCTAGTTATGTTAATGTTAATGTAATCTGTAATTAGGTAAAGATTTTAGAATGGCTTATTTATAAACTAATTAATTTTTATATCCAGTATAACAAGAAAATCAAAGAAAAAGAGTCAGAATTAGTCGAAATTAAAGATAATTTAGAGAAGAAAATCATTAGTGAATTTGAAGGCAAAGTTAAAGATTCTGTAGAAACCGAAGAAAAAATTTTGAAACTCGATCTTAAATGTAAACAACAACAGAAAAAACTAAACAAATTGTTAGAACAACTGAGCGCCAAAGATAAGAACATTATTGAGGCAGAGAACCACATCAAATCTTTAAATAATCAAAACTCACAGTTACATTTGGAAATAAATTTATTGCAAGGAACTATATCTAGCCTAGAACACGAACAAGCTGGAAAAGTTTGCAATATCAGCGCCAGGGTTCTAGAAATTGAAAATAATTTGGATAACAGAAATGATTTGATTAAAGAGCTCAGAAATTTAAACAAGAAATTGGAATGTAGCCTTTATGAAGCTGAATCGAATCTTAAGGGGAAAATTGACGAAATATTAAACTTAAGGAATGGTTTTATGAAAGACATAGGTAAGATCATCAATACTTTTATTTTCATATATTAGGTATATTTCAATTTATCATTATCATTTATCATGAATTAATTTAATGCCATTATATTCAGTGCTTTATAATTACTGTTTAAATCTAAATAGTTTTGGATTGCAGATGTTTTGATGTGTTTCGAGTTTATCCCGCCGATTTATCAGAATAGCATTGGGTGTTTCTAAAAGAACGGCGGGTCTTACCTATGAGACTGAATGTGATACAAAACACATCAGTAAGACCTTCTATTGGATCTTTTTCAACCAGTTCCATTATCAGTCTTTACATCACGGAAATCGATCCTCTTAATATTAAAAGAAAATTTCCTCCATTGAAATATATATGCTCTTAATCCTTGGCTATAACTGCTTATGCCTGACTACACATAATTTTTTTTTTATAACCATTTCCCCCTCATCAATCAACATCTAGTCTCATTTTCTCATTTCAGTCATACTCGCAAACATTTTTTTTTAATGGAATGTCTTCTTTTAACGTTTTTTTTTTATTTTACAATATTCCTAAGACAAAGTACTTCTATTCTTGTAAAACATGTCCTATACTTATCTGTCATAATTTCAGATATTTTTACATTTTTGTTTTTAATACGAGGTGTGGCTATTATATAACGGGACTGACGCTGCTACAGAAGAAGTAGCATGCGCCAAATGCCAGCGACCAACAACTGTTTAGCGTTTAGTGTTAGAACCTCTTGCTTCTGTAAACAAATCCCAATAACCGTAGCCTTCATTCGCATTAGAGTTGCTTTTTTGTTTCGCCGGAAAAATGTTAAGTGTCACAATAGAGCAACGAATTGTTGTGAAATTTCACTTGAAACTTGGAAAACAGTCTCAGTCTCGTTATTTAATACTCACACCTCGTATTTAATTTTTAATGAAATTCATGATATATGACATCGTTAAATATATTGGACCAGAGTGGCAGAGGAAAGCCCAAGACCGTGAAAGTTAGAAGCATGCTGAAGAGGCCTTCATCCTGCAGTGGATCGACACGGGCTGATGATTATGATGATGATGATCAAGAGCTTAACATTATTTTATTTGGTCTTTTTTATTTACAATTTACTCTTCTATTCCATCTTGTTGAATGCACTTTGTCGAATCGAACCAACTTATTTTATTCCACAAATCTCTTATTTCCTTCTACACAATTTCCTGTCAACCCATTTTCGCAAATGGCTTGTAGGCAACTACAGCGGGCTGTGATTACATTCCTAAAAGTCTGGTCTACGACTTCAAACTCTCACATTACACAAATGTAACGACTGAAGAAATAGAGGTTGGCATGACTGATGATAGAGAAAAAGGTTTACCAACTGCACATGAAATTCGCAGTACAATAGAAAAACTAAAAAACAATAAAACTCGGTTATTGATGGAATACCAGCAGGATTACAAAAATGGTTTAGATCATCTAGAAAATTATATCTGCCATCTAATCAGTTTAATATGGATCAAGTGAGACTTCTAGAAGATTGAAATATATGTATAATAATACTTATTCATAAAAAAGACAACCAACTGGAATGTAATAACGATAAAGGCGACAAAATCGCTAAAGTGTAAATGTGCCTGCGTACTAAGTACAATTTTTCGATTGCGACATGTATGGCGCCGACTTGTGGTTGGTCGACTTAGTTTATGAATCAATTGAATCTTGTAAGTGTACAGACCTAAAACTGGTATCTTGTGGGATATGAAGATTGTGGTGCATTACAAGTTTGTGAACCATTTCCAAATTATTCCTGAGGAATTCTATCAACAGTAATATATTTGAGCGATGGAGCTAAAAACATTATATTGACAGCGGAGCAAGTGATTTTACAAAAAGACAATACATACATATAGAAAAAGAAACTAAGAACGCTTCTTTAAATTAAACTGGAACGTGCTCTGTCACGTGGCTTATTCGCCAGATTTCGTCTCTTTAGACCGCACAATCACTTTATAACAGTCGACGGTGTCTTAAAAAGTTTAGTTTATTTGTTCTCTTGCTCAATGGGGGCATTGTTTGGTTACCTAAAATGTGGTATACATTTGTCCAAAATAATGAAATATTAAATGTGTATTTGTTTTTTTGTGTGGATAACTTTTGAATTTTATGAAAAAGGCACTAGGTCAATTTGTTTATGACATGCATTTTTCACATATTGCTATTTAGATGTGTAATAATAAAAAAACAAAAATTAAATAATTTCATATGAATAGTGTTTGTTTTTCTGAGTAAACAACGTAAGGCATCTCTGGCAACGTAAGGCGTCATTGGTATTAGCATTAACCCTCAAGAGAAGCACTATAGCGGTTCCCGATTCAGGAGCACATGGGTATATCTTATTATCTAATATATGTATAAATTATCCAATTTAAGATTTTTTTTTAATTTAAATCTCAATCAGTATAGAAAAAGACTATATAGAATGTTCCAAAAAATAATAGTATTTCGTATACCATCGAAAAAATCAGCAAATATTTATAAAAAGTTAAAATGAGGTGTTCTATTCAAACTATCATATCTAGGCGAAATTAATAGATAAAAACTTTCTTCCAACGACATTTAAAAAGGGACTTAATGTACTTTCAGATACTTATTACATAATTTAGCTTTATTTTAAAAAATATATTTATTTAGTTTGGTAAAGTTCACTGGCATGATGGTGTTCAAAAACTGATTCGGTGTCGCTTTCACTCTCTTTGTCGTCGAAAATATCAACTGCCTCATATAATGCTTCTATTTCAGACGCATAGCGATTAGGAGTACGCGTGTTCATTTTGAGTTAAATAGAAAATGAAAGAAAAAAATTAAGTAAGTAAAAGTAAAAAGTTAAAAAATTAAAAATCAAAAGTTTTCAATAAAAATACTATAGAAAACATAATATTTATGATTTATTTACTACAAACCATGTCAAAATCGAAAAAAACGCCCTATTTGTGCAAAAAGGTTATTTAAATAAATGGACAAAACACTGACACAACAACAGCACTAGGTGGCTTATACCCCTAGACTGACTACGTTTATATTTTTGTTGGTATTCGCATCTTAAGATGGCTGTGGTGGGGGATCTGTAATGAGGATAGTAAATTTTTTCCCCACTCAGTCATCCCCTCAACGTGACCATTTATAAGGAAAAACACTTCATTTATCCATGGGTATTAAATATCCAGTGCTTCTCTTGAGGGTTAATTTGTAACAGTTAGTGAATGACAAGAATTAACTAATTAAAAAGATAATTTTAAATTTCAGAAGTAAAAAATAAACTCTGGAACCAAATGGAAATTCTAAGAAAAGAATTGGAAGATATAAAAGCAGCTAATAATGAATTAATAGCAGAAAATGAGGCATTAACTCAATCTTTTGATAACCATAAAACTGAACATAACAATTTGCTGATTATTTATGATGTAGAAGTAAAGAATAATATTCAGTTGAGCGAGCAAATCCATTATCTTATTGATGAAAAAAACCGTTACTCTTCAAATTTTAATACACTTAAAATAGAATTTGATGGTCTAGAAAGTGCAATCAAACATCAAAAAGAAATGAATCGACAATTGCATGAGGCTTTGTCGGAACTAGAACAAACCAAAAAGTCATCTGAAACAGAGAAAATTGATTTTTCATCACAGACAGAAGCATTATATGAAATGAATAAGGAAATCGATAAAAGTCTTCAATTAGAAAATAAGCTAGTATTGGAAATTAGTAAAAATAACGAAAATAACAGGTTATTAAAAGAAACAACCCAAATTTTACATGAGAGAAATAGAGAATTAGATGAACTGAAACAAAAAATAGCTGATAACGAATTGATGATGAAAAAATTAGATGAACAGGTAAAAAAAAATAGTATTATCTCTAAAGATTTACTTAAAGCTGAGAAACTACTTGCAATAAGCCAAACAGAACTAAACAAACTGAGACATAATAATGAATCCTTAAATAGTGAATTGCTTGCAAAGTCCGACCAGCTAGATGCTACTAATAAAATTATATCTTTGAAAGATGTTCAAACAAAAGAAAATATCCAAGAGCTTTTAAATAAATTAGCAGCAGCAAAACTGGTGGTCAGTCATAAACAAAAGCACATCGAAGAAGCTCAGATTATACATATGCAAACTTTAAATAAATTAGACAGTGAGAAGCAAGCTCTTGAAGCTAAATTGATTAACGTTAACAATAATTTGTTACAGAAAAATGATGAAAATTTACAGTTACAACAAAAACTGTCTTCTTTAGACCAAGAAAGAAACCAATTACTATCATATAAAAAACTGAACCAAAAACTCCAAGAAGAGATTGAAGAAAATAAGGGTATATTAGGTAATTTGTGTTTGCTAAAAAAAGAACGAAATAATATATCTTCAGAACTTAAAGAGATTCAAACAAAAAATTCGAACCTTCAAGTTATGTTAAATACCAGACAACAAGAATGTATAGATTTGCAGGCAAATTGTTTCGTCTTGAAAGAAAAAAATCAACAGCAAACGGAATTGTTGCTGCAATCAGAATTACTGCTTAAGCAAAATCAAGAGGAATTGAAGAAAGCATGTTTTCAAAAAGATTTGTTGAATAATGAATTAATAAGAATAAATTCAATGAATTCATCCAGTACTTTAGCAAAAAACTTAGAAGAAACGAGGTGTGAACTAGAGCAACAGATTGACGATAATAAGAAACTTGCTTTGGACCTTGATGAACAAAAGAAGAAATCTCATAAATTGAAATTATCGAATAGTGAGAAAGATAGTAGAGGAAAGAGTTATTTCCGGCAACAAGCAACCATAGAGAGGTTAAAGGAAAAAATAGAATGTTTGGAAACTGAACTGCGGAAGGAAAAATTTCAAACTGAAGAACTGAAAACTAAGCTATCTCTAACGGAAAGTCAGATTCTTAGTTGGGAATCTAGTACAGAGCAAACCGTGATGTCACATACTCAAAGGCATTCAAGTAGTTTTTCTATTCCACCAGTCACGTAAGTTTCATTAATGATTTTTCTACATATAATGGTGATTCAAATTATAACCTGAAATTTTATTGTATCTTGTATTAATGCTACAAAGTAGCTATTTGAGTGATGCAAAAGTTGATCCCGTTTTTGGTGCTAGATGGTATTGCGTCACGAAACTGAAATATTATCTACTTCACACGTGTAAATTTGTTTGACAGAAGGAATTTAGCGAGTACTTATGAACAAAATTTTGTTAATCGATTTTATTTTATAACTTTTGTAAGTATTAAAAATGACAGAAAATAAGGAGCGTTTTCGCATATTATGATTTTGAATTTCTGAAAAGACAAAAATGCTTGTAGGGTATCGTTGACGATTCCCTATACCATAAATGATTCCTATAATATAAATAAATGATTCCCTATACCATAAAGATTTCGTGAAAACAACTTTAACCTTAGGGATGCACCATGTTCCATACGACCGGGCATTTGGTGGGACTAGTGAATTACGAGGGAGCAATCGACGAGAAACGGCCTGAATTAGCCAGTAGAAAGAAAACATGTCTTTGATCCCCGACCTATTTTTTTACAACTTGACTGGGATGTTTTGGTCCATCAACCGCACTTTCCCGTCCTTGCACCCTCCGACTGTCATTTATTTAATTTTTCTTCAATTATCCTGAAAAATGGGACAAACTTTTGTATCAACTCATTACATGTTTTTTTCTCTCTCTTCGGAGATTAATATTAATATCTTAAACTCTCTAACTTGAACAACTCTCCACAGTCATTTTATTACTACGACGGTACCCTTCAAAACTCCATTGAGGTTTAAACAATTTCTAGTTAGCGTCATATTTTTTTCGGGTGGTAAACATGTCGAGTTTCAAGCCAAATAAAGAGCATTTACGGATACTTATTGCTTTTCGTGTTCAATCAAAAGAAAAAAAAAAACCAAGTGAAAGCCGTCGTATACTTGTGGAAACTTACAGTGACAATGTCTCAACGCTAGGCGCTTGTGAGCGTTGGTCAACCGAAAAAAATTGAAGATGACGAATTGCAAGATTACCACTTTATTGCAAGAAAACAATATCCAAACTCAACAACAAATGACAGACAGGTTAAATGTTGGTCGCTGAACTATTTGTGATCGTCTGCATGCCATGGGAAAGATCCAGAAGGCAGGAAAATGGGTACCATATCAGCTGAACACCAGACAGATGGAAAAGCGAAAAACGGTGTGAGAAGTGTTGCTTGATAGGTATGAAAGAAATACTTTTTTGCATCGGATCTTGACTGGAGACGACAAATGGATATATTTCGAGAACCCAAACTACAGAAAATCATGGGTTGACCCAGGACGCCCATCAACATCGAGCGCAGGACCGAATCGCTGAAAAGAAGACAATGCTGTACATTTGATGGAATCAGAAGGGTGTCGGGAACCATGAGCTTATGAAACCAGGTAAAGCAGTTAATACTAAGTTAATACTCGCTACGGTCAACAAATGGTCAATTTGAACCATGCATTGATCGAAAAGCAACCAGAATGAGCTACAAAGCATGGAAGAGTGTTTTGCAGCAAGGCAATGCCCCATCACACACAGCGAAAACGGCCAGAGCATTTCTGCACTTGGCTGGGAACACTTGCCCCACCCTCCATACTCACTAAACTTGACCCCTCCCGACTATCACTTTTTCTATTGATGTCTCACACACTTTCCATTAAACACTTCAACAATTACCTGTGATTAAACTCGAAGAGATTTACCACTAAACCCCAAATAACTTTTTCAAACTGAATATTGAAACGCACATTTCGCCAACCATGTTAGCATCATTAGGAAATTATTTAACTAGCAGACTAGATTAAATCATCTCCTGATAATGCTAACATGGTTAGCGAAATGTGCGTCGAGAAGTTTCAAAAAGTGATTTGGTGTTTAGTGCTAAATCTCTTCGAGTTTAGTGTTTCACACCGAAGGTTCCAATAAAAGAATTGAATTTATATGTGGAAAAATAGCTTGATGACTGGACCACCTCAAAAGAAGTACCGTTTTTCTGGGAGGGCATTAAGAAATTGCCAGAGAGATAGGGAAAATGTGTAGCTAAAGATGGCGCATCTTTTGGATAAACCATTTTTTACGTTTCTCCCAAATTAAACATGTTTTTTTAAAAGAAAATTAAGAATTATTAACCGCCACACATGGTACATGACGTTATTATTTTCATTATATCGATTCTTAGCGATTTCGTGATAATGTTTGGTTCTTTTTATTTTTGGTTTCTATTGTTTTATATATTTTCTATTTTGTTTATTATATTTTGGTTTTTATTTTTGGTACTTAAAAAGCATAGATAATTGTTTGTTTACATAAGTTATTTTGGTTCTTAGTACGGGCTCTAACGACGTAGAGAGTTTTTCAATAAGAATGTCAGAACTTTGAAACGGAATAGTGGCAACACTGAAATGTAAATGTGACTCATAGACTGTTGTGTTCAGTACATTGTGTTAATTAATCAATGCGCTTTTGATAAATGGATGTAAATAATGTTTTCTTTCAACAAGACGGTGCAATTTGACACATATCTCATTAGACAATCGATTCATTATACGAAAAGTGTCCTGGACGCGTTATTTCGCAAAATGGTAATGTCAGTTGGCCGCCATGATCATTCGATTTCGCGCCCTTGGATTGTTTTTGTGAGATTATGTTAAATTTCAGGTTTACAGTAACAGTAATAAACCCCAAACAATCCTTAATCTTAAATGAATCATTCAGACCACCATTGAAAATATACCACGCGATATGTGTGAAAGAGTAATCGAAAATTGGGTCTCCAGTTTGCATTTCGCCAGACGAAAGTGAGGGGAACTTTTGAACTACCGTATTTTCAAAATATAATGCCTCATTTTAAAATTATAATACCTTTACTGGAAATCATTTTATTAAATCGATAACATCGATTATTTTATTTCCTTATTTCCCGTTTGAAAGATAATAATTTTGTGTCGCTTGGAAAAAAATTTTGCAACTCCTGTGTGTTTGTGGTGGTTAACTAAATTATGTGGTGTTATTAATGTGGTGGTTAACTAAAGTTTTTTCTGTAAACCAAACCAAACCCAACAACCAAGTTGAAAGAGCAGCAGAGCAGAGCTATAGCAGAGGTAATGTTCCTCATAGTTTACTATAGATAATGAACAATTAAAATTAATTTCAGTAAAATCATTATCGCAAACCACTTCTAATATATACCCTCAGAGAAGACAAATACTGGGTGTCCAAATTGAACGCCGGATTTAAATTTGGCGACATTTTTTTGTTTTGCCATTGATAACTGATACTTTGATATTTATAACCCATTTCCAAATAACCCATTTTCAGTAAATTCAGTAAATGTTTGGGCTGGCGTACTAAGTGGCATGCTTATTGGGCCTTTCTTCCTTCCAGGTCGATTGCCAAGTGAGAATTATTTAGACTTTCTTGAAAACAATCTGCCACAATTATTACAAGATTAATAAAAATGTTAAACAGAATATGTGTATCCCCACATTATAGACGGGAAGTTGACGAGCATTTAAAATAATGAATTTCCTAACAGATGGATAGGGCGCAATGGACCCACTTGTTGGGTTTCATTGTAAGCTCCTGGATTTAACGCCCTGCGCTGCGTTTTTTCGATGCGACAGCGCATCTTTTTTGATTTGAATTTTTTGCCATCGTGTGGATTTACCCCATGGTTTTTTTTTGAGAATTATTCAGATCGGGTCAGGTCCCGGGCCTCAGATCTGCATCTATATCTGCGCATGCTTTACATCGCATTAACCCTTATGTACATACCCGGGTGCCCACCTCGTCATAATTTTGCTTATAGCTTAACTCTTTTAAAAGCTAAAAATACACTGGTTTTTTTTTCTTCAAATTTTTTGAACCTATATTAAATGTCATTAAAGTACATGTGCTTAGCGGGCACACACGGGTACCCACTAAATGAAAAATGATGTTTTGAATAAGGAATTCATTAATAACATTGATAAATATTTCATTGAAGTAACAGGAGTTGATAAATAAACAATTACAATAATTTTCAAGGTAAATTAGAGTATATTTACATTTATTTAGCACAGTCAACTTCGCAAACGGAACAACATTTTTACGTTTTACTGCGTCTTTTGATCGTTTCTTTGTAACAAACATGACAATAACCTGTAATGTGTTTCCTTCCAGTATTGTCTCGGGGTTCAGTAAGGAAGGAAGAAAGGAGAAAATTGTAGCCCCATCAGGCTCCCAATCGTAATTTTTGTATTGTTATTTGGCCATTCATAGAACGGTCTTCAATAAAAGGTTTTGCTAATTCCTCACCCAGTTGCAAAAAAAGATCGTCGCTAATTACTTTTCTTTTAGATCATTTTGTTGTTCTCATAATAAATTATATATGAAGAAAGAGCGCCTGCGTCTAAAGTATTGAAAAACATTGCAAAAGGCAACCTCTCAGTGCGTCTTTGTTGGTGTATCGTCTTACCATTTGATCATTACATCTACGCCAGTTTTGTATTTATTATAATAAGTGATCATGTGAGGCTTTTTCTTTTCATCATCATTTATAACAGTATCACAGTGCATTGTCGATAGTAAAACTATAGTTTTGTTTTTCTTTGGCACGTACCAGCAGGTATAGGAGTGCAACACGTTCATGAAAACCAAAGAGAGTAGAATATTCTTCTCTAGATTTATGGGGAGCCATTGGTTTTGGAATGTAAGGCTTATTTTTTCTCAAACTACTAACAATAGTTAATTTCCATGACAATTAGTGTTTAGCAGATAATTATCCACGGTAACATTTCTGCCACTTCCTTGATGCTCCAAGTTCTTTCACAACCCTCTCTCCTTAATTTTTTTCAAGAACATTTTCAATTTTCCTTTAGCAAAATAATCCCAGACAGAGAATATGCATTCTCGGCATCGCAAATCCACCAAATTTTGATCCCGTATTTAGCTGGCTCCAAAGGTAAATTAAACTTTGTGTAGCCTCGGAAAAGATAAAGCTGCTCATCAATTGTCAAATTTGCTGTCGGCTTGTACATATTACTCAAAGTTGAATTAAATATTATCCAAATGTCACGTATAGGTGCAGCTGTATCCTTTTCTGCTTGTGTCTGGTGTCTATAGACGTCATCGATTATGGAAAGAAATCTGTTGATACCCATTGACACGCGATAAAGATACTTACTAAGAAGTACTTTTCCACATTTCACGGCCGTCGAAGGACAAAACTGACCGCGCGCTACCTGTGCAGCGCTCGGAGACCCTACTTCTATTTTTTTTTTCGTGGGAGCTGTAGCGGGTTAGAGAATTTGAAAATGAGTAAGATAGTTTTTATTGATGTTTATTTAATAAAGTAAATTCATTCCGAACTCAGGAATTAAAAAAAACTAGTGGTCATCCTGGTGCCCTGGGTGTGTAACAACGAGGTAAAAGTTGGATATGTACATAGAGGTGAAACAACGAGTTCACTGTCGATGGCATAGAATCAAATGAAAACACCAAATCATTACATCAAACTTTGTCAAAATGACTTATGACATGTAATAGGTTGATTTATTTTTTACGTGTGTATATATATATATATATATATATATATATATATATATATATATATATATATATATATATATATATATATATATATATATATATATATATATATATATATATATATATATATATATATATATATATATATATATAGGAGAAATACTGGCTCATCATGAAATCTCCGGAAATGTAAGACCTACAGGCTTGAAATTTGGCAGGCATGTTTCTTTTGCTACGTAGAAATCAGAGCTAAGAACGGGTTTTGCGAAAGTCGACTCCGAAGAGGGTTGCGGAGGTGTTAAATGCAAACAAATCCCTACAGACTTGAAACTTGGCAGGGATGTTTCTTATAATACACAAAAATCTGTAATACACTAAAAATGGAATTTTCAAAAATCCATTCCTAAATAAGTAAATTGGAGGGGAGGTGTAGGGGATTAAAACACTCTAATTTTTTAACTATATGTTCTATAGGCTTCACACTTAGCAAAAATATTCCGTATACCTGACAGAGGTTCACTAAGGATGGGTTATATAAAAGGCCATTCCCAAGAGAGATTGCGAGAGCGTAAAATGTACAAATAAATCTGTTTTTTAACTGTCAGTCCTACAGACTTGAAACTTAACAGAAATATTCCTTATGCTTCACAGATATTCAATAAAGACGGGTTATACGAAAGTCCGCTCCCAAGATGGGTGGCGGGGCGTAAAATATACAACTAAACCCGCTTTCTAACTATAGGTTCTACAGATTTGAAACTTGGTAGGAATTCCCCTTATACTTCATGAAAATTGATCAAGAACTGTATATGTAAAAATTAATTGGAATGAACATAACATCCGAGTTATCAAAAACCGCGTAGACTTATACCGTTCTTTCTTACTGTGTACAAAAGGTTACTGATCATTATATGTTGTCTTAACTGTAATGTTTAATTATTAAATATTAAATTAATTTATTATATTAAATTAACTTTTAGTCATTTCTTTAGCTTTTAATGAAGTTATTTTTGCAGATTATTATGAAAAAAAAATTAAAATTTAATTAAAATGAATGATCGACGTATGTCACAATTAAATTCAGGTGTCAAAATATTTTTTTCAACCTCGAGAGATCTTTAATAATACGATTATGAAATTATATTTGTCGATTATTTCTATATTTAATTAAGGCATTAACTATTTACTTATCTGTTTGAATAATTATTTTTTTATATTTGAAGTTTTGGTGAGTTTTTATTTGATTTTCGTTATTTGTTATTATTACTAATATTATAAATGTGAAAGTATGTTTGTTTGGATGTTTATCTTTCAATCACGATTGAAACATGGAAAGATTCTAATGAAATTTAGCATGGAAGTCGATTATGTCGGAAAATAGGACATAAGATACTTTTTATAACGCTATGAAGTTCCGGCGAAGGAACTTCATAGCGTTATAAATATATTACATCGATACGAACATTATGTATAGGACATATTTTTTGACTTTCACATATTTTATAAATTGTTTATCTTTAGTTCTTTTTATGCTAACAGTAATTAATTTCAGGACTGATATTGATAATTTAAGTGGTATATACAATGACATAATTAAATTATAAATTAAAATTTTATTTTTTGGCTCCTTATAGCATTAAAAGTGAAAAACCCAAAATTGTTAGCTTAAAAAAAATTCTAAATTATGTCAAAGTAAAAAAAATATGTCAATTAAAAACTAATCAAACATATATTAAAAAAAATCTCAATTAATAATTTATAATTAATACTATGACGTAAATATACTATATTAAGATATTATAAAAAGGTATATGTCGAAATATAAATTTATACTATGCATAAGAATAATATATCTTATAAAATTGTAGAATACTAGTATATTATGATGAATATGTGAAATGTATGAATGAAGTGTTGTCCGCTTCGACTGAAGAGTCCAACAGATCCAGTTGGATGGTAAATAGATGTTCGCTAAATAGGGTTCATAAAAAGCAACTACTAAGGGGGGTTGTGGGGGGGTAAAGGATAAATATACTCCGAAATTTAAAATTTGGGATTGTATCGTTGTGAATCATTCGCAATTTTGTCTTCGTGAAATTTATAGGAAAAAATTATTAAGTAGCAGGTAAAAGCTATGGAATTCTAAAAGTAATTTTAATCATTCATCATTTTAATCATTTCAATCATAATCATTTTAATCAAAAAAAATTATTACTAAAGTTTGATTTACGCCCAGCGAAGCGGGCGGGTAACAGCTAGTACTACATAAAATAGTGACTTACTTTTGACGTCACAGTATGATATAAATATTACATAAGATGGACGTATAATCTAAGTCATAGTTATCACATCCTACAAGAGTCACATATTATGTCAATATGATGTCATAATGATCTCATACAAAATGACGACATGATATTACGATCATGAAAACTGCCAATTTTATGTCAAATTTACGTGAAATTTGGTTACATACATATGACGTACGTATGATGTCAATTTAAGGTCATGTGTTCATTGTGATACGAAAGACCAAACTGTTATTATTGTTAAAACGCATTAGAACAAATTCGGAGAATATTGTACATTATTGTTAAATATTGTTATTAAAAAGATGTTTTGATAGCATATTTCTATAACATTCGCCATTAACCCTTTCACTGCGATACGCTTGCAGTGTACTGCCGCGGAGCTCGGCGACTAGAAACGTATCCCGCTTCAACAACTTTATTTTCTATCACTTCTTCAGCCGACAAACCACACCAAACAGTGACTTTTGGAGACTGAAGAGGTAACTCTTGAATCACTTTTTCTCGGACCAAATCCTTCAGTTACGTTTGTTCGCAAACCGATTAAGAAGTGCGAAAGATTATTTTGTCGGAAGATTATCCCCAAATTGCAGATCGCCTTCCAACTGCTTCCAGGGTGAATTGACACAATGTACTGAACACAATGATGACTATGAGTGTCATTTACATTTCAAACAGTGTTGCCGCTTTACGTTTCAAAGTTGTTACACTCTTATTGAAAAACTCTTTAAAGACATATCTCAAGATAAAAAACTCTTCGAAAATCAAAAAGTATATTTCATAAAAGCCTGCAAGAACATAGTTGACAACTTTCAGCAATTTTTTTAACTAAAAGCTCTAAATATTACATTTTGATTTGTATAAGAGCACTGATTTTGTTGTATTATTTATCATTAATAAAATATTCGTATTTTTGTTATATTTTTTAATTAAGGTAAGGTAATTAAGGTGTTTTAGGAAAATATAACCAAAATACGTCAGTTAAATTTCAATTAACCTTTTTATGGCATTTTTTCCCTTTGTCAGTTTTATAAGTTTAGATTTTGTATTTTTTGTTAATATTTTGTGATAAAAAATCATGGAGGAACTTAGTGAAAGCACATCATTAGCTCGGTAGACGTTATTTTAGTTTACTTAGTTCCATTATGTAACTATTTTGCTTTATACTTGACATATGTTTCAGCGAGGGAAGAACAGTAAACAAATTCACATTATGCTCTTCCAAGGTCCAAACACTCTGCCCAGCTAGTCCTGATTCCCCATCCACTAATTATGAGGTATGTTTTAAAACTTTGTGGTAACGCAAATCAATCTAAATTTTATTTGGGATATGAAAGCCATTAATTTAACCAAGTTAATTTTATTTTCAAGGTTGTGATTGAAGTACCTTCATTAGATATAAACGGAATTGCTAATATCGTCCAAGATTTAGATTTAAGTGAAAATTATTCCAGGTAATTTAAATATATAATAATAATATAAAATAATAAAGTGTTTTGAAAAGTTCTGTTGCTACCATAAACCTAAACAAAATTATTATTTACACAGATGATACATCTTCAACATTATTTAATTCGATTGTATAGGCTCTCAGCATTAGTTTTTTTCATTTCGACATTAAAGAAATTGAATAGCTATAGATGTTTCTGTTTTTTTGACTTTAATGATACGGCGCATATTTCATATGCGCCAGAATATAGGACTGATATATACAAACTGTTTGAGAAGATCATCTTATTACGACTACAGCCCTATATAGGCAGAATTACACCAAAGTATCAGGCTGGAACAGGTGATGGCACTTACCACACACATAGAAGCTGGCTTCCAACGTAAGCTAAAAAGTAGTGTAATGTTCGTTGACCTGCCGGCGGCCTATGACACCGTTAAGCGCGCTGGTCTCCTGATGACATTTCTGAAGGCTGTCCCCTGTTCTAAACTATCAAAGCTCCTAATTAACATGCCCTCTAACAGGTTCTTCCAGGTATTCTTGGGCGATAATAAGAGTAGCTGGCGTAGAGTCAGCAATGGCCTGCCCCAAGGCAGTGTCCTAGCGCCGGCTTTTTAATCTCTATGTAGCTGATATTCCAGTAACCCAATCAAAGATACTCCGGTATGCGGATGATCTGGCACTGGCTTATCAAGAAAACACCCTCGTAAGCTGTGCAATGGCACTACAGCAGGATGTTCAAGCCTTAAAAGAATATTTCAGCAGATGGCAACTCCAATTGAACACCAGCAAAACAGAAGTGTGCGCATTTCATTTAAACAACAAAAAAACGCACACTCACTTACAAGTAAGCGTCGACGACATACAGCTAAAGCATAACGAGCAACTTATATATCTCGGAGTGACACTGGATCGAACCGTTACCTATATACATCATCTAAGCAAATGTTCTAAGAAATTTGCCTCCAGAGTCAATATAATCCAGAAATTAGCAGGCGCAAACGCTGACATACTACGAATTGCTACACTCTCACTTGTATACTCGGCTGCTGAATATTGCACACCGGTATGACTTAACATGTCACTGACGCCATTAGTCTGGCGCCGGTAAATTTAAAATTTAAACAAAAATAGTGGTCGGCATTCGCCGCAATTACCAAGTTCTTACCGACAGTGAACGTGTTAATAGCGCATACATATCCCTAGTAAACACACCACTGAATAGTGCTTTACGTATTGTTACCGGCACTCTGAGACCCACGCCACTCCAATGACTCCAAGTTCACTCCAGCAACAGCGAGAGAATTTAGTAACTGTAAGTTTTCATAAAATTTTCTTAATCCCTTACGGCACATCGAATAATCAACGGCACTCTCACCGTACACAGCACATATTTTATTTTGCGTATGCTAAGCATTCTTGCCTTTTCGGAAGCAAAAAAAACATAATATGTCGAAAATGCTCCTTATTTCCTGCCAATTGTATAGCTCAACAAATTCAAAAACCCAGCCAAATAACACAATTTTTTTACCAAATACTCCCTGAAATTCTTTCTATCAAACAGCATCAAAACTTTATAGATGTGAAGTAGATAACACTGTTTCCCTTTTGATCCTGCGAAAGGTTTGTCGGAGCCATTTTTTGGGTATATTTTTTTCATGTCCAATTCATTGGTGAAAATCTGTGACGGTTGTGGGTTATGTGAGTCAAATTCAACTCTTTCCCAACTGAATTCTGATCGTCAACTTACTTGCATAATGCTGTAGTAGTAATAAGGTTCTCTTTGTTATCCCACCTCATGTTTACTGTTTAATGTATTGCGACAAACTAATTTGTTTAAATTAGTTTAGAAATCTAGTTAACACTGTTTAAAAACAAACACACGAATAGTACTTGAAAACATTCAACAAGCCTTCATTAAGGAAGGAATTTGGTGCATGACTGCGTACTATACTAACAATACGAATACTAACTATAACTGGATTTTACAGTTATCAGAAAAGATATTATCAAAATTGATTATTAAATTCCTTATTTCTGAATTTGAAAAAACTTCATACCGGTAATATTTTGTATATCTAAAGGCCGTAACAGTAGTTTGCTTTCTACTTTAACTTTCACCAATTATATACTTCTAAAGAGAAGTATGATACTTTTTTTTATTAAACCTCTTTTCATGGTGGTTTAGTATTAATTGATCTTTAAACGTCCATATTTCACTTTTTTTTACACCAAGGTTCAAAAGAATCAACTTGCTTGAGGTCTTGTTTTTTAATGGTCCATGTTTCAACGGGATATTGCAATACTGGAAATAGTAAAGTTTTTACTATCTGTTTGTGTTCTGTGTTAGGTCCATATCCATCCAGATCTGCAAATTTCGCATCTTCTGATCTTATGACTATTATCTGCCTCGTTCGATATTAACGCCCCAAGATAGACGAATTCGCTTACTACCTTAAATTGCCCTGTTTGACTCATGTTGTTGTTTTGATGGCAGATAATCATTATTTTCCTTTTCTCCTCTTTTATTTCTACTCCGTAAAGAGAGCTTTCATCCTTTATTTTTTTGATAATTAAGGTCAACTCCTCCGCCGACTTCGCAATAATTGTAGTGTCATCGGCATATCTTTTATATATAAATTAGTTATTTTAATGGCACCAATACTCACACCACCCGTCCAATCTTCGAGAGCTCTAGGCATAATATATTCACCATAAATGTTGAATATAGTTAACGATAAGATACATCATTGTCTGGTTCCTTTCTTGACGCAAAACTCACCGGATGCTCGATCTTCTATTTTCACCTCTGCTCTCCTTTTTTTCGTACAGATAATCTAAAATTAAGCCAATCAGGTGATCTGATACTCCTTTCTGAGGCAGAATTTAACATAAATTGCCAACCGCCTTCCGAAAATCAAGGAAACAGAGGTATACAGAATAATTGACCTCTAGGGCTTTTTAAATTGTTTGTCAAATGAATATATCCCCGTGTACCTTTGCCTGGAACGAATCCAACCTGCTCTTGAAGAATATGCTCGTTCGTTGATAACATGAAGATGGAATTTACTTTTTTATTTACTAATTATTTTTCATTTTTCTCTATACACTTTTTTGGAGTAGAGATATAAATGCTGAGAACGACCAACCTTCTGATCACAATTCAATGTCACACAAACATGTCTGTCCCTACTTCTTTCATTGCTTTCTTTTCATTGCATCCCATTTCTTCCACTCGCTAAGTTATTGTTTCAGAATATGTTCACATTTAAAAAATTATAAATTAACCATTTCATTTAAAATTAGTTTCAATTAAATTTTGCTGTTATCGCAATTTCATTGTCTTTGCTTTTTGAGTGTTATAGTGATAATTCGAGTAATCAAGAATTAAATGAACCTATTGTTCTTGTCCAAGCTAAGAAGTTGAATACCAAAAAATAAAGATTTTAAAATTTTACCAACATAACTTTATTGTGTTAAATTTATTCAATCTTTAGAAGGTATAAAATGTTTCTTTCATTGTTACCTTAAGAACTTTTCATGGCACACTTTCTAAAAATTTTTATTTAAAATTAATTAACCACAAATAAAATCGAATGTTTAAGATTTGAGATCATATTTTAGCGGAATGACGTTAGATAGAGAGGAAACAGAAAAAAAAGTACTAAATCTAATTTCTGTTCTTCGCACAAACTCCAATGATGTATGTGAACGAATTGAGAAACACACCGAGAAATACAGATTGCAATATGAAGGAGTCTTAACGTTACTTCGTGACGTGTCTTATCGTTTAAGGTAAGGTTGATATCAAATCACAATAAAAAAAAAAAAGTTTTATTTTTAAGGGATCACGTGTGTATTGGAACAGCTGAACCAATTATACCTGTTTTCGTTGTACTAGAGGAGATAAAAAATCACTTGAAACAATTAGTAGAGAACGTTAGCCAAGTGGGAGCTTTAATTTATGAGGATAAAATGAGAAAGTTTTGGGATTTAGTAATTGATTATGTTATTAGTGTACAACAGGAACATGAACAATCACTTAAATCGCGTATACGAAAGTGTGTTCTTAAATAATGTTAGGTTTTTCGGAATGAAATGTTGGATTGTTTTAGTTTTCCGTTTCGCATCATGTTTTCCTTTATGCAAGTGTCATATGCCATTTAAAAGTTTAAGAAATACCGATTTTAAACTACTTATATACGCGTGGGATATTTTTAGTGGTGATCAGAACACTTCGTTTAAGAGCAAGAATTGTTCAGGGTTGATTTTTGTAAACCAAAAATTTATCATAACTCCCACACAAAATAATCCAAGAACATGAGATCGCATAATGTTGATGGCCAGTTGACATTAATATTATTCGATTGTCTGGCGAGATATGTGACAAGTCGTATCGTCTTGTTGAAAGAAAATATTGTTTATATCCACATTAATAAGGCATATTCCTATAAAATTCACTATTAACAGTAAGCTAGAAGTGCGCTTCATCGAAAAACAGTATATTTTTTTTCCAAGTTAGTGTCGCCTTTCAACTGCTTAGAGCCAAATTCGTGTATCGTGTATGTTTCCATGTTGAATTGGAAAACTGTTTAGCTAGTAAGCAAAATTAAAAAAGAATATATACAAAAATAAATAAGAAGTATTGTGAATACTCAAATATAACAAGTCATATGACTTCACTAAGTTAAGAAACATATGACAGTTATAAAAGAATAAGAAAGTATAAACACTGAAAATAACGCATGGCAGAAGGATTAAAAAAGTGCGTTGGATGTGTACTGCAAAATAAAATGTGGTGTTTCATAAAAGGGCAGAGATCAGAAATCAAAAAATTAGACCTGAAACACACAATGAACATTTGGATTAATTATCTAAAAGATTATATAAAGAACAACTTACATCTAAAGTGTCAGAAACTCCAAAAATTACAACCAATGAAAAAACAAGAATAACATTGGAAATATAGGAAGCACAGAAAAAGCGAAAAGCCGCAGGCAAAGATCGAAGCAAACAAATTATTTAAGTATAGTGGAACAGCAATGTTGGAACAACTAATATAGTTTGTTAACAAAATTCTAAAATACAAAAGTACTCCAGAAATAAACTTCCGGTTCGGAAAAGTTGATGACATAACCGGAAAACTACAGAGGACTGTAGGAACAATGCTGAAGCTGACAACATACACAGTATGCCGAAAAAATAACGGAAACTTTTTAATTTCAAAGTAAAGTACTAGCGCCATCTATTGAAACAATTCATAATTTGAAAAATGAAAAAGGTATACGACTTTGCTCCCGCCTTTTTTTTCGAAATTCAAGGCTTAATTTAAAAAAACTGGTTATACACTTTTGATTCAAAGTATTGTCCATCGTTGGCCGCTACTTTCTCCCATCTTTCAGGCAGCATTTGAATCCCGCATTGAAAAAACTGATCATCTTTTGAAGTGATCCACGAATCGATCCAATTTTTGACTTCTTCATAAGACCGGAAGTGCTGGTCAGCCAGGCCGTGTGCCATCGATTGAAACAGGTGATAGTCAGAGGGAGCAACGTCTGGAGAATACGGCGGGTGGGGTAGGACTTCTCATTTCAGCGTTTAGAAGTATGTTTTGACCACTTTCGTAACATGGGGCCGAGCATTGTCATGCTGCAAAATCACTTGATCGTGTCTTTCACCGTATTGCGGCCGTTTGTCTTTCAATGCTCGGCTCAAACGCATTAATTTCGTTCGATAACGATCCTCTGTTTTTTTTTTTCAGACGTTTTTTAACAGCTCATAATACACTACATTGAGCTGATCCCACCAAATACAGAGCATGACCTTGGAGCTGCGAATATTCGGTTTGACTGTCGGCGTGGAGGCTTGGCCGGGATATCCCCATGATTTTCTACGCTTGGAGTTGTTCGTTGTCGTCACGCTACGTTGTCGTCACGCTACGTTGTCGTCACATCGCCTCGCTATATGGCCTGCCCACCTCCATTTCAATTCCTTTACCTTTGCAATGATGTCACATACTCTCGTCTGTTCTCTGATCCATGTGCAGGTCTTTCTGTCCGGCTTTGTAATGCCAAGCATACACATTTCCATTCCCCTCTGTGTTACTTGAAGTCTTTGACTTGATTGTGAATTGAGTGCCCATGTTTCACTACCATATGTCAGAGCAGACAGTGCGCACTGATCAAAAACTTTTCTCTTTAGACAAAGTGGGAGTTTGTTCTTAAACACCATGTTGAACCTGCCTGCCCCACTTAACGCGCCGTTCCTCTTCCCGGACAGTATCATGCTCCATTGAAATAATTTGCCCAAGATATATGTAGTGGTCCACCACCTCTAAGTCGCTTCCTAAAATAGGTATTCTTCTGTTTTCAGTAAATTTGTTGAACATAACCTGGCTCTTTTTCAGGTTTATTTTCAAGCCAAATGATTCTCCCTCCTTCTGCAGCTCTTGTATGTGTTTTTGTAGTTCATTTGGGTTTTGTGACAGGAGAACGATATCATCTTCAAATCTAAGCTGACTTAAGTGTGCACCATTTATTTTTATTCCATCCTGCTCCCAATACAGATCACGGAATACTTCTTCAAGGCAGGCTGAGAAAAGAACAGGGTATATTGAGTCATCCTGTCGTACACCCCGTTTTATATTGATTTTTAACTTCAAGATCATCCATGTGAAATGTCGCTGTAGCTTCATCATACATAGATCTCAGTAGGTTTACATAGGCTCTGTCTATCCCTTGGTTAAGCAATGCATCCATTATGGCTTGCTTTGATATTGAATCAACTGCCTTTTCATAGTCAATAAAAGCCAAGCACAGTGTCATGGTGTATTCATTGTGCCTTTCTATGGCCTGTTGGACAACCTGGATATGATCCATTGTACTGGATCCACTTCTAAATCCTGCCTGTTCTCTTGTGCGTCATTCAGTGTTCTCAGTATTCTTTTAGATATTATCTTGGTAAAAACCTTGTACAATACTGACAGGAGGCTTATTGGCTTATTTTTCAAATCCTTCTGTGTTTCCTTTTTATGTAAAGTTCGACCGCCGGCTTTCAACATCACTGTAACACTGTCCCTTCCTGGAACCTTTCCATTCTTCATCGCTTCTATAGCATTTATCACTTCTTCCAACAGGATATCTGGCATTTGCTCTTCCGTTGGTTTTGCTCTCTTTAAATGGTTCTGATCTTCATATAACTTGGATTAAAATCTTCTGATAACCTCTAACATTTCCGTACGTTCTCTGCAAACTGTGCCTTCTTCACGCAATAATGCATACATTTGTGTCATTTTATTTCTCAGCTTGTGTTCTCCAGAGAGAGTCTCCAGACTCCCCGAAATCGAAAAAATTGCCTTTCCAGAAGTCACGAGAGAAGACAATTTTGATTTTGATTTGGTTTTATTACCACTCCAAAGATAATTACTTCGGGAATTCGTTCCACAAAGTCAAAATGTCACTGATGAATATTATATGGGTGTTATGGAGCGTTTGTGGAAGAGAATCGTTCGAGTGAGGACCATCGCTGTTCGTGAATTTTTTCCGAAAAAAAATAAGTCTTTGTGTTTCAACAACATGTGTCTTTATCTCCGTGCGACTATTTCCTATTCCCGAACTTTCTGGTTCAAACTGGCCATAAGAAGAACGTTTTATGACAGTATTGCATAAGTCCAAGAAGCCGCGAGGAGGATCATTGAGGCGATTCCGAAAAATGACGTAAAAAATCTAAGCTAGCGATGTTTGAACATGCCCAGCGGTGTATTGATGCAGAATAAATGTATTTTGAATAAAAATAAATAATTCTGGCAAAACAATTTTTTTTAATTTAAAAAGCTCTGTTTTTTTCCGACATATTGTGTATAATTTTATCCCAACGAATAAACCAGAAAATATCTAGCAGATGAACAACAGGTATTTCGCAGTGAAAGATCATGCACAAGCGCAGTATTTGTGATAAAATACAACATGCCAGCCTTTCGATATTTAATTTTTCGATTTCGATTTGAAAGAACATTCATTGGAGTAAGAATTGAAATGATGAAATTGACCCTTTGTATAATAGACAAATCCTCTTAGGTATTATCAAAACAATTGAAGGCATGTATAGAAACAACAGAATTGAAGCTAGAGTAGGTTAACCTAGGAACAGCTAGGGCTTGACGTGGACATTCTTTGGACTTTTTATTATTCTATTTAATGATGGATGAAGTGACAAAGAATTTCAACGAAAGAAGAGGATACATAATGAGTAATAAATAAATCAAAATACTCTGCTGTGCAGACGATACAATGCTTATAACTCCAAATGAAAACGACTTGCAAACTTTGGTCCACAAATTTAATACAACAAAAAATTTTAATATGATGTTCGCAGCTCAATAAAAGCACAGTATGTCTTATAAAGTACAATATGTCTAAACAATACAAACTGGAGAAAAACATATTAGAACGGAAACGATGGATCTGTTAAACCACCATAACTTCAATAATCATAAACACATCAAAAACAAGATCTGACATATCTAAGACAAAGGTGGTTGGAAGTGGTAGAAATGAGAATATTTAAAAAAATGCTGGATATAAATTCGAATACAGTACGAATACGGAATATGAACGGTAAAAGAGGTTCGGAAAAAAAGGAACGGTAAAAAAGTTATAAAGTCAGAAGGAAATGTAAAGTGGAAAAGATAAATGTGTAGACACTAGCAGAAGAGAATGACACGATCACATAAGTAGAGTCAGAAACTACAGGGTAGTTAAGAAGTCGTAGGTAAATCACCTGTAAGCCGACCACATAAAAGATTGATTAAACATTACTTAAGGACATAAACCAATCAAATAATAGAAAGGAGTAAGTTATCAACAACCATGCAAAGAACACATTACGTCGATCAGTTTCAAAATTTGATGTATTTTAATGGTTTTTATTTGAGTTAATAAAATTGTGTTTAATCCGAGATATGCGTGAACAAAAAGAGCGGTGAAAATCCGAATTTCATTCCGGACAACCTAATAAATTTTCACATGACTATAAGTTATTATATTTTTAGGGACACATCACCGACAAAAAGTGCACTTAAAAAAAGAAAGTCAAAAACTAGCCCAGATAAAGGATATGTAGATACAGAATCTTCTCAAAGAAAGTATGGTTTATTTATATATTATATCTTAAAATTTAAACAGGACATATTAAGGGTAGCCATATGTAATGTCGTTTTTTGATACTATACAAAAGTTATTTTATTTAAGATTTAGAACAGTTTTAATTTGCAATATAATCTCCATTGTTATTGACAATCTGCGCCCATCTCTCTGACAAATTTTCTATTTCCCTTTTGTAAAAGGAGTGTGATTTTCAAAAAAAAAATGTTCTTGTTTGAATGCAGATTTGAAAGCTATCAGAGAAGGATTTTTTTCCACGAAGAAAATTTTCTATAGAGCTGGAAAGATGGTAATATTAAGGTTCAGCATCAGGAGAATACAATCAGTGAGCAACTACTTCCCAGTATAACTCTTTTATTTTTCTTTTGTCGGATTCAGTCTTACAGTGCCACGCTGCAGAATATCACCTATTTAATTAATAAGGTCTGGAACGTTTTCGAATCAAAACCTTGTTTAGTCTATACAGTTAAGTAAATCAAATTAGGATTTAGAACCTTATAGTGAATAATTTGTATTGGACAAAGGTGGTTGTCCTGGTGTTAATCAATGTTTTTTCTTATGGTTACCATATAGAATCCAATGTTCATTTCCAATAACAAAATGTACTGCAGATAATTACACGTTGAAATTTTGAATCTTGAACTCTAAGTTGATATGGTACCCACATTCATTTTCTTTGCACTTTGGTCAGTTTTAAACACCATTGTATTATCGACCATAAGTTCTAAGCCTGGTGGCTAATTCTTGGATAGTTTGTCTGGGATTAATTTCAGGCAACAACACATCCTTAACAAACTCAACAGGTCTTCCGGATTTTATTCCATAGAGAAGATTGAAATCATCGTTCTTAAATTGTTTAAACCAGTGTTGGCATGTTCTGCTGTTTATGGCACCAGATAATAGCATTACTGGTATTATACTTTCGAAATTCATAAAGCATCAAAAGTCTAATATCGAACGCACCTTACATATCGATATATTTAACTGGAATATAAATTGTTATATTAAATTAAATTATTGTCATAGATGGCAATAGTTTAAAAAAAAACGACATTACATTACCCTATTAATTTGCACGTCATTTTTTTTCTAACGAATTGATTGATTTTGGTGACGCATCCCATTTTTCTAGTTGTTGCAGAGATGCAGGTTTAACATAAAAATACCATCTGATCATAACTGACCGGTTCTGAGTCATTTTAACCGTGCGCCGTTTATGAATCCGTATTTTTTTCTTATGTGGGCACAACCATATGTGACATACATGTAAAGTTTGAACGCGATATGTCAATTAGTATGTGTTTGGCAGATATTTTTGTCACGAAAAGTTACTCTGGCTATTTTTTCTATAGATAAAAAAATTGAACAAAGAATTTGTGTGAAATCTTTTGTCCAATGGAATTTCTGTAACGGCTGCATTGAAAATGTTGCAGATAGCCTATGGGGATTCTGCTATCTTAAGAACCAGACTGAAGAGCATTTAGTGAAGGCCGTGAGATCGTTGAAAACTTACCCCATGCCAGCCGGCCATCAACCTATGTTAACGACGATAACACCGAGAAAATTGTAAAAAATCGTGCTTGAAAATAGCATGCTTGAGATAGCAGAAGATCTTGGCATCTCTTATGGATCATCTTAACACATTTTGGTTGATATCTGGGCATGAAATGCGCCATTTCATACGGTTCTAATTGTGCGTGATTTTTTGATCAAACATATGACGAAAATGATCGCTCAAGCGCCATATTCGCCGGATATGGTTTCCTGCGACTTTTTTCTTTTCTCAAAATTCAAATATCCGCTTCGTGGAATACGTTTTGACTCAATTGAGGACATTAAACAGAATTCGCTGAAGGAACTGAAGACCATTCCGGCCAAAACATATTCCAAGTACATGGATGATTGGATCAAGCGGTGACATACATGTATCAAATCCAAGGGAGCCTATTTTGAAGGCGATAATGAAAATTTGTAATAAAATGGCCAAAAAAATGTGTTTTTTTACCAGTCAATTTTGATCAAATGGTATATCGAGTTAAAATAATTATAGAAAGTTATTTCAAAAGATAAATTAGTAAAATTTACAATTTTTCGTAAAAAATAGTATAGCGTAATATTAACCATCCAGATAAGTGAAGTGACAAAAAACACAGCAAAATGACAGTTACAGGTATTATGAGTGTACCATTGGGTTGTACTATTGGGAGATTGAGCAAAAATTTGTCACTTTTTTTGTGAAACATTGTATTTATTAAAATTTACATTTAATCAATACATTATATGCCGTTCTGTGCGATGATCATTCTCCATCCCTCCAGTAACTATACAATCCCGCACTCAGAAATTCTGAGATTTAAGTCTAAAAAACTGACCTAGGTAATTTTTTCAGGCTTCCAAGGAAGTAAAGTTTTTACCATCTAAGCTATTTTGAGGCGATCTAAATAAATAGTAGTTGGAGGGCGCAAGATCGGGAAACTACGGTGGATGGACCAAAACATCTCAGTGAGGTTGCAAAAGTTTGTGTAGGATGGCAAAAGACACGTGTGGCCTAGCATTGTCTCGATAACACGCAATGCCCTTGGAACGAATGGAATTTGAAACGAATTTCCCCAAATGATAGAAAACATTTTTGCATCTGATAAAGAAGTGAAAACGACTTTGAGCTACTTCTCTTTTATACAAAACGTAATGTTTTCGTTAGAGACGATTATACTAAACGTAATGTTTTCGTTAGAGACGATTATGAAAAAGATTGAGTCAGATTCACTTACAATTTTTGAAATTCGTAGAATTCGCGACAAGTTTGAACAACGATTACAAGACGTTTTCGGCAGCCAAGCTCGCCAAATGCTTGGCAGTTTAAACACAACAAAGAAAGAATCTACAATAAACGAGTTTTGTCAATTTTATTCCAACTTTTTGGAAGAAGATACGACATGCTCGAATTATATTTTTTCAAAATTGGTTTTTCTGAATCTTTTATCTGAATTAATAAAAAAAAGTTGGCAACCCTATGGAATACCCATGATAACCATCCCAAGTTGACATATATTCTTACCTTTTTGGAAATAAAACAGTATATGACATCTCATATGCTGTTTTATTTTGAAAATTGGCTATTAAATAACGAGACTGACGCTGCTACCGAAGAATTACGCATGCGCCAAACGCCAGCGACCAACAGCTGTTTAACGTGAAGCTTTCTCTCTCGAATGCAGTTACCTCTCGCTTCTGTAAACAAATCCGTATAACGGTAGCCTTCGTTTGCATTACAGTTTTTTTTTGTTTCGCCGGAAAAATGTTAAGTGTAACAATAGAGCAACAAATTGTTATGAAATTTCACTTGAAACTTGGAAAATCCGCTATTGAAACTTATAATTTAATGAAAGAAGTATATGGCAATGAATATTTATCGCGTGCGCGTGTTTTTGAGTGGTTTAAGCGTTTTCAAGATGGCTGGGCAGGCATTGAAGATGATCCAAACCCGGGTTGCCCTTGGATGACAATATCGAAAAAATCGGTAATCTGGTTCGATCTGACCGTCGGTTATGTAAGTATTCGTGCGATTGCTGAAACTGTAGGAATTGACAAAGAATACGTACGGCAAATTTTACATAACAATTTTAACATGCAAAAAGTGTGTGCCAAAATGGGGCCTAAAATTCTTACGTTTGAACAAGCTCGCAAAATGTTTGTACTGACACTTTGAATGTCATTGAAAATGACCTTATGGAAAGGATAATAACATGTGACAAATCGTGGTTTTTTCTTATGATCCTGAAACGAAGCGCCAATCCATGCACTGGAAGAGCCCAAATTCACCGAGAGCCAAAAAACGCTCGAATGAGCAAATCAAAATTCAAAGCAATGATGATATTCATGGGATTGTGTAACTTTACTGGGTTCTTGAAGGTCAAACTATTAATCAACGTTACTACCTTCACGTTCTTGCTGAACTCAGTGAAAGAATAAGGAAAGAACGACCCGAATTGTGGAAGGACAACTCATGGATTCTTCACCAAGACAATGCGCCGACTCATTCCGCATGGTCTGTCAAGAGGTTTCTAGCCAAATACCACGTCCCAGTGTTAGACCATTCGTCTTATTCGCTGGATCTTGCGTCGTGCGACTGCTCTCTGTTTCCTAAGGTGGAATCTGCATTAAAAGGAACAAGATTTGAGTCTGTTGAAGCTGTGAAAGAGAAAGCGGCACGCGTTCTCAAGGAGCTGACAGAAGAAGACTTCCAGCACTGTTTCGAACAATGGAAGATTCGCATGAAGGGTTGTAGGGATAGAGAAGGGGTTTATATTGAAGGTGATAATAAGTAAATATGTATGAAATCGAAATAATAGGTTTTACAGCGTCAGTCTCGTTATTTAATAGTCACACCTCGTATGTCGAAAGTTCTCCTTATTTTCTACCATTTTAATAATGCTTAACTATTTTAAAAAACAACCAAACACACATATGAAGTAGATAACATTTCGGTTTTACCATGCAATATGCCAAAAGTGGGATGAACATTCACATCAACCCAATAGATAGGAACCGCCTAGCCAAATTCCAATTATTTTTTTCTGATTGAGTAATGTCTTATTCGACCTAGAATTGCAATGGTAAAAATGTCTTTAAGAAAATATCATATATTCGATTTTCCTTTGCGGTATAGTAGCCCTTCGACCCTTAATAAATACATGATAAAAAGATTCGAAACTTGTGAAATGTGGCTATTCAGAAGAATACTACGAATATCTTGGGTGTAGAAAGCCACAAATGTGGAGGTTTTACATAGAATATCTACTGAAAGGATACTAATAGTAACCATAAAGATACACAAAATGGAATACTTCAGTCACGTCATGAAATGACTACATTATGAACTGTGGAGAGTTATTATGCAGGGAATGATAGAAGGAAGAGGAAACATGGGAAAACCAGTAATGTCATGGCTGCAAAATTTGAGAGAATGGTTTAACTGTACACCAATCCAGTTATTTAGAGCAGCTCTTAACAAGGTGAAAATAATCATGATGGTCGCTAACCATCGTTTGAAGATAACGAGAAAAAAATGATCGTTTCTTCTATTGGAATCTTCGGTGTGAAACAGTAAACTCGAAGAGATTTACTACTAAACATCAAATCACTTTTTTAAACTTATCGACGCACGTTTCGCTAACCATGTTAGCATCATCGGGAGATGATTTAATCTCTTTTAATTTACCAATTCTTCTATTGGAACCTTCGGTGTGAAACACTAAACTCGAAGAGATTTACCACTAAACACCAAATCACTTGTTGAACACTCTTAAAACATGAAATGATTTAAATCATCTTATCTTCTATATATCATTAGAAAGTTTTTGTAGTTATTTTCTTTTTAGAAAACGCTTGCCAAATATAAGACTGACCATGTTGTTCCTAATGATTGTGGGAGTATCACTGATCGTAAGCATAATAATTCATTTGAATTGTCGAATGACTGTTGCCGAGAGTCAATTCTGTCCATTGGACGGTGTTATCACAAGGATAAATGATGGTTTACCTCCAATGTAAATGCCTTAATTCATGAAATATACTTGTCAAAATATGTGATGTATTTTTTTGTTTCGGAATTAATGAAGTTTATCGTTACAAGTTTGTATTAAGAAGTGTTTATATTATAATATTGAAGTTAATTATAATAAATTGTTCAGACTTTTTGTACACAATTTTTGTTTTTTTATACGTATAAAATTTAGGTTTAATAATAAGTGTAATTTTTTACAATACCAATATACAGATACTTTATGTAAGTCATAAATATTTTAAAATATATTTACAAAAAATATTGTTAGATAAAAATAAGGAAAACTTGATAAAAAACAAGATAAATTAAACGCATCTGCGGATTGTTTGAAGCTAGAAATTCAATAAATAAAATCGGCGATGATTAACATGCTATATAAAGGGTGGGGCAAGTCGCTATTATTTTGTTTTGGCACGTTTTTTTGTAATATTTATGACAGTTTGGGTTTGGCTGTTATATAGTGCAGACGTGCAAGTTTTTTTATGAATCAATACATGCTAAAAGAACGCAGTAAAATTGTTTTAATTTACATTAAAAAAAATAATTCAATTATTCCAACTCGACGTGAATGTAGGCCAAAATATCCTAATCATCCGGCGCCGATAAAATGACAATATATCGTTTTTTCAAGCTATTTCAAGAATTCGGAACAATTGAGAGGTCCAAGAACAGACGACGGGGACAATATTGCAGTGAGAAGTCTCCAGAAACGTCGTTGTGTAGAATTGGAAATTTCTCCACTCAGTTTACGCCAAATTTTGAGAAGTGACTTGCACACATTTCCCTATAAGATTCATATTGTTCAAAACATGGTTACCTACAAACAATAATAAGCAACTGGAATACTGTATTGTTATCATATACCAATTTCATCAAATTGACAATTTTCAAGCAAAATTAATTTGGCGACACAAAATTACTGAATAACTTCCTGATATCGCAATTTACTATACATCATCGTTTCTAAACATTTTTAGTGTCGCGACCCACTAAAAAAACAAAAAGTTAAGTAAAAAGCATATGACCGACCCCCTCACTACAATATGTTTATTTGATGTAATCAAAGTTTTACATCGGCCGGTTAACACGGTGATGATTGGTCCTTTTTTCAGTATCGTGATTTACGAAGAATCGTTTTTATTTTTAATTGGCTTGTAAACGTCTTACAGCTTGTTTACACGCTTACGAATCGTGAAAAAAACGAATCATCTATTTGTTGCCGGCCGTTACACTTATACCGATATACCAAACTACAAGACTTGGGTAACCCCTTGTTCTTATATTACATTTATCAGTTCGAACATGTGCCCCGCACTTGTAAAATGACTTGTTTGCACCACCCACCCGCGCATGCGAGACGGATCATTCGTCATTACAGTTTCATTGCTAATTACGTTTTTACGAAAACAAGTACTGCGGTTTCTTCTCTCACTTAATGTGAAATTAATTATTAACAGTGTAACATTAATAATATTAAATAATATGGGCAAATTTGTGACAAAACGAAATGCCCGTTGCACATCTGGTGAAAAAGTTAAGGGGAAGACCGGATTGTACAATCAAAAATATTTAAAATATGGACTCATTACCATGGATGACACCCTTCTTTACAAAACAAACCTTAGAATTTTTCGAAAGTAAATCGATCGTTTTGAGAAATCAAGCCGTAATGAGACTGCAGCATTTCAATGGAGTCTAAGCCCTACACGATTGCAGAAAAGTTCATTTTACTCGCTGCCATTGATATGGTCAATATTCTATTGATATGGTCAAAAAAGTTGAAAACTATCCCAGTTTCAAATGACAAAATCGAGACGTATTAATGAAATGGCCAATTATATGCACGATCAAATAATTGAAAAGGTTAAGTGAAGTGAATTTTTTGCTATTCAGTTCGACGAATCACTAGACGTGTCGAACTTGGCGTAATTTTTGTGTTTTATCCAATTCGAATGCAATGGGTCAATTAAAGAAAATATGCCGTTTTGCAAATCAATCCCTGGGCGTGCAGCTGGCGAAGGACTCTGAAGTTTTTACTGAAACTACACAAAACAAATACTTGGACTTTAATAAATGCATTGCGGTATGTGATGGCGCGAAAACGATAACGGGGAAGAACAGTGATGTGATAGTAAAATTAAAAGACATTATGGCACATATAGAATGGACGACCATTGCAGACCAGGTTGGTTTCCACATTGTGCGAAGAAATGGATGCCAAATACGACTCATTGCTTTTCCATAGGTCAGGTGGTTGTCGCGAGGGAAAGTTCTAACGATGCTTTTTAAATTGCGAGATGAATTGAAAATCTTTTTTACACATAAAAATAGTTCATTTTCGGAGTTTTTACAAGATGGATAAACTTAATTTCTGTTGGCTTACTTGAGTGATGGATTTTTACATTTGAAGGACTTGAATACGAGTTTACAAGGCCGTGACAAAAACATTTTACTAATTTTTATTTTTTTTAATTTAATTTTTTTTTCTTTATTACCAATCAAAACAAACTTAGTTCTAGAAGCTAATGTGTTGGCTTGAGAGCAGGTTATGCCCTTGTTTGGCGTGATCAGGTCTTCTCCAAAGACAAGTCCTCTTCAACCATTTCTTAGGTCGGCTGGCCAGTTCCTCTTAAGTCTTATTGCATTTTGACGTGTGTATTGCAAAACATTGACGTGGTATTCCAGTCTGTTGTGATGTTTCGTGCTTTGTTCCGAGATTACATTCTGAACATATGGGATTTTCAGGTCTTTATGTAGCGTTCGGTTTGACACATACCAGGGTGCATCTGTTATACGCAGTATTTTGGATTGGCTTCTCTGAATTATGGCTATATTTGATGTGCTTGCGCATCCTCAGAGCTCAATACCATACGTCCAGATCGGTTTTATGATTGTTTTGTAAAGTAGAAGCTTATTATGTTTACGTTTTTTGAGTATATGTTCTTTCTACGTGAGCCTTGAATCTAGATGAACTCCTAAGTATTTCGTACATGTGGCTTGCGCAATTTGAATATTGTTTAGAATGACTGGTGGACATTGATCTTTTCTTAGTCTATAAGTCACTTGGACTGATTTTGCTTCGTTTATTTTAATTCTCCACTTGAGTAGCCACGATTAGATATCATTCAAGTGCCTTTGCAAGATCGTAGATGTGGTAACTGGATTTTCATGGCTTGCGAGTATAACCGTATCATCGGCGAAGGTTTCCATAATAGTTTTAGTATTTGTTGGTAGATCTGCTGTGTACAATACATACAGTAGAGGTCTAAGAACGCTGCCTTGTAGTACAACTGATTTAATTGGAAAGTTGTTGGATATACATTCATTCACTCTTGTTCGGAATTCTCTTTCACTGAGGTAAGATCACAGCAGTTTAAAGTAGGCTACGGGGAGATTTTGATTTTGTAGATTAGACCCTTATGCCAGACCTTATCAAAGTCCTGGCTAACATCTAAGAAAGCAGATGTACAATATTTTCTGCTATCCAGGGCTAAGTTTATGCTATGAACTATTCTATGCACTTGCAGTACTGTTGAATGTTCTCTCCGGAAACCAAATTGATGGTGAGGTATCCATTCTTCTGTGGCTGGGTCAGAGTCTATTCTTTGTAGCAGTAGTCTCTCCAATATTTTAGACATGGTTGGTAAAAGGCTTATTGGTCTGTATGAAGTAACTCTATTGGAGTCTTTGCCTTGTTTCGGTATCAAAATTATTTCAGCGTTTTTAAACAATTTTGGCCAGTAGTTTAGACATAAAATAACATTAAAGATGTGTGTAATAAGCGCAACATCTTTTCTGGGTAGTTCCTTGATCATTTTTGGGGTTACCCCGTCTATTCCAGGCATTTTTCTAATATTTAGGTAGTTAATCTCTTGCTGTACTTCTTTTGTAGTTAGCTGTTTAATTGCTGGCGTTTTATCGTGAATGTCGACTAGCTTCTTTCTATCTCGATGTCTGGTTTATCGTTATTGGGTGTTAATACTTTAGCTAAGTGCTCAGCAAATAGTTGTGTTTTTTCTTCGTCACCTCTGGCCCATTGTGGAATTGGTCCTATTTCGTTTCGAAGAGGGGGGGCTTGAGTTTTTGGTTTCTTGGAGTTTTTGATTGGTTTCCATATCGAATTGTCGAAACGATTTAAATTACTTGTTTAGTCTGCAAACGATATATCTTGTGCTTCTTTGATTTTGGATTTTCGTTGATTAGTTAATATATTTAGTGCAGTTTTATCAATTGGAGTATGGGATATATGCCATTTTGCCCTTGCTTTTCTCTTTTCTGGTATCAGTCGTTTGATCTCCACTGGTATATTGTAGATCTTATTCCCTGCAGTTGTTTTTGGGATGGCATGTTGTACTGCCTCTTTAAGTGTATTATTTAACGCTGCTAATGCTTCGTCAATTTCTTTTGGAGATTTGAGACTTATTTGCAGATTAATTTCCTCTTCTATTTTTAGTTTTAGTTTTCTTGTGATACGGTATGATTTCCATATTGGTAGAAGATATTCCATTAGTGATAAATAGGTCCGGGAGGTCAGGAGTTTTGTTTGGATCTGTTGGCCAGTATGTTGGGGTACCAGTTGACAGGAAATGGTAGTTTCTTTCTTGAACAATGCTTACTAGTTCTCTGCCTTTGGTTGTTGTAAGATGTGCTCCATATATTGTATGCTTGCTGTTGAAGTCTCCACCAACAATAAATTTGTACCCCAGTGATTCAAAGAAATCTTTAAAATCTTCTTTCTTTAAGTTATAGTGAGGAGGGCAGTAAACTGATGCAATGGTTAATTCGTACGAACTCATCTTTACTCTTATGATTGTAGCTTACATGTGAACTAAGGCATACTTTGGTAATTCCACGTGTTTAATGGTGCTTTTTTATTAAGATGGCAATGCCAGCATGGGCAGTGTTATCTGGATGGTTTGTAAAGTAGGTAGTATAATGTGGTACTCTAAAATAGGATCTGTCTGTGAAGTGGCTTTCGCTTATTAGTAGGATGTCAATTTTGTTATGATGTAGAAACAGTTCAACCTCATTTTTATGTTGTAGAAGCCCATTGGCATTCCATTCTGCAACATTAATAAATCTATTGAATTTTGCTTATGAGTATTATGTTGTGCTTATGAGCGTTATGTTTAAGACCATGCTGTTTTGTTGGATTAATTGCTGGAACATGCTTTTGAATTCTTCCAGAAATTTGTTCATAATGTCATTTATATTGGTCTCTTGTTCACCACTGTTTTTAGCTGCGTTTGCATAGGTAGTAGGCTGCTGCAGTGGATATTGTATTTGTGGTGTTTGTATTGGTATGGTGGAAGTCTTCATTGCAATATTTGCATTACGCTGAATATTTAGTCGATTGTTTGTATTGTTTGGTTTAATTAGTCCTTGATAAAATTCACATCCTTTGTAGTTAGCTGGATGGGCGCCATCACAGAGGGCAGATGTAGCTGGAGTATCCTTACTTTTTTTACAAGCTGTAGTGTTGTGTGATCCGCCGCATTTGACACATACGTATGGTCTAAGTATTGTCTGAATGATTGTGGCGTGTTCATATATGTTTTTCCTTTATTTGGGTTTTTCGCCACTATCTAAAACTCAAAAAATATCAAAAATGCCTGTTCTTAGTTAAAGAAAGAATCACTGGGTAAAAACAAAAAACCAAACGGAGACATATTTCTAAAAAAAAAACAAAAAAAAGATTGTTGTCAATGTAAGTAACTTTGACATATACAAAAATATATATTTACTTTCACTCGTTACTTTATATATTACCAATTAATATAATTTATTTTTTAGTTTAGTTTTGAAAACGGGGGGAGAGTACCCTTCGAAACGTTAACGTTAAAAGTTTGTAAAATTTTTTATAACATTTTTATATCTTTAAAATTTTGTTCGTTAGGCAAATTTATTACAAAAAAGAATCACTAAGAAATTTGTCTCCGTTTGGTTTTTTGTTTTTACCCAGTGATTCTTTTTTTAAATAAGAACAGGTATTTTTGATATTTTTTGAGTATTAGATAGTGGCGAAAAACCCAAATAAAGGGAAAAAGTATACGTATGGTCTGTTGCAGTATGTTTTGGAGTGGCCGTACTGCAGGCACCTTGTGCACTGTGTCATCCCTTTGATCTTTTTGGGTGGTTCTACTTGAATTGTTCTGTTTTGTAGGTTTGTAAGTTTATAAATGTCTTTGTTGTTATTGGCTGGCTCTAGATCAATAAAGAAGAGGTTTAAAGGGTTTTTGGTAACTCTATTTCTACCATTCATTATGTTCCTAACTTTGTGTCCACTATTGGCTAGTTTTGGAAATCATGCGTTATTATCTGTTGTGAGCGGTTTACATTGATTTTTCTTCTTTTCGTATTTCTATTTTTTCTTACAGCCTGCCAAGGGTTTTACCTTGGTGCATTGTTCGTTTTCATCAAACCCATGTAATTCCTCGGCGTCACTAGTTGATGACATTCTATATAGCTACTGGTTTTTATTTGGTGCACGCTGTATAGTGCTATTGGCATGATTAGTTTACTGAGGTTGTGTAGAGTATAAATTACTATTTCATGCGACTGGTTGTGTAAAAGTTTGAGTTAGTTGTGGTTGTGGTATTGGTGTGTTGTAGAGTAGGACACCCTGTATGGCATTGTTTGTTGAGGTTTGAGTTGGTTGATACTGTGGTATTTGTGCGTTGTAATATTGGACACCCTGTATGACATTATTTGTAGAAAGCACTGGTTGGGTGGAATTCGTTCCTGACCCATTGAGAGCCGGTGTTGAATTCATTTTATTGCACGGTTGTACACTGGGTACTTACGTTTTATAGTTTTCACTATTTTTCTCCGTTTTGTTTTGAATAATTTATTGTTTGTTCTTACACTTAATTAGCACTATTAATTTTATCGTTTTATATATCCAAAAGTAAGATCAGATTTTTAAAATAATTTTTACGCGTTTTTTGCTCCGGCTAATAAACCGAAACCATTTTACTAATGACAGACAAAGTCAGTGCCTTACTTTTCATTGCTGCCAGATAGCAGCAATGATATGTCGAAAAAATGGATTCTCAATGCGTTTAATGAAAATATTGTTACAACTGCTAAATTACCTATTGAGATTCACAACTAACTTATTGAAATATCGCCCGACAAAACTCCGGCCGACAACTAGAATTTTTAACTCATGATTTAGATAAGTTTTGGCTTGCACGACGGCGTGAATACGGAAGCTTAGTAACGCACTACTTCTTACTTATGCAAAAAAACCTTCTCGTCGATGGCGGCTTTAAAAACTAAATATAGAAATCTATCTATCACTGAAAAATAATTTGCTTATGTCTATTTGTAATAATGATCCATGTATAGACAAATTTATAAGTGAAAATCAAAATCAACCGTGGCATTAAATTATTGTTTCAAACAACTTTGGCTATTACTTTATTTAAGTTTATTTTATTTTGTTGTTATTACACTTGTTTTTAAATTAAAAATACTTTAATAATGCAATAATGTTTCATATACGGGTCTTATTTTTTGAACATATTGCGAACCTCCATATTCCTGAAGGCGACATCCAGGGTGAAAAACGATGTCCTTTTTTTTCTTGAAGAACACATAGTGTCAGAGCACATTTCACCTATAATCTAGAATTAAATTAGTAATAACAGATAATATGAAAAAGATTTAACTAACTTTTGGTAGTGAATATGCTTGATTTTAACTCTTCGACAAAAACATTTTTGATTTAAATCTTTAGAACTACGAACATGGAATTTTTAATAATACTTGAATATTAATTAAAACCTCTATTATTTATTTTTGATAAGGATGTATCAGAGGTATGTCAAAATTTATCAGAAGTATGTCAGAATGCTACAAAACGTTTAAAAGCCACAGTTTTGACAGAATATTCTTTACTCAATCCTTAAGCCACAGTAAAAATTTCAAATCGATTTACTAAACCGTTCAAAAGTTATTGCAATTTAAATTTATCGTAATTTTATACATGATCTTATGGAGGTTCACTCACATAATAAGTTAAACACGTTACAAACATATAAAGAAAAGCTATCAAGCATTCTAAACTTTCAAATTAAGTAACTTAAACTGTTTGGAACAAATTTTGCAGTTTTATTAATATTCATTTCCAGTACTTTTACCTCCGATACATCTTTAAAAAAACCGAACGAACGTATTTGCCAACACAATGATTTTAAGTTTGGAAATGTTTTACGCCATTATTTAAAATAATGTATCAATATGATTAAAATATGCAAAAAGTCTTAAGAAACATTAAAAAAACTCGCATTTGTCCGCTGTGACTTTCGACAGTTGAAATTAAGTCGACCAGATTCTGCGCGGATTAATTCCGTCCGTAATAGTCAAAGTCATTGAATTTCGATCCTTTCGATAGCAACATGTACGTGTTTAGAGAAACGTTTATGTTTAGGGTGTTTAAGAATTTGGTTTTTAGTGTTGTTCGTATTTCTGAAGTTAAATTAGTAAGTATTATATTTTTTAATTACACTAATAACAATAGTTTTTGATCACTATTTTCAATGATAACATTACGTTCTAGTAGCATTTCTCATTCTAATTTTCTCACACGATAGTGTTAAAAAATGAACATAATTGTATAGAAAATTCTAAAATATTAACATTTTATTTAGATATATTGACTTGCCAATTATATTAAAATCGAACTATAACTCGATCGATCTCTACAAGTAGAGTAGACATTAAGTAACAAGTCTAAACATATAGTTAGACGTATGGACATCCCTCCAGTTAGAAATTTTCTTTTTCTTAGTCGTTAATAACTATTTTTAGCAATAGGCACTAAACATTTTGCACTTTCATAATAAATCAATGGCGGTTCGTTCACAATGGTCATTCGGCGTTTTTAATTTTCAAATGGTTCTAAGCGGTGGCATAAGGTTCTTTCCAAGTATGTTGGGATTAAATTGTAGTATTTCCTTATATTTTTGAAACACTTGCTGCTTCTTTAATGTAAGGAACTTGTAATTCTTTCTGCATCGCTCAATTCATGATAATCCAGAAGACATTTAATATGTTTCTTAGACGGTTAGATCGTTGAATTATTTTGATATTTGAGGTTATTTTGATGCTTGATATTTGAAGTAGATGCCCCAGCGTTCAATTCCGTATGTTCATATGGACTTTAGTATGATTTTTTTATATTAAGACTTTGTTATCGATCGAAAGTTCGGATCTTCTTCTATTCAATATCCAGTATAACTGTCTCAACAGTATATATATATATATATATATATATATATATATATATATATATATATATATATATATATATATATATATATATATATATATATATATATATATCTGGGTGAGCGTGCGTGCGTGCGTGCGTGTGCGTGTGTTTGTGTGTGTGTGTTGCAAGATATCAGAGTTATAGTTGCGTTTTTGTTGCAAGATATAATTGCCACATCATCAGCGAAGTTTCTGTTCACTCTGAAGGCTCTATTTTGTAGATATGGTTTGCATTTTAACGTATATAGCAATCTCGTGTGTCAGACCTTGTCGAAGGCTTGTCCGACGTCCAAAAAAATTGCCGAGTAATATCTTGTGTATTCTGTGTATGTTTTTCCGAATTCTTTTGCCCAATCTGTTAACTTGGTGTATTTCTGAGTGATTTTACTCATGTCGTGGAATCAGCTTACTTGCTTAGTAGTAGTTTTTCGAAAATTGTTGAGACTATTGGCAGAAAGCGAATAAGTCGGTAGGATTTTACCTCTTCCAGGTTTTTCCTGGTTATACTATGAAGGTGATTTGGACTACTTTCCACTAAGATGGAACGGAACTAATGTTTTAAATACTAATTATCTTTTTTAAACTAACTATTTAACCCTAGAACCATACCCATATTACAATTTAATTAACGGTACTATGGGGCACTGGTGTACCCTAATAAATAAAACACATTTATAAAGAGATATTATACTTTTAATAAAAAACAACTTGAACACAATTAAGTCATATTAATTAGGAACTATCAAACAATTTTTGCAAATTTTGTTTTGGTGCTCATTACAAATGAAAGTTTTGCACGTGGCACACTGTGTACGTGTTTTACGATCTTTGGACCTTGGGCAGAAATAACACCTTCCAGATTTTGGATTTGAAGGAGTTACCGCAGCAAATGGGCATTTTTTTCCTAATATATCCCCAATAATATTGTAGGGACGTTGGCAAAGTTCGGGATTGAAATCTATTTTCCAGGTGCGGTTTTATGAGATCAAAATCGAGGATCTTCAGGTAAGTATTTTTCTTAAAATCTTGCAGTGGTATTTGATGAATGTAGCAATATCATGGAATTGATCGCCACGATATTTAGTATTCCATAGAAGACACAAAGACTTCAGCAGTGAGTTTTGCGCGATACTCTGTAGGTATGAAAAAGCTAGTCGAAGGTATCAACTCCGCCCTTCGTTTGGTTATAAAAACTTATTATTTCCAGCAAATTAAGAGATTTCTCTTTATCTGCTTTGTAGTGCACGATAGAAAGCATGAGGACGGTTTTCTTTTTTCCTTTGCTAAGCTTTAGAGGGACATATGAAAGCAAAGTGAGTTCATCATGAAAAGCAAACATTGGTTTATTGAGGTCGCGCCCTTTGAATAGGTAGTTCTGTTTTTTTAGTGTTCCAACAGTAGTTACATTTTTGGACAACAGTTTTTGAGCGGGTATCATTCCTATTGGTATTATGAATAGTAATTGACAGCTCAAGCCCATAATACTCGCCAACGGGAAAAACCTCTAGGAGTAGGTTCTTTTTCTTTGTATATTAAGCTATTTATTATGCAATACGTTTTAGTATCACAAAACATTAGTAGTTTGATCCCATATTTATCTGGCTTTGACGGGATGTACATACGAAATGGACATCTTCTAAAACCAAGCAACTGTTCATCTATTGTAGTACTCAGAGAGTGAAAACAGATTCTTTGAAGTCTCAACTACATGATCAAATAATTCGTTTATAGGAGCGAATTTATCTACCTGCCTTCTCTCACCTCTTGTCAAACGATCATCAAAACGAAGACAATTGGTTAAAAATTGAAATCTTTTCTCACTCATAAGAAACCGAAAATAACCGATTATAACCGTATTTTTATGAAGTATTATCTTTACAGTTAAATGATTTATTTTCAGCCCAATGATTTATTTCCAGCCAGTAGTATAATCCAAACAGGGCATTCAACTCTGTTATTGAAGTATCTCAAACAAACGAAGGTCACGTGCTCGATGGAACAAAATCATCATCTCCAGACATAGTTGGCCTGTCTAACCTGTATTTTTTGCGCTGCAGAAATCTCTTGGTTAGTGTTAGACACTATATTCTCCAAAACTACATCCGTAAAAAATAATTACTAACTATCTAACGCAGTAGTAATAAATTTAGCAGGACCTTTGTTACCTGGAGGGTGGAATATAATATTCCTCTGTGGTGTGCGCGATTAACGAGGAACAGATCCATACCATACAAATTTTTCTCAATTTTTCTGCCTCTACCACGCAAAACATCTGGAACACTGAGTACAGTTACCGGTGAGACAGTAGAACCCAACTGCGATGATTCTTCAAGTTCTTCAACCGAATTCTGAGGTGTTGTCTAAAGCATCAGGACTTCAGGACGGACTAAAACGTCTAAAGCATCAGAACTATAATCTGTTCTAAGATCCTCTTCCTAGCGAAAATCTTGAATAATTTCATCTGGTTCTTCTTCCAATGCATCGCCTAGAACAAGATATTCTCCATCTTCCGCCTTCAGAAGAATATTTTCAATTTCATTTTCATTTATAATACGTCGTGATACGTCGTGAAAACTCTAAAAGTAAAAAACATACACTATATAAAGTTTATTCATCGAAGAAAGACAGTCGACATAAACAATGACGAACGCGTGATCAGCAAGTGATATTTTAGCCAGAAACGCTGAGCACCCCTGCTATTGACGGGAATCGGCCGAGCCAATTTAAACCACCAATGAAAACCCAGATGATAGGCAGGTTGCCGTTCGACAGAAACACAGGGTTGGCGGCAGTAACTCATACACTGCCCTGGGTTTGTTTCATTTATTGAATTGCATTCGATTTATTAATAATTGTATTTTGTTTTCATAAAATGTCTGATACGGACACAGCTGATCAAGTTGTCGATATTAGCTATATCCCGCGCAAAAGAGGACAGTTCTTAGTACGGTCCTGTAACGATCACTTATAATATGCATAAATATGTTTAGCTTTAGTTTCTTTCTTCAATAAATGGGCTATAACAACTTTGTGTATAAGTAAAATATACATAAAGTTATCATACAATCTACTTTCAAGTCCATGTCGATAAATTATAAATTAACAATATAAAGAATATAAAAAAGCGTGTGTGTACTTTTGAACGCACGTAAGAAGGTATACTTCTTTAGCGTAATTAATAAAAAAAACAAGTATTGACAAATGGCAAAGGTATCATCATTTTAAAAAGAAAAAATAAATTATGTGTTACATCGGCGCGCGCACCTTCGTCCGCCGCTAAAAATACACTCTGATGTGTGTTCCCAAACGCGCCATAAAAAGTATAACTTCAGAAATCGAAGTAACCAAAAGAATCATCAAATTAAAATATTTACGTTGAACGCACCCTGAGGTATTGGAGCACCCAACAAGCAGCGTGCCGCGTCCACTCACTAGCAGGATCGCCGTCCAACTGAGATACTAGCACGTCCCCACGCTGCCCCGTGTAAATACATCGGGGCGCGAAATAAACCGTCGTATGGTAAAAAGTTACAAATGATTAAATTTTTTTAAAGTTATACTTCTTATAGCGCGTTTGGGAAAACAGATCAGAGTGTATTTTTGACGGGGGGCGAAGTTGCGCGCACCGATGTTACACACAATTTATTATTTTCTTTTTGAAATTATAACACTTTCGCCAATTGTCAATACTTGTTTTTTCATTAATTACGCCAAATAAGTATAACTTCTTACGTGTGTACATAAGTACACACACGCTTTTTTTTCATTTGTACCACAGGGACGGTTCTAAGATTAAACGAACTAACTAATATTTTAAAAACAAATAAGGCCCCAGGTTTGGATGGAGTCAATGCAGAAGTAATTAAAGCAATGTGTGAAGTAGCGATGATACATCTGGCAGAAAGTGTAGAACACTGGAGTGTGGCCGGAAGATTGATCGATCTCAGTATTTATACCTCTACACAAAAAAATAAAGCATGAAAGTGGTCCTTCCGGAGTAGAAATAAATGAAAATAATGATTATCGACCGTCAAAACAAAAACATGCCCAACATCAGTCAAATAGACCAATTTAAGGTAGTACGCCAATTCGTCTATCTTGGGTCTTTAATATCAAACCAAAGCGCTAAAATTAATCAGATTAGAAGAAGATGCGAAATGGCAAGAAATTACAATGCGAAATTGTGAAATAGCAAAAGATCTGGAGGTATAAATAGTAAAAACCTTAGTTTTTCCAGTATTACTATATCCCTCTGAAACATGCACCCTTAAAAATGTTGTGTTTATGGGTTGATAAATAAAATGCAGTTATTATATTGATAACGTTTATTACAAAAGTTTAGAATCAGGTTTGGAAGATTAAGCTATTACGCGAGGGCGAGTGAAGCGTGTGTGTACAGATCAATCGTCGGGCAGCAAGAGACTGGACTCCAGCGCGCCATGATATCGATACACAGTACTTGCATATATACAAGTAGCCAATACAGTAGTACTATACAGTAGCTAATACACAACATTTCGTCCCTCTTTTAAACTATAGATATACAACGACGTGTGTGTGTGAAGGTGTTTACTGGGGTGAAAATCTTAATGAGGAGATTCGATGACGTGTTGACATGCGTGGTGTTTGTGGAACAAGTACTTGTTGAAATATCGGTTAATAAAAAATTAATCTATAAGGTATTACAATGAAGATTTTATTACAATATATCCCTTTTATTTCTTACTAACCTCCAATCGTTAAAAGCCAGCTAGTTCATGGTTTACCCCTTCTTTTCCTTTCTGTTAACACCCACATTGTTGAGAACTTTTCATTTTTCCCACGTGCACTACCCATCTCAATCTTTATAATCTAATGAAGCCTATTTTTCAGGATCCTCAATATATTTATTTCGTATCGTTTCTTCTCTTTACCTCATAGGTGATTGCTACTCTTCGACTTTATTAGTACAATGTCGCGACTTTCAGAACTTATTATTAAGTTCTTTATTTTTTGTTTATGTTTTTCAGGCACTCACTATTTACTCTCGTATGTTTAATTTAATTTTAAATTATTGTATTTCTTTAATTTACACTGAGCCTTGTTGTTTTCGTAGTTTTCGATGTTTTATTTTTGCCATAAATATATATATATATATATATATATATATATATATATATATATATATATATATATATATATATATATATATATATATATATATATATATATATATATATATATATATATATATATATATATATATATATATATATATATATATATATATATATATATAGTGACAATATATGACCTACATTTTCGATGGTCTTATTGTGTATTATTGGTTCGAAAATTATTATTCGATATAACTTTTTAAAAACTTAATATTAGGCGCCACCTCAGTTGCTTCATCAAAAGACCCACTATTCCGTAATGTACCACAAATGGTTTTCAACTGGCAAAACAATCGACAATATTTTTCGCAATAGTAGGAAAGGAGTAACTCCTTGAGGACTCCTTAATTATGGGGAATTCAACGATTTAGAACCAACCAAAATTTGAGTGTTACTGACCAAGACCTCGCTAACAGTATATTTGACATAATTAGATATTACATACAATATATTAGATGTCCATAAGTTATGTTTTTTGATAAGGTAAAAAAAATATTTTATTTTATTTAAAAGTGAATACAGTTTTTATCTACAATAGCCCTCGTTATCCATCATTATTGACAATCTTCGTCCATCTCTGTGACAAACTTTCAATTACTTTTTTTAAACCAGGGTGATTTTGAAGTTAAATATTCTTCGAGTACAGTCTTGATAACTGTCGCAATAGAATTCCCAAGAAGAAAATGTTGATATCTATAAAAGATGATAATCTGATGGTGTAGCATCAGGCGAATGCAGTGAATGAGGAAGTACTTTCCAACCGGACTTGTTGGTTTTGGCACAACGATATCTTGCGTTGTAAACTCTACTAAACTTACTTACAAAGTAAACACCTTTCTTGGAGATTTTTGGATCAAAACCATGTTTGGTTATCAAGCTGAGTACAATAATATTCACCACTGATGGTTTCATTAGAATTCAAAACCTTATAGTGAATAATTCCTGTAAAATCCGACCATATTGCGGTAACCCTTTTTGGGTGAACAGGTGATTTTGGCAAAGGTGATTGTCCTGGTATTAGCCAATGTTTTTTCTTATGTCGATTGCTGTATGGAATCCACTTTTCATTTCCAGTAACAATATGTTGAAGAAAATGATATTTGCCTAACCTGGACAAAAGTGCACTGCAGATGGTTACATGCTGAATTTTGTTTCCTATAGAAATTTGATATGGCGTCAACATTTCTTCTCTTTGCATTTTGTTCATTTGTTTTAAACATCCTTGTATTGTGGAAAAGAAAGTATTAAGCTTTATTGATAATCCCTGATTGCTTTGTTTTAGCCAACAACAGATCCTTATCAAACTCGACAGCTCTGCTAGATTTTATAGCGCTAAAAAGATTGAAATTACCGTTCTTAATTTTTTGGTTCTTTAATTTATAACTGACTGACGCTGTAAAACATTTTATTTTGATTTCCATATTTTTTTCATATTTACTTATTAATTTTTCTTACTACTTATAATAATTATATTATTATTAATTTTCATATTTACTTATTATCACCTTCAATATACACCCCTCCTCTATCCCTACAACGCTCCATGTGAATCTTCCATTGTTTGAAACAGTGCTGGAAGTCTTCTTCTGTCAGCTCCTTCAGAACGTGTGCCGCTCTCTCTTTCACAGCTGCAACGAACTCAAATACTGTTCCTTTTAATGCAAATTTCATCTTAGGAAACAGATAGAAGTCGCACGGCGCAAGATCCGGCAAATAAGGCGGATGGTCTAACACTGGAATGCTGTACTTGGCTAGAAAACTCTTGACAGACACTGCGGAATGAGCCGGCGCATTGCCATGATGAAGAACCCATAACTTGTCCTTCCACAATTCGGGTCGTTTTTTCCTGATTCTTTCACGGAGTTCAGCAAGAACGTGAATGTAGTAATGTTGATTAATAGTTTGACCTTCAGAAACTTAGTAAAGGTACACAATCCCATGAATATCGAAAAAAACAATTATCATCGGTTTGAATTTTGATTTGCTCATTCGAGCTTTTTTTGGCTCTTGGTGAATATGAGCTCTTCCGGTGCATGGACTGGTGCTTCGTTTCAGGATCATAAGTAAAAAACCACGATTCGTCACATGTTATTATCCTTTCCAATAAGTTTGTGTCATTTTCAATGGCATTCAAAGTATCAGTCCAAATATTTTTGCGAGCGAGATTTTTTTCGATATTGTCATCCGTTTTTGACGTGGAAAGGCGACCCAAGCTTGGATCACCTTCAACTCTTCTTGGCCATCTTGAAAACGCTGAAACAACTAAAAAACACGTCAACGTGATAAACATTTACTGCCATACACTTCTTTTAATAAATTATACGTTTCAGTAGCGGTTTTTCCCAGTTTCAAGTGAAATTTCACAACATGTTGAGAATTTACACAATATTGAGTTTAACATGTCACACTTAATATTTTTCCGGCGAAACAAAAAAACAACTCTAATGCGAACGAAGGCTACGGTTATGCGGATTTGTTTACAGAAGCGAGAAATACTGCATTCGAAAGAGAAGGCGTTTGGCACATGCCTACTTCTTCTGTAGCAGCGTCAGTCTGGTTATTTAATAGGCACACCTCGTATTTGTTATATTGAAGGTACTAAAATACCCACGGACATTTAACAATCTTAATAAACGATAAATATTACAGCTAGGATCTCAGCAATTTAGAATAGAAGGTAATTTGGTTCTAGAAGGTTACAAGCTCTAGAGATCTCTAACAAGTGGACATGAAACTCTCTACTAAAAAAACCGACATTACTTGTGGATACCTATGGACATTACCTACTAGGTTGGATTCGTTCCAGGGAAAGGAACACAAGAACACATATTCGACATTTGACAAATAATCGTAAAATCCAGAGAAGTCAACCATACTACAAGGTTTGTATAAGTACCTGGCCTTGACAAGAAAAAACATTTTTATATGTAAAATTAATTTTATTTATCAATGTAATCACCTTTCAGTTCGATACACTTAGTCCAACGTGTTTCTATCTTTTGTATCCCCTCTAAAATACGATCTTCTTTAGTGTAGGTTCGCCTCGGAAAACCCACTGTTTGGACTGTTGTTTGGTATCTGGTGTGCTATAATTAATCCATGTTTCGTCAACAGTTATGAATTGACGCCAGAAATCATTCCGATTACATTTTAACATCATTGTGTAAAACATATGTGTGTGTTTATTGTCAGTTGTGAACAATCGCGGCACTCATCTTGCCGAAAGCTTTTTTATATCCAAATGAGTCGTTAAAATATTCTGCATCCGCTCAGTTGAGATGCCCACAGTTTCAGCAATATCACGCATTTTCACTCTCCGATTTTTTATCACTATATCGTGGATTTTTTCAATCATTTCTGAAGTGGTAACCTCATTTGGACGATCTGGATGATCTTCATCAAAAATGCTTGTACGACCACGTTTGAATTTAGCTGTCAAATATTTTATGGTTGATAACGAAGGTGCAGGGTCCCTATAAACTTCGCTGAGCTCCATTTTAACCTCATCATTTATTTTCTTTTTCAAAAACTAATATTTTATCACTGCTTGATCAATTTTTTCCATTGTTGTAAAATCAAAAAAGTTGTTCTATTTAAATGGATGCCATTTAAAAACTAAACTACGCAGCCATTTGACAGTTTAACTGTATTATTGCAAAATGTTATATTTACGAAAAATATCACTTTTAAATACTAGCACCGCCATCTCTGGCCTATCGCAGGTATCATACACCCCTCATATATACATACCTATGTTTTTTTAATTATCGGAAGGCTGAATATTGACTATCTAAAATGGGAGAAATTATAGCAAATTCTGCAGGAAATGAGATTATAGGATTACCTGATTGGCTTAATTTGTCATTTATACGAAAAAAAGAGGAGTGGTGAAAATTAAAGATCGAATATCCGATGAGTTCTGCAGAAATAAAGGAGTCAGACAAGGCTGCATCCTATCGCCAATTCTATTTCACATCTATAGTGATTATATCATGCGTAGAGCTTTCGACGATTGGAATCACAGACTCTTATCAAACTCGACTGAAAGATTGAAACTACCGTTTTTAATTTTTGTGTTCTTTACACATAACTAGTGTTAACTATTTTTGTTATATTGAAGACATTAAAAAACTCACGAACATTTAACTGGTTTAATAAACAATAAATATTACAAATAGACCTCTCTCTCTAGTGGGCACGGAACTGTCTACTTCTCTCTGGTCGTCTCTGAACACTCTCTGACAGACACTTCCTTGTTTTTACCGTGGGCACTCTCTTCTTCTTTGGTGGCACTCCCGACTTTTTCATTAGTTTCGATTTCCTCGTCATTCGGGTTAATGGCTGGTTGGCTATTCTACCTATACTAAAATTTTGGAATACAAATAAAGATTATTTACTACACTTGAATATGTCAATTTTTCTATCGGAACCTTCGGTGTAAAACACTAAACTCGAAGAGATTTACCACTAAACCCCAAATCACTGTTTAAACTCCTCGTTGCGAGTTTCACTAACCATGTTATAACTATCCAGTTAAATCATTTAGTCTAAATTGAATCATCTTGCGTGTAGAGGTTTAAAAAAGTGATTTGGTGTTTAGTGGTAAATCTTTTCGCATTTAACTAGAATAAAGTTATGTTTAGGGAACGCATTTTTAACCGAGCTCGGGCAAGGTCACTGCTTATCAGTGTGTTTAAGCATAATCGTAACTCACTCATAACTCACCCTATCGAAAAATGAATTAATACTAACTTTTTATCTTTATCGTTTTTTATTTCGTAGTGTTACTTTTTTACCATAAAAATCGAAACAATCCAATGTACTCACATAAATAATTAAAATGAATTTATGAACATTTGGGCGATATAGATATTTTGTATAAATTGAATATATAATTAAACATATTAAATTAAATTATTGTCAGTAGATGTCAATGTTTTTGAAATAAAAAAAAATTACTCAGGGGTACCTGTTTGATTTGCTTCGGCATATTTTCTTACATTGTCGTGGCACCATGTCTTCTGTCTACCTCCGTTTCTGTTACCCCTATTCTCTCCTCCATGATTCTCCTTGGTATTCGCCTTTCTGGCATTCTAGCCACGTGCCCAGCTCATCTGAGTCTCTGAACCCTCACATAGTTTACAATATCCAATATATGTCTATAATTACTTGAGTTTGAAGTTACACCTGATCCTCTAATTTGCTCAAATACTGCAAACATATCTTCTGTTTTCTTTGTTATAATCCATATCTCACAGCCATAAGTGATCACAGGTCGAATGAGTGTTTTACAGATCTTAGCTTTAATGTTCCTTTGAATAAGTTTAGATTAGATCTAGTTTAGATCTTAAAAAAACTGCAAGGAGTAAGCTGTTTTGTGAACTTTCATAATACGTTTTCTAATATCACCTGCGTCCTTTCGTCCTTTCGTGCTTTCGTCTAGTTTGCTTCCCAGATTCATAAATTCCTTCATAACTTCGATATTATTTTGTTCCCTTCTTAGATTAGCTCTCATTTCCAACATCTTTATTTCATAGGTCTCTCTTAATAATATTTTCGATCGCTTTCGTTTAGGTCATCTGCATAGCCTACTATCTGTTACCCTGTATTTATCAATTTTCCATTCACGTATATACCTATTTCGGTGATTACTTTCCATCTTCCTGTCGGAAACCTTCTCCAATCTCAAATTATACCGTGATGTCTTGTTGGATTTTTACTACTGCCTTAGAGTTGAGCATCGTCATACGGGTTAATTCAATATATGTAGCTTGTATTCCCATTACCTTCATGACCTCGTATACCTCGTATAGCTCCTTTATATGGGGTTATGCGCCTTTTTGAAGTCAATGAAAATCTGGATTAAAAATTTATAAAATTCCATTGTTTTCGCCAGTCGCTGGGCAGCATTTATTCATAAGCTCTGGCCTATGATTTATATCTTCTCTAATTTCGCTTAACTGCGTTTCAAAAGCGTTCTCATACATAGACTTTTGGCATCTCTCCCCATCCATCGTATTTCTCTTTTTCCTCCAGTGAGTTTTTGTATATACTTCAGTCGGGCAGAGTTTCTATTCTCCACCTCATTTTTACATCGATCGTCGTACCATTCACTTTTTTGTTTTTCCCTTCATTTCGAACCCCAATTGTCTCGTCTACCGTCAATTCCCAGTCAAGTGCAGAAATGGTGTCTCTGACCGCTTTCGCTGTGTGTGTGTGTAAAGGGAGACTATCATTCTGTAAAATCACTTTTCCGTGTTTTGAAGGCCATTCTGGTCACTTTTTGATCAATGAATGGTTGAAATTGTTCATGGAAATCATTTGTTCCTGGTGATGAACGGTATTAACTTTCACCTGGTTTCAGAAGTTGATGGAACACACAGCATTGTTTTCTTTTCAAAGAAGTTGATAGTTGTCCTAGGTCAATCCATGATTTTCTGCGTTTTAGGTACTCAAAATATATCCATTTTTCGTCTTCAGTCACGATCTGATGCAAAAAAGTCTTTTTTTCATGCTGTTCAGCTGTACATACTTCGCTTCTAAACAAGACTTTAACTACTCTTATCAATGTGGTACTTATTTTCCTGCCTTCTGGATCTCAAATAGTTTGGCGACCAACATTTAACATAATCTCTCTGCCGTTTTTTGTTAAGTTTCTAATTCATCTTCACTTTTTTTCTGTTTTGTTCATGTTCACCACTTTTGAATCGTCTAAACCAACGCTCACAAGTGCCCTGCGTTGGAACATTATTACCATAAATTTCCATAAGTACAAGCGGACTTTCACTCGCGTTTTTCTTTTGATTGGACGCAAATGTTCTTTATTTGTGACGCAGATTAATCGTTTAAACATCAATGGCGTTTTGAAAAGTACTGTCGAACCAACAAAAAGACATAAGAGGTTAAACGATAAAAAAGATATATATTTGTTGGTTGCTTAACCGGGTAGGAGCCCCACCTACCCCTTCAACTGAATGACATATGTTTCGTCTCTCGAGGTTCAGACTCATCAGGGCGCCGACATATACCATACCATCAAGAATAGAATCCACAGCCAACAACCCATGTTGTCGCCGACTTCCCGTCGGATGGCGTATATATGTAGTGTTAGATTTTCTTGGACTGCGTCCAATGAGACAGCAGTAACTGAGTGTCATCACTCACCCAACCGTTGGGTTCCACAATCTCATGTGGAACACACAACAACCTGCGTCTCCGCTATAATGAACCCCTGACTACTATTTGGTCCTATCCCCTTTGTGGATCAGACGTGGTAAAGGGGTTTGAGTAGGACATCAAGTTTTGACCTATGTCGGTCTGGAGTATATGCTCCTGGGAGGGTCACCCTTGGCGGACAGATCAAGGCAGAGGCCTCAGACTAACATGATCCAAAATCTGCCAACCCACATTAGCCCAGCGTGGCAGATCACGGTCCAAACCTTCAACATGGTATTTCAATATGATGATACAACCTCAAACACTGCCCTCATTTCCCGGAGGCCAAGGGGCAACTACCTACGGCAGCGGGAAGACCTGCCCCAAGGCAGAGGATGCTAAGAATCACCGGGTTAGATCAGACTGCCATTGGAGTTTTGACAATGCTACGCTTAATATACGGACTATGAAAACGGATGCCCGATTGCAAGAACATACATTGGGATATTATTGGGCTCTGTAAAATACGAAGAAAAGGCGAAGAGTTAATCAAATTGGAACCAACTGAACACGTACTCTACACCCGAGGTACGGAAAATGGACGATGTGGCAGAATTGGATTCCTCATTAATCGAAAGCTGAAGGATAGTGTAGTAAAATTTGAAACTACATCTGACCGTCTAGCCCAATGCGTCATTTAGCTTAATAAAAAGTTTAGGTTTCAAATCGTCCAATCTTATGCACCACTATAAGCCATAGGGATGAGGAAACTAAGGAATTTTATGATGATGTGACACAGCCACATTTCCCCTTGTATAAAAATACAAGGAGAAATGTAGGTACAAAATCCTGATGGGTGATTTTAATGCCAGAATTGGAACAACAAGAACTGATGAAAATGCAGCTGGCCCATATGGAACTGGTGAGAGAGATAATAGAGTTGACAGACTGGTTGATTTTACTGAAGGACAAGAACTTTATTTTATATATTTTTATATTATGAATTCGTTCTATAAGAAAAATATCAACAGAAAATGATCATGGAAAAGGCCATCTGGACTCACAAGTGAAATTGATTACATTATGACCAACGATAAAACAATATTTTGCAATTCCACTGTCCTTAACTATTTTAATGTTGGAAGTGACCACCAAATAGTACGAGTTAAAGTTAGGATTAACTGTTGAAGAGAACGCGAAAGAATGGTAAGGTTAAAGAAGGGCAAAGTGAATTCTGGGAAACTGCTGAAGAGAAGCAGCGATTTTGAGATTGCTTTGTCAAACCGCTTTGCTGTGTTACAAGATCCGGAGGAGATGGAAATATTTATTTCAATATAAAGAAATCGCCAACAATGTGTTTAAAACGGTTGCTTCAATAGCCCAGAAGAAAAATGTCTCAAACAGACAAAAATCTCCAGTGAGACCTTTGATTTAATGACGAAACGACTGACAATAAGAAATGCAGGTAGTTCTTTTGTCAGGATCGAGTACACTGTGTTCTGCAAAACTATAAGAAAACGTATCAGAGAGGACACGCGCCGATTCAACATGCAAAACAAAGGAATTAACAAGACTAAACAGAAGCTGAGAAACAAAAGAACGCACATTTATGCCTTAAGGCGTGAGGATGGCACAGTGTGCAAGGCGCGTATGCAAATGTTAGAGGTTGTCAGAAAATTTTATTCTCAGTTATATGAAGATCAGAACCAATCAGACAACAATACCAACGGAAGAATAAATGCCGGATATCCTAGTGGAGGAAGTAACAAATGCTATAGAATCGATAAAAAACGGCAAGGCTCCTGGAAAGCACGGTGTAAGTGTCGAAATGCTAAAAACTGGTGGTCGGACGTTACATAAAACACTGTCAAAATTATACTCAAAAAACAAAAAGTGCCTGACTTATAGAAAAATGCAGAAGTGATCCTTTTACATAAGAAAGAAGCACATGAATATTTAAAAAATTACCGTCCAATAAGCCTCCTATCAGTGATGTACAAAGTTTTCACTTACATAATATCTAAAAGAATATTGAGAAAACTGAATGACGCACAACCAAGAGAACAAGCAGGCTTCAGAAGTGTATTCACTACAATGGATCACATCCAGGTTATACAGCAGGTCATAGAAAGGTTCAACGAATACACCATGCCACTGTGCAAGACATGTAATAATGGATGCACTGCTTAGCCAGGGGGTAGACAAAGCATATGTAAATGTTCTAGGATCGACATATGATGGAGCTACAGAGACAATTCACCTTGATGATCTTGAAGTGGGAATTAATATAGAACGAGGTGTAAGGCAGGATGACGCAATATCGCCTACTCTTTTCTCGGCTTGCCTTGAGGAAGTATTCCGTAAATTGGATTGGGAACAGGATGGTCTTTACACCATCCTGTCAAGTTTGAACCATTGATCTTTATCAATTGTTCAAATTTAAATCATCTTAGATTTGCAGATGATATCATTCTCCTTTCACAAGACCCAGAGGAACTGCAAAGACGCATACAAAAACTGCAAAGGGCTGGCGAACCATTTGGCTTAAAAATTAACCTGAAAAAGGGTCAGGTTATGTTCAATAAATTCGCTGATGACAGGAGAATTTCAGTTTTAAGAAGGGATTTGGAGATTGTGGGCCACATTATATATTTTGGGCAAAGGATTTCAATGGCTGACAGGTATTTAGCAGGCTCAACATAATGTTTAAGAGCAGACTCCCACCTTGCCTGAAAAGAAAAATTTTCGATCAGTGGGTCCTGCCCGTTATAACATACGAAAGTGAAACCTGAACACTCACATCGCAATCAATTCAAAAAAATTGTGTAGCACAAAGGGGAATGGAAAGATATATGCTTGGCATTACAAGACAAGACAGGAAGCCCTGTGTATGGATCAAGGAACAAACAAAAGTGTGTGACATCATTAGAAAAGTGAAGCAATTGAAATGGAGATGGGCAGGCCATGCAGCGAGGCGATGGGACGACAGATGGACCAGGGCAATCCTGGAGTGGATACCGCTTGATCGCAAATGTCCGCGAAGAAGATCGAAGGCTATGGACTGATGACATCGTTAAGTATATAGGACCCGAGTGGCAGAGGAGAGCCCAGGACCTTTAAAGTTGGAAACATGTTGAGGAGGCCTTGATCATGTAGTAGATCGACACGGGCTGATGATGATATATCATCATCATCAACATCATCATTTAGCCATTGTCGATCCACTGCAGGATGAAGGCCTCCCCAGCATGCTTCCAACTCGCGCGGTCCTGAGCTTTCCTCTGCCATTCGGGTCCAATATACAAGACGATGTAATCGATCCATCGTATGTTAGGTCTTCTTCGTGGACGCTTATGATCAAGCGGTATCCATCCCAGGATTGCTTTAGTCCATCTGTCATCGCATCGTCCATCTGTCGTCGCTATGTTACAATTGTCATATACTTTTTTTCTGTTCTCTGATCCATGTGCAGGTTTTTCTGTCCCGCTTTCTAATGCCAAGCATACACCTTTCCATTCCCCTCTGTGCTACCTGAAGCCTTTAAATTGGTTGTGATGTGAGTGTCCATGTTTCACTTCTGTATGTCAGAACAGGCAGCATGCACTCATCAAAAACTTTTCTCTTCAGACAAAGTGGGAGTTTGATCTTAAACACTATGTTGAGCCTGCCCATAGATTATTTTTTAATCCCATAATCCATAGCCCCCTTTTTCCTATAGGTGTCGAGGTTGCCTATATTCGATTTCTGTACAGTTAGCCTCCAGGTTTTAACCGCGCCCAACGAAGCTTAACTTCAATTATTGAGAATGCTTGATGCGGTGCGGTTTTTTTTTCTTGATATTTTATTTTAAAATACGCATCTTAAATACTTATTTATTTTTTCAAACGAAATAATACTGTACGAAAATTTGGAGCTTAGAAAAATATTTCTTATTGTTGAATGTATTTGTTTACAAAAAAGGGCTTTCCAGGATGCCGGTATTCCTTAAATGCTCATATTATACTTGTACCAATTTGAGTGAATAAATTTTAGAATACAGCATATCATTGGATAAGTTAGAGATGCGTCAACACCCTCTGCAGTGCTTATTTAGCCACTGGACCGACAGTTTAATGTATGCTCTAAAAACATTATTAGTTATTAGATGACAACGATCAAAATTAGAAGAGTTTGTACCACGTAACAAAACTATATTATAAAAAAATATCTTTGTCAAAAATGTCATCAAATTAAAAGTAAATGTCATAGGATCAACAGTTACTCAGTATTACTCAATGATTTAGGGTATAAATTTTGAAATATACTTATTTATATATTCATATATTTATAATTATTTGAAATAAAATGAATAAGAGCTATAAGAAAAGGAGACAATTTTCCAGAACTTACAAACAACATTAACAACCTAACTTTCGTAGTCCATAGTTTTTTCATAACTCATCGAAGGAAAAATTATTTCAGCCACCTAGAATCCTCTCAAAGTGACGAATTTACGCAATTTGCTTAATGCTTAAGTAAAACAACGATGGTAAATCATTAAAACTTATATTTTTACAGTTGGAGAAAAAATAAATTAATTAATTTTGAAGATTGTGTACTGAATACACACTGTATTTACAATGGTAAAAATATACCTAAGAAAAAAAAACTGTAAACGATCGTATAAAATAAAGTATAGATACAGTACATAAACAATAAAATAACGTTACATTACTTCGCTTCTAGACATGACTTTAACTACTCTTATCACAATGTCCGTGGCGACGGGCCATTCCACACAAACAGCACAGTATAAATAAGTAACATGTATTTTTTTTTAGTTAATTGCGAGTTTCATAATATGGACATGTTTGGCTTTCACTTGTATTGCAGCATTAATTTTGTTTACAAGATTATTTACAACAAAACGAACAGGTATCCATTGAGAAATTGCCTTTGACCATTTTTTTTATTCTAACAACGTGTAATATACACTAATCATACAAAAAGAGTTTTTTGGGAATAATCGGGCCAAATGCAGCATTTCTCGACTGGTGACGGGATATTTCCGACTTTTTTTTAATTCATTTCTAATGGCATTATCATTTTATGTCGCCCCAGTGGATATATTCAAAATATTTCGCCGTCTATATACATATACTATCAAATAACTTAGTGCCTAAGATCATCAAAATTTTAAATTTACTTTTATTTTGAATATATTAATAGGTTACGAGTTGATTAAGCATTCATCATCACTAAATTTACATTGCTGTATTTACAGGAAAATCTTGTCATTTATATCAATTTCTATATATAATATATATCAATAATAAACCCTTTTCAAAAATGTTTTCATGCAACAACTTACAATAGGAAAATAATAAGTCTAATAAGTGTTTCTAAATTGGAATTTATTAATAATGATAAAACCATCATTTAATATTTATACACCTTATATTTCTATACATTTAAAAGTTATAAACAATTTATTAAAAAAAAACATTAAACATGCTTAAAAACAACAATGAAAAACTAAATGACAATATTTTCCTTTAAAAATAAATACGACTCAAAAACAAAACCGATATTCGTGGAAGAAAAAGAAAAAAAAATAAAAAGAAATTCTCTCAATGGGTGAATGCAAAACCAAATCATCTTAATGAAAATGCCTGGAAAAGCTGCTAAGTGACGGATGCTTATTAAATACACGTTATATAATTACTTAATGCCCTTATGAAATGAGCATGCTTATAAAGTATTTAAGAAGCATTTTTAGTTGCATTGACTGGGCGCTTACAGATACACTCATGGGAGCTTAACAGTTACTTGCTGATGATAATTAACTATGTAGATTTGAAAATGCAGCTCCATTGTGTGTGTCGAAATGCGCCCTTTGTTGACTAATTCCAAAAATGAAGTTGCTGGAAGTTTTTAAAAAACTTCAAGAAAAATAAATTTTCTTTCCTAGAAAATTGCAAAAGCATATGTTGAAAAAGTCAACAAAACCGGATTTTGTTAATTTTCTTTAGGTAGGTTCTCATAAAAGAGACTAAATAAAATAGTTTCAGCTCTTTCTGCCACTGATACAATAGGAGCATCATTTTTCAGCAGCACATAGATAATTACAAGCTGATTTTGAAATTATGCTGCAGTCAGATCATTATAGCCAAATGAAGGAAGTAAGTTACTAGAGCTTGAATGTGTTAAATTTCCAAATAAAGAGTATATATGTAGATAAATCTGTTTGGAAACTAAATTTTCGTCAGAATAAAAAAATCTTTAATATAAAGAATAATATATAAATCTTTTATAGAATTAGTCAACAAGTGAGGTAGGGCCTGTTTCTTATGACATTTTTATCTATCATATAATTGTTTGACCAACTATTCTTGATAGTTGGACTTTTCTGAACCAACAAGAAAATGTCAAAAGATGAGCCTATTTTTGTTCATCTGTACAAACAATTTCCAAAAATGGAAACTGAAACAACCAAAAAGAGATTAACTGTACGGTTAAAGCAAGGTCACTTCATAAAACAACTTATTAACGTTTTCTACTTTATTATAGTTTCATACCTAATATGAATGGGAAACATACATTTTCAGTTTTGCACTTACACCTTTTAATTACGGAATTTTTTGCATTTTCTTTTAATTAATGGTGCACGACCGTTGCTGGGTCTGTTGAGGATTTCCCTTTCATAGGAACTGTTTTTTTCTGTTACAACTTCCTTAACTGTACCTTAGTTTGGAGGTTAGTTATTTCAACTATGAAACGCAAGATGATGAGATACACTTTGGTGGAAAAATAAGTGTGGAATAAAAAAAAATGAGAATGGCAGTGATATCTATGTAAAATATGAGATAGTTGTTTTTTAATCCTTTCCAAACTAAAGTCAAGTTTTTCTACCCTATGTTTCAAGCAACTCACCCGGAAATATTTAATTCAGTTTGATCATGGTTAAGTTTTATTGAAACACGACGGGCTTATTTTCTAATTAAAAACTTTTTTTGACCAAAAAATAGAAAGGGACGACATCTCAGCAGGCCCGCTACAGTCTCCGGAGATAAGGGAAGCATTTCAAGCAACAAGAAATTGAAAAAGATTTAAAACCTAGTCCAGCACAGCACTCATCGTTCTAGCCTTATCGCGTAGTTGGGTCCTTCTCACTAAAACAAGTTTCAACAACATTTTTGACATTTCGAGTTCGTCGCCCCCCTTCCCTAAAACAGTCTCGGGTGACGTGCGACAGCCTCACTGTTCTCCAGGCGAATCCGCAGTTCAATATCTTTATTTTTTATTATTTAAATAACTTAAAAAACACAGCACTGCACTAAGATGAGGATGAAGCGTTCATTGCGCCAAAGATTCCTGTCGAAAACGAACTGGCCTGCTGCTGCTGTTGTTGTTGCTGCTGCTGTTGCGCCTGTTGGTTGGAGGTGACACGCGAATGTTTTGGCATCGGGGGTTGCAAGTACTCGTGTTTGGCCAGCGAAAGGACATCGATACGATCTTCTTTGCGGTAGGCTAGGCAACTTCTAATGAAACTCTGTAAAAAAATAAACGTTTATTAAACTATGTTCATCATAATCATACATTATATAACTACAGTTAACACTAAAGAAATATTGCCATTTATGTTACTATATAAAGAATTTGCCAATAAGAGTGCTAGAACTTTGCAACGTAACAGCGGCAATACTGTTTAAAATTTATATGTTATTCATAGACTGCGGGGTTTCAGTATATTTTTTCAAGTCACCATGGAAAAATATACGCAATAGCGCTTAGAAATTACAAGTTGGGAGGCGACCCCCAATTTTGGGAAAACTAATGTTTTCCGACGAAGTGCACTTCTGGCTTAATGGGTTTGGCTTAATAGGTTTGTGAACAAAAATATCTACAGGATTTGGGTTGACGAAAATTCTCAAGTGATTCAGGAGTTACCTCTTTATTCTCAGAAAGTCACCGTTTGGTGCAGTTTTTTGGCTAATGCAGTGATATGACCCATTTTTTTTTAAGACAATGGAAATTGTATTACTGTTACAGTGGTAAATACTACATGAATATGCTAACAGAGTATCTTTGGCCTGAACTGATAAATGATAGGGAACAATGTTTTCTTTCAACAAAGCGATGAAACTGGTCACACATTCTCAAGAATGTTTTCATTCCATCAGATGAGGGGGACATTTGAATGACATATTTTCAAAGCATAATACCATTATTTGTTCATTACAAAATAAAAATTACCAGATTATCACTTGTAATAATCATTGCGCCTCATTTTAAAGCTCTGACACTTTTATAATAGTAATAAAGATATAGTACATAAAGACAACCCTTGATGTGCTATTATGAATATTATGGCCTAAAACATGGGAAAAGGGAATAATAATTCCAATTCTGAAAAATGGAGATGAAACCAAGTGCAATAATTTCGGAGATGTATATATCTCTTCTAGATCTATCTAGATATCTAAGGTAATAACAACGCAAATTAAAAGATTGAAAACAAAAGTGGAACAACAATTGGAAGGGTATCAGGCAGGTTTCAGGAAAGGAAGAGACCAGATATTTATTATGAAATAAGAGTTAACAGTCTGCTTACAAAATATTATACCTGCTGAAGTGCTCCTTGTTGATTTCTAAAGGGCTTATGATTCTTCATTACAAGGTAAACGACAAGCTAACAAATACTTTTAATACATCACATTTTAATACATAAGTTCGTAGGATGACATATAGATGGTGCCACTATTGATAAATCCATATGATTTTTAGGAAGTACTAACCTTCAAATGATATGTGTCAAAATAGCATGACAATCTGAGGTTTAGTTTACAAGTTACAGTGGTTTGTGACGCTACTCTTGTAATTTTGAAAACAATAGAAACATCTAAGTTTTGTGTGTTAATAAATCATTGTTTTTTAATGGAAAAAAACCATTTAAGCAGAAAAGCAAGTTCAGACTTGACAAGTGTTATTCGGACTCTGCTCCATCGAGACAAATGGTAGAAAAGTGGTTTGCTGATTTTAAAGGCGGCCGTACAAATACCGATGACGCTGAACGCTCTGGTTGCCTAAATTCGGCAGTTATTCCAGAAAACAGTCCAGAAAATAGTTTTGGCCGATCGTAAATTAAAATTACGCGAGATAGCTGACACTTTAAAGATATCATAAGGCAGTGTATTCACCATTTTGCATGAACACTTGTCCATGAGAAAGCTCTGTTCGAAGTGGATACCCCGTTTGCTCACAGTCGATCAAAAATAGCAACGCGTCGACGATTCAGCTCGTTGTTTGGAGCTGTTTCAGCGCAATAAAAAGGATGCTTTTTCATGGGGTATGTGGCAATGGATGCAGACAAGGATCCATCACTACACTCCACAGTCAAATCGGCAATCAGCTGAGTGGACAGCAACTGGCGAAAGCCTCCCAAAGCAACCAAAAATGCAAATGTCAGTTGGTAAGGTTTTGGTATGAGTATTTTGGGAGGCGCAAGGTATTTTATTCATTGATTACCTTGGCAAATCCTAATTCATTACCTTGACTTGAATATTATATAGCGTTATTGGTGTTTTTGAAAGAAGGAATTGCTAAAAAACGACTTCAAATGAAAAAGAAAAAAGTGCTCTTTCATCAGGATAATTCACCGTGTCACTAGTCGCTCGCAACAATGGCAATATTGCACTTTGAATTGCTTCCTCATCCACCATATTCTCCGGATCTGGCTCCCAGCGACTACTACCTGGTTTGCAGACCTAAAAAGAAAGCTCCTGGGAATGATTTGACTCCAATGAAGAAGTGATTGCCGAAACTGAAGCATATTTTGAAGCCAAAGATAAATCGTTCTAGATAAAGCATTGGAATCAATGTATTACTCTTGAAGGTGACTATGTAGATGAACCTTCATTCATTGACTTCAAATTTTGCATAAAAGTTGTATTATTAGTCATCCTATGAACTTATTGAGTGACGTGTTACAGAATCGGATTGGAATAAGGAAGGAGATCCCATTTCAAAACAATTGCTTGACCTGATGCTGGAAAGAATAATAATAGCAATTTAAATTGTGAAGGAGATACACTGTATAAGAGCCACTAGCTAGTGAGATATGCGGATTACGAAGCTATTATAGATAAGAATTAGAAAAAGAAACATTCAAACTGGTGGAAGAAGCTAATAAGATGGAATTAGAATTAAACCAAAAAAAAGTGTAATGATGAGAATAGGAACATGTTGACTTAACAATATGCTGGAAATAAACATACATTTAAGAAAAATGAATGTTGAGGACTGTGGCGAGTTTGTATATTTATGAACGAAAATAATAAACAAATGTTAAGAAAATAAATCGTACGTGAAAAAAGGCACATAAAACTGCTTAAGTCCTAAACCATCTACTAAGAGTGAAACAAATATCAAAACTGTACTAAAACCAACAGCATCATATGGATTCGAAATTTGTATACTAAATAAAAGGACGCAGGAACAACTGTGAAACGGAAGCAGAGAATAATGAGAAAAATGATGGCAGAAAAGACAGAGTTAAAACCAGGAAAAAAGGGGGGAGGGGTTGTTTTGGAGGACAGAGTTGTCTTGTATATGGCTAAATTATATAAAAATATACTATATTATTGTATCCAAAAAGATCAGAAGAGTTTTCAAACAGAAATAAATTAATTATTATTTATTAGTCACTAGGTTTTGTTGTAGAACAAACATTCATTAATACTAAACTTGAAGAGATTTACCACTAAACGCACGCCAAATCACTTTTTAATATACTAGATACATTAATTAGAAAATATAAGTTTAGGCAATTATTGAAAGAATCTTCGACTTTTCAAAAGGAACAGCACAAAAGTAAATTCATGTTAATACCATTTGTTGCCCAATTTACATGAGAGCTAGACAAAATTTGAAAAAAAAAGTGGACATTAAGGTAGTCTACAAACCACATAATAAATTAAGAGAAGCTCTGGGCAGTCTTTAGGATAAAATAGATGAATATGAAAAATCGGGGATATATGAAATTATTTGTCAAGATTGTGATTGACGGTATATTGGGCAAACCAGAAGATCTATATTAACCAGATATAAAGAACACATTGCCCATATTAGATATGAGAGAAATGGAAAAACTTGTGCTGCTTGACTTGCACTAGAACATGATCATAATATAAATATTAGTAATTTAAGACTTGAAAAAATAATAGAGCTTTGAATGTGTTTGAAAGCATTCAAATAAAAAAAATGTAAGTAAACCATGGACTGGAAAAAAATACCTATTACATTCAATCAACGTTTTTAATTATTAATGTAACGCTCAGCTAACTTCACGGTTCATGATTTTTACACGCTTCATTAGGTACAGTATAGGTTAATCATCTCCTTATGATGTCAACATGCTTAGCGAAACGCGCGTCGAGAATTTTAAAAAAGTGATTTGATGTTTAATGGAAAATCTCATTGATTTTAGTCTTTCACGTCAAAGGTTCCAATAGAAGAAATGTTATATATCAAAAATATCTGTTCTTATATAAATGAAAATAACTGCATTGTTATGCCTTCGGTAGATTTAAATTCAATATGGTTCCCAATTCTAATGAATACAATTACAAACGTTTAAGTATTTCAATACACAATAATCACACAGTAAACCTCACTTATATATATTTTTTGGTAGTATGTCACTGTCAGTAAAAACTATTATTGTCAATGTAAGTATCATTGACATATACACAAAATATATTTACTTCCTAACTTTTCAGTATATATAGAAATTAATATAATTTATTTTTTAAATTCGTTTTGAAAACTGGAGGAGAAGACCTCCCGAAACGTCAACGTTCAAAAGTTTGTATTTATTATATATATATATATATATATATATATATATATATATATATATATATATATATATATATATATTTTAAATTTCTGTTCGTTAGGCAAATTTATTACAGAAAAGGAACCACTGAAAAATTTGTTTTAGTTTTTGTTTTTTTACCCAGTGATTCTTTATTTACATAAGAACAGATATTTTTGATATTTTTTGAGTTTTAGATCGTGGCGAAAAACCCAAAAAAAAAATAAAAAAATATATGAACATGCCACAATCATTCAGACAATAAGAAGAAATGTTCATCAATTCTACTAAAACATGACATTCATTCCTTTTACAAAGAAATATAAACAGAATATTTGCCTAAATAGTATTTTTTTAATAATCTGTCAAAAATTAAATCTAGGGCGATGGATATGGTGGATGGTATATAGGGTGTAACAAAAGTATTTGTCTTTTTGAAGTATTTAGTTATTTAGCGTTTAAAAAATGTATATATCCAATTTTTACCTCATCTTTAGGAGTGAGGCATAATTCTTTATTTATAAACAACAGAAAAAAATACAAATACTTTTGTTGCATATTAATATTAATAACGAAATAATATGAGGAGCTAACTTCCGACCTGTAGTAATAAAGATAGAAACGTCATTATCAAAGTTGAATTGTCCCTGATTAATAATTTGTTGTCTGCATATTTCTGCATATCTACTGAAATTTCAACTAACGTTTGTAAATAGTGCTTTTAGGAATGTTCATCACTTTTGCTGTTGTTTTAGTCAACATTCATGGATTTGATATTATTTGCTCGGTATTTCTCCATAAAGCACAGATTCCGTTCTCAATCCTGAATTTTATATTTAGTTGACAATTTTCATATTGTTTCAGGAATAAAATAAGTCTAACCAAAGTTAATCAACTAATTTATTCTTTAGGGATATAATGAAAATAAACTTACCTTAGCTTCATTGGTCACAGCTGGTTTGTTAGCGAACTGCACTTCAGTCGCCTTCAGGATAGTGTTTTCCTCTAAAATAGTTGCTTGAGACTGATTGTGTCCAAAAGGTTTTTTGCCATATAGACACTGGTAAAATATCACGCCCACACTCCAAACATCTACCTTTGATGAAATCTTTGGGGGGTTTTTTCCTACTACGAAACATTCAGGTGGAAGGTACCTAAAAACAATGAACCGATGTTAAATTAAATCTTTAAAGATAATATTTAGTACAATAGGGTTTTAGAAAGGGTTAGAACCTACCAGTAAGTGCCTGCGCCCTGCGACGTAAGGTCCATACCGTGGTCGGGGTTGTAATTTTCCTCATCCATAACTTTGCTGAGTCCGAAATCGGTGATTTTAATTTCGCCGCAGACGTTGCCCTCCGTCAGCAAAATATTGCCCGGTTTTAGGTCGTAATGAATCACAGGCGGTTTGATCTCGTTCAGGTACTTGAGCGCCGACACTACCTGCATTATTATGGATCTTGCCTCCCTTTCTGGTATTGTCTTATGCTGAAGAAGGAACATCGACTAAGTTAATTTACTTATATCACCGCCACTGTGGCGTTTTGTTTTATTTGGTACAAACAATATACAATCGGTTGATTAATATTTATCGCTTTACTTGTATTAAAAACGTGTGTGATATTAGAATCATTCAGAAATTGATACACAAAACATGGATTTTCAATTATATGTGGGTATAGAGAATATATAAAATATGCTTACCTGCTTTAAATAAAAGTCTAGGTCATGGCCATCACAGTATTCTAAAACTGTACAAAACGAATTTGCATCTATTTCAAACACATCATATAACTTAACTACGCGGGGGTGATCCAAAGCCTTGTGGATATTATACTCCCTTAAAGCATGTCTGAAACAAAAACATCCATTAATTATCCCTGTTACTGCCGAAGTTGTGATTACGTCAATGTTAATCAGATGAAAATTCAGTCCCGTCTTGAAACAAATTTGACCATCATAGTGCTTCTGGATCAAGGAGTATCATCATTATTACAGTGTGGTGCTAATTAACAGTTACTGGATTAACAACAAATAAAACAACATATAACCGATTTAATTAACTTTTTTGTCCTTTCAAGGGCCATATAAGTCATATGTACAGGGTACGGCATAAAGATCTTCCATAGTTTGAAGGAAATTCGACCGGGATCGAGTTCACTTAACTTCAGTCATTGTGAACTGATATTCGATACGATGCAGCATCGCCCTTAGGGCTATATATATATGGGGAAAGTTCGTAATAAAACTACCCAACGTCTCTCTTTACAGAGATCAAGCACCCAGTGAACATTCCTCTCAATCTCTATAGTATGTACGTCCACATCTGTTCAACTTTACCCATTCAACAAGCGTTTTAACGTACCTTTCAACTTGCGTTATTGCATGCGTTAGTGCATGCATCCTAGCGCAGGATAAGACGCTTGCCTCCTTCCTGTCCTTGTTTGTTTCATTTCCATTTCAGTTTCATTTAACATTTCTGGCGAGTTCAGTAAAGTCGGCTTGTTAAAAACGTTAAAAACATTTTATTTGGTAAGTACCTATTGTTAACTGTGTAATTTCAGTTTCGTGGATACATCTGACATTGTCATATAAGTTGGAATGAGTGTTGCTGTGCTGGTGTTGATAAGCGCATGGAATTAGAATTAGAAAACGAAGATGAAGAATCATGAAGATGAAGAATTTGAAGATGAAGAGTTGGCAAGATCATTGGGAGTGACTTAACAAGCAATTTTAAACAGCCCCAAAGACTAGAATGACCCAGAAGCAAGGATATTGGGACCATACGAATTGAAACCGAGAGATGTTGAACGCCGTTTATTTGCTTGAAAGACAAAAACGGAAGGAATTTCTGCATCGTATTGTGACTGGGGACGAAAAATGGGTTATTACGATAACCCCAAGCGTCGAAAATCATGGGGATATCCCGGCCACACTTCCACGCCGACGGCCGAATTGAATATTCATGGCTCCAAGGTCATGATCTGTATTTGGTGGGACCAGCTCAGTGTAGTGTATTATGAACTGTTAAAACCATCTGAAACAATCACATGGGATCGTTATCGAACGCAATTAATGCGTTTGAGCCGAACATTGAAAAACAAACGGCCGCAATACAGCGAAAGATACGATAAAGTGATTTTGCAGCATTACAATGCTCGACCCCATGTTGCGAAAGTGGTCAAATATACTTGGAAAAAAAATCGTTGAAATGGGAAGTTCTACCCCACCTGCCGTATTCTCCAGACGTTGCTCCTTCTGAATATCACCTGTTTCGATCGATGGCACACGGCCTGGGTGACCAGCACTTCCGTCTTATGAAGAAGTAAAAAATTGGATGGATTCGTGGATCGTTTCAAAAGATGATTAGTTCTTTCCATGCTAGAAAGTAGTGCCCTACGATGGACAATACTTTGAATCATAAACGTAAACCGGTTTTTTACAATAAAGTCTTGAATTTTGAAAAAAAACGGCGGATTAAACTTGTATACCTTTTAGTTTTTATTTTATTTAAACTAAAAATCCGTTATACCGTTAGGTGTAAGGCAGACAGTTTACATTTCAGTATTATTGTATTTCATGATTTTTTATCAGTTTCTCCATGAGTTCCTGTTCAGTGTTAATTTTCTAGCCTCATTCCAATGAATTCCTCCTTTCTTTTCAGCCACTTGTCGAACTTGTTCTTCCCATCTCAGACTGGGGACGTCCAACTTGTAACTTTTCCTCGTGTTTTCGCTTCATAGATTTGTTTTGCCAATCTCTCTTCATTCATTCTGTGGATGTGTCCTAGCCAGCTCAGTTGTCTTTCTTCTATAGCTCTTTCTATTGGTTTCGTTTCCAGTTTTCCATTAGTGTCATATTTCTCACTCTATCCCTGTAATTCCCTCTTTTTTGCGCAGGAATTTCATTTCTGCAGCTGTAATTCTACTTTTGTTTCTCTTTGTTAAGATCCAAGATTTTCTGCTATATCTCATTGATGGTATCACTACTTTCTGATACAGCTGTGCTTTTACCTCTTTCAGTTACTCTCTTTTTTCCTAGAAATGTTGTTTTTAGGGTGTTGTATAGTTTACTTGCTTTTGTCATTTTTTTGTTCATTTCACGGTCCATTTTTCCATTATTTTCTATTATTGTGGTTAAATATTTATAGTTTTGGACTTACTCCGTTACCTTCCCATCAAGTACAATTTTATATTTTATTTTTGTGTCTACAATTACCATTGTTTTGCTTTTGTCGATATTTATTTCTATGTTTACTTTTCTTAGCTTTTCGTTCTATATCACTAAGTTATGTTGTAGTTTTTCTTCAGAATCTGCCATTAGGGCCATATCATCAGTAAACAGTAATTCTTGTGTTGTCACTGTTTTCATTTTTCTAAAACCTATTTTTGTATTCTTACAATTTGTTTTAGTAATTTTCACAACATTGTTAATAACTACTGAAAATAACAGTGCACTCAGTACACAGCCCTGTCTTAAGTCTATTCCTGTCACACATGTTGTGGATTCATCATAATGCGTTCTTACTTTCTTAGTGCTGTTGTATAAGACCTTGATAATTTCTATTACTCCCTCTTCTACTCCTCTTCTTGTAGTCTTTAGACTTTCCATCCCTTCTTTTTACTCTATCAAATGCATTTGTCCGATTAATGAAACAAATATAGATTTTGGTTTCTTTTCATAACAGTATTTCTCCTAGTTGTTTAATTATACATATCAGATCTTGTATGCTTCTACCCTTTCTAAAACTATGCTGTGGTTCCTCTAATGTTGCTTCTAATTTTTCAGGTAAACTAGTTAGTGTGATCCCTCTAGAGTTTTTACATGCTTTGATATGCTATTTTTTTCATATAAAAGTTGCAGTTGTCCGAAGATTAGAAATCCATAGCCAAATTAAACGCTATCTGCGTTGCTACCTCAGAATGGTGGTTCTTAAAATACGCTGGAACAGTAAAGCCCAGATACTCGCCAATGTAACTCACGATAGGTATTAAACACGGTTGAGCGCAACGTACTAAATGAGAACTACCTCACCTATCAGCCTGCATAGCGCTTCCACGAAATGTGAAACATCTTTATGCCCCACTCTGCCAAAAATAGTTTTTTAACGAAATTAACTTTCAATAAACTAAATTTGTTTTGTGACGTAATGAGTTTCACTTACATATATTTATTTCATCAATGACAAGTTTTTAGTAAAAGTTATAAAGCGCCACAGAATAAATTGTACTCTTTTTTTTCTGATTTGTTTTTTCTTATGGGATTTTTACCGAACTCACTTGATATAGTTGGCTTTCTTGTCCTCCTTCCAGTCTTTATTGAGCTGGTGTACCTTGCAAGCGACGTATCGTTGCTCCTGCAAGTCGAACGCCTTGTGCACTTCACTAAAACCACCTTTCCCCAGCAACATTAGCAAAAGGTACCTATCGTTCAGTACTGGGTGGTTATTGAACCGAGATTGGTCCTCGTTGTGGATGCGTTTTAATTCCCTGAAAAACAAAACATTTATATTACAAACTCTGTTTCTTGTACATAAATCCATTATAAAATTAGCTGGTAAATTGAAATAATAATATTTAATAGATTATTATTATATTTATTATTAGTATGAAAAAACAGTAAATTGCCGTACTTTAGTTTTATGTTAGGGTGTAACAAATGTAGTTGCATTTTTGAAGTACTTGGTTATTCTTCTATAGATCTTTGGTACCATTCACATGCATCGCAAATGCCGATTAAAGGTAGCGTAGGATGCTCCTAATTCCCCTGAAAGTTTCTTAATGCTGGTTTTAGAATTTGCAGCCAAAGCTGCTCTTTGGCGTTGGCATCGAGGGACCGTGAACGACCTGATCTACTATCTTCAACACTCATGTCTACCTCTTCGATTTTTTTGAACCAGAGCTAAGCGGTATGGATTGATACCCAAATTTCACGACCGGCATCAGTCGCTTTGATGCATTTTTTAAAATAATGTCTTAAAATTACCGTAATTTGGCGATTTAATCCGCTTTTTTAATGTTTTTGTCAAAATCGTTGACTGAATATTTCGCATTGGAATCACTTTAATATTGAGAAGGAATTTTTATTTATCGGAGCCAAAAATTTAAATCGAATTAAACCTCTCAGGAGTGCAGTTTAATTATGTATTTATAAACAAAGGAAAAAACGTAAATACTTTCGTTACCCCCTAGCATAAAACACAATGTAAGAAAACTCACCTAATGTGCAGATTCCTCTCCCTCTCCAACTTTTCCATTTCAAGTTGTAGATCGGCATCTTCTTTCTTGAGCGCATTCTGCCTCAGCTTGAGAATCTCGTCGGCTTCGTAGTATTCTTGCAACGTTAAGGAACCAGGAACAGTGTCCGGTTTCAAAAACCCGCTATCCGTTGTGGTACCATTGTGCAACGCATTGGAGTTGTTACGCTTCCTACCGCCTCCTTCGCTGTTCGAAGGTCTCCTCTTTAGAAGAAGCTTTTTCTGTCGATCAATCTCCTCCCTTTCCGCCGTGATTTCTTCTTGCCGCCTGTACAAAACAAAAACATAAATCTTCAGCAGGGATTTTTTTTTGGTTACAAACTTTGCCAATTCTTGGAAGGCATGACCATCAGTCCAGTTCTCTTGAAAAGTGGCCCCCACTCGTTGCGTAATAAACTGGCCAAGTCTGAGACGATTCTGCATACATTTCTGACGTGCTTCCTTTTTCTCAATCGAACTTTTCTCCTTTAGGAGCTTTTTAACCACTTCTATACATTTGTTCACCTGTTGTTTGTGCTGATCTATGGCTTTTTGCTGTGTAGAGATCTGGTGCCGTAGTTCTTCGTTCGTCCGCGTCAACTCTTCAATTTTATTGTTGCGCACCTCCAAGTCAGAGGACGTTTGTGTCTCGAATTCCTTTATTCGATGACACGTTAATTCAGTCTAGAAACAACAAAAACATATTAGGTTACTATAATAATAAACTCAAAACGATTTACCACTAAACACCAATTTCTCGACGCGCGTTGGCGGTTCAATCTTCTGATCATGCTAATATGGCTAGCTAAATGCGCATTGGGAAATTGAAAAATGTGATTTGATGTTTAGTGGTAAATCTCTTTGAGTATAGTGTTTCACACCAAAAGTTTCAATAGAAGAATTCATCACTATAATAATCTTATATAACAATTTCAAAGGACCAAACGGAACTTTAAGACATATAGCAACATATCTGCATCTTTAGCGAGAACACTGCTGGAGGGGAGATGATAATATAATTTTTAAGTTAATCGTGTAAATTTCAAAGTTCATTCGACAACTGAGAAGCATTTGGTGAAGATGAATCTGCCAGGGCTTATTTGAAAAATCCAAATGGTTTTTATTTGTCTCAGCACGTTAAAATTATTAGAAAATCACTTTTAGCGTGTTATTTCCAAAATTAACAAAAGAAAGAAGGGAATCAATAAAGGAAAATATGTACGTCAAATTCTTCAACAACGTGAATTTGATGAAAGTAATTAAGGTTACAGAACGAACTGTTGCTAGTGCAAAACATTTCACGAGTGCATCACGATAATGGTTTATCCCACAAACACGATTTTTTTGTACTAAAATAAGGTCAAAATCATTGAATAACTGCTTTATTTTCTCTTAAATTAAGAACGTGCTGCTATTTAACAAATAAGAAACATCTTCGTGACCGATAATTTACATCCGAAGGTGAAATTGACCCCATAATAAAACAATATTTTTTGATGCGTGAAAAAGCGATTGGCTGAAATCATTTGCTGTGAGAGATCAGGATATCAACATATATTAATGCGGTTGGATAATATGTAGTATTCACGATATACTATTATCAAAAAAGTAAGTTGACTTTTTAAATAGAACACAAAGTGATTCAATTCGGGCCGACTGATGACGGTTCAAAAACCGGAAGACGCTTGTTGACGTTTGATGAGAGACTGAAGGATTGGGCAATTTTTACGCGGGAGTGCGGGAAAAATTTCCCTTGCTTTTGAATAGAAACATAAAGTATTTATTTGTTCATCCAAATTTAATTGTCTCATTCAAAGTAATCCCTTCTCCCTGTAATACACTTATTTCGACGTTTTTCAGGTCTTAGAAACCAGTTTTTATACTTGACTTCTGATATTTCGTTTATAACGGCTAGCGAATACTCTTGAATGACTCCTATGAGCTCAAAACAGCATCTTCGAAGTGGTTTCTTTAATCGAGGGAACAGGAAAAAGTCACACGGTGCCATATCTGGCGAATATAGTGCTTATGGAACGGTATTTGTTTTTTGGCGAAAAAATGGCGAATAATTACATTGTGTGATGATGCGCTATCGTGATGCAAAAACCATGCATCTTTTTGCCCCAAAAATGAACGAAGATATCTTCAGTATTCCTAATAGTTAATTACTCCTTACAAGATTACCGATTTTGGTAATGTTTTCTTCATTGGTTAACAATGAAGAAAACATTATGAAATGTAAATAGTTTTTTTATAGTTTCATTGTCGTAACAGTTTTAGTATTTTTAATGCGTCAGCACAAGAAATTTCGTTCTTAGACAAAATTTAGTGTAAATGTTTTGTTCGATAAATTTATCAATTTTCAAAAATCACCGACAAAAATTTGAAACTCTTTCATATCAACTTAAAAAACTAATGGCTATATCGATAGGTAAAACGCGTAGGTTTCTTAAAACAAAAGAAGTCTCCTTACTTTATGATCATAGTGGTATAAACCATAGTAAAATTATTGGCCATTAGTTATAACTAATAACTGAATTGGTTCAGTCTTTACCTAATTTTAATACCCTGCTGCTAAACTAGAAGTCTATATAAGCACTAATAAATTTAATGATTATTCGAGATTAAATGAAACAAACGTATTTAACCTCTAATGCAATGCCAGTCCACGTGCACTTATTCGCAAATTAGAAAAAAATCTTTTGAAATCCAGGATGCAATGAGTCATCTCAGACTTGTTTTAAAATTATATTTATAGCATCTGGGTAAAGTACAGCATAAAGTTTAATACTGAACTCAAATCTATAATAGAACAGGCAATGGGATCCTTGAAATACTTCAAGAACTATTATGATTATCCACATTTTTAATACATTTAACTAAATACAATTAATTATCGGATTGTTTCTTGCATTTTTAAAATATTCTGTTGACATATGACAAATTTGTTTGAATAGAATAGAATAGGATTTTATTGAGGGAATAATTTTGAACTAACATAGTACTGCATTAGCTTTTGACGACCTATGGACCTATGGAACATATGTAAAGCATGTATAATCTTTATAAACGTATCCACCAAAACAAAGGTATGCAATTCGATAGTGAAATCAGTGCTGCTTTATGGTTTTGAAACATGGATGGTTTGAATCTGTTGATGGATTGAAACATCATGGTTATTTATGGATAGTTGTTCAATCAGAAAACTCCTAACATTCATAAATAGATGTCTTAGAAATATACTGGGCATTTGGTGGCCCAAAACTGGCAAATAACTGGACAAAAAATGTAAACGAGGAATTCAAAATAAAGAAATAAGGAGTTTTATGATAGGAGTGTCAGAACACTGAACTATAATACCGGTAATACTGTTTGAAGTGAAAATATCACTCAGACTGCTGTTTTCAATGTATTGTGACAATTCCGCATGAAATGGACGATGCATGGACGAGCCGCAGTTGTGGCTTAATGGGTATATAAACAAACGGGCCGATGAAAAACCTCAAGTTATTCAGGAGATACCTCTTCATCGTCAGAAAGTTACTGCTGCAGTTTATGGGTTGAAGGGGTGATATGAGATCTTATTTTTTTTGGAGACGATGTGGACTGATAAATGAGGATATAAACAATGTGAAATGGAAGTGTTAACTGGCCACCAACGTCCTTGGAATATTTTTGGTGGGGTTATATTAAATCTCTGGTTTGCAATATAAATCCCGAACAATTCTTAACCTTAAATGAAATATTTAGGCCACAATTGAAAATATACCACGCGATAATTGTGAAAGAGTAATCGAATCGAACATACCAGAAGGTATTCCATCAAATGCCGAGAGAGACATTTGAACGACATTATGTTCCAAATATAATGGCATTATATTTTCTTCAATAAAAATACCGTATTATCACTTGTATTAATGTGCTTCATTTTAAAGTTTTGATACTCCTATTAGGCAACACTATAAGTGATAAGATCATGTCCCTGCTTATTCATCCCTATTATGGAAACCAAAACCAGCAGAAAAAGAATAAGAGGTGGACTTCGTACCACATGGAAGTGAACAAACGCAGAGGAAATCAGAAAAGAAAAATCAGAATCACTGAATTAGAGAATATTGCAAAGGACCGTGAAGAATAGACAAAATTTGTAGAGACTTTATTGTAAAGTCTATTCATCGAAGAAAGACAGTCGACATAAACAATGACCAACGCGTGATCAGCACGTGATATTTTTAGCCAGAAATGAGCTGAGCGCCCCTGCCATTGGCGGGAATCGGTCGAGCCAATTTAAACCAACAATGAAAATCCACCCAGATGATGGGCAGGTTGCCGTTCGACAGAAATACAGGGCTGGCGGCAGTAACTCATACACTGCCCTGAGTTTGTCTCATTTATTGAATTGCATTCAATTTATTAATAATTGTGTTTTATTTCCATAGAATGTAAAGTTTTGGGGTTAGAGGCGCATCAGCAACTGAGAAGGCTATTTAGCGACTAGACCTATAGCTTAACGTGGGTTCCGAACCACGGTCGTCAGCTACCGAAAACCCCGGTCAGCACCCCCCTCGGGCTATCAACCCTTGGTTTTGTGCTTAACCGAAATTATCTCGAGAAGCCTACCGACTGGCGCCTGACCAACGTAGAAAACCTCTCAGAAGACATCCGGCCTTACCCAGCCTCGAATTGGCGTGACTGAGGGGTGATTCCTTGTTAGATACACTCTTACCTAGAAACATTCACAAGCATTTTAGAAATACTTTTTTTTTGTCCAGTACGGGATTCGAACCCGGTCCACATTAACAGCCGTAACGTAAGGCTGACGCCTTAGACACCACAACTAACGTGGCTTCTCCATAAAATGTCTGACACGGACACAGCTGATGAAGTTGTCGATATTAGCTATACCCCGCGCAAAAAGAGGACAGCTCTTAGTGCGGTCCTGTAACGATCACGTGCAATATACGTGAATATGTTTGGACTTAGTTTCTTCGGTTAGTCACATCGGTCAATAAATCCCCGGCCTGATATATAACACACTTTTTTTGCAAATTTTGACTTTATTCATCAATATATTCTCCCTGAAGAGCAATACAATCATTCCAACGGTTTTCTAACATATCTACACCTTTTTTATAGAACGATTACTCTTTGTCTTCAAAATATCCTTTTTGGCAATTACCTCTTCATTGCAGCGAATTTTTTTTCCAGCGAGCATTTTTTCAGGTGTGAGAACAGGAAATAGTCGCTGGGTCAGATTTGGAGAATACGGTAGATGAGGAAGCAATTCGAAGTGGAATTTATGTAATTCGGCCATCGTTACTAACGATTTGAGAACATAGTGCTTTGTCCTTGGTGAAACCACCACTTTTTTTGTTTATTTGGAGCCTTTTTGGCGATCTCCTCCTTCAAAAGCACCAATAATGCTATATAATATTCGCTATTGATGGTTTTACCTTTCTCGAGACAATCGATGAACAATATCCCATGTGCATCTCAAAATAGAGAGGTCATAACCTTGGCTTGCTGTCCACTCAGCTGACTGCCGAGTTGACTCCGGAATGTAGTGATGGATCCATGTTTCATCCATTGTCACATACCGCATGAAAAAATCCTTTTTATTTCGCTTAAACAGCTTCAAACATTGCTCAGAATCATCAATACGTTGTTGTTTTTGGTCCGCTGTAAGCAAACGCGGGGCAGTACCCATTTCGATAGCAATTTGCGCATTCCCAAATGTTCATGCAAACTAGTGTAAACACTTCCTTTCGATATCTTCATGATATCTCCTGCAGCTTTACTTTACGCTTTTGTGAAATAATTATGTGAATTTTGCTGTTGTTGTCTGGTGTAACCACCTCATTTGGACGTCCAGAGCGTTAGCATCACCGATACTTGTACAGACACGTTTGAATTAAGCATAACAATTAACTATGGTTGATTTTCCTGGGGCAGAGTCCGAGTAATGTTTATCAAGCCATTGTTTTGCTTCAACGGTATTTTTCTTTATCAAAAAGCAATGCTTAATCAACACACGAAATTATTTTTTCCATTGTTTTCAAAATAACAAAAGTAGCGCCACTTTTAAAGCACAACTAAGAAACTAGTAGATAGATAGTCATGTAACTTTAACACATTACGTTTGAAGGTTGGCACAATCGACCACTGGTAAGGATTTTTCTTAGGTGACGCCATGTATATGTGAGAACTTATTTACCGATGTGTTACTGTAAGTAAAGCACATTCACCCAACCTGTTTCACTGAATTTAGAGGGTAATTTAATGGGGACAACGCCATAATGGGGTTTAACTACGAAAAAAAATCGATATAATAAAGCAAATCGGTTGAAATGAGCAGGACACCTCGAAAGATATAATAACGCTGACAGCAACTTCGCAAAAGTAATCCTATATGTGTATGACGTAAAAGATTTAAATCGCGGAAGGACGGTGACCCATGGATCTAAAGTGTATTTTTTATGACAGGAATATAGATTTATAAATCAAACTTACCTGTATTAATTTGCTAACCATAGAGGGCGGAGGTAACCTCTGATGGGGTTGTCGGGAAGTGATAAAGTCGAAAGGACCTGTCGTTACCGGTGAAGGTAGGCCGACCTGTTGCGGGGAAGGGGGTAACTGCAAAAATAAAATAAAAATTAAAACATACTTTACAGAAACTGTAAATAAAATATGACGCCAACATTTAAAATGAACGAGGTCACTTAATGACTACATAAATAAAACTGATTTTGTTAACCGGATTTTATTAACTAGAAACCATTTACTGATAAAAAATAATTACATGGAAATCCAGGTTATACATGTGATACTGAATTCGCTCTTGAAGTGTTGATTGTGAATGTTATAAGAGGTTCAGTATTTGTTTCAGCAATTACAATGTGGTGTCACCGTAATAAAAAATGTAATGGGAAAACATAAAGAATTTTATATTTTTTAACGGTCTTGTTAAAATTTCTAAAATACATTTTAAATCAAGAAAATTTGACTATTCGTCGTTTCGACTTCGTCGTTTAGTCGTTTCGACTAATTTGACTATTCGACATGCCGTTTATCCTGCTTCAGAAAGAATATGTATTATGTTAAAAAATCTCAAGTGTTTTCGGTGAAAATCAAGATTTTTTGAGAATTTCAAAATTTTGAACGTAGTCACCAATTAAAAATTCAGTACATTTCGATCAATGACGTTCCAAATTTTAAATATGACCAGTATAATGCTATTTGATTAACTCTGCATAATCAGCGATTGTCCCAGATTTGGTTTCATCGTTTGAAGTGAATCTTCGTCCATCGAGCCATTCCTTCAGGTTTCGGAAGAGGAACTAATCCTTGAAACCCGAATTCGTTGAATATGATGCATACGGAAGCACTTTGAAGCGTAAGTCATGGAGTTTTGTAGCAACAACAGTTGTCAGTTTATCGGGTTGCGCATATTGCGGTCACCCTTCTAGATATTGATCACGACTAACTAACTAACATATTGAACTCGCTTAACTTTAGTTTAGTATCGAGAACTGTAGTAATAGTTCTAGAATTGAATAATTTAACATTGAATAACTCTAATTGAATAATTGAATTTTAACACAGATTTGAACATACTGTACAATAAAATTCTCGAACTTATAGATCATTCTAATATCAAGAAATATAGCGATTACAGACAACATTGCTGATTAATAGGGGAAAAATGTACACATAAAAAAACATTTATTTGAAAATAATTATACATGCTACTTTCATAAATCACAGGTTGTTTAGTGACTGTCTGGGTGAAATTATATTGATATAATACTTTTTTTGAGAACATGAGTAACGAATGACAATACAATGACTGCATTAAATAAAATTATAATTATTACTAAGTTTTGGAGTCAATTAATATAATATTCTCCTTTTGAATTTGGCACATTCACTTTTGCTATACATTTTACTCTATTAATCCTGTTGTTACAATACCGTAAAGGCGACTTCTTTTCTTGGTGGATTAAATGAACATTCATGTACATGTCCATTCACTAACACAAGTACGTAGCCTGTTCATAGAAAATGGTGACTATATGGCTATGAAATAGAATATACCATTTATTTTTAGGTTTCATGATTTTAATATTCAAAGCGATCTAAAAGTTTTGAAGCCATCATGGTACATATTGTGGCGAATTGCCTCTAAATCTATTGAATGTACGAAATATTGTCGAAAATCTTTTCTCTCATAGCCAGTTACAATTCTAGAAATCGCCCAATCTGGATAATACGAAGAATGGTCGATTGCCACGATATTTCTTTTAGAAAGAAATCGCGAACAATTTTGACTATTTTTAAGAATGTACGTATAGTGGATTTACGGACGTATCAGAGGCAAAAGTACTGAAAATTACAAATTCGTGAATGTCTTTGCCTTACAGAACATAGAAAAGGAAAATTAATAAAGATAATTATAGAAAATAATGTATAATTACCAATTTAAACTTCCATTTGGCAAAATTTTAAATCTTTAGAACTGTGAATATGGAATTTTCCATAATACTTAAATATTAATGAAAACCTCTAAATATTATTTATTTTCTATAATTATTGATGATAAATAAAAAAAGGCAAGGATTTACGGTTAGCAGTAGCATCTTAGGCTATTTAGCGACTGGACCTACAGCTTAACGTGGGTTCCGAACCACGGTTATCAGCTACCGACAAACTCAGGCCAGCACCCCCCTCAGGCTATAAACCTTTGATTATGTGCCTACCCATAAGTCTATCAGGAAGCCTACCGACTGGCGAGTGACCAACGTAGAACACTTCTCAGAAGGCATCCGGCCTTACCCAGCCTTTAACTGACGTGGCTGAGGGGTAATTCGTTGTCGGATTTTACACTTTTGCCTAGCACTTTTTTGCCTAGAAACAATCACAGACATTTAGGTTTTACACTCTTGCCTAGAAACAATCACAGACATTTAGGTGTGGATATGTGTGGGTGTGTCTGTATATGTGAGTGTATATAAGAGTGTGTGTAGGGTAGGAAGTAACACGGATAGAAGAATTAAAGAAAAACACAGCTACCTTAGGATTGCCAGGCAGGGGACTAACCCCCAGACCGCCGCGGCCGCCTGATGATAAATATTTTAAATTTTAAGGATGTGTCGGAGGTATGTCAAAATGCTACGTTTTAAATACAACGCCAAATACAATATTTAAAAAGACAGGAGTTTTTTGACATAATATTCTTTACTCAATCTTTAAGCTACTGTGAAAATTTCAAATCGATTGACTAGGCCGTTCAAAAGTTATTGTAATTGAAAATTATCGTAATTTTATACGTGATTTTATGGAGATTCACTAACATAATTACAAATATACAAAGAAAAGCTATCAAGCATTCCAAACTTTCAGATAATGTAACTTAAACTGTTTGGAACTAATTTTGCACACTTTTATTAATATTCATTTTCAGTACTTTTGCCTCCGATATATCCTTAAGAATGCCAGTGAGCTTCTCTATAAGCTTGGACAACACAGAACAATCATTTCGATGAATTTCAATCACTTTTAGACGCTTTCTTCAGTTCGAAATGTTAGTAGACCTGCCCATAGCTCATCCTCAATGCTCTTAGTCATCACGAAATATTGCAAAGTACTAAAACAACACCTGATTACTTCAGTACCATAAACATTTTTAATTATTTGAAAAGTTTCTGAGGCACTTTTACTCAACTTAAATCTTGTAAAACATAAATTTGTTTTTTCAACAAATGCTTAGGAATGCCTTAAATAAATATTTAAGAAATATTGTCATTCAAAAACTCCATACGAATAATGTAGGAATGTAAAAAACGCAACAGTACAGATGCTTTTTCAGGACAAGTCTATTCATTTCGTTTAGAATTTTTCAACAATCGTAAAACTCATTTTTTTTTAAAGTCCCGCTCAGTTGTTGAGTCGATATATAGTATTTTCAAATCAATATTTCAAATATATTGAATCATTCGATGAATTTACGTTATAAACTATTTTGTAGCTCTTACGATATATTCACGTTCTTGGTCATGTAAGTCTACATTCTCAAGAATTGCTACACCATTAGTAATCGAGTCATCTTTCAAAAAGTGAAGACATTGACTTCTCTAGATTTTATTAAACTCTAAACTCTAAACTTTACCCCAAAATACTTGATTTAATTTATCATTTCGCTAGCCATATTGGCATCATCGGAAAATAATTTAATCTAGATTCAGACTGGTAAACCACTAGATTTTAAAAGTTATTTTGGTAAAGAAAAATAAGTTTGTATCCTGGTAATATAAAATCTAGATCATTCTGTATAACCTTTGGTGTGAAACACTAACTCAAAAAGATATACGAATCTGAACCATGATGCTAACATGGTTGGCAAAACGCAAGCCAAGAATTTAAGATCAAGTTATTTGATGTTCTATATGAAATTTCTTTGAGCTTAATGTTCCTTCAAGTACATTAGTGCTTGAGGAAATAAAGACCATAATAGTCAAAGATCCATGCCCTGCGGTCCGTGACATAACAGATAAGTTAAATATTGACAAATCGATCGAAGAAAATAATGCTTTACATTTGGCCGGATTGGAAGGGACCCATACAATTTGCCTTCTTCCATGGTGCCAAACCGTCACCACCAACCTCTATTTTTCACAATTAGATCGGCTAAAGATGGCAATTGAAGAAAACAGCCAGAATTACCAAACAGAAAAGGCGGCGTGTTTTAACATGACAATACACGACCATACGTTTCAATGAGAATCCGGCAAAAATTGTTAATCTTCAATTGGGATATTTTGCCCCAGTCGCTTTACTCACTGGACATTACACCCTCGGAGTATCTATTCCGCTATCTTCAAAACTGTTTAAATAGAAAATATTTTAAAACGGAAGATGTGAAACATTTTTTGGCAAAAAGTTGTAAATAATAATGTTAATTACATAATATATGGGTCTCCTCCTTTTTTAAGAAAAATGTGTACAAACTTTCCAGACAACCCGATAGATGGCTGCAAATTTTAATTTAAAAAAAGACAATATCACTCAATGTAATAAATATTAAAACAGGAATAGTGAAGATTGAAACTTACCATGGGATAGGGTTGCTGAGGACTGGGACTCTTGGCGCCGCCGTGCCGAATAGGGCTGCTACCCGAATGCTTGAAGTAGTCGTTGATTTTTTTATCGGACGGCGGGAGCGACGGGCGCCCGCCGCCCTTACCGCCTCCGCCGGCCAGGCCGCCGCCCGCGTCGTCCGCTTTGCGCTTCCGCTTCCGCTCGGGCGCACGCGCAGTCTTCTCCGGTGTGTTCGAGTCCACCTCCTTGTCGCTGTGAGACGAACCTTTGGTGAAAACAATCATCGTATTAGTACCGAGAAGAGGCATTAGCGCGCCTGCCCTGCTGAAAACAAGGAAAGGCTGGTCTTACATTTTAGCACTACGACCTGGACTGTCGTTTCGAAGCGGGTCTGTCAGCCGGAGTGCGATGGTGGGGGAAAACGAGTCAGACAAAAATTAAAATGTATCCACCACTTCTTAGGCGACGAGACCATCTTCGAAGCTAAGACGTAGCAGTGTAGCATATATTTAAAAAACACGACCAGAATACCTTTTACTTTAACCAGATCTAGTGATTTAAAGCAAAATTATGATCGTACTGTATCAGTAATGATAATATTCATTATTCAAGTTTGGTTTCTTTATAAGTTAAAAATAGCATGGTAATGTTAAAATGCTGAAATCTATATGTAAAAGCGAAATTTGCAATTAAAAACACCATATGTTAAAACTGAGGTTTGTTGTACGCTATTATTTGCTTCACTAAGGATTGTTTTTTCCTCGATCATTTAACTGTTCACTGACTTATAACCTCAAAAAGATAGATATAAAACTAAATATAAATAATAATGCACTGATAAAAATATTATGAGAATTTAAAGCTAAAAAATATCGAATTTTTAAATCAACCCATATCATAACAGTTTTCACATTATTTTATAAATGATGCGTGGCATGAAACCTTACTTTTATTTTATGACCTTTGTTCGACAACCGTAATATAGCAATATGCGTCAACATTATGTTCTGCATGAAGTTAAAGAAAACTTTATATACATGTATTTATTGGGTTGTCCGGAAAGTTCGTAGGGATTTTCCATTTTTTTTATTATAATTTTCATCTTTTAATGCTTGTAAACAAAAATCTGTGTTGGATTAGTATTGTTTATTTATATTTTTATTAATTCCTGTGGTATTTATGATGCTCCCTTTCAGATTTCCTTTAATTTGCCTTCAGTTAGTAAGGTTAATTCAAATTGAAAATATTGGTCGATAAATATCGTCTTGTTTGAAGGGGTGAAAAACAATCTGTTGAATTTTTATGGCAATAAAGATACCATAATGGCTTTTTGACAAAAAGCCATTATGGACCTACCACTACGTTGGCAAACAGATTTAAATAATAATGTTAATTGTATAATATAGTAAATAAATATTTACACGAACTATTTGCGTTTCTATTTCTCTTAAAAACTTTTCGGTCAACTTTCCGATAGAAATCACCATCATTACTCATTTACCTTTCAAGGAGTCTTCAAAGGGCACCTCAAGTCGTACTTTAGTGGTAGCATAACTATTGATATCACGCACTGCTTATCCATTAATAATTATAAATAGATGGTTATTAATATTAATTCACTAATAAAGTGGATATTAGAGAAACATTCTAGTCATTAAACATTTTTTGTAACATCAAATGTCCATCAAATAGCAGTCAACTCAATCCAAAAATAGCTATCAGAACTAGTACGAGATTTGCTATTTATGTATACAGAATAATAAATAAAAACAAAATATTAATAATTGAAAAGAGTTTTGTTTTTCAAAATATTCTCCACAATGATTTGATACACTTTTGATGATATGATACACTTTTGATGATATGATACACTTTTGCTTACGTTTGAACCAATTTTCATAGCACTTTTTCCATCCCGATTTAGGTATTTCTAAAATAGGAATTTTGAATGCACCAACCGCTTCTTTTGACGAAAATCGAAAATTGTTGACCATGTAGTTTATTCCTCACGGACTGGAACAAAAAGAAATCGTTGGGTGCCAAATCAGGACCGTACGGCGGATGATCCATCAATCCTATTTTTTGACCGGACAAATATTGAGTTGTTCGGTGAAGAATGATCCTGCGTCGCTGGTTGTTTTTTCTTATTTCTTCAAAGACTCTTAGCAAACAAATAGTTGTGTACCATTTAGAACTGCCGTTCTACGATTCTCTAGTCGCACTGTAGCGACATGCCCATTTATCCCAAAAAACCAGACGACTGTTTACTTTGAAGTACTTCTTGCGCGAACAACTTTTGCTGGGCTTGGCTCATTTTGAAAGACCCATACAGTCGACTGTTATTTACTTTCAGGCTCATACACATACCGTAGATCCTAGATTCATGTCCCGAGTAGTTGTTATATACGGCTTTTGATGCACCACGATTGTATTTTTTCAGCATTTCTTTGCATCAATCGACATGAGCCTTTTTTGAGTGATTGTCAAATTATGCGGAATACAACGCGCACAAATCTTTTTCACGGCTAAATGTTCATGTAAAATATTGTATATACTTGTCATACTAATGCCCAAGGATGCCCCAATCTCACGGTATGTCACAAGACGATCTTGCTTTATCAGTTCGCTCATCGTATCGGTGTTCCTGGCACAACAACCGATTTTGGACGACCTTTTTTAAATTTGTCCATGCGCGAACGACGGCCACGATTGAATTGACTAAACTAGTAATATACAGTGGTTTTAGATGGTACTTCATTGCCAAAAGTCGAAGTGAGTTGATATATGCACTGTTGTTGAAATAATCCACATCGAAAGTCGTAGCAAATCATCGCAAATTCTCATGAGTTAATTCCATTTTTTGACTGAGATGAAATTTTGAAGTCACTAAACAACACAAATAGCGTCCGAATGACAAATCGTTCTGAGTATGTGTACAATCGACAATGTCAAACTTTACGATGTATATATCAGATGGCGCCTAGTAATACCATTGTTGTCAATTCCGGATACATAAAGAGCAACCTTCGTAATATTGGGGCGATTTTTTTATGTCGTATTGAAGTTTACAACTGGTTTGTTGAAATTTTGAAATTAAAGAGGGACATGAAGAATTGGCAGTTTAAAGAATATCGAGTTGAAAGAATGTTCTTTCAAATAACTGAAGTATTACCGAGGATATTAGAATCATAAAATTTATCTCTTTAATTTTGGAATTTTGCGTGAGCATTTTTCAAAAAGGAGGAATAGGACATTTCAGAAAAATGAAAGTCAGACAATTTCTATAAAAATATATACATAAAAAAAAATAATGGAAAATTGACTGGCGACACGCACAGCTCGATATCTCGGTTTTCAAGATATTCTTAAAAATACTCATCTACTGCAATTTTTGCAAAATTTCCAATTTTGAAAAATCATATCTTGAAAACCAAATGAAATAAAGCAAACCGGCAGCTAAAATATTGATGCACGTTGTTTGGAGTGTCTGGGATTTTTTCTGGCATATTTTCAAGGAAGGTACCACAGGAAAAGTCGGTCAATTTCTATCAAAATATTTTCTATAAAGAATAATAGTGAATCTAATGACGACAAACGCCGTTTCGAGAATTTTCTGAAAAAAATCATTAAGGAATGTAAGTAAAACTTTAAGAACATATATGGTAAGCTGTGGCTATAGTGCCTTTTCTGAAACTTAAAATTCTTAGAAAGTAACCCGATATAATGATATTTTCCCAATTGAGCCTTAATAATAACTACTAAATGTCTTTTGAAACATTCATTATGACTTCAAAATATTGCATGCTTGCAGATATCCTGTGGACATACTATAAAAGCTAATTAACTTTCAACTAGATAACTATGAACAATTAAAAAGTTAAACAATAATTGTCATTGTAGAAAATGTGAGATTCGAAAATTGATGACTTTTATATTTTTAGATGTTATCAGTCGCTTATAAGCAGATGTATGCAATAGTTGATTGTTAGCTTGCTCTCTATACGAAATCGACATTTAATTATTTGTTAACTCACTGTCGGTTTAAATGAAACGTATGAAAATCCAGTGGCAGTTATTACTGTTAAGAAACGTTTACTATACAGGGTTTGTCCAATAAGAATCGGGAATGAGGTCATAAAAAACATTTATTGAAGAAATATGTAAACTAACTTAATAATTTTCAAAATATGACCCTCATGCATCAATACACCGCTGCTAGCGTTTTTCCAGTCTTCATACGCCCCCTGGAAGTAATTGTCCCGAAGCGATGTCCTTTCAGGCTCCTCTTGATCAGAGGGAACAAAAAAAATCTAGGGGAGCCACATCTGGACTATAAGGTGGTTGCGCACCGTTGAACGGGTGCGCTGCAACGAGTGCGCCTCGTTCAATCGTGTCCGAACACAGCAGTCTGATATTTACATTTAAAATAGTGTTGTCTAAACCTAATGGTTACAAAGTTCTGACGCTCTTACTGGAAAACTTTATATTACTAGGATTAATATGCAGGGCGAACTATGCGTCATATTACAAATAACATGTTTATCAGGAAGACGTTATGCTTCAAATAACAAAGATTCTAAATGTTTACTGATTAAATAGGCTCTTTCGGGGGAGCTTTCTTTTGAATTAGATAAAATGTATACTTTGTTTTTATTATTAAATTTTCTGTTTTGAAAAGATTATTAAACATGCTGATGGTCACCTTTTTGTTAAAATTCTTAGATCATAAACACGTTGCTAAACTCATATTCGCAATAATACCTGATGACGCTTCCAGATCATAAACTAGTCTAAATAGTAGTTTTTTAAGGATATGGGTAGTAGTTTGACAATTTCTCTTGAATTATTTACACGCTATATTATCGACAATTTTGTTTGTTTATATGTGCATTCGTTTCTATAAAAAACACTTTTATTGCCGCTAAAGATAATTTTTTATATACATATATTCTCATATAGTTTTGAAAAACTAACGATTAAATTATTTGCCAAAGGATTATGTTTTGGTATTTTTCTTATTTTGTGATTTATGAAATTTAACAAAAATACCTGGTAAAATCAGATTTCCTGATAAAATCTAGATATATTCTTTATCCTTCTTTTAACTATGGCATCTATATAGATGTAAAAGAGCTGACTAATAAAATAATCAGTGATGATGATAGCTCCTTTGGCATTCACCATTACTTTTGTACTATTTACAAAATCATTTTTTATCCACGTTAAATGGATACTTTATTGCTTATAAAGTTGTTCTGTCTTCTGTTGTGCATTTGCGTTGTTAACTTCCTTTAGACCGAGGCCGCACTCGGTTTTTTCAGCGAGCGGTTAACCGCTATAACCGCGAAACAGATCGAGACGCACACACTGCGATTAAAAACCGCGAAACTGCCCGCGATTTTCACACTTTGAAGATTGATTTCAAGAGAACAGTATGTATTGTTGCTCTAATATTAAGAAATAGAAAAAGAAGACGTCACAGGAAATTGCTAACTAAGATCTATTGGTTACAAATTGTGGCTCGGTTTTTACCAGCGAGCTAGATTTCACGCTTTTAAAATTAGTTGCGAGAAAAAACCGTAAGTGCGGCCGCTTGTATTAGTTTTCTTGACACAAAATCACGTGATTAAAAACCATGGCGGTTTAGCCGTAGTGTAGCCTCGGCCTTAAGAACATACCGGATGCAAAGTATTGAAAATGAACATTAATAAAACTGTGCAAAATTGGTATCAAAACAGCTTTAAGTTCCATAATCTGAAAGTTTGGAACGTTTGACAGCTTTTCCTTGTATATTTGTAACAGATCACCTATAAAATTACAATAATTTTGAATTCCAATAACCTTTGAATGACCTAGTTAATCGAATTGAAATTTTCACAGTGGCTTAATGATTGAGTAAATAATATTCTGTCAAAATTTTAAACGTTTTGTAGCATTTTGATATAACTTCGATACTTTAAAGTTTAAAATATTTATCATTAATAATTATCAAAAATAAATCTTATTTAGAGTTTTAAATTAATATTTAAGTATTATTAATAATTCCATGTTTGTAATTCTAAAGATTAAAATCAAAAATATTTTTGCCGAAAATGTAAAATTAAAGCATATTCCTTACCAAAAGTTAGTTGACATTTCTTTTCATATTATTTATTTTTAATTTAATTCTAGATTATAGGTGACATTGCTCTTTCTTTTTTAATTATACATTATTTTCTAGCATTATCTTTATTAATTTTCCTCTTCCATGTTCTGTAAAGCAAAGATATTCACGAATTTATAACTTTCACTACTTCTGCTTCCGATACATCCTTGAAACCTTCCTTATCCATCCCTTATATTTTAGTTTTAACACTGCCACTATCATATTGAAATATATATATATATATATATATATATATATATATATATATATATATATATATATATATATATATATATATATATATATATATATATATATATATATATATAAATTGTATACATTCAGAATTATATAAATGTGAAGAATATAAGAATATTCACAATATGAATATAAAGAGTTATCCAATAAGAGTGTTAGAACTTTGAACCGTAATAGCGGCAACACTGAAATGTAAATGTTACTCACAGACTACTGTGTTCAGTACATTGCGTCCATTAAGCAGGGAAAGGAATACGATTCACCAGCGCGTAAAATTTATTCGTATCTACAATTAAAATGGGTGTTAGGTTTGCCAGACTTGTCAAGCGTGGCGTGAAATTTATGGGCAACATAATTGATCAACTGAACGGTCTATTTATCGTCTCGTCGAAAAATTTGAACGAAATGGTTCGCCTAAGGTTAAGGTTAGGTTCTAACCCAACCAAACCAACCAATCATTGCAGAACATCGCTGAAGTAAAACCCAGTGTAAGAGAAGATCCAAATTCTCAGACGACTACATGGAGAATTTTGCATCATGATTGTGCATTTTCGTTGCAATACTTATAAGTCAATTATATCAAATGCTAAACCCAGCTGATCATTATCTGCGTCGAGCATTCGAAAATTGGTTAATAGAGCAGTTGGAAGGCGACCATGCGCACTTTTGGGTAAATCGGTTTGCGAACAAACATAACTGCAGGACTTTAGCCGATGAAAATCTTCGAGTGAATCAGGATTTCTTTATCCTGTATCTGATTTTTCCGACCCAACTAAAATAAATCTATTTCATAATGATCGAAGAGTACGGGTTCAGCATCGAGTGAATGAACATTTGAATCCAAAAAGTACTATTGGTTGTGTCAAACATGGTGGTAATATTAAAATTAGGGGTTAATTTTTATATGCCAGAGTTGGTCCAATTCATTGAATAAAACAAAACATGACCAAAGAAATTTACTTAAACATCTTACCAATATTACGTTGCATTAGGCCGAAGAACATATGTCATTACGGTGGAACTTCCAGCACGACAATGATTCCAAACACACCGCCAAAAGTGCGAAAATTTGGTTGGATACGCACAATATTGTTTGTTTACCTTAGCCATCTCAGTCATCGGACATGAATCCTATAGAAAATGTGTGGTAACTTTTGAAGACGAGTGTAACTTTTAAGAAAATCAAATACCAGAAAATTTGTTCTGTTTTGACTGTTCAAGAAATCTGATATTTCATTCCGGTTGAAGTTTGCCGCAATCGACTCAATGCCTAGGCGATGTGCCGAAAGTTTTGAAAAATAAAGGCTACCCAACAAAATACTAACTAATAAGTTGATTTTGACTAGTTTGTCCTTGTTATATGACTTTTTTCTTTTTTTGTGCATGCTATTTCTAAAAACTCTTATTTTTGTGACCAAGCTCTTATTTATTGAAAGTTAGATATTTTTTGAAATTATATTATATATCGGATCCGATATTATTCATTGGATTCACGTTAAATAAAAAAAAATCTATTTCCTATACTCACCATTAAACAACATTCTCTGCTTATGGCCCATAATAAACGAACCTTTTATGGAACGTAATAAGCGGAATGAATATAAATTCATTAAGGATTTATATTAAGTCTACGTGCAAATATGGTAAGTTACAATCATTTCTTTAATTAGTAATCACTGCCAAGCTCGCCTTAATTTGCTTCAAATAATCGAATGCGTCAATTTTCAAAATTCCTCTCGAATATACGAAAATAATACATTTTAGGTAAGTTCAAACATTTCGGAAACATATTAAATTTGTCCACTTCTCAGTTATCGCATAAGTCTTCAAACATTTACTCCAACAAAGATATTGTCAATTTATCGTTAAAATTACCACTTGCAGTAAACATTTTTAACTTATCCTTTTGATATTTAGGAATTCTGATTCTGAATTATCATTCTGATTCTGAATTCTGAGAAATGCGTTAGTAAGATATCTTAGTAATATGTTTAACATATCTTAGTTTGAAAAATAAGTATAGAACGTGTTCTGTTTGTCTATTTTCAATACGACAATAAATGATTATACACAAATTACCAGGATTAATTCTTCTATTGGAACCTTCGGAGTGAAACACTATACTCAATGACATCTATTATTAAACATCAAACCACTTGTTAATTTCTCGAGTTTCGTTTCGCTAACAATGTTAGTATTATCAGAAGATGATGCAACCTGCCAGATTTCAATTTGATTGATTGAATCGTGTCCTGGTGATGCTAACGCGATTAACAAAACGCATGTTGAGAAGTTAAAAGTGATTCGATATTTGGTTGTAAATCTCTTCGGGCTCTGAGGATTGTGAAAAAGTTTCTAGCCTAAAATTACAAAAGCAGGTTTCAATTTTCAGATCTACTTTTATTTTTTAATAGAATCTTCCATAACTAAATGCTTAACCAATGCACTTATCCAACGTTATTCTTAACAATTTTATCATTTCAATAAAATGTGTTTCCGAAAGTGAGTTATACAATATGTACAAAGGAGGAATTATGATTAGGAACAAATGGTGAACAACTCAGAAAAGACCAACTCCAATGAATACAGTAGATGTCCCAAAAGATCTTTTTCACAAATGTTTATCCAGCTTGCTCAAAATGTTTGAATAATACACTCCGCTTATCGTTTTACCTTTTGTACATCTCAAAACCCTGCTGCCATAAACTTGCCTGTCGTTAAAAACGTTTTTGCTATTTTTGATGCATTTTAAATTATTGTTTTGATTGCTCTATCGATTCTGGTGTGTAACGGCGGATCTTTCCTTCTTTATATTCCTCTATATGAACCAATTTCACATATAATTATTTTATGTATGTTATGTGTAATTCCAATGGTCGTGAAGCCAAGTATTGAAGTGAGTAGTGTTATTTCCAGAAAGGAAAAAGGTTCAAGCCTTTCTCCAAGAAAATATACCGAGATGAAAAAGCTATTACAGAATACTATGCATTCTCAAAGTCGGTACTCAAGCGCATTATGAAAAAAATCTAAAACTGTTTGGGTAAAAATATAACCTAGTAGTGACAATAAAATTAAAGACATCTGTCTCGAAAATTGAATTAGTAGGAGAGAGTCGCTGGTCTTACTACTTTGATTAATGATAAAGAGGTCAAAAATTTTAAAAGAACAGTCCGGAAACGATCGGCTGAAGGAAACACAAATAGGCCACCGACCAACAAAAAATCCACGGATAACTGAAGCAACTGGAATAATCTCGAGCATATAGAAATATGACTATTAAATCTAGAATCAAGTAAATATAAATTATTATTATTATGCAGTCTTAATGTAAAGTATGGAATTTTGCAGGATAAAGGAAAGGGTGAAACACCCAGTAAGCATAATGGTGTGGTCTGTAATATCAGTTAAAGGTAAGTGGTGTACTAAACCTGTACCTGTACTGTAAAAAAAAAGTGGTGTGGTAAACTAATTAAATTATGACAGAATTGATATAACAAAAAAATGCTGCAGAACTGAAATAAAAATATGAAACTTTACATGTGTTTAAAAAATTGATCCTTTTATTAATCCTTCAACCTTTAGTTTCGTTATAAAATATGATCGAAAACCAGGTTGGTGACTTACTTATTGTTTAGCCTGTATATAAAAACATAGCCCAGGTTGTTTAGTGGTTTCTTCAATTACACAACAGTTTAAAATAAAATCACAAAGGATATAAAAAGACTAATGTTTTCAGGTAAAAATGATGTAGCAGTAAAAATAAATATAGATTTTTATTTTTTATTGCTACGCGAAGAATGTACCGTTATTATTCTAATTGATTTTACAACTGAGTAATTTGCCAAATAGGTTACTTTGATAATTTCTAGCAGTACAATTTCGCGTTTATTTTTTAATATAAATTTCCAATTAACTTTCTAAATTATAACGATATGATGTTAAAATGAAATAAAAACCAAACCGTTTGAAGTAGAATTTTCTTCAGCATTTTGAAGTTTGATCGATTCGATTATGATTTAAATGTTGGGTGGGGTAATCATGCCACATTTTTTGGTGATATTTGTGACAGTTTGAGTCCCGCATGAACTTAATGAGCGAAATCTGCTGCACCGAATTCCTTTTGATGATAAAAATTCTAAGGCTCCATTTCTGAAGAGGATGATAATTGGTGATGAAAAATAAATTTCGATTTTGAAATTTTGGTGTTAAAAACTATCGAGTTTTCCAGTCACACCAAATTAGCATCGTCAGGATATTAAAATTAAAGCTTAACCTATTTTATTTACAACTGATACCCAATACCTGGTACGCGAAGAATATCAAATTACTCGTGCGTGGTTGAAGTAAACAAAGAACTTATACGATGTGGACTCCAATTTACAGGTAGACTTGATTAAATATTTAAAGAAATTAATATAAAATTAGTACATGGTGATTTTTTTAGTGCGTCCGAACTTTAAATTCAAATAAAACAACAACCAAATTAGATACCTTGGAACTATTTATTTTATGTGAAATAACATTCAATGGCATTAATGTTTGAAACAATTTCAAACAAATGTCCGCAGCGGCTACTTCTGACAAAGCACACCCTATCAATTCAATTTTCGACAACTTTTTCAAGCAATTGGCGTCTTATATCCACAATTGCCCCAGTTATGTTGTCGTCCAAGGCGTCAATAGCTGCTGGTTTATAGACATAGATCAAGGATTTAACATAACCCCAAAGAAAATAATCTAAAGACGTTAAATGACATGACCTCGATGCCCAATTTAAAGGCCCGTTCCTCCTAATAATTTTCTCACCGTACTGTTCCCTCAATAAATCGATTGTTGCGTTGGCTATATGGCATGTGGAACCACCTTGCTGGAACCACATCTAGTTCAGGTCAATAGCATTCAAATTCAGAATAAAATAATCATTGATCATCGCCCTGTTACGATCTCCATTAAGAAATTGATAAATTTGGATCTCCAGCAGCAGCGTCGATATTTTCTTTGGAACACACAGTTTTTGTTTTAATATCGAGCGCTATGAAATGCATTCGGAATATGCTGATAATTCGGCGAATACATCGCTCGATTTGGCGATTGTGTGCACCATAAAAGACTATAAATATAGCGCAGAGAACAGTGATTTTGATAATAAATTTCGACAATTTGAAAGCCTTGCTCTGATCTTAAACATTTCTTTGACAGCGTCCCCTATCGGAGGTTCGGACACACTTAAAAAATCACCTTTTTCATCAATTCAATAATACATTACAGAAGGTACTGGATACTCCTAAATACAACATATATATATATATATATATATATATATATATATATATATATATATATATATATATATATATATATATATATATATATATATATACAACAAAAAATGAAAGGTCGGGGATTTACGAAATAAAATGTAATAATTGTATTATTTAAAATTATAGTATCGTAATTTTGGCATAAACTATAGAATATTTACAAACACCGATGGTTTTGGTATTATTCACATCAAAGAAATTAAACTTATGATAATCTCCAAAACCCCAAGTGGCAATGCAATGCAGTAAATGAACTGCAAATAGAAGAAGTTCAGAAATGTAAATTCTTCGGAGTATTTATTGATACTGAATTAAACAATAACAATAACATTATGTGCTTGAATTGAATTTGATACTCCGATTAAGGTTAATGAAATGATACATTTGGTCCCAGCTGTCATATGGCGTCGAAACTGGGCCTATGAAAGCTCAAATAACAGAAACATTGAAGCTCGAATTTTGGTTATTCCGACGTATGTTTAAAATATCGTGGGCAGCCAAAGTAGCCAACAAAGAAATGCTTGGAAGAATGTGTTAACAGAGGAGATTCTTGGAAATTATCAAAATACGCCAAACGTCTTATTTTGGCCACATATTGCGACATATTTCGCCTTGCTAAGGATAGAGAATTTAAAAAAAAATCTCCCAATCTCCTTTAATGGATATGGCATAGAAAGACCATTCTTTAGTTTTTCTAGTCGCGTGGTTACTGCGGCTTAGAGAATCGACGAGCTATTATTGCCAATTGCTCATGTTGTCATTTTGATCCTGCGAAATGTTTTTCGGAATTTTGGCGCAGGTTTTCTTCATACCCAATCTATTTTTCAAAATCAGATGAACGGTTGTGTGAGTCAAATTCAACACTTTCCTGGTCATTCTGGCTGTCAACAAACGATCACGGCGTACAAGATCCCAGATTCTGTAGACATTTCCATCATTTCATGCAGTTTAAAGCCCTGCGCTGCGAAGTTCATATTCAACCGAGTATCGGCTTTCTGAAAATGCCATAAACCACCTGAAACCCTGAGCCCTTAACGAAACACTTTTTCCATATGCCAGTTTAAGTTGTTCAAAAGTTTCAATTGCACTAGGTCTAAATCTGAAACTATACAGTCCAGTGCGTTCTGAAAATTCTGAAGAAATCCATTTTACAAAAAGAGTGGCTAAGGACCATCAAATGGCTCTAGAAAGTTCAAACTCCTACTGAAGACGCATCATGTGTTGGCCCGTTCCACCCCTCCAACACGCCTCGTTCACAACCACATAGTGGATTGACGTATATAGCACTCATATGTAGCACCATCGGAAGAAAAATGAGATAGAGTAATTTGTCTGCCGGATATCATCAGTAAATTTCGTAAAAATAATTGAAGTACTCGCTTCATTCTTCATAACAATGCCAGCTCTTACACAGTTACTCCGGCTTTTTGAATCATTTGCATTCAATAATTTTGTTTGTTCTTAGTGTTTTTAGAAACTTTTACATGTCACTACAACCACGACAGAAAAAAAGTTATTTGGAATAAATAGACATATTTATATATAACATAGGCCAACAGTTATTTTGGTGCCAGGGTATTTGGGGCTGATTTTATACGAATTTGATGCCCTGAATTCGAATGTGGTATTCATTTTTGTCTAGGAGCTCAAATTTCTAAAGTTGCGATCTCTGGTGAGGTAATTTAACTCTTTAACTCATCCTGGTTGAAACGTTGAGAAAATGATGACATCTCTTCATAATCACTGTCACCTTCATTAGTATCAGAAGGGTGATCAAAGGGACCTCACAGAGTTCTAGTAGCTGGTCAAAGATTGGGATTGGCAGTTGCTCTGTGTTAGGGACCTGGCACCTGGAAGATTCTAAATCAGGATAAGTCCACTGGCTACTGTTGTTTCGATTGATTTCAGTAATATTTACTAGGCATAAATAACAGTAACCATCGGTACGCCGAATTTTAGACTTTTTCTTTTCCCGGTAGTCCACTGTCGTAAATGTTCTGTACAAGTTTTACAGACCAGATGCAGTGTCCAGGTTTTATCCTAATCACCAAGCCTAACACCAAAGTATTCAAAGATAAGCTGTCTTTATAAAATTACTAACAGTTTTTCTATTATCTTTAAACGTGTATTCTCCAGCAAACACATCAGGATGATTTATACAACTTCTTCTACTTGAACTTTTTTATTTCTATTCAACAACACCAATACAACAATCTACAACACAGTACGTTTTAGGTTGACTTTTTAACAACTCTTTCTCAAACATAAATCACGAGAGGTTAACTTTGATCTAACCTGCATCACAGGTTACTACTAGTTTTGATCTAACCTGAACTCACAAACACAAAACAATCGTAATTCTAGCTCAAGCATTGAAGGTCACTTCAGTAACGGGAAAAGCAATGCTTATGCCATCTGGTGAATTTTTCTGAAACTAACTCAACGACAGACTGACAATAGAACAATTCTTGTATAATAATTTTAGAACACCCATACTTGTACTGAATGTACTGAATTGAAAAAAACGTTGATAAATAAGTGGATGTATCTAAAAAAGTAGAGCAGATAGAGAAAACTGATTTCATACTTAGATTTAGCGCCCAAAATATAGCTAAAATCAGTTCTCAGCCACCAAATAAAAATTGTTCTTGTAGGCCGGTGTAATCTTTCTTTGTACTTTTTAATGGCCTAGAGTTCTAAAAGTTATATTTCTTTTTAAGCAGTTAGTGAAGTACTATCAAATCTAAAATGTAGATGGCATGTAAATGGTAGTAAACGCTATGTTAAGCAATCGGCATGATTTCGTACTCTATAGACTTTCATAATCTATTTCAAACGCGAATTGTTTTGTGGATTATTAGTACAGTGAAAGTCGCCAAGTTACATATTTTTAATTCCCCGTTCGTGGGTACGGTACTATTCTTTTTTCGTCGATAAATTTTATATACATATGCTAAACAAATATTTGAGAACAGATTTCTATTCTCCTGTGATAAAACCACGACGACGAATATGTATGTTTATTACTGCTTCCAGAGGAATTAAATTGTAGTAGCAACCTTGAAGAATCGATTTTTAGTTTCAATTAAGGAAATATGCAGCATTGGACAAAAGTATAGCTATATATTTTATATTTATAAAATAGTAATATTGTATATCAAGCCTGTTCCCATTAGATCACAAATTATAAAACTGATTCGTTAACATTTTCACTGATTCTTCTAAGCGTATCTCCTTTCACTGTCATGCACTATTCCAAAGTCTTTTTTCAATTCGTGTAGTACTTTTATACTCAAATTCAAGTTTCTAGCCACAGCATGAAGATGGCGTTACTCGTCAAAATTATTCTGGTAATGTAATTGAACATGCGTTGAAAGATAACCTTGAAAATTTCAACCATATTAGATGCTCAGTGGTTGTTTAACCGTCATTTATGCCAGTTTATGTTAGTGTTTCTGTAAAGATGGAAAAAATCGAATATCGAGCCTTTACTAAATTCTTGCATTTGAAAGACAATACGGGATCAAACCCCGTTTTAATTTTTCCCCACACATTTTTAAAAATCTAACAAGAAATGTACGTACTTTTTAGCGAACTGCAGACCATTTTCCCTTTTGTCTGGCTGATGAAGTATTTCTTCCGGGCTCCCTCTATAAGGAGATTCTAGGCCTGGCGTTTACTCCAGAATAATTTCAGCAACTCTAATAATCCAGGATCTAATACTCCAAGAACAAGAACAGATGATACAGGCAGTTTCATCTTGACTTGAAATGAAGCCATTTTTTTAAATAGAATTTAAAATTGTTCACTGAATTCTAATTGATAGTTATTTTGGGTGCCCCTTCTTTTTGTTTTCAATGTGGTCAACTCTTTCATGTTTATTTACTATGCAATATGTACTTCATTATGCAATATATCGTAATATCATGCCCATTTTTTTTTTCAAATTTATAATTTCCACACACGCCTCTAAAATCAGCTCTCAACTTTTTCTAGCCACTATATAACTACTTAAAATTGAATTTAAGCAGTTAAAATTTGTTTATTTTTTGTGTACTGAAGTTATTAATTATCTGTAAACCGGACTAAATCAATAAAACTGTTCAAATACTTTCTCCCACCCACGAAAAATCAGTATTATGGTATAGTTTAGAGAAAATAATGTGTAGTTTGTGTTTATATACAGTATCGGAAACCAGTGTAAATCCTAAGTAAGACAGAACTAACATAATAAAAAAATATATTATAAGGTACATTACTTATTTTCTTATTATGACAGATACATTTATTTACAAAGCATGTGACAAAAATGAAGCAACTTTCAAAAACAGTTTAAGGCAAAAAAGTCAACATTTTTTTATTTTAATTAATCATTGATCCAATAGCGTTTATTTCTATTGACTTCTTGACATCGTCGTGGCATTGAGTCAATTAAATGATGGAGCACTGAAGAATCTATTGATTCCCAAATTTCCAATCATTATCGGGCTGGTAAACCCACTTTAAAGGTATATTCCACTAGGCAAATGGTAGCATAACATTTTCTAAAATATCGGCATAAACAAATATATCCATAATGCTGATGATTCTATGGATTGAACCAATACCTCTATACGAGAAGCAACCCCATACCTTAACGTTCCCTCCACCGTGCTTCACAGTCTTCACCACGTATTTAGATTGAATTATTTTATTATCTGGACGTCGAATGTGTTTGCTTCCATCGTTTTTTCGATGTATGAAAACTTCGTAATGAAAACTTCGATTCGTCGCTAAGTAAAATGTTCATACATTGCTTGTTCCAATGCAACATGTTCCAAGGCGAACTCCAATTGGGTTTTTTATTATTTTTAGATAATAGTGTTTTTTTGTGACTGGTATTCGTCTAAATAACACACTTTCACATAATCTTCTTTGAATCTTCTTGTCGAAACATTCACGCCATCCAAATCTGCTTTTATACATGCAGCGTTCTTAAAAAGATCCGCGTAACTTATAGCAATGATTTTTTTCTCTATTCGTAAAGTAGTTTTTCTCGGTCTTACCGGTTTCGTCAGGTTCAATACGATCAAACGACAAAAACATTTTGAATAGTTCGCGAAACCACCGACTTAGAGAGAGAGCATTAGCACGTTTAGGAATGGAACATTACTTCCCACCACTTTTATAAGCTTGTTCCATTCGATTTTTGAGATCCACGGATATATAACGCCACGAGCCATATTGCAGCTTGTAATTGCAACCAATAAGGGATTTAAGAATGCGTCGATAAAAGTTACTGGATAGTTTTTTAAGAATTTTTGTGTCGCTCCTTTTTTTGGCGCATTATTCGGAGATAAAATAAAATTAATAAAAGTATAAAAATTATTCTGTATTTTAGAAGTTACTTACAATTATCATAAATCAACAAATATCATTTGTGACTCCACGTATGTCCGATACTGTAAGTTTACAAAATCGACTACAGATAAAATCAATAAAATTGAGAGTAATCGGTTTGTCTAAATACTTTTACGCCTATTGAAGGTTTCAAAATTCAGTGTGGATTATCTCTCATTATATTTAGCAACACAAGATTGTTGTCCCCAGGAATCGCAAATAAGAGGGGGTATAGAATGAAACGTCACATACTTTTTGATACCATTTGATCAATTTCTTCCCAGCCAGCGATTTCTTCATGTCTGCAAAGAAAAAGAAACCGGAGGAGGTCGCACAATAAAGTAGATTTAACCAGTTTTGCTTTTGTAACTGCGAACGAATGGGTGGGTGCGTTGTCTTAGTGAAACATCTCCTTTTTTGTCAAATGAGGGCGTTATTTTTATTATAACTCCTCGAGAATATACTCCTCGGTCCGCACCCTCATTCAAGTTGATTATTATCTTAAAAATCTCTCTAACCCCCTCACTCTGGGATCGGCCATTTCCTCAGTAGCGTCTTCAACAGGGCGTCCTGAGCGCGGACCGTCACTCGTAATGGCACTACCAGATCGAAACTCATATATGTGCGTATCTGCTTTAAAAGACCGTCAAAGCAAGAGTCTTACTATATAGAAAGGAAGCTATTTTTCAGAAATCAAGTTTCAACTTTGCGATTCCACCGCCATCGATCGATAAATTACCTATCTTTTCACTGTATCCTCGTGAATGGGTTTGCTCTCTTTTAACCCTTATAGTTTAATTCGTTTCAGGTTAAGCTTGAAGAAGATTAAAAGATAGCAGTGCACACAATCAATACTTTTATATATACAGAAAGTGGTTTCAAATTAATTATATCCATAGGGCATGAATTAGAAGCAACTTCAATTACGCAAATGAAGTAGTATCGAAATTAACGAGTAAAGTATCTGATCGGCTACAGGCTTCGAGTAATATTTCTGCGAGTGTACATTTTTCTACAATCATTCTTATAATTTGCACCACTATGAAAATTTACGGAAATAGATGTTTTATTGTCATATTTTGCTTTACTATTAAAAAAAGGGAAACGAGTTACGTGTCCACATAAAAAGTTTATGCCTCGACAGAATGCGTAGTTTACTCAATTTCATCGTGAGCATTTGATGATTTGCGATCACGTTAGTGGTGCTCATAAAATGTATCTTAATTGGTGGGAGAGATTTGCGTATATATCCCATACAATCACAGATTGGCGTTTGCTGGGATTCGTTTAGTTTGTCGTGATTCAATGTTTACCCCAATGCGACACCCCCTTCCTCGTGGGCTCCTAGCGGAAACGAAGGACTGGCAATTAGTCGTTTGGTGTGACCTGTCAAACGGAAAGAGTTGGACATCAACCCGATTTTCAGGTTCGGGCCCAGAGACAAACACTATGTTCATTGGGTTATCGAGGTCGATGCCAGAACAAGATGAGATTAATTAAAAAAAGGCACAATTTATTTGGGATGGCACTCCTGCCGGGTGGAAGACCGCGTAGAGATAACTAAATGCTACAAATGCCAGGGATTTGGCCATACCTCCAACAATTGCAATAATGAGACTGCTTGCGGGCACTGTGCCGGCAAGCATGACTCAAGGAACTGTCCCAACAAAGGCAAACCAGAACTGCACCAGTGCATCCTTTGTTTGAATGCTAAGCATTCGGACACTAAACACCGACCCAAGGACTCTAAATGCTTGGTGTTCAAGCGCAGAATGGAGACGTTTGTGGCTAATATCGACTTCGATGACAGCAATGAGTAGGAAGAACTATATAAGAATCGGACAACAGAATCTTCATCATAGCTATGCCGCAACCCTGGACTGCCTAACATCGGCGGTTGACAGGAACATTGATCTAGTACTACTCCAGGAGCCGTATGTATGGTCGAGGGGTGGTCAATACACACTTCCGGGACTGGGAAGATCGGGACTTGTGGCGGAACAGAGCTGTAAATTTAAAGCATGTATCGTCTTAATAAATCCCTTACTTTATGGTCTCAGGCTGTCCCAATTCACAGACGAGAATGTAGCTACTGCTAATATCTCAATAAAAAGCAGCAAGTTAATGGTCTGCAGTGCTTACTGGTCTCCGGCCAGGAATTTTGAGCTTCAGCTTCAACTCAATAAAATCAGACTCATCTCTGGTGCTTTTAGATTTAGCCCTATATTATGGGCGATCGATTCTAACGCACATCATCACATGTGGTACTCACATGATATTAATGAGAGAGGAGAGGTCTTGGCGGAATTTCTGGCAACGGAAGGCCTGAGTACATTCAATGTAAGCAAGAGCATCACAACCTTCAGTAGCCCTTTGGGGGACAGCAATATAGACTTGACTGTGGGGAATTATAAAACTATCAACAGAATAGACAATTGGGATATCCTGGAATATTCTCTGAGCGACCACAGACTGATCACCTTTCACTGGCTATTAAATTACGATATCGACCAAATAATTTGTAAATCTAGCTTAACTAGGATCGATGTCCGGAAAGCTATGGATATGGCAATTCCCGGATTGGCCGAAATTGAGAGATCAGTATGGGAACCATCAACGGCCCATATAGATTCGAGAATACGGCAGCTGGAGGATCTTCTCAGGAACATCACTGAAGCCGCAGTCCCGAAAAGAAGGGTCTATCCCTCGAAACCGATCTGGTGGAACGACCAGATCAACAATCTCAAGAAAGAATGTTTTAGGCTCAGAAGAACCTACCAAAGAGAGGTCAGTACGGAGGATCGAGCAAGGGGAAGGTCAAGCTACTTAGCAGCTGCGAAGAGGCTACGCTCTTCGGCTACGCGATTCGGCTAGATCCGTTATGAGCAAGGGTTGCCCCCAGGGCTCCAAATTGGGCCCTAATATTTGGAATCTGGTGGTGGACGACCTCTTGATTGAGTTTGACGTCCACCCAGACATGGAGATCATAGCGTTCGCGGACGATCTAGCGATAGTCGTAGGGGGCAACAGTCGGCCTGCTTTGGAACCACTAATGAACCGAGCATTAGCGGTGGTGGACTTATGGGCGAGAAAGAACAAGCTCGAGATTTCAACCGAAAAGTCCTGCTACCTCACGTTCGGAAGGAAGCTAACGAGGAACCCCACGGTGAAGATTGACCTCAAAAATATTAAAAGATCAAGTCATGTCAAATATTTAGGCATTCTGGTGGACGACAAGTTGTCGTTGACAGCTCACATCAAAAGCATCTGCGTCAAGGGCAAAACCTTATTTCAAACCCTGAAGAGATCGCTGAGCCGAGTCTATGCGGTTCCCACAGATTCATTGCGGACTATCTTCTATGGGGCGGTGATTCCGATACTATCATATGGGCTACAACTATTCGAGGATAGAATTTCCCACGCCAGGAACTTACACCAGCTTGAATCCCTGAGAGGGACCATTTCTCGAACCATACTGGGGGCTTATACCACTACGTCAACGGCGGCGGCTTCTGTTCTGGCAAAGATTCCTCCGATCAAGGATTTACTGTTCGAGATCTCTGATCTGAGAACCCACAGAAGAGGTGCACAGGTCAACAGGTATGAAAGGGTCATCCCTGGAATACCGAGTTTGCCCAAGAAAAGAATCAAGGAAGAACTTCGTAACAGAACTTTAAATAGGCGGCAAGAAAATTGGGTTTCTGGCTCGATTGGAAGAACGACCTTCGGCTTCGTTCCGGACATCATTGCGTTTCAGGGAGTGCACACGAACTTTAACAGGAAGAGCGTTCAACTGTTGACCGGACATGGGCAGTTCAGGTCGCATTACGTCAGAATCGGTAGATTGGACGATGCAAGATGTTTGGCATGTAACGAAACAGACGACCCGGAACACAGAATATTCAGATGTTCAACTTTCATCCAGCAACGGGAAGAACTCAGGAACCGTTTGGGACCAGGATGGCCTCTCCGGAAGGACCAATTGTTGGCGAAGCTTGCACAACTGGACGAGATCAGTCTGCTGGGAGGCTTCGTGGTGGAGAGACTGGAGTAATCCGGCTGTTAGAGGGATTTTGTTTTGTTTTTCATTATAGAAAAAAAAATTCAGTTCAGATCAGTTAGTTTGTATACTTTTTTTAAGCTAGAAAAATATAGTTAATTGTATATTCTTTGTTTTAGTCAGAAATTTATTTAATTCATTATATGTTAACTTAGTTCTCCTAAGATTTGTATTTTCGCTGGACGATATTGGATTGGCATTGCGTAGAGCTCAAAATTTTTAGAGCATATTAAACTCGAACATAGATTAGTTTTCAGGGGGCAATCAGGGAAGGTTATTGGTACTTCCCGGACCACGGTCCATCTTGTGGGATCCGCCCTCAACCTTTTTTGCTTAGCAGTACCAATCAAAGAATTGACAGCACCATTATCTGTCTTTAATAAATAAAGTAATAGCAGAACAAGAAGAAGCAAATTTTCTTTTAAGATTACCTCGTTCAAGGTGCGATCTCTTTGTCAAACCTTTAGCCGTAATACTGTCAATTAATAATTCATTAATTAATAAGCATAGACCAAGAGGGGCACCGTCTGTCCCCTTCAGGGCCAGACGGTGGATAGGGTTATGGTGTGGCCCCTTTGCTTCTTCTTCTTCTTCTTATCCTCCATATTTAATATAGGCAGAATGTTACGAGCAGTCATAACTGCTACGAACTTTACTACTATATTGCTAGCAAGGTCTGGGGAACGTCCAAATCATCGTCGGTGCAGACATATATCCGTCTGTTTCTCTCACTACTACTTTGTGTCTTATGCACGCCCGAGAATTGAGTATGCTTATAGACGTGCGTCAGTTTGCATATTTATATGTTTTTGTGTCACGTTTATTTACAGACATTTACGCACAACGGGCCGAGTAGTAGAAAAAGACATAGAGGCAGACGTTTGCTGTCTCACTTACCCCGTGATACCTCCACTAACAGATATTAGCAATATGGTAGTATTATATATATGGCTATTCCGACCTGCCATCAAAATGGCCAGTTGACATAGCCCCGATCGTCTCTCCCAATGCTTTTCTAGCGTTCATATTGAGCTCGGTTGATGACGGCTGAAAGGCTAGAAACCTGTTCCGAGAGATACCATGGCACATGGTGGCAGTTGGGTAGAAACGAGCGGTGATAACACGTGGAGTAAAGGGTGAAAGATTTCTGTAATGAATATGTGAGAATAATAATAATTTATTACGAATACAGAATACAAAGATAAGAACCAAATGACACGTCAGAGAAGCCGGTAGAGAGAACTTGGTAGATCGTTGAGTCTTCATTCAAGCTCAGTGTATAAATGTTGTCTTTTTTATTATGTGATTTATTAAACCTTTTCCTTTAAAATGCAATTAAAATGGTTGATTTTTTGACAGTAGTTTGTTAACAATCAAAGTAATTTGTAATGAGTCATACCTGCAATGTTCCAAAGGACTAAAATTAGACATTGATAGAATTCATGTTGAGAACAGCAACATGTGCCTGACATAAAAGCTTTAAGTTATAATGTACCTGGTCAAATGTGTGGAGTCAAAAGTGGAGAACAATGAAAATGAAATTACAACAGTGGAGTGAAGTAAAGAAAGTAGCCAGAAGTTAAAGGTTAAAGTTCAAAAAATAAACTTGAACCAGATTCCAGATTCGGTGTGAGTTTTACACCGTTGTTGTAACCACTAGCATAGGATTAATTTCTATCCAAATTTCAACATGTCGAAAACAGATGTTAGTAAAGCGAGCTATTTAAAACGAACCAGTCCCCATACTTTGTTTTAAATAACAACACTTCATCAAACATAGAATTTTCTATTTATTACAGAATAGTTATGTTAAAAAATGATAATGGAATTTTTATTGACGTTTAACTGCGTAATGTCCTGAATAAATTCATTTTGAGAATGAGACAGATAGAAAGACAGAAACAGACAGAACTTAAACAGGATACATTTATTGTGAGGTCAAATATTCGAGAACAAAACGGACAGATTTTTGTTTCCTGAACGCGCATGCACAGTTACCAATTACATCGATACGTTTAATTAAGGAGCGCACGATGAGGCATCCGTTTCGGTACAGAATCATTCGAACCACATCGCATATATATATTTTTTTCTCTTTCTATTTTTAGATAGATGTCAAGGATGCCAAACTGATGTTTTTATAAATAATCTACGTGATATGTTTCAAGTAATCTTGCGCTGCTCAAAAATAGACTAAAACAATGTCGGAAAATGTTTTTAATAAGATTAGTAAGCCGGTGAATATATTTCGATAGTCGTAGACCGACTTGGTGTTTCCGAGTTGTCTTGGAATTATTCAAATATGATTCCTGGCAATTTGTTTTCGATTCGAAGATGAATTATTAAAACTTGTTTAAGATCAGAACGTCGAAATATGCGAAAAACCGAAAAATAAAATATTCATTATGGATATAAACGTTTCAATGCTTTATAACTAAATTTAAGAGAATATTCCATTGCGCTATTTACATTTTTTACAGTTGTGATTTAAAATTAAACACTGAAAAGTTACTTTTAGCAACAGCATCCTTTTCATTATATGAATTGCTAAATTCTATGGGGAATGGAGTATCACTTCAACACGATTCCAGGGATCTTGAAATGAAGATTTTAAAGCAACTGCGCTATAAAAACATGCAGATTTCATGGTCTTCATTCATTCCATCTCATAACCATATTACTCCTGCGTGAAGATCACTAATTTTACACTGATCCTGTTTGTTTATGTTTCAGTTTTGTTCAGTCAAATTTTGATTAATTTTTTTCTGTACTGTTTTGCAATTTTTGCAGGTAAATGTCTTCCTTTTTTGTCTAGTGCATTGTGCCTTAATTCTTGTCTATCTACAGTACGTGTACCTTTCCACATAGTGAATTTTATTTAAAGATAATATGAGTACCAGAAAATATAAAAGGCCGTGATGCATTAAAAATTACTGAGGGTTGTTTCAATGATGTGCTATCAAAAACTAATTCGTAAGAATGAGGTTGGGAAGCAAAGGAGCTCAAACTAACTGTGGAGATAGATCAGTTTAATTTTAGCAACACGGCATTTGTGACCTTGTTAATAACCTCTGAATTGCTTAAAAAATCTATTTATTATTTACATCAGTCATTTGTCATTTTACCATAATTTTTGCCTAATATGTGTATAGTAGAGAATAAAAGGATTATTTAGTGACTGAACTATGCTTGACATAGGCTCCGAATTTCAGTTCTCAGCTACCAATTAGCCCCGGTCAGCATTCCCTTCGGTTCTCACTGATTTACGCTCAATTTTGTCGGATTTTATTCTTGCTTTTTTATATTTTGGCTCATTTCATGCACTACCAGCTCTTTGATTTCCTCAATTATAATTTAAGTAGTTCTAAGGCGTAAATTAACTCATAGTAGATGTACACCTATTATGGACAATTATAAGTAAATGTTGTTTAGAAATGCAGTTAATTTACGAAATTAATATATGAATGAAATGTACAATAGCAATATGAAATATAAAAAAATATATAATAACGAAAAGAAATGAAGAAACTAAAAATTGAAAAAAAAAGAAATGTAAAGCCTTAAAAATAGAAAATTTGCAAATTAGGAAACAATCATAAAAGAGCAAATAATGTATTAAAAATTGGACCAAAAATAGAAGAGATATATCCCCAATACTGCCTGAAATAACGAGCAGTTTCATGGAGAAGCATCTCAAGATTAAATCGTGAATAAAAGTATTGTTTTTATATTGGGAGAAAAACTCGCAAATTTGAATTAAATGCAGGATAAAGAAAAAGTCACGAAAAATTAACACAAATTGAGGGAAATTATCGATATACACGTCCTTATTATTCACGAACTTGATCAATTCTTCTATTGAAATCTAAATCGATGTGAAAACCTAAACTCGAAGAAATTTACCACTAAACAGCAAATAAAGTTTTTTAAACTTTCACACGCGGCTTTGGCTAATCATGGTTAGCATCATCAGAAGATGATTCAAAATAAGTCTAAAACTATGTTCTATTTATATAACAAGCGTACTTAATGAAGCGTGTAAAAATCATAAACCGTGAAGTTAACTAAGCGTTGGATTAGCAATTCAAAAAGTAAACTGAATGGAATTGATCATTTATGCCGTTTCATGATTTTCTTACATTTTGATATTTATTTAAATGCCTTCGAAAGCTTCCAAAGCACTATTATTCTAATGACCACTTCTTGAAAAAGTGGGCATGAAAGTCTACAAATCATAACATAAATTAAGAGAAGTCCTGGGTATTTAAAGGTAAAGTATCAAACCAAAATGAAAATCTGAGTTAATCAAATCTGAGTAAATCAAATCTGAGTAAATTAAAATGCAGAAAAGAGCAAAATAGGACAAAGGACCTATTCCATTCAGTAAACTTTTTGAATTAATAATTTAACTTTTAGTTAACTTTACGGTTTATGATTTTTACACGATTCAGTATGTATGGTTAATAATAAGTAGAACATATTTCAGTTTTGGAATAAAATTGAATCAACTTTTGATGATGTTAAAATAGTTAACGAAATGTGAGTCAAAAAGTAAAAAAAAAGTGATTTGGTGTTTATTGGTAAATCTTAGCATCATCGAGTTTACTGAACGAAGCAACTAAATGGAGATCGCCAAATCGCGCACGGCCTAAGAAGAAGGTATTGTTCCGCAAACAGCGGCATAGATCTCGAAGAGGCATAGATCTCGATGGAACGGGATTGAAAAGGACTATCCATCGTGTGTCCCTTATAGGCATATCGACCCTTATAGACATATGGAACTGACCTGATGAAATGTATAGTTTCTGAAACTGCATTTGTTGATTCTTCTGATGTACCGTATAAAACAAAGATTGTAGAAGTATAACCACTTAAAAATTATATCTTAACTATTATTATTCGATATCGATAGACTAGTTTTATCCGCATACATTGAAAAGCCAAATTAGTTACTTTGATAGTTCTTGCTTTATTCAATCGGTAAATATCATAACAAAAATAATGAATTTTCACTTCAAGTTTATCTAACTGGGCAATTTTTGTTAATATAACCTAAATTCTCGATTGATTAAAAAATATTATATATCGAAAAACTGTAAAGCAGCTGAACATCACAGACATACGTAATGTAATGACACATGGGTTAAAAATGATTCTAAAAATATCTAACTGACACGTTGATGTCTAATTTAGATTACTAATTATGAACTGATTCATTTTTATTTGTGATTTGTTGAAATTTTAACAATTTACATATTTCTAATTCTTGCTAATTGTAGAAACATTGTGCTGCAGAGCAGCGGGGATTAATTAAAAAATACCAAGCTATAGAAGAAAATGTTTGTAACCAACATTTTGTTTTTCAAATAACACCAAAGATAAAAATCGCATGCTGTTACATTTGCCGATCTTGGTGGCCAAGGAATGTCCTCATATCTGCAGATGGCCTAATTGACAGACAATTGGCTAATGGTATTTATACATATACCTCAATATATACAGAAATTGTGAATACGTTTTTTATTTTTGTCTAAATGAGACGAGAATTGACGACAAAAATGAATTCGGTTAACGAGATATTGGTCTTTCAATGTATGCATTACCGGAATGTTGGGTAGAGACTAAGTGGAATTTTAAATCTTGATTGAAAATGCGTCATAAACTCGTGTTCACAATGTCCCATAAAATTACACAATCACGAGCAGAGAGACAAACATGGATTACGTCAATCAGCGATTCTAATACTCTTTATGTTTATAGTGCATGCACTGTACTGTTCTTTCCTTACCTGAAGGCTTTTTATTCAGTGTAGTACGAGTGTCTTCAAAGTTTTTAACACATGCTTTGATAGCATGACCAGGCGGTATCATATCATTACGGTTAACATTGAATTGACAACAAAAAAGACCGCTAAACTGTTACAGTACGATCATTGTTTATGTAACATGTTTTAATGACAAACGTACGTAGTATTCCATTTCACTGATTCCACGATTACCAATGCCATGATGCTGCAACTACAGTAAAGGTAGTTGCTTTAACACTACCCTAGATGCACAGGAAATTTCACATAGAAAATGTTTTCAAACGTTCTAATACATCAATGAAATGTCCACATACCATATGTTGAAGATTTATTTTATAACTTTACAAATTAAATGCTGATCGGTTGGGAAGCAATTTTTTTTCTGTATAGACAAGTTGTTTTTTTCTCTAGAGCTTGTAATCCATCAATGGAAACAGTTATTGTAAAGCCTATTGCATAATGCGTATAAGTTGACTGGATGAAACTTGACTTAATTAGTAGGGCCATTTCTGAATGAATATAGACATTAAGTAATAATACATTTAAATATTTAGCACCAGAAATATTAAGACGCTAGCATTTTTGGTTCATCCCCAATGACATAAGACGTGATAGTATTTTGATTTTTCAAATGATTCAGACCTTTCATAACAGTGAGGCAATGAACTATAGAAATGTTTTAATGATCTCTTAGATTTCGTGATGGGTGCTTTGAAGACGATCCTTTGTTAAGCCCATCAATTAGAGTTCGAATTGAAGTTACATTTCTAAAAAAAAGTCTGACATTTTTTAAAATGATCAGCGTGTGCTTAATCCTAAATCCGCTGTACCTTACATTTTAACGAAAATGTTCTCTTGCCTAAAAAAGAATTATAGTGTCCAATCCCCCATATTCGCCTGATTTGGATTGTGTGATTTCTGATTATTCCCAAAAGTTAAATCGACCATCAATGAAAAGAGTGTTGGCACAATTTTGGACACACGCCAAGCTTAGACCACGACTTTAGAGACAATTTCATGAATCGATTACCAAGAGTACTTAACTTACTAGCGAACAAAAAAAAAACTCTTTACTGAAAGACCTTATAATAGCGTTGTATAAAGTCTGCCGTGAGAGAGACCCTAAATAAAGCTCATAACATCTGTAAGTTTTTTGTCTGTATCCTTTAAAACATGTTTAATTGCCATTACCATGCAGTTTCTTGGCGCATTCATCAGTTAAGAAAAGGTTTTGTTGCCATTAAAATTAAAAAGTAATTGTATCATGACTGCTTGTAGTTCGGCGACTCAGACGCTGAAATGCAGCGTCGCTTGTTGTGGTTAGTACTTGAATGGGTGAGCCCTTCGAGAAGAGATCAGATTTGGGAAAAAATGTAAAATCCGACAAGGAAGTTCCCCTCAGTAACGCCTCATTACGCTTAAGAGGTATTCTACATTGGTCATTCGCCAGTCGGTAGGGTTCTCGAGATACTTAAAGTTAGGCAAAAAACCAAGGGTTGATAGGCCGAGGCGAGTGCTGACTGGAGTTAAGTAATAGCTGGTGACCGTGGTTCGAACCCCACGTTAAGTTGCTGGGTTGCTGATGCGCCCCTAATCCTAAATCTATACTTTTACTTTAAGTTAGTTTTCCGAATTCAGTTATTTCACTTAAATATTTGAAATGTGAGTTAAACAGCCTTTTTTTCACATAAAGATGCAATACAAATAAATTTTAAGTGTACTTGCAACGTAACTTTATATTTATTAATACACTCAACAGATGGTTCATAGTCTGATAACACTGTAATAGCCATTTGCAATATTTTACGCCTCATAAAAGACTCCTGATGGCCTAATACTCTTTTGGTGTTAATCTTGCTGCAAATATTTTTTCAGAAACTCTCCATTAAATTGACAACGGAATTTTAAACATGCTACTTAAATATTAACAGTATTAGTATTATCAAAATTAATTAAACCCACTGCACGTACAATGTATTACCAAAGAAAGTTGTAGACAATATTTCATTTATTTAACCTCTAAAACAGCATTAATGACGTTATATGCATATATTTCAAATGATTTTAAACGATATGAGGGAAAATACCTAAAAACTACCATAAAAAATGTTAGTTTTTGCCTACCCTGAGCTAATCAAAAAATAAATAAAAGATAAAAGACGCCCAGCAAAAAACAGCAAATTGTTCACACTGAAATACTTCTCAACCTCATGATTCTTCCCTCAAAGCCACGATTCCCATAAGGAGACGCAACATAAATCAGCCATCATCGTAAGCTATTAACTATTAACTGACGAATCTCTTTTATGCTGTACATCATTATACTAAAATTCACAACATCGGTGTGAGGACATTAATTTGACCAAGTTTGATTCGTATTAAGCAGTTTATAAAACAAAATGTTTTTGAGTAATTTAATTGGTGATCTTTTACGCATCATCTAATCTTTAAAAATACCATTTCAAAGAAAAATTAGTATTTTCGGAACATTTTATGAATATATACTTTTTATAAAAAAAATACATTCTATATTGTTTAATAAAAAAATACATTCAATATTGTTTAATAAAAAAAAACATTCTATATTGTTTAATAAAAAAAATACTTGCTTATTTATCAATATTTATTTTATTAGTTTTAATTTAAATAGATCCCCTAAAAAATCCTATCCACAAAATACTCTTCAAATTATTTGACTTTGCTTTTAGGGCTCCAATGCCTTCCCCACACTTGAGTCATATCTGAAATTTAACCAAAAATGCGTGTATAAGAGACAAATCTGGATTTATTTAGCCAACATTATCACCTAAACGTCCGATATCATCTAAGTAATACTTATTATCAATTTATCCATCGGAAAAGAAAACACTCGAGCATGATCTTTATTTTTAGACGACTTTAGCGTAGTTGCTACCATTAAATTTCGGTTGCTCTTCGAAGCGCCATTCCAAATTTTGTAATTGGTTTATATATCATACTCCTAAACCTATGTCACGTCACGTTTTACTAGGCGTTTCATGAAGGTTGGATCACTTGAACACGAAGCACGTGCGCGTTTCATGACAAAACATGTTCTCTTGGATACAAACGACGATAACAAGTACAATTTTCTCGATATTTACATCAGTAGTCGACTTTGAATACTTTATACCATTCATACGTTTGCGTTCGCGACAGATATCACTCAATAAAAGCTTTTTGTAACACTGTTAATGATTCGGAACAAGAAAGTTCATTGCCAACATAAAATTTAAGACTAATTCATCCATTATGAAAATCCTAACACATTCTTGAACTTGACTGATGTAAACAGCTGCTGTAAATAAACTGATTGATAAATCGTACCCAACATATGGGTGGCGAATGGGTGCAGTTCAGTTAATTTATATTCAATTTTTTTTTCAGTACCTTAATTGCAGAATTTTACGTAGGGTCATTCAACAATCCTTTTTTATCAGTTAATCTAGAACAATTGATACCTATAATTATTTGTCCTGATATTTGGATAATAACAGTTATAGTTTTTGAATAGTATCCGTCCCACAACTTTCAGATAGTCAGTCCGATCACTTCAAGTTCCTAATGAGATATTAATATATTCATCATGCGTCCAGAGGCGTCTGTCCGATTCACCGGCTTTGCAGTTAAGACAGTACTTCCATAATTTCTACCTCAATCTTACAAAGGCTTTCGACAAACTATAACATGACAGACTTATCTATAAGATCCTCAAAAAAGAGTGTCCTTGGGCTTTAACCATACTCATTAATACCACCTGGAGGAAAAAACGTTAAAAGTAAATTATGCCAGCCCTTTCTAGAAAAACGTTCCATAAGCCAAAGAAATATATCCAGTGACCATATATCTCCAGTGACATATACTTTATCACATTCCATCGTACGCCGGCGATTCGCAAGAAATCCTGTTACAGTTTAATAATGCTATTCCAGTTACCACTTAACCGACACATTTCTGGCGCCTGCAGGCGCGTAATATTAATCAGAAAACATCACATAGTTGACGAAGTTAAAGTGCAGGTAAAAAAGAATTACCGAACCTTGGTAGCAAAAAACTTTTTAAAGCTTTCAATTTAACATATCATTCAAAAGGTTCCTCAAATGTAGAATTCAATTCAAATTAAGATTAGATCAAGCAAAGTTTCCTAAAAAATCGTGAATTCAACTTTTGTGAGATCTGTTATACTATACGGTTCCCAAATGTAGTCTATATTTGTTTCAATCACATCTTTCCAAAATACGTTTAAAACAAAATTGTGCTTATGCTTCTTTATGTCTCAGTATTTTGAAATCATCTCAACCGAGTAATTTTAGAGTTCTTCGCTGATCAAAAACCCCCTTGATCCGAAAAAACTTCTTATGCTAGCCACGGGATAAAAATCTGGCAACATCTTGGGTCAACTATCAGACCCTCAACCCTCTAGTCGTCAGCGCTGCTTCGAGGTGAAAATTCAATATAAGCAAGGGATGGAAGGGCCAGTTTGAAAACCTGAATAAAAATAGATACATATTTTAACAAACTGGTGACTGTTCACAAAGAAGAAAGCTGGTTTAACAGTATAGTAAAAGATAACTACACAAGCTTCGAATTAAAGTTTTCTTGTAAAGGAAAACTTTTTTATCAATTTAATCAATAACGCCTATATTGAAAGACCCTGTACAACATATTTACTGAACCCTGCGTTAGGACTTAGGGTAGGTATTATAGTGGTATAATTACTATTAGAATGAGTTTATTTTTTTGTGACTTGAACAAAACATGGTGTGTTTTATATAGAGTTTAATCTAATTCAAAAACGTTCAAGACTGATTAAACGAAAAGGTCTTATTTTGCAGCATGACAAGGCAAAACCTCATTGTGAATCACTAGAATCACCCAAGAAAAATTCAACGACTTAGGCTGGGAAGTACCTCCTCACCCACCATATTCTTTTGATGCTGCACCGTAAGATTACCATCTTTAAAACATGTGGAACATTTTCAACGTGGAAAAAAATTGCCTACTACAACAGCCTTCAAAATTTCATTTTTAAGGAAATAAAAAGTTTGTCAGAGAGATGGGTGATGATTGTCAATAACAATAGATACTATATATTAGATTCACGGGCGTAGCCAGGGGGGGGGGGGGGGATTTTGGGGGTTCAACACCCCCCCCCCCCCGAAATAAGCCAAATATTACCTAATATTATACCGAAAAAATACGAGGAGTAAAGAGAGTTAAATTATTACATTTGAATTGAATATATATCCGAACTAGTGGACGTTGCGCACAGTAACGCCATCTCTTGTCGATTAGTATATTTTTGTTGTTTTATTTACTTCAAACTAAACCCCCCCAAAACTAAATCCTGGCTACGCCTGTGATTAGATTAAAACTGTACTAAATCTTACATGAAAAAAAAAATTGTAAAGTCGCAAAACACCACATTACTTATGTGTATTTCTAATATTTTTTCTGGGGATTAATTTATGAATGTCTAGTAATAATCACACAGTAAACTGGCATTTCGTTTATATTGATATCGATTTTCAATTTCAGAAATATCATGGTGGAAGTAATAACTGACCTTAAAGAATGCTAGAAGTTTTGACTGTGATTTCGATAGTTTTAAATTTCGTTAACTAAATCGATAAGTTGATGCTGTAAAATCAGATGCAGCTCTGTTGAAGATCCTAGAACATCAAGTAAAGGATTGATTCCATGGAGAAATTCTGTATGATCACTTGAAGAATCAGGGGATTCAGATTTTTCTTCATTCAGATTCCAAGATTCTGATGGAACAGGAACTATATTCGACGCAAACCTGATAGTAAATTAGCATACTGCACAGTATATTTAGATTTTGCTCCAATACCTGTTGTATTTCTTTCGGTTCTCTCATTCATCAACCAACCTGATCACAATGTTAGATAAGTTTTACAACATATATGAGAGGGCCATGCTTTGTCTCGCTCTCTAACTTTAACCCCGAAATTAAGTTCGTAAACCTTTTGTATTTTTTAGTGTGCCCGAACTTTCAATTCAAATAAAACAACAACCAAATTAGATCTTTGAAACTATTTATTGTATGTGAAATATCATTCAATGGCATTAACGTTTGTAAACAATATCGAACAAATGTCCACTGCGGCTACCTCTGACAAAGCGCATTTTGTCAATTCTCGAATTTTCGACTACTTTTTCAAGCGATTGGGGCCTTATGTCCGCAATTCCCGAGTTATGTTGCCTTCCAAAGCGTTAATAGTTGCTGGTTTATCGACATAGATCAAAGATTTAATATAATCTCAAAGAAAATAATCTAAAGGCCTTAAATCACACGAGCTTGGTGGCCAATTAACAGGTTCATTCTTGTCGATCCCAGGTAATTTTCTCACTGAATTGTTCCATCAATAAATTGATTGTTGCGCTGGTTGTATGACATATGGAGCCGTTCTGTTGGCTTCAGTTGTAATCACTGAACATCGCTGTGTAACGATCCCCATTAACGAATTGATAAATTTGAATCTTCATTAACACTGCCAGCAACAGCGGCGATATTTTTTTCGGAACGCACAGTTTTTTGTTTTGTTTTTATTGTAATATCGAGCAGCGTGAAATGCGTTCGGAATTTGTCGATAATTCGGCGATTATGCGTACCATAAAATTTACGATAAGTTTGGCGCACAGAACACTGATTTTGATAACAAATTTGGACAATTTGCAATCGTTGCTCTGATGATAAACATTCCATGGTGATTTGCCAAACATTTGATGTGCCATGAGGATTGCCAGGATAATTTGACAGCGACCCCTATCGGAAATTCGAACACACTAAAAAATCACCCTTTAAAAACAAGGTGAAATTACGTTTTTGCAATTTAAAGATAAGCTTTCCGCTATGATTTAATCTCATCTCTCTAGATTAAATCATCTCCTGATGATGCTAACATGGTCTCTCTAGATTAAATCATCTCCTGATGATGCTAACATGGTGAGCGAAACGTGCGCCGAGCAGTTCAAAAAAGCGTTTTGGTGTTCAGTGGTAAATCTCTTCAAGTTTACGAGGTATTGTATTTAAAATTAATCAAAATTTAATTCAAATTGATTTAAACTGTCTAAATTTAAAACCAAATCAAAAACATAAAACTCAAAAAACTTACCACTCACTATATAGAAAATATTACGCATTCGGAAGCCGATAGCCTACTAATGAACGTAATCTGTATTGAAAGTATACTTTGTAGATTTAATAAACAGGTCTTAACCAGTTATGTTCGTCACTGCTCACTGCAGATACGCGCCTTGATTTGATGAAACTACGACATATATGCAAAATATTAATTTGCATATTACAGAAAATCTGCGGGTGATAGAAAAATGATTACAGATTTGTTTTCAACATATGAAATTACACCATAAACACCCAAAAATTGCTATGCCACTAATAGTGTATTTACAGTGTTATCTGTTTCGATGGCTCCAAAATTCTGCGAATATATATGCAAGGTGCATCGTGGAACTTGCATAAAGAGATTAAATAAAAAATAAAAACATATATTTGAAAACATTTTTTAAAGGAAAGGAAAAGGCAATGTTAATCCAGATTGTGTGAGACGGATTACTAAATTAAATTTTTCTGGGTACTAATAAACTGTTACTGTCATAAAATTGAGTAACGAGTTAAAAAATTATTTAAATGAAGACAGAGAAATTATCGAAATACTATTCTAGCTTCAAAAAGTCAGTGTTTGCTGTCGCTTATGATTCGAAGGAATAATTGACCTGTGGTTTTTCGAAGTTTGATCATTAGCCTCAAAAGGTTTCAATAAAAAGGATCCTGAATATGATTTTTTAAAAATGCAATACATTTTTTCTCTGCACATACAGTAGGCAAAGACAGTATTTACAAAACTTGATTTTTAGTCACGGCGAATCATGGCGAAATTATCCAATTTTTTGTAAATATATCAAGAAGGTACACGACATGAAAATAAAGTTGTTTTATTCAATACGAGGGTTGCTTTTTATGTATCCGGAATAATAAATAAAAATAAATATTTATCCTTGAAAGGGGTTTTATTGTTTTTCAAATTATTCTCACTGATCTTTGATAGACTTTTGCTTACGTTTGATCCAATTTTCATAGCACTTTTTCCATTCCAATTGAGGTATCTCTAAAACATGCATTTTGAACGCATCAACTTCTTCTGGTGTCGAAAACCGTTGACCTCGTTCTTCACGGATGGGAACAAAAATAAATCATTGGGTGCCAAATCAGGACAGTACGGTGGATGAACTATCATTTCGATGTTTTGGCCGGTCAGATATCAAGTTGTTCGGTCGTTGTTCAATGTGTGACAGCTCGCGTTGTCATGGTGAAGAATGATCCTGTGTCGCTGGTTGTTTTTTCTAATTCCTTCAAAGTTTCTTGCCAAACAAATGGTTGTGTACCATTCAGAATTGACCGTTCGACGATTCTCTAGTGGCAATATAGCCACATGCCCATTTATCCCAAAAAAAGGCGACCATTTGCTTCGTAGTGCTTCTTATGCCAACAAATTTTGTTGGTTTTGGATCATTTTGAAAGACCTATACAGTCGACTGCTGTTTACTTTCGGGTTCATACGCATAAATCCAAGATTTGTTACCTGTGTAGATGTTATACATGGCTTTTGACGCACCACGATTGTATTTTTTGAGTATTTCTTTACACCAACCGACACGAACGTTTTTATGAGCGATTGTCAAAGTATGCGGAATTCAACGCGTACATATCTTTTTCATGGCTAAATGTTCATGTAAAATCTTATGTATGCTTGTTATACTAATGCCCAGAGATGTCTCAATCTCACGGTATATCACATGACGATCTTGCTTTATCAGTGCTCGCACAGTATCGATGTTTTCTGGTACAACAACCGATTTTGGACAATCTTCTTTAAATTCGTGCGTATGCGAACAACGGTCACGACTGAATTCACTAAACCAGTGATATACAGTGGTTTTAGATGTGCTTCGTCGCCAAAAGTCGAAGTGAGTTGATCGATGCACTGTTATTGAGATAATCCACGTCGGAAGTCGTAGTGAATCAACGCACGAAAATGCGCACGAGTTAATTCCATTTTTATGTTGAGATGAAATTTTCAAGTCGCTAAACAACATAAATAGCGTCCGTATGACAAAAGGTTCTGAATACATATACAGTCAACAATGTCAAACTTTACGATGTATATGTCAGATGGCGTCTAGCAACACCATTGTTGCCAATTCCGGATACATAAATAGCAATCATCGTATTGATTACAAAAATATTATACCAAACAATGTTATTTTGAACTGCAAAGAAAGTATTTATACACTTGGCATATAGCAATATAAACAGAGGCACTGTGAGGAGGATTAGTGTGGGCTATTGTACTTAATGCATGTCAATTTTTTCAGTTTATAGTTAGACTTCAGTTTAGCAAATGACTTTAATTTGTGTGTTGGAAATGGCTTCAAAGCGAAAAGAGGTTTGTGTGGGAGTGAGAGGGGCATTGTACCATGCCAGAAAGAGTTATAGAGAAATTGAAAGACAACTTAATTTATTATTTTCTACAGTAGGGACGGGAACAATTGAAAACAAACCCCGATCAGGTCGTACTCGAAACTTCAGTGTAAGGGAGCGACGGAAAATTGCCAAAGACGCCTTAGAAAACCTACACAGAGCGCCCAACAGTTTGTTAACGACTTTGATACATCATCGGGGAAGAAGGTCACATCTCAGGTAATAAGAAACGTTCTTCATGAGAAAGGTTCGAAGTAGGCGATCTGTAAAGAAGCCCTTACTCAATGAAATTATTAGACGAAAAAGATTAGAGTTCACAAAAAAATATAACGAGAAATCGCTAGATTTTTGGAAGGAAATGATTTTTTCTGACGAGAGCAAACGTTAAAGTTTTAAGCCAGCCAACATTTTAACATTATGGTAGAAAAAGAATATTAGGCTTAATGGGGAGAACATACGAAACACAGTTAAGCACGGTGGTGGAAATGTTGTAGATTCGGGATGCAGGTCTTACAATGGAATAGTAAATATTTACTTCATAAATGGTAACATAACAGCCTGGTCCTGTGTGGAAGTGTTGCGAGGTAACCAGCGAACCAGTGCCGTAAAATTAGGACTGGAAGAGATTTTCTATTTTTAAAAGGATGACGATCCTAAACATAGAGTTAACATAACCAAGGAGTGGCTCCTCCATAATGCACTTACAAGGTTTCCCGCACCAAACCAGTCATCGGACCTTAATTTCAAAGAAAATTTTTAACACGTTCTAGGCAGAAAAATCTGTGGAGCCACAATTAAGAGCAAGGAGCATCTAAAATTTGGGCGCATGGAATGGTTTACTCACAGATATTACAAAAAAATAAATGGAATCAATGTTTAGACGTTTAGAAGCTGTCATTCGTGCTAATAGGATGAACACAGAATGTTAAATAAATTAGGTGCTAATGGAAATTGCTTTTTATAAAAATTACTTCTATACTTAGCGGTGTGCAAATTTTTGCTTGTGATTTCAAAGATGTTTTTACTTAATTGATATTTTCAAATTGTGATTCTATGTTTTGTCACTTCTTGTTTACAAATATTTTTTCTTAATTTTCCACATTTATTTGCAGTATTATGTATTTCTACAAATAATAATCGAAAAGTCCAAACAAGCAAGTGGTATAAAGTAGACGGTAAACAATGAAATTAATTAATTTCACACATGATTTTGCCTGGAATATTCAATTTAAATTAGGATACACTGACCTGGCACCATCTATACGGTTAATTTAACTTATATAATAGCAAAATATCTTAGAATCAAATGGATAACCAATTAATACTTGTCTATTTATCAATAAGACTTAGGCGAACACAAACATACATTCTACAGATGAATAGAAACAAAAATCAATTTTATTTTAATTTTCATTAATAATGTAAAACAAATTTATATTCCAAACAACACTTTAACTGTATTCAGTCATCCTAGTTGTGTGTTTCAATTAAAACGAAAGCCATATGGAAATTATTAAAATCAATAGGATAATAGCTACTTCCAAGACGACGGTAATTTCGTATTTTATGGAAAAATAATCGGAGAGAAAGAGACAAAATGAAAACCTTATCACCGTGTCGATTACACGTAAATAGTCGCCGGTGCAGTCCGTGTATTTTCTGTCGGTTGAAACCAAGCAGCAAATATGAAAATTTTCAAGTGAACATTTTTAGATTGGTTAGTAGAAAGGCGGTGTAAGAGAAATACTCGGTCGATTTTTCGACATGTTGCGGTATCGAACCGAGTCGTCGGGGGACGCGCCTTTTTACGTGTTGGCAACGTTAATCTAAAGGCAACACTGCTTAATACGCTCGCCACGGTCAATTACAACTGGATTATTATTTCACTGCTGTTTTTATTATTATTTATTTATTTTTTTACCTTATATGTAACGTTATTTTTTTTTATTGCAATGAAATGTTACTGCAATCTGTTTTTCTGCCACAAATTAGATTTTTACACATATTTCCGATGTAATTTATTTGTATTTTCTGATTAAAATTGATGACAAATTTAACCAATAATGTGGTACAACGAGGGAAAAAATATTTGAATAAACCGATTTTTTTAATGTCACATTTGCATTTTTTAATGTTACACTAATACAAACTACTAGAATATAAAGTTCAACAAATAATAATTGATTAATTTGTCCGTTAGTTTGTGGTAGTTAATTTTTCAAATTAAATAAAACGATAAAACAAATTTTTACTTTGTTATTTATCACTTATTTGGTATGGTGACCAATTTTTGAAGTTTTGACAAATTTTGAATAAGTGATAAATAATAAAGTAAAAATATGTTTTATTTAATTTCAACACATAATGGTTTATGAAATAACTAAAACAGTTGCCAAAAATGGTAAAAAAACTCAATACTTTGTACTTTATTAATCTATCTACAACAATTTGTAACCGTCTTGGAACTGATTCAAGTTTTTGTAATGTATTTGTTAGTATTCTAGTATTTGTCCATTCTGAGAGTAATACAGTTTTTAAAGAATTTATACTTGCATAAAATAGGGTCATACATGTATGTTTTATCAATCTAGAGAAAGGCCGGACAAGAGGGGAAGATATTTGAAAAGAAATGTAAAAACGAAAAAGATATAAGGACGTTAAAAATAATAAAGAATATGTATAAAGATAACGCAAATGTAATAAGAATAATGAAGAATCAAAATATTATATAAAAATAGGAGTAAAACAAGGATGTGTATTGAGCTTTCTACTATTTTGAATAGTCCTAGATTGGACAAAAGAAGCGAACAAAGTGATGAGAATCTTAAAGTTGGGATATTGGAAAATGAAAGAAACACGATTGGGGAAATTGATATTCGTATACGATATGGTAATAGCTGACTAAGAAAAATATTTTAAACCATAATATAGAAGTATTAGATAGAGCCTTAGCAACAATAAATATAACAATAAATGCAAATGCAAATAAAATAAAAAGTATGATTATATCAAGAGCATAAAAAATACACAAAATAAGATTGAAAGACAAAGAAATACAACAGGCGAAAAAGGTAAAGGTAAAGTGTTAGGGTTAGAGGCGCATCAGCAACTAGGCTATTTAGCGACTGGACCTACAGATTAACGTGGGTTCTGAATCACGGTCATCAGCTTCCGACAAACCCAGGCCAGCACCCCCCTCGGGCTATGAACCCCATAAGTCTATCAGAAAACTTACCGACTGGCGAGTGACCAACGTAGAACACTTCTCAGAAGGCATCCGGCCTTACCCAGCCTTTAACTGGCGTTACTGAGGGGTAATTCGTAGTCAGATTTTACACTCTTGCCTAGAAACAATAACAATCATTTAGGAAGTAAACAGACAGAAGAAAGAAAAACAACCATCCGAGCGCTGGAATCGAACCAACTACCGTTTCAGTGCGGTTTCGGCAAAGCAGCGGCAGGCCGCTGCTCTTATCGTCCGCACCAACGCGACCGGTACAACAGGTGAAAAATATAAGAATTTGGGATCGATAATTTAAAGTGATGGCAAAATAGAAAAATAAATAAATGAAAGAATTGGAAATGCAGATAAAATTTTCAGTATGATGACGAACATATTTTTAAACAAGAGATAAATAAATACCAAATAATATAATAACAGAAAGTACAAAAAAAGTATACCAACGATATTACATAGTAGTAAGACATGTACATTAGCCGAAAAACATAAGACATGCTATTTTTACGTAAGATCGAAAATAGAACAAGAACAGACAGAACAAGAAATGAAATATACAAACAGAACCTACCAATAAAGTCAATAAATAAAAAATTGATATAGGGACAACTTAGATGGCTTGGACAGATGTGTAAAATGCAAGATACAGGCTAACGAAGGCAGTGTACGAAACGAAAACAACCCTGAAAATTATAGAAGAAGACCGAGAAAAAGGTGTATTGAAGAAGAAGCAAAAAGTAGAAGAATAAAGTGGGAAGGTATTAAGCAGATGACACATAGGAAAGTAGAAATAAAAAGCCTTACATCCGAAGGGAAAAAAGCATAGGAAAAATAAAATAAAATATATTTGCACACTTGGTTTTTATCACTTTTTGATCCACTAAATACCATGAGTTCTCAATCGGATTAATATCAGGTGATTAGGGATGTCTATGTACGGTTATCGGAACCAAGAAAAAATAAAAATGACTAATTTTCATAAATCTAAAGGGTAATTTACGTACTTTGAAGTGAATTAGAGTTCTTTTTCGTCTATTTGTCTGACTGATGAAGGATTTCCTTCGATGAAGGACTCCTCTTCGATCTATGTCCAAAATTATGTAAATCATTTTCTACACTTCTAGGCGTGATGTTTATTCCAGAACAAGAAACAATATCATTGGTTATTAAGCCAATTGTTATAACGGAATTTCATATTTTTCTCTGAATTCTACCTGCCACTGTTTTTTTCTCGCCACTATTATTATAACATTAACAATCAACACTCACTTTATAACTGGTTAAGATGGATTAAATTTGTTTGTTTTTTCTCTAAAGCGAATTAAATCAGCAAAACCAAATCGGTTCAAATATTTTTTCCCATGAAAAGTGCGCTATTAACTAGTTTTTAAGTGACTGTATATTCTCATTTAATTACGGTGTAATTTTGATGACTGATTGATTTTAATTTGAAAATTATGTGCCGTTTGTATTAATATAACGTTACAAAATTTAATGTAGGTGAACAAATGAAAATTAAGAAAAGTCTGTTTATTCTGATACTTTTTCTTTCCGTTTGTAAATAGTAAGACCAGGTGCAAATCTGCACCAGGATAAATGGTACTTCCCGCACATACATCATGATACTGAATAATTATTACGGATAGGTATTGTATTTGTAATACTGTCCATGATTTTAGTAAGTAGCAACAAGCAATAGACGAAAAAAATGCGAAACAGCTTGTTATAGTTGGAAATTTTGTTTTGAAATAATTTGTTTGTGAAATTTAATATTAAGAAAAAGTTAAGCCAGTTGTAGATTTAATCGTTATATTATGACAGATGTTGAAGATAAAAAACGAAACTGCCCATCCACGTGCGATTAGAATAAACGGTTCATGTTGCAAATTGTTACAGAATGTTGCGTTAATTATAAGGAATCATGTTTCATTTGGACGATGTAAATAATTTTAAAAACTTAAACAGCATTCTAGCAAAATGAACATAATATTCATCGAAGAAAAATTAATCATTTCTGAAAATAGTTTTAACCCGCAAAATGGTAGTTTATATACCATTTTCATTCATAAAATAAATCTCATACATTTCTTTGCCGTAAATGTCTATCGAAAAAATTGAAAATATTAAGCTGTGCTACATATTAAGTGCTACAGCCCGTGAGTAAGCCTTGACCTCCTCTAACTTTCACCTCCACCGGAGGTCACAAGCAGCCCCTTCCCAGTTTTTGATGTGCAGTCGTTCTTCAACATCTCTTCTTACATTGTGATTTTGGTTTCCTTCTTTTTCTGTTACCACCTATTCGCCCCACTATAATTTTCCTTGGTATTAGGTTATCTAGCATCCTCGCCATGTGTCCCACCAATCTGACTAGCTAAATCTTCACATAGTCTTCAATATCTAGATCTTTGAACAATGTGCTTGAGTTCGAAGTTATATCTGACGCCCCAAATTCCATTGTCATTCACAGGGTTTAAAATATATTTCATCGCATGTCTCTTAATATTTTTTTTCGATCGTGTTCACCTGCATATACTACGATCTGTTTTTCTTTAATTATCTTTGTTCCATTCACGTCTACGTCTGTTTCGCTGATGACTTCAATATTATTTTAATGGCTATATAATACATACTATACGCGATACGTTAATGGCTATACGATACATCAAAAATCTTACAAAACTAATCTTATTGCTAGTGATAACTCAGCATATGCTAATGGAAACTGATTAATCCGGCAAGATGCTGGAAGGCTGATGTACAATGAATTATTAAATTATAAGAAGTTTAAGTGAGTTAATCTCATTTTCAAAAAAGTACGAACCAATGATTCCACTATCCACTATCTGAACCACCATCGTTCATTTTTCAGGCAATAAACGTTTTGTTAAATTGCTATTCAGTTTCTGAAATGTCAAAAACAAAACAAAACTGACATATGTAGTGGAATAATTGTTAAACAACTGCTTGTTGAAAAAACAAATCACTTAGCTAGAAGTTAATATATCTGGCACCACGATTCACTATTATTTATGTAATATGTTACAAATGATGATATTCTGTAACATTTATGAAACAGACTTTATAATAATATTGATATTTCTGTCAAATATATAATAATGCCTGCTAATCCATACGGAAATTTACTTTACTCAAGGTAGTTAACAGATGATGCGTAAATAGCATGAGTAAACTCCTTTGTTCGTTCTCCGAAGCATGTTCAAACAAGAACAAAAAATCGTTTGTTTTACTAGGAGCACCACAGTAGCTCTATAGGTGCTATTACGCCTATAGAGCAGTAAAAGACCTATATAATCTATTACATTTTAAAGTTTCATCCTTCATATGAACATTTGTGAAATTTCAAGTCGATCTGTCAATTTATTCGTACAAAAACAGCAGCTTAAAGTAAACGTATCAGTGTTATTTTTAAAATGGAAAATATTGAAAATTGTGCAGTGATTAATTTTTTTGTAAAAAAGGTTTAAAGGCAATGGAAGTTCATAGTGGAATGGTAACTCTGCTAGGGAAGTTTGCTCCTTCAAAAACAATGATTTATAAGTGGGCAACTGAGTTTCAATGTGGCCGTACAAACCTGGATGATCCTCGTTCTGGACGTCCAATAAGTGCAACTACTGAACAAATAATTACTTCTATACATGATATTGTTATGGATGACAGACAATTGACTTTGTGTGAAATTGCTATGGCCATGGATATCTAACTGACCGGGTGTTTCATATTTTGAAAAATGAATTGGGTTAGAGAAAGTTTTGTACAAGATTGGTGGCGCATTTGTTAAATTCTGATCAAAAACTAAATCTTTTTCCAAAGAATAAAATAGATTAACGTCGTTTTGTAACTATGGATGAGACTTGGGTTTACCACTATGATCCTGAACTGCGGCAACAAACCGGTAGAGTGGACTGAACCCGGTTATTCAGCTCCAAAGCAGCCAAAGTGGTCAAAATCGACCAAAAAAGTTATGGCATCAATTTTTTGGGATGCAAAAGGTATTTTGTTAATTGATTACGTTCAAACTGGTAAAACAATAATAGGACAGTATTACTCGAATCTTTTGGATCAATTGGATACAAAAAATCGTGCGAAAAGACCTGATTTAGCGAAAAAAAATGTTTTCATTAAGACAATGCACCGGCTCACAGAGATGTTCTTGTAATGGCCAAATTGAAGGAGTTACACTACGAATTATTGGAGCATCCACCATATTCACCAGATCTGGCCCCTTTTGACTTTCATCTGTTCCTAAATCTTAAAAAATGCATACGTGGCAAGCGTTTTTCATCAAACGAAGAAGTTATAACAGCCGTAGATGAGTATTTTGAATTTGAAATGGTTTCCAGAGCCATTTGAATGGCTTCCAGAGATGGAATAAAATAATCGGAGAACCAATGGAAAAAATTTATTGAGATTAAGGGAGAATATACAGATGAATAAAGTCATTTTTTCAACTATAAACTTGTTTTACTATTTCCGCTCCGCGAACTTTTCAATAACCCTAATATTATCGTATCTTTCAATTTTTAACATTTTTGGAATATAAATGTATACACCCATAAATATAATGGGTGGGGCAAGTATAGGGCTACTATTTTAATGATTTACAACTTAAAAAAAACACAACACATAACAACAGGACACATTTTTTGTCTATAATTTATTCTATTTTTTTCTATTATTTCGTCTTTCCATTTTATGTTAATTAATTTTTAAAAATTATGTCAATGAAATGTGAGTCATTAGCAGCAATGTAACTTGTGCAACAATGTACCGTTTTTAACACATTTTCCAGAACTTTTGTTAATCTGGTGTTAACGCACTGATTTTAGCCCTTGTGCTGTCCTTGAGTGGCTGTATGGTTTGGGGCTTATCATGGTTTGGGACCTTTTCATTTAAAAATCCCCATTAAAATAATCCGGAGCGGTCAAATCAATTTTATAAGAACAATGTAAATATGATGAAAGTGGTTTATGATGACATTATAGTAATCCAATCGTTTATCATTGTCTGTAGGCAATGGGTTTTGAACAATTTGAATCTCATTGGGAAACATGTGCATGTGATTTCTGAAAATTCGGCGTAAACTGCATAGAGAAATACTCAATTTTTCACCATGTCGTCGAATCAACGTTTCTGGATACTCCCTCGCCCTTTACCCCATACGTGTAATATTTTCAGCGCTTAGCAATGTTCTTGGGCCATTAATGCGGGGCCTTCCTGTTCCTACTGTGTCCGAATTCTAAACATTATTTGAATATATAAATTGTCGTTTTATGAGACGCCGGACGATTATATTGGGTTATAATAATTGATTACAATTACAAAATTAACAGATTTCACTAGCCATAATTCTGCAATGTTATGATTTGATACATATGTCATTTTATACCACTGACATTAACCTCAAAACTACACAAGTTACGTTCCGCCAAAATAACAGCGTTATGGATTTATATTTTTTTTGAAAATGTCGAGTTTTGTGCCTGAAAACGTGCATTTGCGGCACGCATTACTTTTCTTGTTTCATCAAAAGAAAAAAGCCGCTGAAAGTCATCGTTTGCTGGTAGAGACTTACGGTGAGCATGCTCCAACCATAAGAACATGTGAAACGTGGTTTCGACAATTCAAATGCGGTGATTTCAACGTTCAAGACAAAGAACGTCCTGGTAGGCCGAAAACGTTTGAAGATGCGGAATTGCAGGAGTTATTGGGTGAAGACCCAACACAAACTCAAAAACAATTGGCAGAAGAAAAGTTGAATGTGAGCCGAGTCGCAATTGGTGAACGATTACCAGCGATGGGAAAGATCCAAAAGATAGGAAGATGGGTGCCACATGAATTGAATGATAGCCAATTAGAAAATCGAAAAATCGTCAGTGAAATGCTGCTTCAAAAGTATGAAAGGAAGCATCGAATATGAAATACGTAAGATACAGAGCATACCTGACCATGCTCTGTGTCTGGTAGGACCAGGTTGGTGTTGTAAATTATGAACTGTTGAAACCTGAAGAAACAGTTAATACTGATCGCTACCGACAACAAATGATCAATTTGAACTGTGCATTGATCGAAAACGTCCACAATACGCTCAAAAACATGATAAGGTGATTTTGCAGCATGACAACATGTCTCATATAGCAAAACCAGTCAAAGAAATGTTGAAAGAGCAAAACCAGTCAAAGAAGTGATGGGAAGCTTTATCTCACCCGCTGTACTTTCCAGACCTGGCTCCATCCGACTACCACCTTTTCGCATCGATAGGGCACGCGGTTGCAGAGCTGCACTTCGCCGATTTCGATGAAGTTAAAAAATGGCTCGATAAATGGTTTAGCTCAAAGGAGAAATTGTTCTTTTGAAATGGCATCCATAAATTGCCTGAGAAATGGGCGAAATGTATAGAATCAAATGGCCAATACTTTGAATAAATACATTTTAACTATCCATTGTAAATAACGTGTTTTCTTTGGTGAAAAAACCGAATATATATATATATATATATATATATATATATATATATATATATATATATATATATATATATATATATATATATATATATATATATATATATATATATATATATTTGAGGTTCTAATGTGTTTTGTTTGACCTACAGTATATATTCTGTAAATAAATATTTTACAACTTTATTTATTCAATTAATGATCATCAGCTTTAACGTTTAAAAAATGTTTCTACAATCGACAATGCGACCTTGATATTTTACGTTGTTTTTTTTTTGAATCCCAATAAACTATTAGCAACAAAAATCTTTTTTTTATCACTGTAGACTTATTTTCGACAAAATTTCTTATACTCGATAAGTAAGTTTGACAAATTCCATGTTAATATTGTTGACTGTTGGTTAATATTAAGATTGTTTAGTATGATATCAGATATAAGTTTGACGTAAAATGTTTCAAGGTATATCTGAACTAGTTCATTTTTAAACAATTATTATATAGATTTATAAAAATTTATATAATTTTGAACTATGTAAGGATCGGTAAGATGCAAACAACTTATACTGAAGAGATTAGAGAATGAACAAAAGTGGCCAAGAGTGAACAATAACATTAATACGTCAGAATAAACGATATTTATTACACTATACTAGGTTTAAAGATAGGTTTAAATGACGACGACAGGAAAATCAAAAGCTGGTTAAAGCTTTGGAAAAGATTGTCAATAGGAGCAGGTTATATGAATATACAAAATATTTCTGAAAATAGGCATAATACGAAGGTCGTTCGAAAAGTTCTCGGCATGACACCAAGATTATTACATTACCGAATGGCTATGATATTTGTCAAGTACCATTCGTAAGATCTCGTGCTGTTTCAAACGCGTGCGTGTAGTAGTTTGCTTGTGGCGATCGAGTGAAGTAAGCCACTTTTGAAACATGGATAAAACTGAAATTCGAGCTGATATAGGTTATTGTTTTAAGGGGTTTAACCCTGACGAATATACAAAAAGAGGAATATTTAACTTTCAAAGAAGATGATGGATGCTCGTGATGTCAAAAACCGCTGACATTGTAAACTTTTGAACATATTGCATTATATTTTACATGATGTGTTGGATATGAAAAAGTTGGATAGACTTTAGACAGGCATACGACCGCGTACAAGGTACTGTAGTATACGAGGCAGTGCAGCAGTAAAAATCCAACAACACACCACGATAAAATTTAAGATCGGAGAAAGTTTGCGACAAGGGGACGAAAGGAGGTAATGGAAAAGAGAAGTAATCTAAGAGAACAGAACTGGATAATAGGCGATGGGAATATCAATATCAGGGAATATCAGAAATCGTAATATGAAGGGTAATGAAGTTTGAATAGACTTAATACTTGATACTTAATACTTAATGTTTGAACAAACTTATACAAAGGAACAGGAAAGATCGGATCTATAAAACACTCATTCGACCTAGTAGTCTTTTATGACTGCGAGGCGTGAATCATCACAGAGAAAATCAGAAGATATGCTTGAAGTATTTGGAAGAAAAGTAATCAAATGAATTTTTGGTGCTGTGAGTGAATGATAATGGAAATTGGAGGATGAGGTATAACTTCGAACTCAAGTAATTGTACAACGATCTGGATATTGTAAACTACGTGAAGATTCAGCGACTTAGATGGGTGGAACATGTGGGGAGAATGCCAGAAAGCCAAATATCAAGAAGATTCATGGATAGACAAATAGGAAGTAACAAAAAAAGAGGTAGAGCAAAGACAAGGGCTGAAGAACTATTGCGCATCAAAAACTGGCAAGGGGCTGCTGGAGAATGATTTGATTGGTCAAGGCTCACTGACAAAGTTGCAAGGTCATTGATCTAAATGTATTGAATTACAAAGTAATTACGTTTGACATTTTTTTGAATCTCATCAATCTTGAGTAGACTTGACAGACAGAAAATTTTCCAAATAATCCTTGTTAGTAAACCAGACACCAAACAGTTATATGAAAGCAATAAAAAATTGAGGTTTTTGAGATCATATATAAAGGAAACTTGAATACCATAATAAATGGTAGTGAAATGTCATATTATCGGAGGACAATGTCGAATCAACATTTCAAATTAAATTTCGTCTATATGTAACAAGCGTATTAAAAACACTTAATGTAATTAACTTATTTATAATGATGCTATAATGTAACGACTATATAACTTTTACATTTAGTAATCAATCTGTCATTAATTATCGATAGCTTGACATCGAAATTTTCCGAATCTAGAAAGGTCGAAACGCCATGATGCTTTGTTTGCAAAAGTTTTATGTTTAGATTTCCTTGACACAATTCATTTAGTGCAACTGCTGCAAAAATCTTTGTTTACTTTCTTTAAATAATTGTGATTATTCGCGATTAAAAAAATTTAATTCGACCATCATTATAAATTAATGAAATTATACCATAATCATTGCAAATGCCATTAAGTTTAGAGCTAGTGAGTTTAGATTGCTTTCTTTTCTGTTAAGTGAGTAAAAACGTTTAGAATAATTAAATATTTACTTACAAAACAAACAAAATATTATATCAGCTTTATATTCCAGCTTAATATATCAGCTATTAATACTATATCAACTTAATATTACCCGTTTGTACCAATAATTTGCTACCTTTCTAACAGAATTGGAATTACCTGATGATAGAAGCTTACTGGCTTCGAGACGATAGTCAAAAGTGCATTTTCGTATATATTCAATTGTTAAGAAATGTCCATAAGCCAAGTGATACTGTAGTGACCGAAATAGAAGAAAGAAGTTATCGGCTTAAGCTAGTGAATTGCTTCGACAACTTGTAGTTGGACATTGTGATAAAGCTGGATTACTTTACGATGTCCTTGGCCAGTAAAATGTAACTTTCTTTCGATCATCGGCTGGAAATGATACAATCTTTGAATTGAATCATCTCCTGATAATGCTGACGTGGTTAGCGAAACGTGCGTTCAGAAGTTAAGGAAAAGTGATTTGTTTGCTTCCTTGCTTTAGGAACAGCCTGTTTAACTTTAATATCATGACTTGTATTTCTATTGCTGAGGGCTGCCAATTTTGTGCCCACCTTTTAGGCGGTATCTAAAATTCTTCTTGTTGTTTTTGTCTCTTGGTATTTTTTTGAATCTATATTTCTCAATCTATCGTCTATCATCTTTTGCAATATGTTTATTCCAGCGCTTTCTTTAATAATGTTATGCATCTTATATTGCTTTCTTATTTCTGATTTCAATGGTTTTCACTAGATTTTTAATTCCAGTTGAAAAAAATAGTTGTCTTGACTCTTCCTCCACATCCACTAATCTTGGCACCTTCCGATTACTTATTTATTTCAAGTGTTAAAAAATTTCCCGAACTGAACAACCTTTATTGATAAGAATTGCATTAAACGATATCTTGATCGGTTTATAGTTTTACTGGCGTATTACTAGATGGTAAAAGCTCGTAGGTAGGTATTAATTGTCACTATATAACAGATTGGAACGTATTTTACATAATAAAAAAATATTTCATTATACTCTAAAAATAGAACAAACTTATTTACCATGCCAATATTTACAATTACTTCATATTACAATAAAATAGTGATAAAGGCACATCTGATCCTTTCGATTTTGTAGATGAATATGCAAGTAAAAAACATAAATATATAATAATGCAGTGAATTTCATTCTATTTTTACAAGAATTGTTTTGAGGCAATTTAGATACGATTCATTCATTGATCGTCTTAATTATATAATTTCCTTTCAAATACGTGCGTTCATTAGATCATAAGTTTACTTTTTAAAGTTAAATCCAGCGCCTATATACCACAAACGTGATGTGTATAATCATTTTGAAAAATAACGTTTTTCATCATAATTAATAAGACCCACTCTTTCTTGAGATTATTTCCACAACTCATGGATTCTAGTTTCAACCACTTTTTAATAGGGATTAATATAATTTCTATAAATTATATACCACTTTGCCTCATAAAGTTAAAGCCAGAGCATACAGACCATGAACGTGATATATTTGTACTTATGTTGGAAAATAGCGTTTTTGACCCTATATATATATATATATATATATATATATATATATATATATATATATATATATATATATATATATATATATATATATATATATATATATATATATATATATATATATATACATTATATATATACATATATATACATACATATATATAAATATGTATAATGGCCAAAAAAGTGATATGCCTGTGCTCATGTTGGAAAATACCGTTTTCGAACATAGTTATTTCAACTAATTCTTTCTTGAGCTTATTATCACTGCCCATGGATGCTAATTTCCAACCACTTTATGAGAGTTAGACTATTACTTTAAATTATATATTTGTTTGCAGCTTAACGTTAAATCCAAAGCATATAGACCAACAAAATATAAGTCTGTATTTATATTGGAAAATATCATTTTTGATCATAGTTGTTATCACTGCTCTTGGTTCTAATTTCAACGACTTTCTAGTGGGAGATATTACTACTGTTTTGAATAATGTATAAGTTTGCTTGTTAAAGTTAAATTCAAACCATCATCAAAGCGATAGGTCTGCACTCATGTTAGAAAATAACGTTTTTGATCATAGTAATTAGAATTCATTCTTTCTTGAGATGGTTATCACTACCCTTGGATTCTAATTTTCAGCCAATTTCTCTTGGTAATTATTACCACTGCTTTAAATTACGTATACGTTTGTTTATTACAGTTATATCCAGAGCTATATAAAAACGATATGCTTGCACTCATGTTGGAAATTATCGTTTTTGATCATAGATATTAGGACTCATTCTTTCTTGAGGTTATTATCACTACCCATAGGTTTTAATTTCAACCGCTTTCTAATGTGAATTATTACTATTGCTTATATAAATTTGGGTTTTAAAGTTAAATACAGAACATATAAAAGCCATATGCCTGTACTCATGTTGGAAAATATCGTTTTTGATCATAGTTATTAGAACTCATTCATTCTTGAGATTATTATCACTGCCCATGGATTCTAGTTCTAATCACTTTCTACTGGGAGTTAATACTGTTTATTTTTTTTATTATTTAGAATTATTATTTCTACTTCAAAAAACAATATATTTACTGAAAATTTCAAAAATTGTTTCATGTTACAGTTAATCTACTGGCATTTGTCATATGGTGGACGTTGATGGTTCAAAAATTATTGATTTTTTGTATTCAACATGATGTTATAACAATTCGAGGAAACTTGCATTTCATTCTCAACATTGTATCTTATATTCGGCTTATTCATCTTCCTATTTAAATCCAAATAGGTAGCAGATCATAATTTTGCTTTTTGTTAACATAATCCGGTTAAATTCCAAACATATCCACCATAAAAACGGTATTACTGTCTTACCTGTACTCATGTTGGAGTCTTGGTTATGAATGGGCTGAGTGTTGACGGTTGACTGCGGTGCCATCTGTATCTGGGATCCAGCTGACATCTGTAACAAGAAAAACGATTTCTATAAATACATTTAAACGTATTTTGTAGTCATTGCGTCCAAGCTGGGACGATATAAAGCAGAAATTGTCGAACCTGCTTAGAAGGACGAATGTATCATGACCAGCGATTGATATGGCGATGATGATGTTGATGCACACGGAGCGGCGGCAGTCGTCGACCGGGGTCTCGAAGCAATAGAAAAGCATCGAAACTATTTAAAAGCTGGTTTCGAAACGCGACAACAATCATCACCCGGTCATTATTTTATTCGTCCACTTATTCCGAGAGGAAGTCGTACGCGCGGGTCGACGTTTTCAGGGCAGGTAATACAGTCAGACGGCGATGACGATTCTGCCTCCTCGCTTCCCTCTCTTTCTTGATAATTGTGTGCGATCTTACTTTGCAGATTGAAAAATGGCAAATTCCAAACATGCCCGATGCCTACTACGATACGCCGCAACGTTAGTCTGTTTACAGGGTATAATCAATAAGTTTTGTCCCCAACAAACCATTTACAATCAGAAAATGACTCTTTATTCCTAGCTATGAAATTTAAAAGAAATATTTTACTTATTTTGAAAATGTCATTGTTTATGTCAATTTAAATCTTAATCATCTTAATACTTATACGTTACCCCGCGAAAGGACGAACAAATATATTGGCATTTTGCTATATTAGACCGGGAACAGTAACAGTTTTATTATTGGTATCTCTCTCTTAAAAGACGCATGTTATTTTCTACTACTACTGCCTGCTAAATGAACGCTTGACACGTGATTTTAAACAACTGTTTTTGACGCATGTTTCAAATATGTTTACATCAGAACAGATAACGCTTTGAAAGACCTTCCACGTCAGACGATAAAAATGTTACAAGTATTGTAATTAAATTTCGTTTATGTCAGTTGATTCTGAATCGTCATTTCTAGCAAAAATTCAAAGCATTCACGTGACATGACACTCTCGAATTTTTCATATGAATTTGAGCGAATTTTACTCAATATTTCTTCCATAAACTTCATATTCATCTTAAAACATTGGCACAAAATATTGGAACAAAATTGACTTAGGAACAGTCGAATTATTTTGATGTAGATAAAATTAAGTATTTTTAGACACAGAAAATCATCCCACTCCTATCTTCCAGTAGTGTTACAAATGGCTAGTGAGCCTTGTGATTATATTGTCCTTCCATTGTGTACCCACAATTCATCCCTCCGTGATTATATTTGGTCTGTTTCTTCGGTCGAACATTCCCGACACGTATGAATTGTGTCAATGTCATCTTGTCCTGCCATCGTGTCTTTGTGCTACCTCTCCTTCTGTTATTCACTATTCGCCCTTCCATGATTCTCCTTGATTTTAGGCTTTCTGGCATTCTCGCCAAGTAACCCGTCTATCTGAGCTGCTGAACTCTCACAGTCTACAATATCCAGATGTTTGTATAATTGGACTTTTGAACAATTTTTTTTGTCATAAATGGAAAAATCATTTTTCGTTATAATTAAAAAGTTATATCAAACTGAAAATACATTTTTAAACCTAGTGCCAATGACGCGCAGGCAGTTCCCTGAAAAAAAACCGAACGTATGTGACCTCACAATAGTAACGAATACCGGGTCGGCTCGGAACAATTCGGAAGTTCGGAGTCTCAGGGAAATAAAACAAGTAATTGATCTTAGTCATTGTTCTATAGCTTTAACCTACATATTTGACTGCCTTTGTTGGTTTGCTAGCGATTTGAAAATATACTTGCTTTTAATTGTTATTTAGGCTTTCGGTGCGGTTTTCGACGTTATACTCAATCAAAGTAGGGGGTTCAAAGGTATGTTCAGAATAAAATATCGAAATTATATTAGGGTTCCTTTTGTTTTTTGGATTCGTCTTTTTTATATTATTTATATTATTATATATACTTTTATTTATATTATTTAATTCATGTAAGGAAAACAAATTAACGTGCCAAATTTATAAGAAGGAATATTCCTGCGTGTCCGCAAAAAATCTACATACAGCAACACAACCGAGGGTAGTAACAATGAGTGATAGTAACAATGAATAATAATATTCAAGAAAGCGCGAATAGACAAGAACAAAATTCGACTACCAATTTGGAAGGTAAACATAAATGAAAAGTCTTATATATATATATATATATATATATATATATATATATATATATATATATATATATATATATATATATATATATATATATATATATATATATATATATATATATATATATATATATATATCTCAAGTACTTATGACAGCTTTACAGAATAATCTAGTTTATAGATGAACGAAGAGTACAGAAATGTGTGTGATCAGTTGGATGAACATCAAGAAGTTAAATTAAGGACTGGCAAAGCAGTTTTCAATGGAATCAAAACAAACAGGAGTACGCAAAAAAAAGAGAAATAGAAAAGCAAACCTACTATACAAAAAGTAAAGAAAATGGTATATTTCTATTTTAAATAAAACAAAACAGTTCAAATATTTAGAAGGTTTTTCAGGATTTTGGTACATTTCATCTGTTGATTGAACATATTCATTTGATAGGGTATGTTTAAACATAGGTTAGAAATTAGGCATTGACGACTGATGGTAGGCTGACAGTGGTTCCAGGATATGTTGTGGTACATAGTGGTTTTCTAATGGGTAGACTTAACAGAAGAGTTCCACACTTCGACTATAAAAGTTTTCCACTAAAAAAAAAATGGTTTAGGAGCCTTCTCTTATTTGGGAAATATCTGGCTAGTCATGCATTAGAGTTAGTTTGCAGCCAGATTTATTTATATTTGCTAATATTATTATATTCAGAGAGTAATGTGGTGGCTTGTAAAACATGTAAGGCAAAAAATAGCCATCGTTTTAAAAATACTGAAAACCTTATTTAAAGTAATAATGTAGTATGGGTGGATTTTTTATGAAAATATTGTTAATAGAGTTTAGTATGGTGGTTTGAAGAATCGGTGGGGTTTTAAAAGTATTGCAAACTTCAATGAAAGCAATCAAACTATTATGTAATCAAAAAAATGTGTATATAATTTTGGGTAGTGATTATTTTTATTCTGAATTGATTATTAATGTAGTTTACATATTATAATCTACTGTAATATATCATCCATATTATCCCAATTGGGGGAAGTTTTATTATGTATATTTAACAGTGTATTTTTTATTGAAATAAAATTAGTGATTTAAACAGTAATTATAAACATTATATATAAGCATTATATGTATATTATAAGCTTTACTGCGAACTTTATGTTCTGGACATACACGTCCTTTTACCGTGCAAATACCATTTTTGCCGTTAAGTTGAACAACACTATAGCCTTGTCACCGTAACTTTCTCGTGACACCCTACAAATAGTTTAATTATATTTAATTGAAATGTTTTGTTTCTTATTTACATTTACCTTATTATTATTAAAAAAAATCACATTGATGTTTTAGCACCTCGAACTTAAGCTGAATTGAACCGAATGTTATTTTTGAGAAAATTTGTGACTATAAAAATATCCACAGCAGGTATATTATCAGAATTAGCCTTTATGAACCCTTTGTCACAAATTACTGAACCAAATTGGTAACAAGCAATATTTTATTTTGCATTTAACCAACAATAATTTTGACAGTATATATACAGGTAGAAGCCGTTGACAGTATTGACGTGAAAACACTTTACTATTATGACATCACAAACATGGCAGCCAATAGAGGCGCGTTCGTAGTCACGTGATTTTTTTCGATTCGATCGATCGATTATAATACTATTTATGATAAAGTTTTAAAATAAAGTAAAACAATCAATAATTATTTTTTATTCAAAAACCCAATTGTTTGAGTTGGAAGTTAATCTGATTCTCCAATTTATATTATCATTCAAATCACCAATTCTTTCGAGTACTCTTCTTTTAAATATTGCAAACCTCTCTTCCGTTTTCTTTGTGGCAGTCCACGTTTCCCAGTCATATGCGACTGGCCGAATGAGTGGTTTTTAGATCTTAAGATCACGTTTGTTTTGTCTATAATTATTTCTAAACTGCCTCTTTTGCTGTTAATATTTATTTGATCGTTCTACAATATCACTTATTTACAAAAATAAAAACAATTGTTGAAATATTAAACTTTCTTTATGACCATTGTTTGAGTTAGATGAATATCGTCAGATACGAATGAGTCATTTATCTAATCTTGACCATATTTCAAAGTTAGAGTTTTATTTAAACTTTACAACACTATGTCATCATCCAAATAATGCGATATATATGCGTTAAAATTTAAGAATGCTCTGAAATCAGCAATTTATCAGAACATATATAAAACAAGATATCTAAACAAAAGAAGGTAACATTAAGATGTAATCACAATTAATTATACATTAACAGAGTATGTTTAACTTTATCAGGCAATCTGATTTTTTGAGAAATTTCATAAAACGCCAATACATGATATAAACAATGGATTAAAAGATAGTATCTTGTTTCATTTCCATTATCAACATTAGGCGACCTATCTTCACGATTTAAGCGAATCGTAATTGTGCAACATTAAATAAAATCATAACATGACGTACACAGATTCTCATTCCCCAACGTATAAACAAACAACACACGTTTATCTTTAGACAGTTATTATATTATTTAGATATTATTATATTGTGTATATATATATATATATATATATATATATATATATATATATATATATATATATATATATATATATATATATATATATATATATTATTGGAAGACTAAATTAATTGAAATGGAGGTGGGCAGGACATATGACGAGGCGATGTGGCGACAGATGGATCAAAGCAATGCTGGGGCATATACCGCTTGGTCATAAACGTCCACAAAGAAAACCGAAAACACGATGGACTGATAACATTATCAAGTATATTGGATCCGAGTTGAAGCATGCTGAAGATGCCTTTATTCTACAGTGGATGGATAATGGCAGAGTGGCGTCGGGAATTTGTAGTATCAGGGAATTTGTAATGATCACTGAATCAATTATATTATACGACAGACTTAATGGGAAATAAAAAATCTATATTCTAGTCTAAATGTGACTTATATTTTTGGACATTTAATAACTTCTACATTGTTAATATTTCGAAATGAATAAAAAGATTAGTAAAAAACTGGTTAATACAACAATATCATTTTACAATACAAGTTGCAAAATGTGTATTAATTCTACTAACAAGTTAGATATCTGTAATAACTTTCTTCCATTTTTTAGCGATTTCCTTATTAATTTAGTATCCACACATTCTGATACATCCTTTTAAGATCAATTCTTTTTCTATAATCTAAACAGATGCCTATAACTACTAAAATAGGGGATTGCACATAATATGTTTGTTGAATGAGTATCTATACAGAAGTGCGCAAAACTTTTGGCCGAAAATATGACTCCAAATAAAGTACATTTCACAGAATTGCAATAACGGTGCGATGGTAATACCATATGGCTTTAATGCCCATGTTAATTGAATTTTTTATCGTTTCAATGTCAAACATTTACATAAAATATATGTACGCCACACAGTGGTTTCGATAATGCTCAACGTCGGGAAATCGACATGTTTCTTGCAATATTTTCAAAATCCTCATGATTTTTTTCCTGAAGGACTAAAACAATCACGTTTAACGTTTAACTATTTAATTACTCAAATAACAATACAGCTGTCATAAAAAGATCGGATTAGATATAAAAAATGCATTGATAAAAGTAAAAGGTCTATTTGAATCATAACATAACATAAGGGAATTAATAACATTCTTTACTGCATTGTAACACTTATTTCCATTGAAAACAAAATATACGAAATACGCTTCTTACATTCATTCACAATATCCGTTAACTAAAATTATGTAAAAATAAGATTAACATTCGGTGATATTCTAATCGACTGACGAATTTAGCCAGCAAGTATTGGATTGCATCTGATGAAGATTATTTTAACTTAGATATCATACACCCTCTGACCCAACAACAATCATGGGAATGGCTTAAACGGTAAATTTTAAACGGTAAAATAGTTAAGACATCTTAGATCAATTCTCATATTAGAATTCTTGGTATAAAATACTACAATTAGATTTACCATAAAACATCAAACTACTTGATGCTACTTGATACTACTTGATACTACTCCTAAATTTCTACAAAACTACATTCTACTTTTCTACTTTCTATTCTTGTTTTTATTTTGACATAATTTGTATGTACACCAAAATGTCTAGATTATCTTCCCAGAAAGAATAATAAATATTGATGTATGTATATAAAAATGTATTATCACAATAATTATATTATTGTTTAAACTAAAAATAAAAGTTTTGGAAGGACAAAAACACTTAATAATTCTAATATTTGATTAAGTACTGTTTTTGTGGTTTCGTGTTACCTTGATGACTGTTTCATGTTTTTAATCTGTTTTCCAAGAACATTCTAAAATAGAATGGGAAATAGTTCTCCTTTGTAACTTATTCGTAATTTAACTATGTAAATCATAATAAGAACCGAATGATTTAATATGTTGAATTTCCTTGCCAGATAATACACCAGGTGATTTAAAATAAATAATCTTTTCGTCAAGAAAGTTTAAACAAATGTACTTATCATTGTTTTAATATCTCTACCATAGATATATTGTGACGTGTACGACCAAAATGTCTTTGTGATGCTTTCTTGACATCAGCATATGCTGAGGTGAACGAAATATCTAGTAGTTCAATGAAACAAAATCCAGCGAGTACGGTGCAATACTTCCCAGACAAGATTTCATAATTGTATCAGTATAACTAATGACGTATATTGTAAAAAATTGTAATGTAAAAACTGTAATGCTTATGCAAACCCCCTTGTAATGCTGTTGTAGTACCACTTTTGAACCTGCAAAAGGCAATTGATAGATTCCCCTTTCTTACCACACAGTTGTATAATTTCCTCTAAAGGCGAGTCGTTTTCTTGTCTTCGAGAAATCATATTGAATATCAACAAGCGATTCATTAAATCTTTCTCAACGTTTGTTATAATCAAAGTTGCTCAATCAATTTGCTACAATCAACTTCCTTCCCGTAACAATCTTTTAAGCTACAGTATCCTAATTGCTGCTTCGCAAGTCCTTTCTGAGGAGCATGTTGAACATGGCTTTGCTTCCTTTTTATAAAGAAAAAACCAAACACGTCAACATTTTTACTCAACCAAATAATACCTACGATATCTGGCTTCCCTTTTGGAGGACCAACAGCTGATAATGTTTTAAACCACACGAAAACCCGAGCCCTTGACAAAACATCGTTTCCATAAGCCTGTTATTTTACAGTTATGCAACAGTTTCCGTCGCGCTGTGTTCTTGTCTGAAACAAAACTTCTTAGCGCACCGTTGCTCAAAATTGTTATCTCTCATTTTCAGAATGCAGTAGTAAAATTTAACATTTTTCAATATAGCATTAGATGAAATAATCAAAACGGTAGGCATAAAAGGAACCATAAAAACAAATCCTTCCAAACAAGTTCAAATTAGAGGTTTACATATAAACAAAGAAAATACAAAATACATTAAATGTAGTACATCGATAGCAAACAGAAATGAAGAGAAAACAACAGGAGAATGTTAGGTTGAGGTGGGCCATTTGAAATATTTGGGTGCCGTGGTGAACAAGAAACACCGACAGGAGTTGGAAATAGCTCATATAATCCAAACAGGCAACCAAGCAATAAAGCAATCATAAGACCCATTGTACACAAACGGAACGATAACCGTCACCACCAGGGGGGTAGAAAAGTAGAAAAAGTGTCTTCGAGAGAAAATAATGACAATGTATGGAGCCAAGAAGGAAGGAGAAGAATTTCGAAGCCTAATGAATCACGAAATCGGAGAGTTACTCGAAGAAGATATAATACGTTACATAAAGGCACGGAGAATTAGATTTACTCGTTTGAACACATTCACAGAAAGTAACACGAAAGTACTGGCGATCACCAAAAGGAGACCGATGGGTAACTGGGAGGAAGATCGCGAGCACGATGGAATGATCAAGTTGTAACTGACATAAGGTGAATCCAGTTACCAGGGTAAACTTCAAAAATAAAGGACCAAAAAGAATGGAAAAGAATTGTGGAGACAGTCACACAGCACTCTATAGAGACAACGGAAAGTACTGGGCTAAAAAGTTTGCGGAGATGAAATGATAAAACAAGTTTATAGTTGAAAAAATGGCTTTATTCTTCCGTATATTCTCCCTTAAGGTCAATACATTTTTTCCAGCGGTTCTCCAATTCATTTATTCCATCTCTAAAGTGATTTTCTGGGAGTCCTTCAAAATACTCATATACAGCTGTTATAACTTCAATTGATGAAAAACGTTTGCCACGTAAGAATTTTTTGAGGTTTAGGAATAGGTGAAAGTCCGAAAGGGCCAGATCTGGTAAATATGGTGGATGCTCCAACAATTCGTGGGGTAACTCCTTCAATTTGGCCATTGCAAGCACACCTCTGTATCTCATCATGAATTTTTGCATCCAGTTGTTCCAAAAGAGTTGAGTAATACTGTCCTGTTATTGTTTTACTGGTTGGAAGGTAACCAATTAAGAAAATGCCTTTTGCATCCCAAAAAATTGATTGCCATAACATTTTTGGTCGATTTTGACCACTTTAGCTGCTTCGGAGCTGAACAACCGGGTCCACTCCATTCAGGATCATGGTGGTAAAGTCTCATCCATCAAGTCTCATCCATAGTTACAAAACGTTTAAAATCTATTTTATTTTTTCGAAAAAAGATCTAAATGGTTAGAAAGTTTTACTCGAAGTCGTTTTGAATTTCATTCAAAGTCAGTTGTCTGTCATCCATAACCATATCATTTACCATTTCACTATCAAATTTCTATTTTCTATTTTCTTTATAACTTAAATTTATATTCCCTTTAGGCCTATTTTTTACAAAGAATTTAATCACTGCCCGATTTTTAATATTTTCCATTTTAAAAAATAAGACATTTACTTTAAGCTGCTGTTTTTGTACGAATAAATTGACAGATCGACTTGGAACTTGACACATGTTCATATAAATAATGAAACTTCAAAATGTAGTAGATTATATAGTTCTTTTACTGCTCTATAGGGGTCGCTTCACCAACCTTTCAATTAGCCTAGTAGATGCGGAGTACCGCGACAAAAAAAGATCAGAAGAACCTTCAATGGTGGCTCCAATTTGGCAGGAACGCACAACCGTAGAAACATATTAGAGATTCGATTCTTAAAAGAATTACTATGAACCACCAAGGGACTCTAGGGAGTTCAAACCCATACTCAAGACACATCAATATGTTCAGTCATCGCATCAGTCAAAAGTTGGTCTGCGCCCCCCTCAAAAAAGAGGAAACCAGATCAAACGCTACGCCACCAATCTCATTACTTTATTTACACACCTTGAGTAATGTCAGCTATCAAATTCAACAAATTTACAATGCACTATTGCACAAAAAACAGATTAACAAATGTAAATGTCATCCAACATCACACGAACATTTTATTGTGTTAGGTGTTCACGCCGATATTTCGACTTGGACATCGAATATTTGATTGTTTTCAATACAAACAAACTAACAACGTAAAACTCGTTACCGAAATTGGCAAACTTCAAGGTTGTCGTTTGATAATATCACCGAAAGTAAAAATATAGTCATGGCAAAAAAACAGTACAAATGCCACGAGGCGTTATCGGTGAGCGATTCGCGTCATATGTCGTCGTCAGATCATAATGATGTAGAAAGAGATAAAGATTATGACTAAAGTGCGAGATGCACTGTTGAACCGAAAAAAGAACATGCAAATCAGCGAGTGAAGTAAATGGATGTTGATTGTTTGAAGTGAAAGCTTGATATTGGGTGGCTAATTTGGTAGTAGGAGATGCCCACGTTCCAGTAATTATACTACTTGTCTTTGATTACTCATAAATAAAATGGTATACGAAGTATTACAAATTTTAAGAAATGGGTTTAAGCAAGAAATAATAACTCAACAAAAAAAAAACTACTAAAGTTATATAATTTAAAGATACCTTAAAATTCGAATAGATTTACCACTAAACACCATCAAAAAATCAACCATCACTATAAAAATCACCTTCTAATATTGAAAAATTTCCTGATGATGCCAACATGGTTTGCGAAACGCACGTCGAGTTGTAAAAAAAGGGATTGGGTGTTTAGTGATTGAAGTTTAGTAATTCGCACGGAAGATTTCAATAGAAGAATGAATAAAATATATCTTATATATAATCATTGGTGCGTCTGTTAGTGATAGTGTAACTTATCAAGGTCATATTCCTATAATATATATGTTTTGTCGAGACGATGGTTCATAGCTATGCTAGAATCCGATAGGTGATGCTATCTAATTCTATCTCTATAAAATTAATGATTCATATTTACACAATATGACATGTTTACACAATGTCAGCTATTTTTAGGTTCCCTTGCCTATTCTCTAATCAGGCCCTGGATCTCCTTTGTCCAGACTTTCTTAGAAAATCGCGCCACCTGTCGGAAAGAGCAGAACGTTTGCCGTGCCAGCTAGTATGTATGTATGTATGTGTATATGTATGTGTATATGTATGTGTATATGTATGTGTATATGTGTATGTGTATGTGTATATGTATATGTATATATATATATATATATATATATATATATATATATATATATATATATATATATATATATATATATATATATATATATATGTATGTGTGTGTATATATATATATATATATATATATATATATATATATATATATATATATATATATATATATATATATATATATATATATATATATATATATACATCGTGTGGCACCACCTTGAAAGTCGAACAGGATGTGATTTTGATCCGTTTTTTTGATCTCCTCATCACAAGACAACTTTCTGAAACCCTCGAATACAGAAGGTACAGAAAACGAACTCACACGGATCGATATCTCAATGCCAAAGCCCATCATTACCCTTCTCAAATCCAAGCAGTGGCGAACACCTTGACTTCCAAATCCTTTCGATTGACACTACCTTGACATTACCACTACATTGATACTCTAAGCGAGGAACTACTAATATTTCACCCTTACTCCATGTGGAGCCACCGCTCATCTCTGCCCAAGCGCCACCAAGTATCTCTCGGGAATGGTTTCTAGCCTTTCAGCCATCATCAGCCGAGCTCAAGATGAACACAAGGAAAGCAGTTGGGAGAGACGATCGGGGCCAGGCCATGTCAACTGGCCATTTTGATGGCGGGTCGTAATAGCACACAACTCATGCCAGCATATTGCGACTTCCAGTAGCAGTCAAGACTGCCCGTAACATTCTGCCTTCAGCCTCGTATAGTACCAAACATTTATTACAGAAATATTTCACCAACGCTCGTCTCTGTCCATGCCCCAAAGGCCACAAACCGGTCCCGAGAGATACCTGGTGTACTATACCCGAGGTTGCAGGCAGAATGTTACGGGCAGTCCTGACTGCTACGAGCAGGTTAGGAAAGTCAATAACATTTAAAATTAGTTTGGACATATAGAATATCAATGTTTTTGGAAATGACATAATCAAAGCCCTTTAAAAATTCAATAGCCAACGTATTCTTCGGCAAAATACATTTTTTACCTAAATGTTTTTTACCTAAATGAAAAAGTGTACCATCCTTCTTATATAACTGCAAGTTACATTCTTTACAATTTTAACCGGACTCTCTCCAAAAATTATTGTCAATTGCAGAACACTTAACAGACCCAAGATATTATATTAAGTCTCTACTTGTAATTTGTGAATACATCACCACATTCTTTTTCACAGACTCTTGTCCTTTTCAAAAGATAGTTTGCAAGTTTCGCGAAACAGCGATCATGCTATTTCCGCCCTTTTTTTGAGAGGTATGGTATGGTTTTCGGAAATAAACCCCGAAAAATTATTGACCTAATACGAAACAGTCAGATCACCATTGAAAATATACCATGTGATATGTGAGAGTCATCGCAGATTGGGTCTCCACGATGTATTCCACCAGACGAAAGCGAGAAGAATATTTGAACGACATTATTTTCAAAACATAATGTTTAAAAAAAATCACTTATCTTCCAAAAAAAAACCTAATTATCACCTGCAGTTATCATTATGCCTCATTTTAAAGTTCTGGCATCTTTATTGGACAACCCTTCTCATCCCCTCTCATCTCCTTCCCACTGTTTAATTATATTTCCTGTATTCTCTCAAGCCAGGTTCTTATGTCGATCACCTTTTTGACTGGCATGTCTAGATTCTTTCAAAAAATACCGTTGCTCGAAATTGTTCACTCATTTTCAGAACGCACTAGAGAGGTTCGATTCACGAAAAGAATTGCTATGGACCACTAAGTAACTGTAAGTATTTCAAACTCGTAGGGAGATGGATCAGATGTTGGCCTGCCACCAGTCCAACGGAGAAGTTAACGGTGTTATGCTACGCCACCAGTCTTACTACTTAACTTCACACCTCGTATAGTATAATAAAGCTACCCAATTAATTCGCAAGCTACTTTCAGTGAACGATCTCTGAATAATGAAAAACAAATTGGAACATACTTTGGACACCTGTCTGTAATGTACAGTTGGCAATTAGAAATACGTGGAATACACACGTATTAATATATACGTAGAGTATTACTTACTTTGTGTAAACTGATTTCATATCATTCCATAAACTCTCTATTACTATAAATTGAGGTATTCTGAAATACTTTGTAAACCAATAGAAACAATAAAAGATTACTTTAAAGCCCTATAGTTTTAAACTAAACCACTAAACACCAAATCACTTTTTTTAAAGTTCTCGACGCATGTTTCGCTAACAATGTCAGCATCAGGAGATGATTTAATCTCTCCTGATTAATCGTGATTCCTGAGGATCAAATGATTTAATTTCACCTGATTAAGATTAAATCATCCCCTGATGATGCGAACATGGATAGCGGAACGTGCGTCGAGAACTTTAAAAAAGTGATTTGGTGTTTAGTGGTAAATTTTCCAATAGAAGAATCGACCCTATAGTTTTGTTTTATGTTTGCAATTTATGAAACCAGTCTTAATACTTCTTAATACTTAAATCTTCTTAATACTTCTCTTAAAATGAAGATAAAATCCGAATGTTTGAATTTTAAATTACAGAAAATATATTTTAAAAAATGAATGTGTACTTAGCATAAATATCAGAGATATTAATCAAAATCAATGACCGTTTCACTAGAGACACTCGAATACTATAATAGTAGAATAATTTTTGTAGCAAAAAATGTTTGATTATTTAGCGCTTTTAATGGTACTCTGTTCCACCTTTTTTGCTTTTCTAAACGGAAAATACTGCCGGTCATGCAAGTCATGAACGAAGGTAGCAACTGACATTGTGTAGTACATTATAATGTTTTTATACTATAGTTAACGAGTATAAAAAGCTAAATGTTCACAACTCAATGTACATGATTTATTAACATAAACTGTGTGGTAAAATACATTTCCTAATATTGGTACATAGGTCTCAGTATTAAAATTTAAGGCATACCAGGCATGTAAATATGAAACCGGAATTTTTGTATAGAAATTACACGTTTATTGTATGAAAATGATAAAAAAAAAATTATTCACAGTATTGTTTATCGCTAGCTATACATTTTTCCCACCTGCCTGACACTTTGTGGATGCCACGCCAAAAACACTGTTTCTTTTTTTAATCAAATCAGTCATCGAGCCATTTTAGAACATTTTCGTAAGAAGTGCTTCACTTCTTATGAAAATATTCGCTGCTCAGCAAGTGCGTGTCCCATCGATGCAAATAAGTAGTAATCGGATGGAGCCAAGTCTGGTGAGTAAGCCACATGTGAAAGTAAGGCCTCAATTGTATCCTTAACCGGTTTTGCTGTGTGTGACTGTGCATTATCATGAAGCAAAATCACTTTATGTTGCCTTTTATGATATTGTGGTCGTTTTTCAGGCAACGCTTGATTCAAATCTATCATTTGTTATTGGTAGCCTTCAGTATTAACGATTTCGCCAGGTTTTAGCAGCTCATAATAGATCACACCCTTCTGATTCCATCAAACACAGAGGTATTGCGTTCCGTCCATAGCAATTTGGCCTTGCAGTCTATGTCGATGGTTCGCCTAGAGATCCCCATGATCTTTTACGCTTTAGATTCTCAAAATATATCCACTTTTCATCGCTAGTCACAATTCGATGGAGAAATGTGTGTACAGCACTTGTAGAGAGAAAAGTAGTACAGTACTTGTAATAAGTGGTTTCAGCAATTCTGAACTGGAAATGTTCACTTAAATGTTCACTGGAAAGTCCAGGACAATTAAAATAAGTGGAGAATGCAGAATTGAAAGCAGCGTTGGGAGAAAATCCTCATCGAGCTGCCCGAACTCAGACAGGAACTCGTATTAACACGTCAATCCATTTTTAAACATTTACTCAAGCTAGCGACTATGCTCCGCTACAAACTCACAACTGAGAAGAGTTTTGATGTTTTGATGTTGTTGTGCCATGGCTTTCCAGATTCAAAAAAAGAACTGTCAGCAATAAGATTGTGACATGTGATATAAAATATATCCTTTACGGTAACTCGAATTCAGTACAGCAAAATCCGATATCCACGTGAAAAAGGTGTAGATGTGTATTTGGTGTGATCAGCTGGGCGTCGTGCATTATGAGTTCAAACGATCACTGTCTAAAAGTTTAGATTAGTAGCAACTGATTCATATTAGTGACGCTTTGAAAGAAAAAAGACCTTATACTGCCATGAGAGAGGTTATTTTCCTTCAGAATGCATGCTTCATATGCTGCTATTATCCAGTCTTGGTCCCTTCGAATTATCATCTCTTCCGATCCCTCCAAGATCATCTGATTGATGGTCATATCTGTTGAGGAAGTCGGAAAAAGCCTCAATAACTTTATTATATTAAAACCCCAAAAAACAAGTTTTTTCGATCTGGGATTCGACAGATGCCTGAAAGTTGGCGACGGTGTATAGAAAGTAAGGGGGATTACTTCGAAGATTAATTCTGTATTATTTTTTTGTAAATAAATGTATAAGGTAGTCAACAAATTCTTCCTTTTTTCCTCTCTCTCTCTAATTTCTTCTTCGAAATTATCATTTCAACAATTGTAAGTCTTCGAATGTTTCTTTCTCTAACCATTTCATCCAAATTCCACGATAATTCGAATTTATATCAGTAAAAAAAAATAAAACATGCTTAAAATATAAAACTGTTAAGACCAATGAACAGTTTCACTTTGGGGTATAATTTACAAGTATTTCGCATGCTTTAAACATTTATTATCTCTAAACCAGAACAGAAGAATACTTAAGAAACTATTCGTACAATGGTGCTGCCATCTAGTAGCTAATGTAAGTACAAATCGGCTGCGGTACAATGGTACCCCACGCACTCACTGAAGCATTAAAGCTTTTTTATTTCTGAGAAAAGCGGCACACGTGCCTCACATTTTCATGATTATTGCAACACCTCAGATTAATTCAACAAATAGTCTTAAGGGTATAAGTAAAATAAATAGGAGCAAGCTACGATTAATAAATTGATATATGCCGGCGACACAAACCGCGGTGTTTCAACTCCCGCGTAAGGAGTCGATATTTTCTTAGGCCAGTTTATAAAAAGAGAAACTTTCTGAGAACTTGCTCATTCGCCAGTCGGTAGGCTATTCGTGAAATTGAATGTTAAACACACACCAAGGATTATGCTAACCGGGGGTAATCTATAAATGGTGACCGTGGATCGAAGCGGGTTAGCTATAGGCCGGTAACGGATGAGGTGTTTTTATGTTTATTTTATCCTTAAATTTAGTGTTAATTGATTTTTGAAATTTTATTTTTAACGCATTTTCCAAAGCTTCTGTCGACATATCGGTTGTAAATGCAACTATTTTAGAACGGATGCTGTTCGTGAGTTCCTGTGTGGTTTGGGGCTTATTTATGTAAACCTTCTTTAAAAATTCATCCAGAGCCGTCAAATCAATTTTGCATGAAAATTAACAATTTATAATAAGTTACTGTTACTATTTTTAAATACAGGTAGTACGACTAGACGAACTGTCTCTTTCGATTACTAGGAGTAAAAATTCATCCACATCTTAAGACCGGTTTCGTTCTTTAAGATCTCATCAGTTAATCTCGGATGTTTTCTCTCGAAGTAATCTTAGACTTAGCCTTAGGTCGCACTACGGGTACGGACTGATATTAAAACCGTGAAATGTTACAAAATGGCTCACGGGTAAAAATCGCACCACAATTTGTAACCAATAGAATTTAGCGCGCACGCACTACGGGGTAGTACGGCCTAAGGCTTAGTATTAAAGCAACAATACATACTGCTCTCTAAAAATTCATCTTCAAACTGTGAAAGTCGCGGGCAGTTTCGCGGTTTTTAATCGCAGTGTGTGCTTCTCGAGTGGTTTCGCGGTTAACCGGTCGCTGGAAAAAACCGTAGTGCGGCCTTAGTCTTTATCTTGGTTTTCAAGATAGCCCTCGAACTCCTACTTATTTTGTATATATATATATATATATATATATATATATATATATATATATATATATATATATATATATATATATATATATATATATATATATATTGAATTCCAGGTGAACTTCATGGAGGTTAGTTTTGACGACTTTTATTTCTTCGGAAAATGGAGACGGGTTTGTCATCGAAGAAATCTTAGATTTAGATTTTAACTTGGTTTTTAAGATAATCTTCGGACTCGGTTTTGGGGCCTCTTGTTGATCCAGGATCAAAGTAATCGAACCAGACCCAGTCGTCTTTAATTTCCAAAATCGGATAATACAGGTGAACCTCATACAGTAACGCCACCTAGTGGTCGGTCGGAGTGCTAGTACCGTATTCCGACCTCTGACTTGCGACAGGTCAGGCCTTGCGGGTTAGGTTTAAAGAAAAGAGAAGCAAAGTTCTATCTACTTGATCGTGCTAATTATCAATATGTAATAAACTGTATTTTTAAAAACAGGTAGTACGACTAGACGAACTGTGTCTCGTTAGTTTCCTATTAATCGAACGAGACACGGTTCGTCCAGAATATTAATACGATCAAGTAGACACACATTTGCTTTTCTTTTAATCATCAATTTTATGGAAGTAGTTTATGATGATATTACTGTATTCGAATCGCTTATTATTATTATCTGTAAGCAACAATTTGAATCTTATTGGACAACTTGTGCAATTCACTCCTCAAAATTCGGCGTTAACTAAATGGAGAAATTTCCAGTTGTGAATCACATAGCCTTATCGACGTTTCTGAAAATTCCTCCGCACTTCGTTTCACACGTGCAATATTTTCAGTGCTTCACACTATTATTGAACCTCAGATGCGCGGCCTATCCTCAATTGTTCTGAATTCTTGAAATTGCCGGAATAAGTAATACAATGTCCTTTTATGAGGCGCCAGATGATTAGGATTGTTTCGCCTAATTTCACGTTGTATTCAATTTTTTTTAGCGTGTATTTATCCATATTAGCATCAAAACAAAATGGGACCGTGATAATTGCCCCACCCTTTACAAAAAATATTCAAATTAAGACATATAAACTATTATGCGTAATAACATTTAACATAAAATAACCATAAAAATAAGCATTCATTATGTGGAACTTTTCCACTGAAGATATTCAAAAAAGAAAAGAAAATAAAATCAGACCAATATTACTTGCTTTCCGACTTGAGAAGTTGTTTCAACGCCCACCAACAAATTTATAAATACACTTGCGATCTAAAAATTCCTGTTTTGTGTACGAATAGTAAATCTACACGAAAATATTTACATAGAACCAAACAAACCGAAGACCAGACCTAAATTTCCTGTTAATACTGGGAAGTTGTGATGTTTTAGTAAAAAGAATGAACAGACGGCTAATATAATTGAGAAACTTACTTAGATCAATGGCCAGTAAAAAAAAATATGATTTAAGGAGAAATCCGAAGACTTAATTAAAAAGTAAAGTTTAACTATCCAAACAGGCCATTTGTAGTTTTTCAAAGATGAAGAAACTGTAACTACACTCCGTATCAAAATGTTACAGACACACCATAAAACAACTATTAGCGAAAAAATTATTTTATTTTGGGCTTCAAAATGTTAAGACACAGTTGTTAATATTTAAGAATCCTCTAGAGGTTTTATCATAATTTATCAATTTAGTCAGTTTAATCTTGTGGATTTGTACAGAAAAAAAAAAATTGTGATTCATTATAGGGAAAATGCAGTTGAATAAAATCATTTTTCTGACTCAAAAAAAAAACCAATTAGGATGGACCAATATATTGAAACATCCTGAAAAATAGAAAAGTTTTGTATGTTTCATAGCTGTTAAAATGGTAGGAAATGACGTAAAAGAGATAGACTGCGTTTATGGAGATTATGAATTAATACAACACGTATGCTAAAAGATATTTCCTAAATTCCGTTCTAACAGTGATTGTGTTCAACAGATTGATTTATGGATCCTCTCGGATGGAGTCGAGAAAAATTCATCTCAATCAATGAGGGATATCACTATAACACTTAACATGCCTTTTAATGTAAAATCCTAATGAATGTAATACGAGCCTTGTCATACCAATATTTAAGAAAGGAGATCGAAAATACATTAAAAAACTACTATCCATTTCACTCTTGTCATAGGTTTACAAGGTTTTAGCGAGAATAACAACCGATTTACCAATAAATTGGATGCTTACTAACTAGTGGAACAAGCTGGGTTTTGAAAATTTTACAGTACTTACGATGACAATCTTAACAGAAAAAGCTAATAAATATCACCTAAACTTGTATCTAACCTTCATAGGTAGAAGAGGATAGACAACAACTGCAGGATAGATAACTGATACATAACACAGACAACTGATACATAATATTTACAACAAGGAAACAAGTACAATATAATAAAACAACACACAATGCCAATATCCATCAAAAGAGGTGTTCTACAAGGCGATATCATATCTCCTAAGCTTTCAACAGTTAGAGAGCTTACAATGGATTAAACGTAAAGTGGATGAAACGCAGTCACCTGAGATATGCTGACGAAATCGTACTTGTTCAATGGTCGATCTACGCTTTGTTACTACAATGTTAAAACAATTGATTTTTAAAGCAAATAATCTGGAATAATCTGGCCACGGCCATAGCGCCGTGCCAAAAACATGGTTTTCATTGCTGTGATTATAAATGTGCTATCTATTACGAAGTGTTACCGTCAGGTATAGAAAAATGGGCCAAACATCCAGAGGATGGCTAGCTAAGATATTTTACCTCAACGTCATATTCAACAGTCCTGAATCCTCCAGTTATTCGGAGCATTGCAGACTGCTCTAGAAAGACAACTGAATCGGTTTTTGATATCAGAGAAATACAACATAACTTCGTAATAGTTAGAAAACAACGATGAGGCAACACGCCAACAATAAACAGCAACAAGCATCACGAAACACACTAAAGAAAAGCCCAGGTTGATTGAAAATTAAGAGTTTTCCAATAAGACTGTCAGCACGATTTGAAATGTAAATTTCACTCTTATATTTCTGAATTCGGCACACTGTGTTAGTTCAGCATGAAAAGATACTTTGGGGAAAAATACTCTTTTCCGACGAAGTGCAGTCCTAGCTCAATCGGTTTATGAATAAACATAACTGTAGAATTTCGGCCGATGAAAATCCTCAAGTGATTCAGAAGTTACCTCTTGATCCTTAGAAAGCTCCTGCAGTTTTTGGACTGAAGGAATAATAGGAATATATTTTTTTGAAGACGATGATGGAAATCGTTTTATTGTTAATGCTGAACTTTATAAGAATATGCTAACAGAATATTTTCGTCCTGAACTGACAAATATGAATATAAACAATTTTTTCTTTCAACAAGATGGTTCGACTTATCACCCATGTCGGCAGGCAATCGATTTATTGTAAAAAATGTTTTCTGGACGTGAAATGATCAACTGCCTCATGCGGTCTCATGCCCTTGGATTATTTTGTGATATTGTTACGATAAATCTCTAGTTTACAAAAATATCCTCCGAACAATTCTTGACCTTAAACAAAACATTCAACCCACCATTGAAAATACACTACGGGATGTGTGTAAAAGGGTAATAAAAAAAAGGTAAGTCAGTCATGGGGACTGCCGACAGAAGTGAAAACTTGAAACTTTGGAATAACTGGTTTTATTTTTGAATTTTTAAATTAATTATACTATGAATAATTAAAATTTCATTATATATTTAAATTCCAATAACAATATCGGAAATATTCGAAAATAAATGTTTTTTTTTGTTATTCATTTTTCTACATAAGAATATTAGCATATAAAGTATTTACTCGTGTGTAACTTCACTTACTGCTACTACAGCATGTCAGTGACGCGAACTCACAGGATTTTACCCATCCAAAAATGAGTCCAACAGAGCACATGATACAGTCGAGTATAAACAATGTATTAGTGTATATATGCGTATACATGTACACAGGCCGCTGCGCGTCGCCAGACTGGCATGTCGGTGACGCGAACCCTTAAGTCTTGCCTCTACCAAAAAACGCTCAATGCGGTTAAAGAAGTTTTCATTTCAAAAACTGGGTCTCCAGAATGCATTTCACCAGACGAAATAAGAGGGGCATTTGAATAACATTATTTTCAAAACATAATACCATTATTTGTTGTAATACCACTTGTTATCATTGTGGCATATTTGAAAGTTCTGACACTCTTATTGGAGAACACTTTTTTAATGATATATCTTCTTTATACAGAAAAAATATTATTAAAGATGATGCGATAGCAGGTCTAAAGTTGACTATGTAAAATATTATAACTGGTAAAATCCTTCATTTCAGAATACCAGGCTAACTGAAAAGTTCGAGGAGCGACACCTATAGAACAGTAAAAGAACTATATAATCTACTACATTTCGAAGTTTCATCCTTCATATGTGAAGTTTTAAATCGATCTGTCAATTAATTCGTATAAAAACAGCAGCTTAAAGTAAACATATCAGTGTTATTTTTTAAAATGGAAACTATTGAAAATCGTGCAGTGATTAAATTCTTTGTAAAAAAAGGTTTAAAGGCAATGGAAATTCATAGTGAAATGCTAAATGTATTAGGCGAGTCTGCTCCTTCAAAAACAATAGTTTGTAAGTGGACAGGTGAGTTTCAACGTGGTCGTACAAGCCTGGATGATGATCCTCGTTCTGGGTTTCCAATAAGTGGAACTACTGAACAAATAATTAATTCTATACATGATATGGATCAACAACTCAAGTGAACGGGTATTTCATATTTTGAAAAAGGAATTGGGCTTGAGAAAGTTGTGCAAGGTGGTTGTCGCAATTAGTAAATTCTAACCAAAAACGATTTCGAGAAAAACTTTCTAACCAACATTTGGATCTTTTTCGAAAGAATAAAATACTAAAGACCACTAAAGAAGTTTACCACTATGATTCTGAACTACGACAACAAACCGCAGAGTGGACTGAGTCCGGTTGTTCAGCTCCCAAGTGGTCAAAATCGACCAAAAAGGTTATGGCATCAATGTTTTGATATGCAAAAGGCAAGCTCTAAATTAATTATCTTCAAACCGGTAAAACAATAACAGGGCAGTAGTACTCAACCCTTTTGGATCAATTGGATACAAAAATTCGTGGGAAAAGACCTGGTTTAGCGAAGAAAAAAAGAATTTTTCATCAATACAATGTACCAGCTCACAGAGGTGTTCTTACAATGGCCAAATTGAAGGAGTTACACTACAAATTGTTGGAGCATCCACCATATTCACCAGATTTAGCCCCATGACTTTGATCTGTTCCCAAACCTCAAAAAATTCCTACGTGGCAAGCGTTTTTCATCAATTGAAGAAGTTTTTGCAGAAGTAGATGAATATTTTGTAGGCTTTCAGAAAATTACTTCAGAGATGGAATACATGAATTGGAGAACCGCTGGAAAAAATGTATTGAGCTTAAGGGAGAACATACGGAAGAACAAAGTAATTTTTCCAACTATGAACTTGTTTTATCATTTCCGTTCCGCGAACTTTTCAGTTAGCCTAGTATAACTTGGATCATTGTAACCAATAGTGACGAGAAAACCGCGCTGAATAAACTGAATATTATTGCATGACAGTAGACCCTCCCATAAGAGAGAAATAATTTTTATTCTAAATGATTTTTTTGTTTTTGAAAATAAAAATTTCTATGAAAAAGACATGTTTCATGAACATTTTGTAGTTCTGTCTTCTTAAAGTTCCAAAAATTAAATTCCTTTTTGGACAACTTATAAACACATCAATAAATGGTGTAATTCTTATAGAATAACGTCTTATAGAATATATGATTGCTTCGTAATAGCATGGAAGAAGAGCGAATGTATCGATTTGTGGTCTTTATCAACAATCGGTACTCTCAAACGATACAACTTGGCCTGTCTTGCATCGAGATCTGCATCTGTGACCGTACAAGATTCAATTGACAACGAAAAATGTTTATTTTCCTTCCATTTAACGATGTGACAATTCCTTTAGTGCACAAATAAAAAAATGCAATATTTTCAAATACGGCATTAGTTTGTTATCAAAACAAAAGTTCCCAAGAATTTATTAGGTTGTAAATTTATTGTAGTTTAATTAATTTAATTTTGGTTGTTTGAGGCAAATTTACAAATATATTGATGCAAAAATTCGTCTTATTTTTTTTTTTGAAATTTATTAAAAATTTCATTTAATCTATCCAATACCGTTCTGTTTGATGACCTCTTCTCCAACCCTGGGGTAGCTGTATAATCTCGCGCTCATAGAAGTTGAAGTTTTCAGTCTGAAGGAAGGAAAGTTTTTTATGATCTAACTTGTTTTGACGCAATCTAAATAAATGGTAGTTGAAAGGGCAAGCTCGGGAGGGCACAGTGGATGAACCAAAACATCCAGCTCAAGTTGTATACGTTTGTGTTAGGAAACGCAAAATATCTTTTCTATTGGATAATTCAGCAAATAGTTGCAAATAGCATTTCTCCAAATTAGTGGTCAGGTTCGTAGGATAAAGAAGTCCCTTGTTCGGATGTAAACTGTTTTTTACGCTACTGGAAGAGGCATTTCCGTGCTTACACCATGACATCTTTTACGCTTATTATTATTATTATTCGCAATCCATTTTCCATCACCTATAACTACTCGCCTTAAAAATTGATTAATTTCGATGCGCTTCAGTCGATATTCGCAAGCAGAAATTTGGTTTATCAATTTTTTCTCCGTTAACTCACGCAGCACCCATACATCGGCCTATCTAACCATTTCAAGTAGACGTCATCATGACCTTAAAATAATTATTATGTACAGTTCGATGTTACTGGTACATTTGCACAATTATCTTCTACAATGCTTTACACAAATGATGATTCCTTCATTTTGGTCATTTACTAGGGTGAAACAAATGTATTTGCGTTTTTGAGATACTTAGTTATTCACTGTCCTATGCTTCTACAGCTCTTTGGCACCATTTTTATGCCTCTCAAATGTCGATTTACGTTAGTATGGGATACTCATACAGCGTCCGTCACTTGAACTGTTACTAATTAAAAATGATGTAGTTTTGTCAATTATGAATATTTTTAGACAATGTTGAACATACATTAAATTTCATGAAAAACATCTTACTGTTCAATATAGCCACATTTGTCGCGGATGATGGCATCAAGTCATTCCTATAAATGCGTCGCACGCTGCACGAATGTGTCTATGGAATTCGTTGCCATTCCCGACGAAGCACTGACTTGAATGTGTTTAAACTCTCATATTTTTTGTTGACACCTTAGCCTCCAAAATGGAAGTCCATTGGATTCAAGTCTGGTGAGTATGGAGGCCATTGTTGCGAAGAAATGAACTGTGGAACGTGATTTTATAAAAAATTGTTGTGTCAAATTAGCTTTATGGGATAGTGCCGAGTCCATTTGTGTGTCCAAGGAATCAACGCATCGTTTAACACCTTTTGTTGGTACACTTGCTGGTTCACCTTAACGCACCGATCAATGAAAACTAGCGGAGAGCGGCTATTTGCGGTTACAGCAGCTCAAACCATCACAGAAGCAGGCGCTTGTTTACGTATAGCAACTCGGTTATCTAAATTGTTGATGGATTTGCCCTTCAAGCACACGCGATCGTTTTGTTTCTTTGTACATTGCTGAACAGTGAACATTTCCTCATCAGAAAACACCAAATTTTCGAGTTCGAGATCGTTGAAGTATTGTTGCCTTTTGTGCGGGTATTAAATCTTCCACTTTTTGTATCTTGTAAGGCTTCAACTTAAGTTCATATTTCAGTATGCGGCGTACGCCTGAGTCGGACACATTCAGCTATGTAGCCAATTTTGCTGCACTCTGACGTGGATTTCTTTCAATTCGTGCCCTTACCTTTCGAACCATTTCTGGTGATATTGCGGATTTTTTATGACCTCCTCCATGGTATTTTGCGATGCTACCAGTATAATTGTAACGTTTAATGGTTTGATACACAAATATTTTATTAATACGTAAATGCTGTAGCTCGCAAACAATAGCAGGTTGCGATTTTCCTGCCAAATACAAAACAATCACACTATTATGTTTAAATTCCATTACGAATATTTTTTTTCAATTACGACGTAGAACGATATACTTTCGTACTCTATGTTTTCGACTTGTAAACAATATTATAAAATAAAGTCTGTTAAATCTTAAGAGCGCTATGATCAGCTGTTGGGCGCAGCATCAGTTGCTTTACAACTTTTTTTAATAATGTTTTAAAATGTGTTATATTAATATTATTAATTATATTATTTATTAAAAGTTAAATCGAATTAAACCTTTGAGGAGTGAAGTATATAAATAAATATATAAACAAAGGAAAAATAATATATAAACAAAAGAAAAACACAAACACTTTTGTTACACCCTGGTATAAGCAACTCTGAAAACTGGTTAACAAAACATCATCGCAGTATAAAATTTATATTGATTTAAATGATTCAAATTTCGTAAATTTAAGTACAGAGCAATGTAAAACAGGAAATGTAATTTTATGCACTTGTGTCAACAAAAAGTAACAATAATGTTTGAGAAAACTTATTCAATAATATAACGCCTATAATCATTTTATAACTTTCTTTTGCGTGTTAAAAACCAATGATGATAAACTTCTTGCAATATGTGGATCGATTCGAATAGTCTAGAAATAATATCCTCATATTTTCGAAACCTTTAATTTCGAAAATTGCTACTGCGTGCCAGCTATAAACTTTCACATATGTATAATTAAAGAACTCACTTTACATTGTGTCTATTTCTAATATTAAAAAATAAAAATGCTTGTTATAAATTAAACGGGACTAAATTATAATTAAGGTTACATGATTATTTTTTCAATCATAATTGCAGACATAATTATCGTGCTTTTACAGATTGATAAAAATGAATAAGTACAGGGTCCGGCAGGGAGGTATGGTGTTTTTGAAAAAAATGACACACTCTTATTTTTAAACGAATATCAAAATTTATTGTTTTTACACATTAGTGGCATATTGTCATTAAAGTATACATAACACAGTCAGGTGGGAAAAATCACATCAGTTAGGTAGCGTCCATTTTTGTCGAGGCATTCTTGTAGACGGGTGGTAAAATCGTTCATACTCCTTTCGAGCATGGCACGAGAAATCTTTGCGGTGCTTTTTTTGAAGATTAAATTAGCTCTTTCGAACAATTAGTGCCGAAAAACTTGTCATGTCTGAAGCATCAACTAAAATGCACCATTTCGTTCGCTTTGCGACTAGAACTAGGCATGTCTTTAACCACTTCTCGGCATTCTTTCACTGCTTTGTAGCACTAGTATGCCCGTAGTTTCGATAAAGCTGTAGACATTTCGTAGGTTTTCTCCAACATTTTCACTGATCTAGCAGAAGAAATTTACTTGGTAATACAAAATTTTAATTTTTACCAATAAAGCCATGGGCCTAAAATGGCCTATATACGGCATCAAAAAAAAATGTAACGTTGCAAACCTAACCAATCGACACATTTTCAGTTTGAATTAACTTGTCTAACTCCAGGCAAATCAAAGCATAAGTGTCAAAAGCATGATTATGGGGCTTTATGTATTGATATGAAGGCAAATCAAAAGTAAACATTGTAAATATCACAAGAATTAATAATATGTAAATAAACATTACTAAACCAACGTAATTTTTTGTTTACAAGCGCTAAAAGAGCAATTAATGGAAAGTCCCCACGTCACCACCTTTCCGGACAACTCGATGTATTGTATTCTTATAGACACACATTCAGAAATGGATTGGATAATGGAATGCGTCACGGATCGGATAATAGAGTGGATCCTCTTGCCAGGAAGATAAAAAAGAGGTATGGAAAGTGACAGGAAATAATATTTTCATTAATATACTGAATAATTCTTTTCTTGAAACAAACGGGGAAGATTAAATTTAGCAGCTAATAGATTTAATAATATAACATCAATCAAGCTCTGGTGGTTTTATAGGTATATTTTATTAGTTATTAATAAAATGATTGGGCTGACATTTCTTGGCATTTCAATAAATAATTAACGTAGAACAAGAAAAAAAAACACAACACAAACAAGTCAACTTTTGCCTTGAGATTGTAATTTAGTGCATTAAGTATTCACCTGACTTCTACCTGTATAGAATTACTCCAGTTTTATTTTTACGTTTATATTTTTGTAAAATAGGCCACGGACGTGGAACCATTCTACGTATTTGTCGCAAAATATTTCTTAAATATATTTTCAAGTCTGCTCAACTTGTTAGAGAAACTTCGTATCGGACATTTTTTAACATTTTGGCGGCAAAATGTATAAAGCTGGTTGTGCAAAAAAGTGTTAGAATTTAGACAGAAATAATATTAACGACAAGTGATAATCCTGTAACTATAAACTTTATGAAATCCCAGAATGGACGGGAATAGAATTACAAAAAACATATCAGAGTAAAAACCAACTGACACTAGATGAAGAGGAAGAACCACCAAAACGGTGACTAAAATGAGTAGAGGAAGACCTTAAAGTAGTAAGAGATGAAAACTGGAAACAACTAAGTGAAAACAGAAGGGAATGGTGAAGAATTATAGAGCTCGTCACTCACAAAGGATTGTAAAAGCTAGAAGAAACCTCCCTTTTCTCCGGATTTAAATCACTTGTGTAAACAAGATACAAAATGAGTCAACATGTAGTTAAAATTTGATTAAGTCTATATAGAATACCTTGAAGACTATAGAGCATTTATAAGAATCAAAAAAATTATTGTATCTCTATAAATTAAAACGTATCAATTAATATAAATATAAACAAAAGTACGCGTTGGATCTACTATATTATATTTTTGTTGATGTTTATTTAGTTATAGTTAGTAAATTAAATTGTAATTTCCTTCTATAAAGCAAATATATCATATAGAACAAGATTAAATAATGATTATGTCTGTTGTTTATCCATCAATCCGATCCATTAGAGCATTTAACTGAAACATATTTGTACATGGCGTTTGCATTCAAACACGAGCTTTAGTGAATATGGCAAGTGTGAACCATAAAACAATCATAAACAATACTGCTGTTAAGTAGACAGCAGTATAGTAACATGTCATTTTGCTTTTTGTATTTTATGATCGCGATTTCCTTTTTTCCATGTTATATTATCAATAGAACTGCTATTTAAAATTTTTGAATTACTATTTGTTTAAAACTATCTATCGATGATAATATACAAGGTGCGTCTCACGGAAAACGAGATTTATATATATATATATATATATATATATATATATATATATATATATATATATATATATATATATATATATATTGCGCATATTCAACGTGCAGCTAGTGCAGAAAACTCTGGAAGAAAATAGGGGAATTAACAAGGCTAAACAGAAGCTGAGAAAGAAAAAAACCCAAATTTATGCCTTAATGCGTGAGGATGGCACAGTGCAGAGCTCGAACGGAAATGTTAGAGATCGGAAATGTTAGAAATTTTATTCACAGTTATATGAAGATCAGAGCCAATTAAGGACAACAATACTCACGGAAGAACAAATGCCAGATATCTTAGTGGAGGAAGTGACAACTGCTATAGAATCGACGAAAAACGGCAAGGCTCCAGGAAAGGACAGTGTAGCTGTCGAAATGCTACAAGCTGGTGGTCGGATTTTACATAAAGCACTGGCAGGATTATACTCTAAATGCCTCAAAGAACAAGATTTCCACACTTATGGAAAAATGCAGAAGTAATCCTTTTACATAAAAAAGGAGCACAAGAAGATTTAAAGAACTACCGTCCAATAACCCAGTAATGTATCAGTAATGTACAAAGTTTTCACTAAGAAAATATCTAAAAAAATATTAAGAAAATTGAATGACGCTCAACCAAGAGAACAAGCAGGATTCCGAAGTGGATTCAGTACAATGGATCACATCCAGGTTGTACAGCAGGCCATAGAATGGCACAACGAATACACCATGCCACTGTGCTTGGCTTTTAACGCCTACGAAAAAGCATTTGACTTAATCTCAAAGCAGGCTATAATGGACGCACTGCTTAGACAGGGGGTGGACAAATCATATGTAAACCTATTAGGACCGATATATAATGGAGCTACAGCGACAATTCATCTTAATGATCTTGAAGTGGGAATTAATGTAGAATTTCAGTTTTAGGAAGGGATTTGGAGACCATGGATCACTTTTTATATCTTGGGCAGAGGATTTCAATGTAAGGGGATACCGCCCGGGAGGTGGAACGACGTGTTAAGTGTGGCTGGCAGGCTCAACATAGTGTTTAAGAGCACACTCCCACTTTGCCTGAAAAGAAAAGTCTTCGATCAGTGCGTCCTACCCGTTATGGCATACGGAAGTGAAACCTGACACTCACATCGCAATCAATTCAAAAACTTCGGGTAGCTTGGCATTACAAGACGAGACAGAAAGCCCTGCGCATGGATCAGGGAGCAAACGAAAGCGTACGACATCATTGGAAAAGTAAAGCAATTGAAATGGAGATGGGAAGGCCATATAGCAAGGCAATGGTACGATAGATGGACCAAGGCAATCCTGAAGTGGATACTGCTTGATCGCAAACGTCCCGAAGAAGACCGAAAGCACGATGGACTGATGATATCGTTAAGTATATAGGACCCGAGTGGCAGAGGAAAGCTCAGGAAGGTGAATGTTCGAAGCATGCTGAAGAGGCCTGCAGTGGATCGACACAGGCTGATGATGATGATGATGATGATGATGATGATGATGATGATATATATATATATATATATATATATATATATATATATATATATATATATATATATATATATATATATATATATATATATATATATATATATATATATATATACACCTAGATAAAAACAACTTAAATAAATAAGCACACACCAACGTAAAAATTAATATTTATCATCTAGACATTAATGACATTTCATGCCATATTGCCAAACTATATTTTTTTCTATTTAATAACATTTATATTTAATAATAACGAGATAACACTTTTATCCTGATCTATTTTTATATTACTCAAAATACATTTACATTTAATTATGCAATAATTATTAATAATACATTTGTTACATTCTAAATAACGTTTAGAAGAATAATGTTTATGGCCACAGATGAAGATGAATTGTTAATCGTAAAAGAAGTAAGTCTCGTTTCCTTGAGCAAAAAAATTCTGATGCACAATTTTTTTATATTAGTGATTACAAATAATTAACTTTCACGGAAAAAAAACAGCTGGATACAACTATTAAAAGACTTTGACAATACTGAAGTAAAAATGATAAAAAACTTTAGAAAATAATAAAACCACAACTTTATTCTCGAGACTATTTACTTGAACTATGACATTAACTTATAAGATTTCGAACCTTTAATTTAATTCCTCTGGTTTTAATATCTTTGGAATTACGTTAATGTTGATCAACAAATAATGAAATTGATTACAAAAATGTTTAGCAATAAGCTAAATGTTTAGCAAATTTGAATAATGATTGTCAGCATTTTGATGGAATCAAAAAGATAAATATTGTTAAGATGTCAGACCAAAAATCAACACAGTTGGTTTAACTATAAACTAAATATATTTGTAAACCATAGTTTTGTTTTGGTTGAGTCAAACCAGTCAAGTTTTCTTTAAAATCGACGACGAATATATACGGTTAGTGACCCCTAGCAAGTTTTTCTTCTAGCCTGACAAAGAACTGTACAACGAAAACCCTCCCCAGGTTGATTCATCGAATCCCCTAAACACTCAATAAAGTGACTAAGAACGGCATTTATTTTTATGCAAGCATACCCACCCTCGTTTAATCAAAAGAACAGTCTATATGGCTATAGAATTCGAATTATAAAATTATTTGTCGCTGATACTATTCATTATTAGTTTTTAATAGTGATATCGGTCTCAATAACGATTTGAAAGTAAAATTTAATATTACAGTAAAATATTGTTTTTTTATTTACTTTCCATTTATCGGGGGATTCGTGGTTTGAAATATTATTGGGGCTTGTTATTGTGGTTAACACTATAATTATGTATAATATTACACAGGTCTGCAGTGGATTTGGTGCCGGAAAGACTAAAACTGTTTTTCAATATGCTCGTTATGCTGGTTCTAACGGTACATATATTTTTTTAAATATACGTGTAGCTTTAGAGATATGATAGGTGTCAAAGAAATATGATTATCTTTTGTTAAATCATTGAAATAAAAAGGTTTTTTTTTCGTGATTTCCTTCCAGGCACTCATGCATGATACTCCAGCAGAAATCAGCCATCATGTGTTGACCCCAACGACCCTGGTACCTTTTCTCCATATATTTTAGGTCCTGATGAAATCGCTCTCCTTATCTCTCCCTTGGTAAGGGCCAAGGTTGTCCGGACATTTATCCAAATGATTTTGGAGGCAGTGAACTTTGATGCTTATGTTACATTCAAGCTTTTTGAAATTTTTCCAGCATTTTTTGCACCAATTCGCGATAATTTTCGGACTTATAATTCCATAGGAAATTTTTTACAACACTGACAAAAGAAAATCAGACTAATGATTATATATCATTCTTTGAATGCAAGAAATTGTTATCTTTCATCAAAAGCCTAATTTGCGGACCATCGAAAATGTCAACCTTAAGTTCTCCTTGCTCATACCAAGAAATTTCTTCAATATATAATTAAAACAGGAACCATTTGTATCATGGTTTGACATACTGTTTCATTAGTCCCAATTTTATGTGTAATGGAAGCAAAATTATTTTCTCTCTAGTAACTAACACTGTATTTATGATATTTTATTTCCCAACTGTCAAGTCTTTTCTTTCAGGCCAGTTTGTTTTATTCAATGCTCGCTTTTATCTATGCTATATCCTACAGAGAAAACATGGAAATTTTGTGTAGCCGTTTTGTTGACCCAATAAAAAGTTTACCATTTTTAAATCAACGCATATAATCCACTTATGATCATGGACTTGAGTTTTGCCAATAAAACAGATATATTTTAAACTCCTTTAATTTAATGGAATGAGCAATGGGAACAGCACCATGCTTATTGCCATTATGTAGCAAAACACATTTCAAACTACTGTCTATAAAAACTTGGAACTGCCTTTAAAAAGTCTCGATTTATTTGGTTGGTAGTTCAGAAAACCCATTTTTGATAAAAGACCACCGAAATCATTACAAAAAACAACATAATTTTCTGAGCAAAAAAACAGAAGCAGTTCTTTTTTACGAGTTCGATAACATGTAATTTTAGTACCTGGAGAAAATAAATTCCTCCCTTTAATTGTGGATGCCAACAGTTCTGATCTTTCTTTTGAAAAATCGAGGTGTCTGATAAGGCCACTTAAAGCGTCTTGAGTAAAAAGTAGGGGTTTTGGCGACGTAGCTTCAAAATTATCACTTTCTTCGCTAGTACAAGTTTGCCTACCTTTGGATGTACTATATACTGTATGTGAAAGATCGGACAGTCCACGAATCGTTGGAACAGGGACGTCTTCTGAATGAGAAACAAATCTTTTGGCAGATACCAGATCGGGATCGGTCTTTTTTTTGGTTAATACCATCTACGTTAACTAAGCAAAAATAAAATTCATCGTGGTGATTTTTTGGTTGCCTCCAAATCATAGGCACACCAAACTTCAATTGACTTATTTTACCATTCGTCCACTGTCTTAAATGTTCACTACACATTTTGCAAACATGTTTCGGAATCCATAGTATATCAACGTCTTTGATTTTCAAGTTAAAGAAGTGAAATACGTATTTTGCACAAATTCAGGCATAACTTTTCGAAACTTTTTCACCGTATATTCGCCACAAACATTGTTACATTTATAAAAGTGTTCGGATCGTTTTCACGATAACATCTTCCAGGTTTTATTTACTGAACAATTTACTGAACTTTTTTAGCTGAACAAACAATAAAAATAAACAAGTTAAATGCCCACTGAGAAGAAAATATTATCAATATAAATAGATTAAAAACTGTACGTACTTTTGATAATTTAATGTTACTGAGAGTGTTACTAGATACTATACTTTAAAATTACGTTTAAGTCTCAACGGAACGATTTTTTTTTCTTGTAGACCAATGTAATCATTCTCTTGTATATTATATGGTTTAAATTTGTAATATACTGGAATGACTACTGCAAATTCACTAATATGGTAGAGCATATGGGAAGACAATAAAATTTAATTTTTAGAAATGGATGCACTTCAAATCAGTCAGGTTCGACGAATCGGGTTCTGCGTGAAGCCATTAACGTTAATCCATCATGAATCATTACTCGTTCCTCTATCAAATCATCAATACTACGCCATTATCACGGTGTTCGTAAAGTTAACAGACCCTGTTGAGATTAACGTCGTGTTGACATTTGTGGAAAGTCCTGATGTTTCAAAATCCAATTTTAATTTGTCAAATTGTGCCGTGAGCAGAAAAATGAGTATATAAACTAAACTAATTGAAAAGTTCGCGAGCGGAAATGATAAAATAAGTTTATAGTTGAAAAAATTACTTTATTCTTCCGTATATTCTCCCTTAAGCTCTATACATTTTTTCCATCGACTCTCCAATTAATTTATTCTATATCTGAAATGATTTTCTAGAAGTCCTTCAAAATACTCATCTACGGCGGCTATAACTTCTTTATATGATGAAAAACGCTTGCCACGTAGGAATTTTTTGAGGTTAGGGAACAGATGAAAGTCATAGGACCAGGTCAGATCTGGTGAATATGGTGGATGCTCCAACAATTCGGAGGGTAACTCCTTCAATTTGGCCATTGCAAGAACACCTCTGTGAGCTGGTGCATTGTCTTGATGAATTTTTTTTCTTCGCTAAACCAGGTCTTTTCTCACGAACAACCCTCCGGTTGTCCACTCTGCGGTCACTCCACTCTGCGGTTTGTTGGCGCAGTTCGGGATCAGTGGTAAACCGAAGTCTCATCCATAGTTTAAAATCTAATTTAGTTTAGTAGAAAGTTTTACTCGAAGTAGTTTTTCATCACAATTTAAGAAATGCGGTACCCATCTTGCACATTGCTTTTTCAAGCCCAATTCCTTCCAAAATATGAAACACCCGTTCAGTTGAAATGTCCATGGCCTTAGCAATTTCACTCGAAGTCAATTGTCTGTCATCCATAACCATATCACATATAGAATTAATTATTTGCTCAGTAGTTGCACTTATTGGACGTCCAGAACGAGGATCATCATCCAGGTTTGTACGACCACTTTGAAACTCACCTGCCCTCTTAGAAATCATTGTTTTTGAAGGAGCAGACTCCTCTAATACATTTACCATTTCGCTATGAATTTCCATTGCCTTTAAACCTTTTTTTACAAAGAATTTAATCACTGCACGATCTTCCAGTTTAAAAAATAACACTGATACGTTTACTTTAAGTTTCTATTTTTGTACGAATGAATTGACAGATCGACCTGAAACTTCATATATGTTCATATGAAGGATGAAACTTCAAAATGTAGTAGGTTATATAGTTCTTTTACTTCTCTATAGGTGTCGCTCCGAGAAATTTTCAATTAGCCTAGTACTTATATGATCAAAAAGCAAGGAGACTTTTGATTTTAAAATTTCGCACGCTTTATATATCCATACAACCATTTGATTTTTAAGTTGGTATGACAGTCCTTGACACTCTGGCAGAAGTTTCATATCATTTGGGTTGTTAAGTTAGAAATTACAGCGCCTTTTATGATTCTTAAGAACATTTTGTTACTGATTTTTTAAAAATGAATTTGTATTAAAGTTTGCCTAAAAACGAAATTTCTTGTGCTGATGTGCTGAAAATCAAACAGAGTCCCACAAGTACCATATTCACAAGATATAGCATCGTATGATATTTTCATGTTTCATCGATTGAAGAAACTACTTCGTGGAAGCCGTTTTGGGTCCGTAGAGACCATCACGAAAGTTCGCTGAGCGCTTTCAAGAAAATACAAGTCAAGTATAAAAACTGTTTCGAAAACTGGAAAAAAGTTGGAATAAGTGTATTGCAGTGATAGAGGATTATTTTAAAGGAGACAAAATAAATTTGAAATAGTGTCATCTAACATCAAAGAACATCCGAAAACAATCACTGATTGACAATTATTTTAAATAGGGCTTGTTAGAAATATCAATATTATATTTCATCTTATTAAAGAATTTGTTTCTTGCTAAAAGCTCTAGTTATTGTCAATATTTTGCAAAATGAATAATTGGTATTCATTAAAGAAATGTTACGTAATGAATCTTGTTAAAATTTCAAAAATATTGAATATTATGGAATGTTTCTAAATGTTGCACCATGAATTGATAAACAATATCACGAAGTAGAAGCCTTCCAAATTCATCAATAGCAAATAGATCACCTTTCACAAGATTAATGATAGATATATACAAATTCATTCAACGAAAGTTATTGAAATTTGTATGATAAATGTTCCCACCATGTGATTCACTTTCGAAACATGAATGAATCAGTTAATTGAAAGATGTAAAAATCAATCAAAAATTTTAATTAAATGATATTATCAAATAAAAATGTCCAGATATGATGAATTCTAGTGTTGCTTGAGCTTGAATAAAATTCACTATTGCAACAGGAAAAGTTTCATAAAACTACGCGACTGATGACTGTTGACTTGTTGAATTGTATTTCTCCCATAATTAATAAGAGAAGGAAAAGCGTTATCGTGTTGCAACAATTATAGTAATATATTACATATACAGGATGTGCAAAAGAATGTTAGCATTTTAAATTATATCTTGTTTATTTTAACATTATCTTTTTCGTTTTTTGTTACAGATTAAGCTAAAAATCCAGGAGTTTTGAAAATTGCAGGTATTCACTTGCAAAACAAACAAAATTTGTCACAATTTTCTTTCGCCAAAGATTTTGATTGAGATTTAAAAAGGAAGAATTTGAGAGAAGAACTAAAATGGCAAAGGTTATTTTAGCGGCCGTAGATTAAGGGTTGTAAGAAGTATTAAGTTGAAACCTTATGTACATACCCAACTTTTACCTCGTTGTTACACACCCAGGGTACTTGGGTGCCCACCACTAGTTTTGTTGGTGAGCACCCTCACATGATCACTTATTTTAATAAATACAAAACTGGCGTAGATACAATGCATCAATTGGTAAGATGATACACCATACACAGGCGCACTGAGAGATGGCCTCTTGCTATGTTTTTCTATATCTAAAGGCGCTCTTGCTTCATGTATAATTTATTGAGAACAACAAAATGATCCAAAATAAAACTTATCAGCGACGTACTTTTTTACGTCAACTGAGTGAGGAACTGGTAAAACCTTTTATTGAAGATCGTTACTATGAATGGGCAAATAATGCGCAACCACAATACAAACATTGCGATTGAGAGCGAGATCAGGCTACAGCTTGCTCGTTCCACTGTTTCTGAAGAACAAACTCAACCTCGAGATAGTACTAGGAAAAAAATTGAGGATTCTTGTCATGTTTGTTACAAAGAAACGATCAACAGACGTAGGAAAACGCGAAAATGTTGTTCCGATTGCGAAAAGCCAGTCTGCGATGAACACTGTGTATCGACAATTAAATGTATTGATTACGCTAAATAAATGTAAATATATTCTAATTCACCTTAAAAATTATGATACTTGTTTATTTATTAACCCCTGTTACCTCAATTAAATATGTATCAATATTATTAATTAATTCCTGACTCAAAACATCATGTTTCACTTAGTGGGTAACGGGTTTGCCCGCTAAGCACTTTAATGTACTTTAAGGTTATTTAGTTTAGGTTCAAAAAATTTAAAAAAATATATATATTTTTGCAATAAGAGGTGTGTTACAAGGCATGTGCATCTGTGGGGTAAGAATAATAAACAAACAAGAATGAAATATCATTCATTATTCGACTATATCGTATATTTTCTCTCTGTTCTATAAACATTGTGTTGCAATGGAAACATGCGATTATCAATTAAACAGTTTCACTGTTTCTATATAACATATTTTACGAGAAAACAATACCCAACAACATTTAACTCAACTGAAACTTTTATAAGGCGTACATCAACGGTTTGTTTATAAGTAACAATATAACAATAAGGAAAAATATCAAACCAACCTTCAACCCAACTATTTAACAGCAACATATTGGATTGTCCGAAAAGTTTGTAAGGATTTTCCTTTAATAGCTCTTTTAACGCCTGTAAACAAAAATCTGTGTTTGACTGAGACTCGCATTTCTGAAGCGGATGACATTTCTGAAGCGAAACTGGTGATGAAAAGTGGATTGAAAATATGAAATATTATGGGGTTGCCAAGGTCAGCATTTGGTAGAATTGGAAGAAACCCCATAAACTTTCAGTTTCTTCCACGCCACCAAACCATAAATACCGACCTCTACTGATCATAATTAGATCAACCGAAGACCGAAAACGACCAGAATTAACAAACAGGAGAGGCAACGTGTTTCATCATAATAAAGTACGACCACAAGTTTCAATCAGAACCCAGCAAAAATTATTAAGCTTTAATTGGGATGTTTTGCTCCATCGACCTTATTCACCGGGCATGGTAATCTTGTACTACCATCCATTCCGCTCCCTCCAAAAGGGTTTATTTTGTTAATTTTTGGCAAAAATGCATTATGGACCGTGGACATACGTGAGCAATAAGTTGTAAATAGTAATTTTAATTACATAAGAAATTAAATTAATATTTACATAAACTATTTGCCTTTCTCTTTGTCTTAAAAAATTCCTACGAATTTTTCGGACAACCCTATGCTTTCTGGTGTAAGCAAACACTTTAAAACAACGAATACAACAGAATAACACTTAAAGTAAATAGTGCATCATTAAAAGAAATGTACCACATAAAGAATGCAGAATAGATTTCACTTAAAAAATGAAAGTACTTTAAAATACTATAAAATTAAAATTTTTAATGCAAAATTTATAAGTTATTATACTAATAATGTTGGTTAAGTAATGTTGGCTAGGTATTAACTACAGGTTATTTCGACCCTATGATCAATCAAGTTTAAACGGACAGATCTTGATTAATCGAACATTTTCAAGCATGATTATCGCGTTCGCAACAAGCCAACGATTTTCCCATTCCCCATACCAGTTCGCCAACCAGAATCTGAAGTCGACATAAATATCGGCGCATTTTTTCAGCACGTCCTCTTCCATCTTCGCCGGTTCCCAGCGGGTCCAAATAGGGAGCCAGCCACGTCCAGCATCGTCGAACCCCGATAATGGTGCCATAAATACCCGAGAGCCCACAATAGAACCGTGTCTTTAGGTAGAAACAGAGCGAGAAAGAGAGACCGAAACTGTCGTCGTCTCTTCGGTCGGCAGGCAGCCATTTCTTCGTCTCGAGTCTTAAAAATTTATTGCACTGGTCGGTTATAGTAACACTACACGGTATATTATGGCCGCAGGGGTCGATAACCTACATTATTTAGCATTCTATTTTACGTATCTTGTGTATATACCTGAGTGGTTTCTCGAACCGTTTAGTAATAGAAGAGGTTTATTAGCCGTTCTAAAAATGTCGTCTCACTTACCCGTTTCAGACGATCGTACGTACTGACAGACGGTTTGGAAACCGATTATTGAAATCTTTTTTGTTTTCTCCAGCTTGGCTCGACGTACGTTTCGTATTTTATACAGCGGAGTGTATGAGGGCTAGCTGAAAGGTTCTCAGTCTTTTTGAATACTAGCTTGTGAACTAATAATGGGCTGTTCCATAAGTTCCCGCCATTGTTATAATTCGTTTGTTTTTCCTCAATTATTAGTTTGGTCAAGTGTATATATGCATTTTCTTACTCTACAAAGCTCTTTGGTATCATTTTTCTGAAAAACTTAATTTCAAGTAACTTTCAAGCTTTTGAAATGGAAATTCCGGAGAGTACACTATAACCGATCGGACTGCTCGAGATTAATTTGTCAAGTTTAAAAATGGCAACTTCGACTTGGACAACACGCGCCGCTCTGGCCGACCTTCCTACTTCGACGAGGTCTATCTTAAAGCGCTTTTGGAGAACAGCCGTCAAACATGCCGAGAATTAGTTGAAAGGTCTCTAAACTACAGCCAGCGGACCAAATCCGACCCGCACTAGCGAATTTAGCAAGCGTATGCTCGTTTAGAGCCCGTACTCGGCGACTAGTTTAGGAATTATAGATAATGACAGGAATATTAAAAAGGTTTTGGCTCTTGGAACTTAATGGAGTAATTAGTATGGCCCTAAGGCTGGAAAGTTTAGAGACCTCTGGACTACAGCCTTGCGACAATCTCCCGTCATCTTGAAACTATGGGATTTACTCAAAAACTCGGAGCTTGAATGCCACACAAAGTAACCGACGACCACAAGGAAAATCGTCGCAACAAAGCTGCTCAAAATATCGTCCGACACTGAGTAACTCGCGGCAGCAAGCATCTATTATTCTACAGAATCGTACTTTACGTCAATATGTAGTAAAAGAAGGACGGAAGTCATGACAATGCACGACCTAACACAGTAAAACATTGTTAAGGAGGCCCTAAATGATCTCGAATGGTAGATTCTTCCACATCCGCCGTACTCTCCAGATCTTGCGCCAACCGCATTATCACTTCTTCCGCTCGCTGCTCAACCAAATGAGAGGCGTAACCTTCGCCAACGATGGGGACTCTCAAAAACGGATTTAACAACTTCGTCCGAATCCAGTCCCGGCAATTTCTGGCGAAACGGCATCAATAAGTTGGTCAAGAGGTAACAATGACGGAGAATTTCTCACTGATTAATTTGTTGTTATAATTGTTGCTTTTTTCAATAAAACTTTTTAATAAAAAAACCGGGAATTTATGGAACAACCCAATACATCAGACCGCATTTTTTAATGGGGATATATATACATAGTGCGTCCATTAAGTATCAGTACTGGTCCACTTAACGTGAATTTTGGCGAAATATCTAAAAAAATAATGGCAAAAATATAAGAACACATTAATGACTACAAATGATTTTTTTGGTTTTCAAAATATTCTCCTTTTGAATCAATAGAGCATTCTTCTTTTGTTTTCAACAACCTGAAGAGGTGTTAATATACGACAATTGCGCAATTTATATTTTTACATTCGGGGACAAAATTAAATCTCACGAGACATCGCATCCGTTATCAAGATCATATGATGGATGCGATATCAAACCGATGTTTGTTTTCCTTCAAAGCGTCGATTATTTCAGAGGATACGTGAGAACTAATGATGACTGATGACTTTCGCCTAACAAATCCTGGTATATCAACCAGCGTTGAAAGTACACCGATTCTGTGAAGCCATAATATCTACATGCCCTATAAAAAAACAAAAAACGTTGTAATTTTTTTATTTCAACACTCTTCGGAGCCTAACAGCTTTTGGTTCACTTTGGAACCAGTAGATTGTTGGTTTATTTACGCTTCCCACGAATATACATTCTGTCAAAAAAGTACCGGGAATTGATCATTTGAAAAGCCCGCTTAAAGGGATTGTCAAAAATTTTTTTATCGCCAAATTGGTACAACTCTCGTCCATACAGACGCGAAGTTTAAACGTCATCTGTCATTTAATTTGTTTATAGTGCTCGATTTTGTCAGTTCATTTCAAGTGTGTTTTGCGATTTTTACAATGAATAAAAACACCGAATAAAAAATTCGACTTAATGCTTTGCAAATGGAATTTCGTATAGCCTGTCGCTGAAAATGTTGCAGAAGGTTTACGATGAATTGACTTAATCAAAAACACGCGCATATGAGTGGTACAGTGCATTCAAAGGCGGTCGAGATGTAGTGAAAGATTAGCCTCGCTCTGGTCGGACATCAACGTCTCCAACTGGAGTAAACATCGCTAAAATGAAGAAAATGGTGACTGAAAATCGTCATTAAAGTTTGAGAGAGATAGCCGCTGATCTTTCTGTGTCTCACGAATCAATTCGTACCATTTTAAGTAATTGTTTGGGCATGAAACGCGTTGTCGCTCGACTAGTGTCGAAAGACATGAATTTTCTTCAAAAACTCAATCGCGTAAAGGTCGCTGAAGACATGCTAGAAGAGTCAAGTCCCACATTCATAAAACGCATTGTAACTGGTGATGCGTGAGACCAGATTTCTGGAAAGAAAACTCTTGGATTTTGCTTCACGACATCGCACCATCTCACAAGGCAATCATTGTGAACGAATTTCTGGCTATAAACTCAATAAACACCATCGAACAACCTCCGTATTCACCTGATATGGCCCGGCCGATTTGCTTCTCTTTCCAAAATTCAAATTATCATTTCCAGGTATCCGTTTTCAGTCGATAGTATACATAAAAGCGAATTCGGGGTGAGAATTGAAGTCGATTTCGGAATATGTGTTTAAAAAATGTTTTGACAATTGGATTATTCATGGCATAAGTGTATTATTTTGGAAGGAGCCTACTTTGAAAGCGATACAATAAATTTGGATAAATAAAGACATTATTTTAAAAAAGACTTCAAAGCGACTGACACCGCTCGTAAGATTTGTAAAGTAGAGGAAGCAGGTGGCATATCAGTCTCCATCGCTCAGTTATGGTTTAAAACGTTTCGGGGGGAGACATGAGTCTTCGGAGGGAGACATGATCTGGAAATAAGATCAGGTCGTCCACTGCTTCTCTCTCGATGCCGATGTTTCAAGAGCAGCTGTGGCTGCAGTTCCTAGAACAAACACTAAGAAACTTTCAGGGGAATAAGAAGTATCCCAAACTACCGTTAACCGGCATTTGCGCCACATAAGAATGATACCAAAAAGTGAATAACCATAAACAGTGAATAACAAAGAACCTCAAAGATGTAAATATTTTACTTACACCCCAGTACCAGCAATTTATCACCTGTAAATGTATCGTACATCAAATTGGTTAATTTAAGCAAGTGTTTGTACAAACTGACGAGTTTTTTGAACATCGGTCACATTGTGCGGAATCAGGATGTATTGATCTCGTTAAAATTTATTTTGTACAATACATGAAACTCAAAACAAAAGTTCAATAACCGTTAAAACATAATAAATAGAGATCAACAAGCTAACGGAATATATAATTTAATTAGAGATAAGGTCCTTTGGCGAATTAGAATGTCCAACGAGACGCCTAGTCCTTTTTCTTGTATTTTTGAAAGAACAATTCCACTTAATGTTATACAACCGTTCAATCAAATACTTTCATACGCCATTCGCAGATGTTCCATATAAATTATAACACAAACGGCAGGAAATAAAATAGAATAAAGACATTAAAATACGATTGTATCAAGTTCATCAGTTTTACCGCTTTACAAAATAGAACTTAATTATTAGTTCCAGTGCGGTTGCAGAGATGAAATGTTGCAATTGAAAATCGAACCATTATTAACAGAGCATAAATAAGTATTATAAATTATATAGTCGATTACCAACTAGCGAAGCGTCTTCCTACACGATAACATACCAGTTATTTCGTTACGGGCAGCAGCAAATGATGGAGAGATTGTAAATTGAAATTCAACGATTTTTTCTATCATGGAATAGTAGGAACGGAGGTTATGAACATTCGTAGTTGGTTAATGCACGGTCAATGTTCTAAACAAATTTATTAGTATGCCTAAATAGAATCTGCTGGTGTTTATTACATATACTACCATCATATCTACTAAATAAATTTACAATTAAAAACATAATCGGGTTGTTCGGAAAGTTCATAGGGATTTGTTATTAGTTGTTATTTTAAGGTTTGTATTCAAAGAACTGTATTGGATTAGTAATGTTTATCTACACATTATTAATTGCTTTGGTATTTACAATATCAGTTACTAAAGTTGATTAAAATAGAAAATGTCGATCGATAACTTGCATTCCCGCCACATTTTGTCCTTTTATTTTAAAAAGGGCTCTATTGGAAAGACTACGATACAAAAGTTGTTTGGTCTGTTCAGGGGCGAAGAATTTGACCTGGAAGACGGACATCACTCTGGCCAACCTTTAAACACTGGAAATGTCGAGGAAATAAATGCCATAATAGCCGAAGATCTACGTTTCACGGTTGGTGAGACAGCAAATAAGTTAAATAATAATGTTCAACTCTACAAGCCTAGTGGCCCTTGGGTTCGAGTTCTTTCACTCTTTTCCATCTTTTTCGGTCTAAAGCATTATTCTTCCAATCACTGACTCCTACTTTCCTCAAATCATTCATCACCTCATCCAGACATTTCTTTCTCGGTGACTCTCTTCTTCTCTTTCCCTTTTCACCTCTCATCAGTATTCCTTTAACCCATCTCTCGCCGAGCATCCTCGCTATATGCCTCAGCCATCTAGCTATCTGCGGTCTCACCACCTGAACAATGTTTCGTTTTTTGTACAGTTCTTCTATTTCTCTATTTGTTCGTCTAAATTCGTTCTCAACTTTAATTCTCCCAAAAATCCTTCTTAAAATGTTACGTTCCCAGACTTCCAGTTTATTTCCTTCTTCGTCATTGTCCATGACTCGCACGCATGTGGGCCTTAGTATTGTTTGGTACGCTTTTACTTTTGCTGCTCTTGTTATATTTCTTGCCCTTAAAATCCTTCAAACATTCATGCGGCTTTGATTCCTTTCGCTAGTCGTTTCTCTATTTCTTTCTCTTCATCCCTTTTATATGTTAGATAGATATTCGTAGATATTGAGTTTACTAAGATCCGAACAATGAACCAATTTGATGTACGGCACATTTACAGATGATAAAAAGGTGGTAGTAGGGTGTAACTAAAATAATTACGTTTGTGAGGTTCTTTGCAAACTTTTTCTATCGTATATTTCCTATTTTTTGCTCAATCAATAACTAAATTAGGGGACAGTCCTCTGGTACTATCTTTCGTTACCATACATTTGGTCTTGTTCTCGTTAATTGTTAAGCCACATTCTCTTGCCTTTCTTTCCAACATCTTGAATAACCTTACTATTTCTTCCTTGAATCTCGCCATCAATACAATGTCGTCGGCATAGGCTAAGCATTCGTGTCTGGTACCATATATTAACTCCTTGGCATTGATGCCACTCTCCCAGAACTGTGGACAGTGCTAAGGCCTTGTCTCAGTCCTTTCTTTACAGTGAACTCATCAGACATTGCTTCATCGACTATAACTTTATTATATGTTCTCCTAACAGTCATCTCCACCAACTTCTTCAACTTTTCCGGGACTCGCAACTGTCTCATTGCTTTGAACACATTTTTCGTTGCTAATTGAGTCATATGCTTGTCGATAATCTATGCATAGCAAATGTAAGCTCAAATTTTGTTCATAAGTATTCTGTTGGATTTGTTTCATGACGAATATCTGGTCGATTGTTGATCTTCCTGCCCTGAACCCTCTTTGGTATTTCCATACTTGTTCATTATGGTATTTCTTTAGTCGATCTTTAATCATTTTTGCTATCATTTGCAGTGCAATTCGTCAGTAGTTATTGCAGTCTTCCTTAGCTCCTTTTTTGCGAAGAGGTATTATCAGCGCTTTATTCCATTTCTTTGGCATATTTTCTTCTTCCCAAATTCTATTCATTAAATTCCATGTTCTTGCCTCCAATGTATCACCACCATGTTTCAAGATTTCTGCTATTATACAGTTCTGCTATTATATCAGTTTTTTGTTATTTTTAACTGCTTTATACAAACTTCTTCTTTTGTAGGTATATTTATAATTTTGTTATTGTGTGCAATTTCATCTTCTCCTCAGTTCCCTTCCTCCCCTGTCTAATTTAGTGTCTCTGAGAAATATTGAGCAAATCTTTTCCGTTTTCCTTCTGCATCTCCTACCAGGGATCCTTCTTGCGTTTTCAAATAATGGGGTCTCCTGGCGCTACTGCCTTTTCTTTTTTTAACTTCCTGATCGAAATTTCATATCTTCATATTTGCATATGATTCTTCTATTCCTTTTAATTCGCGTTCGAAAAATTTCTTTCTTTTCCATGCTACATACGGTCTTGGCTTCCCTTCGTATGCAATCATATATTTCTTTGTTGTTTTCAATTCTTTCTTCCAGTAATCTTAGACGTGCACTGTTTTTTGCCCCCAAATTTGTTTACATTCTTCTTCGAACCACCAATAATTCTATATATACTACAGATAAATATTAGATTAAATCATCTTCCGATGATGCTAACATGGTTAGCGAAACGCGCGTCGAGAAGTTAAATGATGTGATTTGGTGTGTAGTGGTAAATTTCTTCGAGTTTAGTTAAATATTGGCAAATCGCCCGTTTTTGAAAACGGATCTGAAAAACAATGAAGACATCTGCAGATACGATGTGTGGATCCCTCGCGAGCTTACTTGGCAAAATCTGCTGGTGGGTTATGTCTGAAGGTAGAATTGGTAAGGTTGATGTTGTACTTTGATTAATTTCAATCTGCCGAGCCATCAATATAATTTGTAACTTGTAACATCGGCCATTTATCGAGATTCGACCTATGGTATCAAAATGCTTTCGAAAAACCTTTCGCAGGATCAAAATGAAGAAAACATGTCTTGCCATTCTGGGGCGGATTAAAAATGACCCTCATTTTTCTAGAACGTGTCATTACTGGTGGCAAGTCTTGAATTTTTGAATAGGACCAGGAAACGAAGCACCAGAGCTTCAACGCAGCCAAAAAAAGTCAGAATGAGAAAATTTTGTATTGGCGTACAATAAAAGTGTGCTTCAAATTGTTGGCATAACCTAAAACACCTGAAGAATATGTAAGTACTATATGTATGAACATACAGTAGACATGTGAATATTCGAATTGTGCATAAAATAATTCCATTAAGCCATTAAGAAAATAACTAAGCGAGAATATACCTCGATTAAGTGCATTTGAATGGTCATTAGAGTCAACTACCAAACAGCTGAACTATTTTGGTCGCCTAAAAACTTTATTACTGGGATGCGTTCGGCAATGAATAAACTACTCGCGCGCAGTGTGATATAGCAATATCTTCTCCTTAAAAAACTTTTTCCGGAGAAGTATATTTTATTTATAGTTGAGTCTCTTCTCATCATATATCTTCAGCTATTCAGTTGGAGGCAGTATGCAAAGCAACGTACTGATTATTGACAAGTAGATTATATTTTTAAAAGAGCTACTAAATAATCTTACTTTTTGATCCATATACCTTGAGCGGAGTTTAGTTACATGTAGTAACATACTGTACTGTAAGAGGTTAAAAGTCACACTATTAAAAATGAAAACCTATTACATATTCCGCATTGGAATAAAGTGAATACTAAAGGTCACAAATCCCCTTCCACAAATATACTGTATACAGTGAGGTTTCTAACATCACTGCGAGTTAACAGCAAGTTTTAACACCTGAATGAAAGTAAAACAATATCTATAATCCCAAGATATGACAACACCGCCTAAACGTCCACGACGAATACGAAGGGCGATAAAACGCATGCTCAATGACCTAAGTAGACTTACCAACTGATTACGACCACGACGGAGTTGAACATTCTACTCATCGACAGAAACGAAACAAAAACCTGTTTTACGAAAACTATTTACGCGGCAGCAACTTCACACAACAAACACATACACACCATCACCAATAACGAAAAAACAAAAGGATGACATTTTTGCGACGAACCGCAACGTTGCCACATTATACGCGCCCTCCCGGTAATCAACGTGACCCAATTACGTCATAAAATTCGTAATTTTTAATTTGTTAATCGCAAACCGATAGAAAGGGTTGGCCACGCCCGTAAAATTGCGATTTTTTTAAGGATTCTTGGTCTCGGAGCAACCGTCTCACCTAACCCTCGAAACAAATGACGGTGGATATGGCGATTTGGTCTTTATACTAAACACGGACCGTCAAAGAAAATCAAGGAGGAGTTGGCGGCGCGACGGGGGTGCAGGGGGTGGTCGGGAGGCAAAGGGAGGGGGGTGTGCAATATTGATTATTCCAGATGTGTCTGCTGGTGCTGGCTGGCTGTGAGTAGAAGGGCGTACGTCAATTGCTCACCGTTAATATGACTCAGCTCGGCTTTTAATATTATTAACCCCAACAAGTGTAATGTTTTCATAATTTGGGGTCTGTGATGTAGAATTAAGTTCGTGCTGAAGTCAATCTTTTTTATTTTTATTGTATATTAAAAACATAATGTAATATGTTGACATTATTTAATGACTAAATAAAACAGGGTGGCCGCAAATAAATTATTTCAAGATTCCCTGATAATGCCCGGTTTTTCAGTCAAGTTTGTCATACTTTTCCCTGATTTAGAAATATTAATCGAATCATTAAGATATTTAAAGTTTTGATTATATTTTAATTGTTAATAATTAAATCTCCTCTAAAACCCACAAAAATTCAAAACACATGTCCAACTATGTTTATTTGAATAATTTATTTTTTATTTCATTCGTTTTTTAGTACATTGCCATAGCTGGTATTTTATAACTAGTTAAGTAATCTTATATAAAATAATGAAATAAGTAAGACAAAAATAAGCTAATGGCTAGTATGAACTAGAAAAATTAAACTTTTAATATTTCATCATCAAGAACTTGAATCTGAACTAAAAGTTTACCTGTTTTGACGCTAAATCTTTCTTTCAAAGTTCAATTCTTCTTCTGGTAATTTTGAACGCGAGTTCCGGTAAGAATGAACTAAAGATTTTGGGCTGATGAAGGTTGCGGCATTTTCTTGATGAAAATTCATACTGGACTGTAGCTTCTTCCATCCGAGGAATCTACAGTGTAGCGAAACGCCTTATGTTTGAAAGAAAAATATAAGTGGAAATTAGACAACTTTGTTTTATTTATACAATAAAGATTTGAGAACATCAAGAGTTGTAACGTCCCTATTCGTTTCACTTAGGGCAGAGTCATATATTAATCGTTGAGCAATTAAAGTTTCGTTTTTTGTATTCTCAACTAAACAATCAGAATTGACTGAAGAACCTCCTTCAATATCAACGTTGCCATGAGATATAATCACGACTAACAATGATTGATTACTTTACTTTACTAATGATTGTGGATTGGTGTGTATACGAATTAATTCATTCCAAAAATTACCCAGGTGTTTGTTTGCCCGTAAATAATTTTTAAGAAGTTGTTGTGTCGAAGGGTGAGAACAAAAATTGTTGAAATCTCGAATAATATCATCAGTCGAATACCACTGATCCAATTATTTTCATTCAAAATAGTGAGTAAACTTGTCGATCTCCTACTTCTGACTTTAGGAAAATGTGCAAGACTTAGATCAAAACATTAGACTGCTTTAGTAAGCTTATATAGTAAGGGTCATCGCTTCAACAATTTTTCTATAAAAAACATTCAAAGCAGTCGTGGCACATTTTCGAAATTGTAAAATCATAAGATCGGTGATATTTTTTTTTATTTTTACTTCTTTGATAGATTTTTTAGTACCAAATCCTAAGTCAATTTGATTGTACAAAAGATTGTAAAAATATACTTCAGTACATTTGCTTGAATAAATATTTACATTATATGTTGAATAACTCTCACTAAAGAGCAGAGCTGTGCAGAAACGGTGTCATAGGAGCGTCAGTTTGATATTCTTGTAAGAATGGTTGTAATTCAGCTGCTAATGACCGAAAAAAAATCTACTTTTGCTGGCAGAACGGGATCTGAAAGACCCTCAGTTACAATTTTGTAACTGGCGCTAGTTGGTTCTTTTTTATCATGCTGCAAACGTTCCACCATTTTTTCTAAATTCGAAATAATTTCAATAGCACGAGCAGCAACACTATCCTTTTCTATCCAACGGACTGCACAACATTTTTTGGGATAAAGATTTGATTTTCAATACTTGTTAATTGAGTGCGACAAATCGATATGTCTTACACAGATAATAAATTAAACAATATTCCAATTAGTGGCCTCAATGCCATGTTTAAATGCACTATGCATGTTATGAAGATCGTAACTGCCCATATCAAGTATCATTGGATCATTGATTTCTTTACTTTTTTTAAGCTCAGCTTTTAATTCTCTGAAAAATTTATAATTAATATTTGTTAAAAATTAGGAAGGTGGCCGAATTGAAAGGTTATTATAAGAATATTGAAGATGGATTCATTATAAAACATAAGTTTAGGAAATTATTGAAAGAATCTGGCTAGTTTAAACTTTATTAATTAATATTCCTTTGAACCAAGTTAGTTATATAAAAAATAAAAATTAACTAGGACGGTGGCCGAATTGAACAGTTATAATAAGAACATTGTAGACAGATTAGTTAGAAAACATAAATTTTAGAAATTATTGAAAGCATCTTCTAGTTTTTAAAAGGAACAGAACAAAATCAAAGTCATGGGAATACCGTTTGATGTCCAATTGACACGAGGGATAGATAAGATTTTGAAAAAAGTTAACATTAAGGTGGTCTACAAACCATTTAGAAGTCCTGGGTAATCCAGGATAAAGTAGACGAAGATGAAAAATCGAGGATTTATGAAATTAGTTGTCAAGATTATGATTGAAGTTATGTTGGGCAAACTAAAAGACCCATATTAACTAGATATGACGAATATTTTGCCTACATTAGATATCGGAGAAATGAGCGTTTCCCACAGATGCACTCGAGTATGATCATAATATAAATATTAGTAATTTACGATTTATTAAAAGTGTAAATAATAATAGGGCTTTGTATGCATATGAAAGCATTCAAATAGTAAAATGTAAGAAACCATGAACCGAGATAAAGGACTCATTCCATTCAGTATCATTTTTTAATTATTATTACCGTTGCCATACAAATAGAACGTAGTTTAGTTTTAGAATTAGACAAAATAATCTTCTGATGATGCTAACATAGTTAGCGAAACGCGCGTTGAAAGGCGTAAAAAATATTTGGTGTTTAGGGAAAAATCTCTTCCGAGATCACTTAGATATTGATAAAGAGATGTATCTTTTAATTAACTTACTAAGTGAAATGGACAAAGTTGAAAAACCTAGGTAGTGTTAAAAACACGTCGGTTGAAACATAAAATAAGAGAACTAACTGAAAAACAGTCATGTCTAGGATTAAAAGCTTTAAGTTATAGAAGCTTTATAGATAGCAAAATAAATTAAAATTAATAAAAAGGGCATATATTTCACTTTAATTTAAAATCAGTTCTTCAATAAAAATATATTCTTATTAAAATTAAAAAAAAAACTTTAGATAAAGTTATATACCTATGGAGTTTAGTGTTATTATAATTGTGATTACCCTTGTTGGAATACGGGGGTTACGAATGAACAGAAAAAGATTCTATTCTTTAGTGAAAAAAAGGAGCGACTGCTGCAAACAATATTTCAGTTTAACAGTCGTTAAAAAAATCCAATTTTTGATTGTTATCAAAATCTAATGTTAATGTTATCCTAATGTTAGCATTAGCTAACATTAGCTACAATAAAATTTGAGTTCTCTATCTACCAACAATTAAAATCGATCAAAACTGTATTGAACAGTATTGTAACATAAACAAAAAATAATTATGACTTTAAAATATCAATTATAGACAGGATTGAATGTTCCCTTCAATTTTACTGACCAAAAACTGACGATGATTAACCGTGATCACAAATTGATAATACTTATGAACTATATTTATCTGTCAAATTACTTTCGATACATATAAAACCGTCCTTATGACCAAATAACTAGCGACCATCCGAGCAAGGAAAGCGTCAGGACTAATTGACCGTGTTCCGTTTCGGCATCATTGCCGTTTCAGCCGCGAGAGATTTGGCGTCGATGTCGTGTTGTATGTGTTTGGTCGACCTTTAGTAGTCGGTTTTGCGAGAGCGCACTTTGAACGTATTCGGAACTGGAAGAGATCCGGATAATGGGAAGGTCCGGGCGGTGACCGACTGCACGAACAGTTCGCTCTTTATATTTCCCATCGATTAAGAAAATAAAAATAAGTCGATATTTTTGTTGTTTATAACTAAAAAAATTTGTATTAGTTATTTTTCTTAGGTGTTTAAGCAGACGATGCAGCATCGCGGATTCAACTCGCAGCCGGGGTGTGGTGTACGTTTTTGTTTAATTTAAGGGATGCTGATTGCGAGCGGCAATGCGTTTCATGCCCAAACAATCGGAGAGCTATATGTTTGAGAAGCAGGTCATCTGGTAACCTTCAGAGAAAGTTTAAATGCAGCCCGTTATGTAACCGAGATATTGCAGTCCATCTGCACGCTTATATAAATGTCATTTTCTAGTAAAATAACGCTAGATCGCATACAGATCGTTAAACAGTACTGTTTTTAAAATAATGTTTAAAACATAATGTTACAATCCACCTGGAATGCTCATCCAGTTTAGTCCATGCGTCGCAGAGTTTCAGAATGTTATAATAACTGTAGAGGACATGCTCATTATTTATAAGGAAATTAAGTCTATACACAATTGAAATATCATCAGGATTGCATAGAGCTGATCAAAAACTGTCAGATCATTTTCAATTATGGAAAATTAATTGTTACTAACCGATCGCTGCTTTTTGAGAAAACAGTGTTTAAATTAACAGATTGAGATAAACTGGGCATATAGCCAGAACAGGGAAGATGGAAGCTATACACATATATATTACCAACAATTTAAAGGCAACAGGTCTAAGGGAAAACCACGTAGCAGACTAAAAGACCAGGTAAAGAAAAACCTAAGAGGACTAAACGTGAGAAACTGGAAGCAATGAAGCGAATCCTCGAATAGGCCAAGACCTATCTAGCGTTGTTGAGCTAATGCTGATAACATTCTTCTATTGATACCCTCGGTGTGCAAAACTAAACTGGAAGAGCCGAACTTTTTTTTAACAAAAACACCACCACTTCCAAGATATATTCCTAACAATTCAAATTATAACTAAATAAACAAAAGCAAAATGGCTAGTTTAAATTTTATAGTAAATAGATGAATTAATTTTTCGTTAAACCAAGATAGTTATAACAAAGAATTAAAATTGATTAGGGGGGCGGTCGGAGTGAATAATTATAAGAAGAACATTGTAGATAGATTAACCAGAAAACATAAATTTAGGAAATCATTGAAAGAATCTTCCGAGTTTTCAAAAGGAACAGAACAAAAACGAATTCATTGTAATACCTTTCGATGCCCAATTAACACGAGGGTTAGACAAAGTTTTGAAAAAAGTCGATATTAAAGTAATCTACAAAACATATAAGAACTTAAGAGAAGTCCTGGGTAATCCAAAGGATAGAGTGAAAAATCGTAATAATAATAACAATAATCACATAAAAATCGGGCAGTTGTCCAGGTTGTGATCAAAGGTATATTAGACAAACTAAAAGATCCATATATACGAGGGTTGTTATTTATGTACCCGGAATAATAAATAACAACAAATATTTATCATTGAAAATGGTTTTGTTGTTTTTCAAAATATTCTCAACCGCTTCTTCTGGCGTCTAAAATCGCTGACCACGTAGTTGATTCTTCATGGACGGGAACAAACGATGAAATCTTCATTAGGTGCCAAATCAGGACTGTACGACGGATTACCCATCAATTCGATGTTTTGACCGGTCAAATATTGAGTTGTTCGGTCTGATGTGAAAGAGCTGGCGTTGTCATGGTAAGGAATGATCCTACTTCGCTGGTTGTTGGTTCTTCGCTGGTTGTTCGCGCACAGTAGCGATGTTTTCTGGTACAACAACCGATTTTGGACGACCTTCTTTAAATTCATCCGTGGGCGAACGACGGACACGATTGAATACACTAAACCTGTGATATACAGTGGTTTTAGATGGTGCTTCATCGCAAAAAGTCGAACTTTTGATGACGAGACAAGACTTTTGACGATTTGATCGATGCACTCTTGTTGAGATAATCCACGTCGAAAACCGTAGCAAATCACTGCATGAAAATTTTCACGAGTTAATTGTATTTTTTGACTGAGATGAAATTTTCAAGACACTAAACAACACAGAGTCCATATGACAAAACGTTCTGAGTACGTATACAGTCAACAATGTCAAACTTTTCGATGTATGTGTCAGATGGCGCTTAATAACACCATTGTTGCCAATTCCGGATACATAAATAGCAACCCTTGTATAAGGAACATATTGCCCACAATAGATATGAAAGAAATGAGAAATCCTGTGTTTTCCAACATGCACTTGACATTAACCGTAATATAAATGTTAGTAACTTAAGATTTGTTAAAAGTGCAAATAATAATAAGGCTTTGGATGCATATAAAAGTATCCAACTAGCAAAATGTTTTGTTATTTGAATGCTCTCCAACTTTTTGAATTATTAATGGAAGTCTTGGTTAACTTCACGGTTCATGACTTTTACGTGCTTCATTAGGTACGGTTGTCATATAAATAAAACATAGTTTAGTTTTAGAATCATATTAAACAATATCCTGATGATGTTGCCATGATTAGCAAAATGCGCGTGAGGAAATTTAAAAAAGTGATTTGGTATTTAGTGGGAAATATCTTGGAGTGTAGTATTTTTTCGATTGCGAATCGAAAAAGAATTATTAAAATCGAATAACGGATTAAAATTAATTTCAAAATTGTAATACACTTTGTTACTGTAAACGTTTCTAATTCAATTCCAATGCCAATATGCCAAATCTGTGGAATGATTCAATATGTAAAGTTTTTTTAAACAGAAGATAAATATGTAATATTAATTCCAAATATGTCATTAGTATGTTTAAATACCAGACGTTTCACCTAAGGCAACATCATGAATATCAACAATACCGCCATTAATGTCTAGTTTGTTATTTGCATAATTTGCAAATATTAATGAAGTGCCCCAACAACAAAGTACCACCTATAGGAGATTTAATAAGAATTAAAAGAACAAGCAAACGAAACAATATCAAAACGATAAAGATAATTTTGAAAAATTCCAGAAGGTGAAAAGAATCTATATTTAGCTGAGTCAAAAAATTCATGCTGATATATTTATAGATAAATTTACTTTAAACGTTACCAGAAATAAATGGTATAAAAATATCGGTAATTGTGGAATACATTTTCAAAAATTGAATAGCTTCCAAATGTATACGATGTACAAATAAGTTTTTAAAATCTTTTGTTGTCACGTTATGTGAAATGTAGTGTAGAATTAAAAATAGTAATATACTGTAAAATAATTTTTCGAATTCAATATTTTATAACAGCATATAGGTCGCCATTTTTTCCCCTTGGAATAGTACAACCCACCATCTATTAGTACTGATTAGAATTGGGAATTTCTTAATTGCCTGAAGATTTAAACTTAAACAACATATATATATATATATATATATATATATATATATATATATATATATATATATATATATATATATATATATATATATATACATACTATATATATATATATATATATATATATATATATATATATATATATATATATATATATATATATATATATATATATATATATATATATATATACATACTATATATATATATATATATATATATATATATATATATATATATATATATATATATATATATATATATATATATATATATATATATATATATATATAATGACTCAGGGAGCAAAAAATACCCAACCTATGGAAAAGTGCTGAAGTGATTCTTCTTCATAAAAAAGAAACACAGGATTTGAAAAACTACCGCCCAATAAGCTTTCTGTCAGTATTGTACAAGGTTTTCACCAAGATAATATCTAAAAGAATACTGAGAACACTGAATGACGCACAACCAAGAGAACAGGCAGGATTCAGAAGTGGATTCAGTGCAATAGATCATATCCAGGTTGTTCAACAGGCCATACTTACTTGTGCATACACTGTGCTTGGCTTTAATTGGCTATGAAAATGCATTTGACTCAATATCAAAGCAAGCCATAATGGATGCATTGCTTATCCAAGGGATAGACAGAACCAATGTAAAATCCATGTATGATGAAGCTACAGCGACAGTTCACATGGACGATCATAAAGTTAAAATCAATATAGAACGAGGTGTATGGCAGGGTGACTCAATATCCCCTGTTCTTTTCTCAGCCTGCCTTGAAAAGGTATTCCGTAATCTGCAGTGGGAACAGGATTGAATAAAAATAAATGCTGCATACTTAAGCCACCTTAGATTTGATGACACCACCTTAGATGAGACCACCTTAGATGACATCGTTCTCTTGTCACAAAACCCAGATAAACTACAAAAACACATATATGAACTGCAGAGGGAGGGAGAACCATTTGGATGAAAATAAACCTGAAAAAGAGTCAGGTTATGTTTAACAAATTTACTGAAAACAGAAAAATATCGATTTTAGGAAGCGACTTAGAGGTGGTGGGCCGCTTGTGGATATCTTGGGCAAATAATTTCAATGGAGGGTGATACCGCCCAGGAAGTGGAACGGCGCGTTAAGTGTGGCTGCCAGGTATTTGGCAGGCCCAACATGGTATGGTGTTTAAGAACAAACTCCCACTTTGTCTGAGGAGAAAAGTTTTTGATCAATGCGTGCTGCCTGTTCTGACATACGCAAGTGAAACATGGACATTTACATCACAACCAATTCAAAGACTTTGAGTAGCACAGAGGGGAATGGAAAGGTGTATGATTGGCATTACAAAGCGGAACAGAAAGACCTGCAAATGGATCAGAGAACATACGAAAATATGTGACATCATTGCAAGGGTAAAGGAATATATATATATATATATATATATATATATATATATATATATATATATATATATATATATATATATATATATATATATATATATATATATATATATATATATATATATATATATATATATATATATATATATATATATATATATATATATATATATATATATAGAAAGGGTATTCCATTAAGAGGTTTCGAATGTTGGTAACGAATAAAAGAAACGTTTCATAACATACCTGAAAGTTTATGTTTTATGGCAGTGTGAAGCTTGATAGTGTACAATTATACGTGGAATACAACATCTGTCAAATGACCGCCACGACTTCTATGGCAGCTCTCAATTCTTTTGTTGAAATAAATGTGTTTTGTTGAATAAACAAAATTGTCGCATCTGGGGCAATGAAAATCCTAGAGAAATCCACGAAATCCCGATGCATGCTCAACGTGTCACAGTTTGGTGCGGTTTTTGGGCTGAGGGTATCATTGGACCGCATTTTTTTGAAGATGAAGATGAACGAGCTGTTACAGTAAACGGAGAACGATACTGAACGATGATTGATGTTTTTTTATGGGATCAAATAATGGACATGGATTTAGAGAATATGTGGTTCCAACAAGATGGTGCGACATGTCATACAGCACGTGAAACATTGAGTTTATTGCGTGCACAGTTTGGAGGGAGGCTGATCTCCCGGAATGGAGACGTAAATTGGCCACCAAGGTCATGCGACTTGACGCCGCTAGACTATTTTTTGTGGGTCTATGTGAAGAGCAAAGCTTACGAAAATAATCCGCAAACCGTTCAACAGTTGAAAGAAGAAATTGGGCGAATAATTCGTGACATAACTCCGCAAATGTGTTCAGCAGTAATAGAGAATTTCAACAAAAGAATTGTGAGCTGCCAGAGAAGTCGTGGCGGTCATTTGACAGATGTTGTATTCCACGTATAATTGTACACTATCAAGCTTCGCACTGCCATAAATAACTTTCAGGTAAGTTATGAAACGGTTCTTTTATTCGTTACCAACATTCGAAACCTTTTAATGGAATACCCTTTATATACCCTATATATATATATATATATATATATACATATATATATATATATATATATACATATATATATATATATATATATATATATATATATATATATATATATATATATATATATATATATATATATATATATAGCTAGCTTTCCGGAATATATACAAAACGCCTACATACATTGGCACCTTCAACATCAACACGCTGATTCAACCAGGAAAAGTTCACATCCTTAATTCAGAACTTGACAGGCAAAAGATACTTGTGCTTGACCTACAAGAAACACGCATCACTGATGAGGACACGGTGGACGATAGGACAGACAAACAAGTCGCCAGGGGCGCTCGGCTTCTGGGCATGGCATTTATGGTACACAAAGGGATAGTTAACTCTATTAAGGAAATCACTCCCATAAACAATAGATTAATGACAATGCGCATACAGTGCGCCAATAAAAAATACACCATAATCAACTTACATGCCCCCAGAAACGGGGAGAACAAGAAAGACCCCAAGTCTACAGTGTAATTCTGGGCAACACTAGAGAAGGTAATGGCAAAGGTCTCAAAGGAGGATGTCAAAATTTTACTGGGCGACAGGCAAATTCCCCAATTGCACAAAATCTTTGCTTCGGAAAGCGGAATGGGAGATTAGCAAGTACCTAACCAATCAGGAGAATTGTCAGGAGCTGGCACACTATTTCTCTGATCTCCTCAATTGCCCTGAACGCGATACAAGATTCCCCAAGAAAAAGTGTATCTATAACTCCTCAGAATCGCCACCACCAACACAAGAAGAAATTCACAGGCACATATGCAAACTAAAAACAACATGACATCCGGTGAAGATGGTCTCACCGCGGAACTATTGAAAAACCTTGGACCAAAATCACTGCAGGCGCTTACGCAAATTATCACGAACATTTGGCAAACAGAAAAATTACCAGATGAATGGAAATGTGCTCTTATCCACCCGCTGCACAAGAAGGGAGACAGATCAGATGTGAACAACTACAGAGGAATCTCCTTACTACAAGCCACTTACAAAATCCTCTCAGCATGCCTTCTCCAGAGAACACACGAACAATTAGAACACAAAATTGGCGAGTACCAGGCAGGCTTTCGCCGTAGTCGCTCATGCACTGAACAAATATTTAACTTAAAAACAATACTGAAATCAAGTATTAGCTATCAGTACTAGCTATCTAAGTACAAAGCTATCAGGAACTCCCCAATCATCTGCACGTTCGTGGACTTCAAGAAAGCATACTACTGCATCGACCGAAAATCTCTGTTCAACATCCTAGAAGAACAAGGACTCGACCCCAAAGCATTACGATTGATCAAGCAGACACTGACTGACACAACCTCTAAAGTGAAATTTATGGTAGAAATTTCCCCTTCCCGATTAAAACTGAAGTACGTCAAGGAGATGGGTTATCCCCACTCCTCTTCAACCTGGTCCTGGACAAAGTCATAAGGGAATGGGAAAAAGAATTGAAAAATCAAGGTCACTGGAAACCAATACGACTCGGACTGGGGAACTCTTGCCCCACCTGATGTATTCACCAGACTTGGCGCCTTCCTACCTACCACTACCACTTGTTTTCATTGATGTTTCATGCACTTTCCATGAAACACTTCAACAATTACGAAGATGTCAAAAAATGGCTTGATGATTGGACCAAATCAAAAGATGTACGGTTTTCTTATCTTTCTCCCAAATTAAACGTGTTTTTTCTTTTAAATAATAATTATTAACCGCTACAACTGGTAATAATTATTAGCAAGACAAAGTTTCCTATTGTGAAAAAAATATATTGGTTTGGTAAACGTTCATACAGATGATGTCTATATCGTCCGCCACCGAGAAATTTCAAACTACTTTGTTCTAAACAGGTTTTCACTCGACTGTACATACCGATGAAAGAGGGAGGGCGACTTTAATCCACTCGACAGTTTCTCAATTAGTGTATACACCTCGAAATCACAAAAGCCTTATACTATCTCTCAATCTATTATAGAATTCAAGAATTAGATTTGTAACGTTGTCAACTAAATAAGTCATTTACTCTCAATTTAGCTTTAAATTTATGACAAAAATTTGAACTTTTAAACTCAATCAGTTAAAACTAAATGTTTCCCAGTCAAAAATAAATATACAAATTAATTCAGTGTTATTTTTGTAATTCAAAATTGATTTATTTTTATTTACATTATTTAATATACTTTTTGATCTTTTCAACAACTGACGAATGTTCTCATCGATTCCTTTTAGATTCTAAATCCCGTGCTTTTTAGTCAGGAGATATTAAAGCGACAGAAATAGGTGGTAGTCAGAAAAACAAGATCCGGCGACCAAGACCTTTCTAATTAACAGCATACGAGACTCGATCAAACAGTTTTCAGCGTGACAAAGAAAACGCATGATTTTTGAGATTTGTTTTATATTTTTCAACGTAGTAACCTAGCAATTCCATACATTGGGGCAAACGACATTTTAATCGTATAATGTGGATTGTACTACTACCCGATAAGGGCTCTGACTTTTGCACTATTTGGTCTACTATTTCATCCCTGGCGCGTAATGGCGAATTCATGTTTTATCTAATGTTAGATAAACCGTCAAATAAACTCAATAAAATCAGATTTAGACGAGTTTAAAGACTATTCAGGAGAGTTACTTGATCGCCACAAACGCACGCGTCAAACTTAACAAATAGTTAATTGGCCATACTTGCGCCATCTCTGTATCGAGGCCGAGAAATTTTCGAGGGACCTTTGGAATCTGCACATCACGTCCTTAGTCTCATTTTGTGACATGTGGCGGAGCGTTGTGATGCTGCAAAATCATTCTCGTGCTATCACTGCCGATATAAAGTCTCTTTCTTGACAGTGACCATGCCCATATCTTTCAAATCCCATTAGAACAATTTTTTTGTATCAACATTGGGCTTCGCAAAAAGCCCCAACCCGAAATATATAGTACCATGTTTTATAGGTTCTGCATTATAAATGCATTCGTAACTGATGTAGCTTCAGTAGCATTACTATGAAATGGAAAGAGTATATGGAGTATATGAGTAGTCACGAGAGTGAGTAAATAACATAATACACTGATGAAGTAGCGTTCAAACTGGCAAAACTGTTCGCTTTCCTTTTAGAGGACGAGAAAATCCAACATCTGATGCGTCCTCAGACCGATTTTTAAATCGCTAGGCTCCCTAGGTTTACGTTAACAGGATGTTTCTAGTACGTTCTGAAAATGAGTGATTGATAACAATTTCGAACAACCTTTGTTTATCAAACTTTGCTTCACAATCGGGGAACAGCGCCAAAAAATTGTTTGCAACAGTCTACTGAACACAGTGTTTTGCCAAGGGCGTAGCTTTTCAGGTGGTTTAAAGCATTCTCGGAAGGGCCAGATTCGATTGAAGATCAACCTCGCAGCAGAAGGACTCGAAAAGCAAGAAGTGATGAAAATGCCCACATATTGATAGTCAGAATGATCGGAGAAGAGTTGAATCATTCATCAGATGTTTTCCAATGAATTGGGGATGAAGAAAATCTGAGTAAAAATGGTTCCGAAAAACCTATTGCAGATAGAATGGAGCAAATTGAAAGTGACCCGTTTGCTGGAACGTATCATTACTAGTGACGAGTTTTGGATTTTTGAGAACGAACAATCAATCTCACCAAATTGAAGATCAACAGCATGCTGATTTGCTATATTGATAGCCAGGGGATCGTCCATAAGAAATTTGTGTTTCAAGGTCAAACGGTAAACCAGTATTTTTACCGAGAACTTCTTGAAACATTTCCAAAAAGGGTAATTCGTGTGTGACCAAACAACAAGAATTCATGGATACTGCATGACGACTATCCGCCTTGCCACACACGTTTTATATAAACGGGTTTAAGGCAAACAAAGACATCATTGCGGCTCCGCAGCCTCCTTATTCACCAAACTTCAATCCTTGTGGCTTTTTCCGTGTCCCAAGAATAAAAATTCACCTCAAATGACACCATTTGGAATACTGGAAGACATTGAAAAGGCCGACCCGCTAAAGGGAATTTCAGTATCTGAGTTCCAGCAGTGCTATGAAGAGTGATAAAACCTTCTCCAGCGTTATGTAGCTTCTCAAAACAGCTGCTTTGAAGGACACAATGTAGAATTGAAATTTCAAATTGAATAAAAAAATTATAAAAATCAGTCTCATTACTTTATTCACACACCTCGTATGTAGTCTATTAAATTCTGCTATCTACAGTCATGATTTCTGAAGTTATAGTCCCTGCTTCGAGAAGTTGTGTATGCAACGCACAGTATAAACCGACGAAAATTACTTAAAGTTGAAACGAAGTATTAAAACACGAAACACTAATACATTTATTTCATAAAAAAAATAAATAATTTATTTTAGGTGAAAAATGGCATGAACAAGCATTTTTAATGTCACCGTAAGAGAAATAACGAGCAAGGTTGTGGGAAAACGTTGCCAAATGTTCACTTTTACGGGATTTTCAGTACTTCGCAGAATGACTCATCACATTTCGTTCTGAATCAAGGTCTCGCACAACCATCAGATTTTCGAATCATAAACAATTATCGACATAAAGTATTATTTTAACGACTTACCAATGCGAACACAAAAAAGGCTCCGTTCAATATCGTGAGCTTCCAAAAATAGACCGAACGATTATCGGGGAGAATATTTCCGACAATGTGAGCGTAGTATATGTTCAAGTGAAAGACCCCTGGAATTTTTCGATTAAACCGGGCTAAAAACGGAACAACGGCTTGTTTCTACATCGGATCGTGGCACAGGAAAACTGATTTTTTTTTCGGTAAACAAAATACAATGCAGACCCATGCCCCTGATCGTCAGGTAGATGGAGATGACGTCACCGATCTTTAAATATTTGCCGGTTTTGGACGAAGATAATGTTATATGCAGCGCATCGTGAATATCCGGTGTGTTTAACAAGAATCACCACCGCTTACTATGTTGGCACAGGTACCATTTCTTTTGTGACAGTATTTTGGTATTTATTCGATTTTAATTTTCTCGTCCATACATGATTCATATTGTCCCACAAGTCCTACACTATGTCAAATAAATACTCAATAAAACATAAAATATTGATTATATTAACCAAATTTATTTGTACTGGCACACTTTTATCAGAGGACAATCCGAAACACTTTTAGGCACTTTCCAGTATGGAATTAACGTCATGTTATGGCCTGAACTCCATACTCCATCATAATCTTGGAACATATCAGCTTGGTTTGTCATGTCATGTCACTGAAACATGTCAAAAATCTGGAAAACCTATTGAGTTTGATAAGGATCTGTTGTTGGCTGAAAGTGAAGCTGATCTCACACAAATCATTCAGGAATTAGCAACACGGTTTAAAACGTCATGGTCTACAATACAACGGTGTTTAAGAAGACCGAACAAAGTGCAAAAGAAGGAGTGTGAGGGCCATATCAACTTACAGTTGAAAATAAAATTCAACGTGTGACCATCTGCAGTGCACTTTTAGTCCAGGTTAGTCCTTTTCTTCAGCAAATTATTACTGGATATGAAAAGGTGATTCTAAATAGAAATTCACATAAGAAAAAACAATGGTGAACATCAGAACAACCACCTTTGCCCAATCTAAAATCAATCTAAAATATTGCAGGTGTAGAGCAAAGTGTAGAGGAGTCTCTAAGAACGCAGTGCACAATAAAGAATTTCTCCATACGGTTCGATTAAATTGATAATTGTCATGCAAAATTCATTTAAAGGCTTCGGATTATTAAAGGAATAGGTTATACTGCAACTCAAGTACACAACATCCGTACAGAAATCACTGTCTTAAAATCAGATATGTTGACAAACTTATAGAAAATATTTTACTTATTGAATTTTACGAAACCATAGTCACACAAATTTTGTTTAAAAATAAAACTAATAGATAACAAAGTAAAAAATTGTTTTATTCCTTTTTAAAAAATAAACTCTCACAAAGTAACGGACAAATCAATCAATAATTTATAGAAAATATGTTAAAAAGGTCACAAAAATGAATGTGTTTAACAGAAACGGCGATAATTTTGGTTAAACGTTGAACTAAATATATTTTAAAAATTTCCCTTATAGGTGGTTATTGTACTTACGGGTTCTTGATTTATTTGACTTTGTCCAATGTTTCTACTCACCTGCAAAAGAAATAATTCAATCAAAATTTTCATTTAAATAAGGATCTTTCTACATGGAGATTTTTTTAAATTTTGAATTAAATAAAAGGATTTTAATATTGTAAATTTCATTCAAAAGTTGAATAAAAAGTAAAGTCTTAGGATTAAAGGCGCATCAATATATAGAGTAATCTAGCGACTGGACGTGGGCTTCGAACCACTTGATTCCAGTCAGCATCACTCGCACAACTATTTTAAAAACGATATTACTCATATGTTCGCCTCTTACTGCTTCATTTTTTTTTTGTTGAAACTCCTTTATTGGTAACCGAATTTCTAAACAGTACTGTTGACTGGTCTGAGTCCTCTATTAACTTGGAATTACTCGGGCTTACATCCCTTCCATACAATTTCATTTCTTATATTGTCCAATGCCACTTATATAAATCTAATTCATCTTTAGGGGAACGGCTAAACGATTCAAAGACATCTTATTTCTTTCGATCCAGTCGTAACCCTGTTTAAAATTTATAAACAAGACACAGAGGTTTTTTTTGTATCCTTAGTATCTGGTCTGGATTTGATTTAGTGACAAAATTTGGTCAGTTACGGATCTATTGTTCCTAAATCCAGATTAAATTTCTCTTAAAGCCCTTTCAAAATAATGTCTGTCAGTCTCTCTCGCATTAATCGTGTTAGCACTTGATTGAAACCAAGAACTAAGCATGCAAACACATGGACATTTTCAACTTTTTGAATTCTGTTGAGAAATCTATCAAAAAAGTTCCAAAATTAATTTTGTTCTGGCGAGACAACTGGTGCTACCTGATAGCCATCGTCGAGAGTAGCAATGAAGCATCATCATTAAAAATACGTACAAGTGTAGTTAATATAGAAATAGACAGTTAGAATCAATTGACAATTCTTTGTCAAACATCCGAAGAAGCTACAGTATAGCGAAACGCGTTATGTTTTAGAGAAAAATATAAAGGGAAATTAGATAACTTTGTTTTATTCACTTGAACAATTGGCAAGTGTAAACATTTCTTATCGAGCGTATTCATTTTTTTTCAAGCTTGTTTAAAGTGTTACACAAAGTTATGAAATAACAAATAGTATTAGTAACTCATGGCAGTAACATTTGACTAATTTACACTTAATAATAATAAGCAAAAATTTAAGTTTTATGTTTAATTTTAAAGTTTTATATTTAATGTTTAAGTATAAAATGACATAATACGCAAGGAGTTTCAGATTAAGAAACCGAAATAATATTATAATAAAATAATTATAATTTATTTATTAAGAAGAATCTCGAATTAGACATTAATCTAAAATTTTTATTAATCTAAAAGTTTTATATTTAATGTTTAAGTATAAAATGCCATAATACGCAAGGAGTTTCAGATTAAGAAACCGAAATAATATTATAATAAAATAATTATAATTTATTTATTAAGAAGAATCTCGAATTAGACATTAATCTAAAATATCAAATAAGATTTAACATTTTTTTGTAGTTTTAAAAACTTTGGAACCTTTGTTGTTATTTGTTAAGTATATGTTGTTTGTTTAAGTATAAACTTTATGTCGAATTTTTCACTCGCACTAAATCACCCTTAATTCATTCGACGCGCGTTTCGATAACCAAGCTTCATCGGGAGGTGATTAAAACTCTCGTTATTAAAATGCGAAACACGCGCCTAGTGAATTAAGAGTGATTTAGTGTAAGTAGAAAAGTTGACAAAAAGATTAAGATTAACATTACTCTATCAAAAAAAATACATATTTGATGAAGTTCAGGCGGTTTTACCAGGTGCGGCGGTTATTAATTTTTAATTAAAAATAAAACAAGTTTAATTTGAGAGAACGGTAAAATATTATTTATTCAAAGTATGCGTCATCTTGCCATATTGTGGATGCCCTCCCAAAAAAACTGTACATAATTTGAGGTGGTCCAGGTAGCAAGCTATTTTCCGACATCTCTGTTATTGTTGAAGTGTTTCATGAAAAGTGCATGAGGCATCGACGAAAACAAGTGGTAGTTGGAAGGGGCCAAATCTGGTGAGTACGGCGGATGGGGCAAGAGTTCCCAGCTAAGTGCAGAAATAGTGTCTCTGAGCGTGTTGTCTTGCTGCAGTCAAGTCACTTTTTCGTGCCTTGTAGCCCATTTTGGTCGCTTTTCGATGAATGCATGGTTCAATTAACTGTTTCATCTGGTTTCAGAAGCTCATGGTACATGACACCTTTCTGATTCCACCAGATGCACAGCATTGTCTTCTTTCCATTCGATCTGGTGGCGATGTTGATAGTTATCATGGGTCAACCCATGATTTTCTGCGTTTTGGCTTTTCGAAATATATCTATTTATATCTCTAGTCACGATCCGTTGCAAAAAGGTCTTCCTTTCATGCCTAGAAAGTAACTTTCGCACACCCTTTTTCGTTCCATCTATCTGTCGTTTAGCTGATGTGGTAACCATTTTCCTGCCTTCTGTATCTTTCCCATGGCATGGTTCGGCAATCAACATTTAACCTCTCTGCCATTTGTTGTTGAGTTTGCATATCGTCTTCTTCCAACAATGTTTACAATTCGGCGTGATTATGTTTTTTTGGATGACCTGGGTGTTCTTTGTCTTTCAAGTCGAAATCACCACTTTTAAATAATCCAAACCAACGCCCCACAAGCGTCTTGCGTTGGGTTATTATCACCGTAAGTTTCTACAACTATAAAACGGCTTTGACCAGCTGCATGTCATACAGCATACCATCAGAACCTATTAAATTAATTTTTGTTTCATCGCTCCATAAAATATTGCGCCATTTCTTGATTCCCTGTTCATCATACCAATTTAACTGATCCTGGGCAAACTTTAAACGTTATTTTACATTTTTGCCGGATAACACAGCGACTTTTCTGGCTGCTCTCTACCATGTAAGTTAATTGCCCGAAGTCTTCTTCGAAATGATCTTGAACTTATTTCTAACCCCAGTTCACTTTTAATCTCTGTAGACGATTTCAATTGGTCGTTTTTGATTGAAATCATTTGGATAATCTTCCTGTCAGTATGAGACGCGACGCTATGACAGAACGCTACGACCCATTTCTAACAAAATTATTATACGGCCAAGTTTGTTTTTATTTATTTCTTTAATTTTAACGCTTGAAATGAACAAAACGTGTCGATAAATTAACAGAAAAACGCGAACAAACAATATTTGCTGCTTTATAAATTTTATGCCTCTATCTTTATCACCACATTTTCATGTTCTTTTTTCTAATTTTTTGTTAAATATTATGTTTACAGTATTTTTTAAAAGTAAGTTTGACATTATGTTTTCCCTTTTTCGTTATAGATTTATACTGTACAATTATTATACTAATGACGGATGCTATTACAACTTTATTTGCCAAACAGTGTCTTTTATTGTAATGGCTCTATTTCTCTGGCCACCACTGTATAAATAACTCGGCTACTTATATTCGTTTTACTAATGACTTGATTTGTTCTTTAATGTGCATTGATAAGAAGCAAAAAATAAATCACGGAGCGTTCCTTTGCGTTTTAAATTAGAACAACTTTCGATCAAACAACAACAAAAACAACGACTACGTAAGGTCATTATGTTTGAAACAAAGTACGAAGAAGGAATCGATTAGACAAATTCCATCACTAAAAATACGGTCGAATCAATTTTTCTTTTTTCGATATGCTACGCCACGACGCCTGATGTACTATCCGAGTTAAATTTTTGAGGTGCCTCGATCGCTATCAATTATTCATAATACATCATTTATCTATTTACGGATATATAGAAATATTATTAATTCGAAAAATATATACGAACTGATCGACGTGTTTGAACAGTTCGACTTCCTTTACATTTAGAAATATTTATCGTATTCATCGTAATCTTATTTAATAAGTAATATATAGTAATAATACTTGTCTATAGGTTTTTCTGCACTTATTATTGTTATTTGGCATTTATTGTTGGCATTTTAATTTTTGTTACATAGGTGGTCAAAAAAAATGTTTTTTTTCAAGGATTCGTAACGGTCCGGCCAATATTTAATGCCAAATATAAAAGCGATCTTCAATATTTTAGAATAATCTTTACCGCAAAGAATACTTACTAGGCTAACAGAAAAGTTTGCAGAGCGATATCTATAGAGTAGCAAAAGAACTATATAATCTACTACATTTTGACTACAGTTTCATCCTTCATATGAACATATGTGAAGTTTCAAGTCGATCTGTCAATTAATTCGTACAAAAACAACAGCTTAAAGTAAATGTATCAGTGATATTTAAAATGGATAATATTGAAAATCGTGCAGTGATTTAAATTCTTTGTAAAAAAAGGTTTAACGGCAATGGAAATTGATAGTGAAATGGTAAATGTATTAGGAGAGTCTGCTCCTTCAAAAACAATGTTTTGTAAGGGGGTAGGTGAGTTTCAACGTGGCCGTACAAGCCCGGATAATTATCCTCGTTCTGGACGCCCAATAAGTGCAACTACTGAACAAATAATTAATTCTATACAAGATATGATTATGGATGACAGACAATTGATTTTGCGTAAAATTGCTAAGGCCATGGACATCTCAAGTGAATGGGTGTTTCATATGTTGAAAATGGAATTGGGCTTGAGGAAGCTATGTGCAAGATGGGTGCCGCATTTGTTAAATTCTGATCAAACACGACTTCGAGTAAAACTGTCTAGTCAATCTTCAATTACATTTCAACCTTTCAATTACCTTTAAACGGGTAAAACAATAACAAGGCAGTATTACCCAAACTTTTTGGATCAATTGGATGCAAAAATTCGTGAGAAAAGACCTGGTTTAGCGCAGAAAAAATAATTTTTTATCTAGACGATGCCCCCGCTCAAAGGCGTTTTTGCCACCATATTCACCAGATCTGGCTCCCTCTGACTTTCATTCAGATCCCAAACAAGCAAGCAAGATTCAGCGCTCACACAGCGTTGCACACACTTGTTAGCCAATTTGCCTGAGTAATTCGCTGTTAAAGATCATCCCTCAAGAACTCCGCTGGACTGTCTGTTGTGGAACGTTTTAGATGAGAAAGCCCGTTCTAGACGTCGTCGCAATATCTAGGCTCTAAAAACGGATGTGAAAACTAACATGGCTAAAGTGACTTATTCTAGATAAAATAACGCGACATTCGAACTGGCCAAGACGCAGGATGTATCTATTTTAGGCCTCGATCCTTGATACTGATAAATTAGTTGTCTCCACTGGGTTTTGTTGGAGGCAGTCGCCTCCCATTGATGACTGACATAAACTCTTTAATGTTTCATCGAGAGTTTCCTTGAAATATAGTTTTTGAGCTCCTTGTCTAGGTTCACCTGAGGTCAATTCACCATACACTACTTCAAATTATTCGAAGAAAACATCAAAACTGACTGATACTTTTTTAATATATACAATATACAAGCTGCCAATTTATTTTTAACCTAAAAAAAAGTAGGATCATATTTATATATCTTTCTGCCAGCTAAAATGATTAGATTTGTAATTCGTTTGAATTAAATTTTCTTGTCTTTGTATATCGAATCGATTACTTAATTCCAAACATCCATCATTTTTGTTTGATAAGCATATTTTTAGAACTTGTATTCGTAATTGTTCTATGAGACATAATATCCTTACGATACCCCTTCATTCTGCTATGCTTGAAAGGTCAACTACTTATAATGCAGTGAAATTATATAATTTATTTAGTTTTGAGGGATGGAATATCAAACTGAGTGATTTTCAAGGAAATATAAACGACTGCCTCTTAGTTGTGATCAGTGATTTTGATATTTCTATTTTTTATTTGATCTATTCATGTTAATGAATTTTAAGTTGATGGGCATAATTATCCGCGCTATGAAAATTGATATTTTATTTACGTATTTTCACAAACATATTCTTCTATGTTCAGTTGATAAAAATGGGTGTCGAAAATTATATTCACGTTCGTCATTTATGCTCTACCACTTCGAGAAAGTGTAGAAAGCGGCATTCTACGATCTCACCGAACTTTTTAATATGAAAACAATCAGGGAAGAATAATGTCAGGAATGATTTGCCCGCTTAAAATCTGGTGAATAACTTGGAGGACAAATCATTAAGATAATTATTTATCAATATAAAGGGTGTTGAATTATGAGCTCCAGATGCGAATAAAACTGGTTTTCTGTAGCAAAGTATTGAAATATTTAATGATTTATAATATAGGCATTTGGTAGTTTTCAGTATACCTCGCCTAAGGTACTGGACGGGTCACGGGTGGTGGATAGTGAAAGTTCCATTAGATATTAATGGACAGCTGCGAATATCTCAAAATAAGCAGCCCCGAACCAAGGCAAAAAAAAACAAAATCCACTTAGCGTCTGACTTGTATCAAGCGGTTGAGTGGTCAGCGTCTGTTCACCAGTGGTCCGGCTGATATTTAAAATTCTGGAACTAACCCCTCCAGTCTTAACCTCTGAACCGTCATGGTTCAAAACTTTAATTCAAATTACAAAATGAAGCGTTCTAGTAATTACAAAATTACCCCAGGAGGTAGACAATCATCTGTCAGCTTTGCTGGTACAACCGGACTTTCGGATTCTGGGGCGTCCGGGCTTAAACCCAAAATCTTTTAGAGGGAGTCGGAGACCTCTGGCCAACGTCTGAAACCGAAAACAAAAACCTTCTTTGGGATGGTAAATATCAATTATCTCCTGCGTACAGGAAAACTACACGAATTGGGGCGAACATTGAATCAGCAAAAAATCCAAATTTTAGCTTTGCAAGAAACCAGAACACCTTGGAATTCGTCAACTACAGACTTTTTAAAAGTAAAACGGACAAACAATACTGAAAAATACTAATACAAACAATACTCAAAAAGTAATCGTTGTGGCCCAATGCGTTGGGCTGTTATGATGTTTTTTATCAGGTTCTTTGGAATGATTCCAGTTATTCCCAGAATGATTGGTATTGTTTCGATACACTTCATATTCCTTTGCCTTTTCGCCTGTTTTATTATGTTACTAGCTGGCCCAGTAGACGTTGTCCTGTCCTTTCCGGTAGATGAATTTAATTGATATTAAATTCCTTTTCTTTAACAATAAATAATGAAAATGTTGAGCTTATTAACGCAATAACTCAGAAATGATGTTCATATGTCATATTGGGTAAATATGAATCATATCATTTTATAAATATAGAATTTGTGAATAACTAAGATAAGAAGGTATTCCAATCCTGTAAAGGACGATGGGAAATGTGTCAAGCAGTGGCTCCATCTCAAGGATCTATTTAAACTTTTTATGGCGTGCCGACTTAACAGTTTGGGGTTCAAATCCTCACCATTGTTATAATTTTTTTTTTGTTCAAAAATAGTATTAAAATTATTTTCTTATTAATTTCTGATAATTATTAGGTTGCGTGTTATTTTTTCAGTCTCTAGTGCTAAATAATTAGTAAAATAAAAAAATGTACGTCATACTTCATACACATTGGTTTGTTTATTGAAAAAGCGTGCAACAATTCTAATTATATGATTTATTAAAAAATATAAAAATACAGTAATTTTAAAGAATCAATATACTTGTCAAAAAAAAAACAATAAATTGAATATATTCATTTCTGAGCGGTTTTAGTTGAAGTTCGCACGTCTGCAGTTTGAGAGCTGTAAACGATATTCTTAGCTATCGAAGTGCAGCTCGGAAATGACTATATTCAATGTATTGTTTTTTTTACAAGTATATTGATTCTTTAATGTTACCATCTTTTTGATATTTTCTAAATAAATTATATAATTAGAATTATTGCACACTTTTTCAATTAAAAAACAAATGTGTATGATAAATAACGTATATATTTTTTATTTTACTAATTATTTAACAATAAACACTGAAAAAATAACTTGCAACTTAATAATCATCAGAAATTAATAACAGAATAATTTTAATACTATTTTTGAATAAAAAAAATATAACAATGGTGAGGATTTGACCCCAAAAGTCCGCACGCCATAAAAAGTTTAAACTGATGCCTTGGATACACTTGGGATCCACACTTGACCCATTTCCCATCCTCCCTTGCAGGATTGGAATACCTTCTTATATATTATCTTATTAACAACCTAAAAATGCTAACATATTTTCTATACCGAAAGTTTTCTTGTTGCGTGATGGGATGGATGTTTCATTTTCTATGTTATTCATTCTACTAATTATCCTAGACCAACCAAATGATTCGAAGTAAATACGACTACGTATTATGTGTTTTAGCGAAGGTCATTTACTAATTTATATAGCCCAAGGCATCTATTGCCTTTTGCGTTGGAATTTTAAGTGACTGATAAAATTATTTATTAAAAGCCATGACAACAATGCAAAATTATCAAATATAATAAAAATAATTCCGGTTTATTTCTGTCGCGGTTCAACTTCAACTTTCCTTTACGGCAAATCATTTATGAACGATAATCGATTTGCTTATTATTTCGTATTTCTTTCTTCGAGAATGTGTCAAAAAACAATAGCAAATTGCCAAATATAAATTGAATAAAAGTCGTTACGTAAATATTTGGACATGGTGTTGACGTAATATTTAGTCGCATTGTTATTCTATTTATATTGTTATTAAAGTTGAAAGTCGTAGACAGATTTTTTTTTAGATTGGTTTTTAAGTTTTAATACTGTATTATATGGAAAGAATCGTGAATATCTCATTATATTGACATAAAAATTGCCTCTCTATATAGGTGAGCTAAAACGAAACCGAATGTTTCCTGATAATTCCCGGATTCCCAGTAAAGTTTGTCATACTTTTCCCTGATTTAGAAATGTTTTTCGAATTATTAAGATTTTTAAAGTTTTGATTATATTTTAACTGCCAATAATTAAATCTGGTATAAAACTCACCAAAACTAAGAAGATAGTCTAAGAAGAAGTTCAATTATGTTTATTTGAAAAATTTATTTTTTATTTAAATAATTTTTTAGGTAAATTTCCGTAAGCGGTATTTTATAGCTAGTTAAATAATCTTATAAAAAGTAATTTAAAATTAGTAACACAAAAATAAGCCAATGACTAGTATAGACCAGAGCAAATTAAAACGTTTAATATTTGGTAGATAACATATTGAATATTTTTCAATTGATATGAATAACTTGCATCTCAGCTAAAAGTTTAGCTTTTTTTGATGCTATTTTTTTTTTCATTTGCTGTAGCGTTTGCGTTTTCTGTTTAAATCTTCTGATTCAGTTATTGTAGCTTCTTTTTTTCGACGTTCAATTACTTGACAATTTTGAACGCGAATTCCGGTAAGAATGAATTAAAGATTTTCGAAAATTAAGAGTTGCAACGCCCTCATTCGTTTCACTTAGGATAGTCATATATTAATCGTTGAGCAATTAAAGTTTCGTTTTTTATATTCTCAGCTAAATTGTCAATCAGAATTAACTGAAAAACCTCTCTCAACGTTAGCGTTACCATGAGATAAAATCATGACTATCTTTAACAGCTTTACTAATGATTGTGGACTGATCAAAAAATATCAAGAGTTAATAATCAATAAAATAATTTTTTTATACCTTAGTAGTAATTATTTGAAAGTAGTAGTATTATTATGAATTAGTAGTATTATGTTGAAAACAAATTAAAACATTTAACGATATGTTTCATGATTAAAATAAATTCAATATATTAAAAAAATTGGTTGTCTCAATTAAATTCCATGATACTTTTTCAATATTTTTATAATTCCCTGATATTTCCCGGTTGCATTCAATTTCCTGATAATTCCCGATATTCCCGGTGTGTGGTCACCCTGATACAGCTACAATTTAATATACCTACACTAATGGACAAAGGTATATAGACAAAATGATTTTTTATAACTTCTAAGCTAAAGTTTTTTATTTTAAAAACAAATACATGTTCTTATTTCTAATTATAAACATTGCATAAATATATAGTATTCATCTAAATATCCAAATAATATCGTGAGGAGAAATGAAAAAGTTGAATTCTTACAGGATAAAAGTATATAGACAAAACTAATATTACCAAGATCTATATGAAACAATGTTAAATAACACTTCAAATAAGCCAAAATAGTAAGTAATTTATTTAATATTTTGTTGCTTAACTGTTGTTACTAATAACTGCTTGGCATCTTCTAGGCTTTTACACAAGATTCATTAATGTAGATTTTCTTTGGTGGAGTAATTCTTATATTTAATCTGCTTTAGCTTTGAAGAATGCTTGGGGTCATTATCTTGTTGAAAAGAACATTTTAGAGGCGGATTATATTCCCACTCTGTGGAATTACTGGAAATTACCACTCTGTGGAAGACATTATGAGTTCACTGCCATAAAACAAAATTCGCAGGAGCTGAAGGCCATACCGGAGGGTGTCTATAAGATATGTTGCAACAGCTGAATTATTCACTAACATTACCAGGTTTGTAAATATGAAACCGGAATTTGCCCATAGATGGCCCTAGCTGTCAATGTAGTTACTGTCAAACCACGTCATTGACGCCATTTCCTTGTTGATATCTCACAAAGATTTTCAACGCACAGCAATACAAGTTTCATACAACGGCATAGTTTGTAATAGCCTTGAACATGTAACAACGTCGAATTTTGTGCCTGGAAACTACTTTACCATTTGAAGAAAACTGCTGCAGAATCGAATCGAATGCTTAGCGAAGCTTACGGTGAGCATGTTCTTGGTAAATCACAATGCTTTGAGTGCTTTAAAAAATTCAAGAGATTTTGACGTGAGAAACGAAGAACGTGGAAGACCATTGAAAAAGTTTAAAGACAGCGAATTACAAGCATTGTTGGATGAGGATGACGCTCAAACGCAACAACAACTCGCGGATCAATTAAATGTGACCCGAAAAGCCGTCTCTATATATTTGAAAGCCATGGGAAAGGTCCAGAAGATGGAAAAATGGGTTCCACATGAACTGAATGAAAGACGGCAGGACAACCGAAAAACCACTTGCGAAATGCTGCCCGCCAGGTACAAATAAAAGCCATTTCTCCGTCGAATTTTGAATGGTGATGAAAAGTGGATATATTTTGAAAATCTTAAGAGTAAAAGATCAGGAATAACTCCTGGCGCGAACCATCGATATCGACTGCAAGGTCAAATCGCTATGGCCGGAAGACAATACTCTGTGTTTGGTGGGATCAGAAGGGTCTGATCTATTACGAGCTGCTAAAACCTGGTGAAACTATTAATACGGAACGCCACCGATAACAGATGATCGATTTGAATCACGCTTTGCGTGAAAAACGACCCCAGAATATCAAAGAAGGCAACACAAAGTGATTTTGCATAATGATAATGCACACAACATCACCATCACACACAGTAAAACTTGTCAAGGAAACGATTGAGATGTTTAGTTGGAAAATACTTTCGCATGCGGCTTACTCACTAGACTTGGCTCCGTCCGATTACAACTTATTTGCATCGATGGGACACGCATTTGCTGAGCAGCGTTTAACTTCTTACGAAAATGGCTACGAAAAAACGCGAAGAAACAAACCCCAATTATTAAACCAAAATGTTTTGTGTTTTATTGAATAATTCCCAGTACGCAGTTGACGGAACGTATATATTAAATTAAAAAATATTGTCATACATTTATCTCAAGGTATGAGCATAATTATATTCAATTGTTGTCATCGATTACCATGAATTAATTTGCTTTACATCGTCAATGGGCTATCGCAGATAAGACTTCGTAAATGTGATAAAATAACAACGGATAAAAATACATTATTTCATTTGATTAGGCTTTGCATCAAGCCATAAACCCAGTCACTGTACTGACGTAAAAAAGTTTTATCAAATAGTAAGGCGCCAACAAAACAAGCGATATATCATGTACTTAACAAAAGTAGAGAGTAATTTTTAAGTAAGTTGAATAAAAATTGTAGAAAAGGTAATAATAAGTGTAGTGTCATTAATTGTCATCTACTGACAATACTTTAACTTAATATAGCATAGCCTATATTCTAGTGAATACCAACTAATGTAATGCTTTTTATCCTAGTGCTTTAGCTAGCAGAACATATCAGCATTGGTTTTAAAAAATCTAGTTTAGTTTTCTTTTGGCTGAAATTGAAGCTGACCCCAAACAAACCATCCAGAATTAGCCACAAAGCTTTAAACTTCATGGTTAACAATACAACGGTGTTTAAAACAACCGAACAAAGTTTAAAGAGAAGGAATGTGGGTACCATATCAACTTTCAGTTGAAAAGAAAGTTCAAGGTGTAACCATCTGCATTGCACTTGTGGACAGGTTCGACATTTTTCATTTTCTACAACAAATTGTTACTGGAGATATACATTATGCCAAAAAAGCACCGGGAATTGATCAATAAAACCAAAAAATCTTTATTATTTATCTAAATTTATTCTATCACCTTCAAAGTAGGCCCCTTCCGAAATAATACACTTATGCCAACGAATAACCCAATTGTCAAAACATTTTTTAAAAGCATTTTCCGGAATCGACTTCAGTTCTAGCTGCGAATTCTCTTTTATGTCTTCCCATCGACTGAAAACGGGGACCTCTAAGTGGTCATTTGAGTTTTGGAAAGAGAAAGTAGGCCGGAGCCATATCAGGTGAATACGGTGTTTGTTCGATGGCATTTGTTGAGTTTTTTGGCCAGAAATTCGTTCACAATGGTGCGTTGTCGTGATGCAAAATCCAAGAGTTTTCTTTCCACAAATTTGGCCTTTTCGACGAATTTGCTCTCTCAAACGTCGCATAATGCTGAGATAATATTCTGTATTTACCGTCTGACCTTATGGCAAGAATTCCGAGTACACAACACCGCGATAATCAAAGAAAACAGTCAACATCGACATAACTTTTAATCGACCTTGACGTGGTTTTTTCGGTTTCGGCTCAGTTGGAAGGCGCCATTTCGAAGCTTGTTGACTGGTTTGTTTGCATGTTAAACTCGTACACCCATGTCTCATCACCAGTTACAATGCGTTTGATGAATGTGGGATTGGAAGTGACCCGTTCTAACATGCCTTCAGCGACCTTTACAGTGATTGAGTTTCTGAAGAAAATTATGGTCTTTTAATCACTAGTCAAGCGGCAACGCGTTTCATACCCAAACAATAGCTTAATATGGTACGAGCTATCTCTCTCAAACTTAAATGACGATTTTCAGTCACCATTTACTTCACTTCAGCGATGTTAACTTCAGTTGAAGACATTGATGGCCGGCCAGAGCGAGGCAAATCTTCCACCACATCTCGACCGCTTTTGAATGCACTGTACCACTCATATGCAGATATTTTTTATACAAGTCGATTCACTGTAAGCCTTCTGCAACATTTTCAGCGACTCGGCACCCGAAATTGCATTTGCAATGCAAAATTTAAGACAAATTCTTTGTTCGATGTTTTTATCCATTGTAAAAATCGCAAAACACACTTGAAATTAACTGACAAAATCGAGTACTGTAAACAAACTAAATGACACATGACGTTCAAACTCCGCGTCAGTATATAGGACCCTTGTGTCAACTTAGCGAAAAAAAGAATTTCGATAATCCCTTTAAGCGGGATTTTCAATTGATAATGATCAATTCCCGGTACTTTTATGATAGAATGTATTCCCCATAAAAAAAACAATGGTGAACACTAGCACAACCACTTTTATCCACTCCAAACCCAGTCTTCACCCAAAAAAGTGTTACTGTCAGTATGGTGGGATTTTACAGAAATCATTCACTATGAGGTTATGAATTCCAATGAAAGCATAAGTGTTGAATATTATTGTGTTCAGCTTGATAGCTAAACATGAATTTGATTCAAAAATGTCCAAAACTGATTAATCAAAAAAGTGTTTTACTCTGCATCATGACAATGCAAGATCTCATAGTGCCCGAATCACCCAAGAAAAAATCAAAGAGTTATGGTGGGAAGTTATTTCCTCACTCGTCGTATTCTTTTGATGCACCACGGGCTGATTGCCATCTTTTGAGGCCTTGGAACTTTTTCTTCGCGAAAAAAATCCTACGACTATCTAAAACTTCACTCGAAAAATACTTTACTTCAAAATCACTCTTGTTTTACAAAAAGGAAATAGAAAGTTTGTTAAAGATATGGGCGAATATTTGTCAATAACGATCGAGATTATATTGTGGATTAAAATTATATTAATTCTTAAATGGTAATGGATGAACTCTTAAAAAATTATAATGTTGTACATCCTTCAATCCGTGAAGTAACATTTGCACTCGGCTGTAACCATCTACCAATTAAATATGAATTAATATCAACACCTGAGAAACATAACCAAATTTTGCAATAAAATCAACTAACGGAGAAAGCTTATACAAATATGTCATATGATGTACCATACAACAATACATCGATCGATTAAAAAAGAAAAAAATAGGTCGTAACTTTCCGATTATCTCGGCTAAAATATTCGATGCTAAAACAGTGGGCGAGTTGCAAAACTAAAATTATACGTTAGCAATATCATTCGACGGGTGTGGTTTATACCAGATACAATACAATTCAATTAACACATCAATATTAAAAAGGCAAAAGGAAAAAAACAGATAACAATAAGAGTGCAAGATATATACTTACATTATGGAATGCCTTCGATAATTTACCACAGTCCTTAGTACTTTTGGGTAAACAAGAATGAAAAAAAAAATACTGATAAGCTTTTTATCATGACCGCAAAACGTGACAGCTGAATTATCATTCAGTGTACAAAAATAGCTATATGTTTATTCGATATTTTTTCCTTACCTAGGGCTCATTATCGAAAGGCGATATCACGAACAGTAAACCGTCAATAACAAACTATTTCTTATGATGTTATCAACAAATTGCTGAGACTACATTAACATCCTCAAGCAAAATATATTCTTATTTGAATAAATAGTAACGCTTTTCTACGTTAAAAGTTAAGTTTAGATTACCATAATAATAATAATAATATTAAGTTAAACATACGGATCATAAACAACATTTGTTGTAAGTCTAAAATATATTCCACGCCAAAAGTTTAAGACCACTATATTGCTTTAAAAGAAATATTCTTTGCTAGTAACGTGAAATCTCTATAGATTTGTATCGTAAGCAAGTTATTAATTAAACAACATTAACAAACATTATATATATATATATATATATATATATATATATATATATATATATATATATATATATATATATATATATATATATATATATATATACATAAGGGAAGGTGGGGTAGGTTGAGACACATTTTGTTTTTTGGTCATAAAATAAAATTCCTATATATATATATATATATATATATATATATATATATATATATATATATATATATATATATATATATATATATATATATATATATATATATATATATATATATATATATATATACATAGGGGAAGATGGGGTAGGTTGACACATTTTGTTTTTTACCATAAAATTCCATTGGGTAAAGATCGAAGAGTTTATTATACCGTTGGAAAACTAGAGGCCATACCAACACTTCGATAATAAAGAAATATAATTTCTCGATTTTTCAAAAGCCCTAAAACATATCCAATTTTCCTTGAACTTTGAAAAATCGTTAAAAATTGATCAATTTATGGATTAATGAAAAAATCTGGATTATTTTTTCTTTTCACAGTACGTTGTTTGGCAGAGGTACAGATAATGCGTGCGCTTTCTTCGCAACTTTATCAAAAGCGAGTTATTGGTCCTGCAACAATTTGACATGTCACTGTCAAAAAACCGAGAAATGGCGGTTAACTTAGCTGACAACACTATAAATATATATTTATTGCAAAAATACTTCTGTGAGCCAGTGCGTTATCTTGAAAAATGATTTCTTCTTCGCTAAATCAGATCTTTTCTCACGAATTTTTGTATTCAATTGATCCAAAAAGTTTTAGTTACCGTTTTGAAAGAACCAATTAACAAAATGCCTTTTGCATCCTAATTGATGCCCTATCCTTTTTGGTCTATTTTGATCACTTTGGCTGCTTCGGAGCTGAACAACCGAGCTCAGTCTACTCTGCGGTTTGTTGTCGCAATTCAGAATTATAGTGGTAAACCCAAGTCTCATCCATAGTTTAAAATATATTTTCTGCTTTCGAAAAAGATCCAAATGTTGGTTAGAAAGTTTTACTCGAAGTCGTTTTCGATCAGAATTTAACAAATGCGGTACCCATCTTGCACGTAGCTTGCTCAAGCCCAATTCCTTTTTCAAAATAATGAAACACCCGATCAGTTGAGATGTACATGACATCAGCAATTTAACTCAAAGTTAAGTGTCTGTCATCCATAGCCATATCATATATATAATTAATTATTTGTTCAGTAGTTACACTTATTGGACGTCCAGAACGTGGATCATCAACCAGGCTATACGTTGAAACTCACCGGCCCACTTCCACACCATTATGTTTGAAGGAGCAGACTCCCCTAATACATTTACCGTTTCACTGTGAATTTTCATTGCCTTCAAAACATTTTTTTTAGAAAATAATTTAATCAGTGGAATTACTTTAAGCTGCTGTTTTTGTACAAATGAATTGACAGATCAACTTGAAATCTCACATATGTTCATATAAAGGATGAAACTTCAAAATGTAGTAGAATATATAGTTCTTTTACTGCTTTATAGGTGTCGCTCAGCGAACTTTTCAATTAGCCTATTATATAGCCCTCTTTTAGCCGTAGGTGTCGAGGTTGCCTATATTCGGTTTCCGTACGGACACACTCTTGGTTTTGACTTCTCCCGACGCCGTTTAACTTCGGTTATCAAGAAGTGATGCTCGACACGGTGTGGCTTTTTTCGGTAATGGTAGTTTACGTTTATTCGTTGGTTTTCGTTTCGTACCTTTCATACAAAATCGATATTGTTGATTTTGTTGTCCAATATGAATGTCAGAACTTCAAAATGAGGCACAATAATTACAAGTGATAATTAAAATTTTGTCTTGAAAAACAAATAATGGCATAATGTTCTGAAAATAGTGCCGTTCAAATGTCCCCTTCAATTTTTCATTACTCTTCACACAAACGTATACTTCTTCACGCTTACTTCACACAAATCGCGTAATATATTTTCTATAGTAGCCTGAATGAAATGAACCAAATTTAACATAACCCCAGTGATGATCTTGATGGCCAGTTGACATTACCATATCGCGAAATAACTAGGTGAAAAAACATAATACTAGACTAATTGAAAAGTTTGCGGAGCGAAACCTATAGAGCAGTAAAATAACTATATAACTTACTACATTTTGAAGTTTCATCCTTCATATGAACATATGTGAAGTTTCAAGTCGATCTGGAATGGAATTTGTAAAAAAAAGGTTCAAAAGGCAATGGAAATTCATAGTGAAATGGTAAATCTATTAGGGTAGTCTGCTCCTTCAAAAAACAATGGTTTGTAAGTGAGCCGGTGAGTTTCAATGCGGTCTTACAAGCCTGGATAATGATCATCGTTCTGGATGTCCAATAAGTTTAACCACTGAACAAATAATTAATTCTATACATGATATGTTTATGGATGACCGAAAGTTGACTTCGAGTGAAATTGCTAAGACCATGGGCATTCCAACTTAACGGGTGTTCAGTTGGAAGGCCCATTCATATTTTGAAAAAGGAATTGGGCTTGAGAAAGCTATGTACAAGATAGGCGCCGCATTTGTTAAATTCTGATCAAACACGACTTCGAATAAAACTTTCTAATCAACATTTGGATCTTTTTCGAAAGAATAAAATATATTTTAAACTAGGGATGAAACTTGAGTTTACTATGATCCTGAACTGCGACAACAAACCGCAGAGTGGACCGAGCCCGGTTATTCAGCTCCGAAGCAGACAAAGTAATCAAAATCGACCAAAAAGTTTATGGCATCAATTTTTGGTGGTCCATCAAAATATGGTGGCAAGGATCCACTAGATTCACCAGATCTGCCCCCCCCCCCCCCCCCGACTTCTGTTCGCAAATCTCAAAAAATCCTGTGGCAAGCGTTTTTAATGGAATGAAGAAGTTATAGCAGCCGTAGATGAGTATTTTGACGGACTTCCAGAAAATGACTTCACAGATGGAATAAATGAATTGGAGAACCTCCGGAAAAAATGTATTGAGCTTAAGGGAGAATATAAGGAAGAATAAAGTAATTTTTTCAACTATAAACTTTTTTTATCATTTCCGTTCCGCGAACTTTTCAATTAGCCTGGTAAATCGATTGTTTAGTGAGTGACACATCGCAACGTCTTTTGAAATAAAACCTGATTTTCATCATCGTCTTCAAAAACATAGGTCATATCACTCCTTTAACTCAAAAACGTCACCAAACAGTGACTTTCTCATGGTGCAGGGATAACTCCTGAATCGCTTGATGATTTTATCGGCCCAAATTCTGCAATTATGTTTGTTTACAACATTTGTCATGGTTGTTGCCATTAAGTGCGTTTCGTCGAAAAAGATTATTTTTGACCAAAGTGGTGATGGCCTTCCAATTTCTACGAGCTGTTGAATCGTGTAACCATATTGAATTGACACAATGTACTGAACATAGAACCCTATAAGTGACATTTGCATTTCAAACAGTGTTGCCGTTATGACGTTTCAAATATCTAAAATTCTTACAGGAAAACTCTTTATAAGATCGATTTGTTACTGCGCTGAACTGCATATTGAATAATTTTTCTCAACTATTATGAACTACTATATAACGAAAGTCCCGCTTTGATTATTTAAAACTACTGATACGATAAGATTAGAATACTTAAATAATAAATATGTTTAAATGGATGGTTAAAACCAAGGTCACCACTTCCCTAGTTAGAACAGTCCTTAAAAAGTTGATACTGATAAAGTTTTTCAAGTGCTCTGGTTAGAAACATATAAATTACATCAAGTCAAAGATGCCTTACCTCTGCTGCTTGCTCTTAGTTCAGTGTGCATTCACGATCCAATATCGTGATGATTGTAACAGTTGTACTAAGAATAAATTAAACAAAATAAATATATCAATCCGATTTATTTCAGATTGTGCTTGAACACAATCATTAGAATTGATATCTCCGTTGAAGACCTGACTCAGTAACTTTGCATTTGAAGAAAGAAAGAAAATAACAGTGAAGTTGTAGATGAAGAATGACAAATATTACTTACCATACAAATCTTCAACATTTTCATCAAAATTCCTCTGACCTCTGACCTAGATCGTTTAGGTATTACGTATTCCTAACAATAAAAATAGAGCAACTGACGCATGCGCGTTCACAGATCTTGAAACAGTGGAAGAACTTGTCAGTTTTCCGAGTCAATTATGACGATTAAAACAACTTTAGGAGAGAGAAGATTTATTTGGAGCAAATCGACGTTGGAACGTAAATAGGCGATTAAATATGGTGGTTCTTGTTCCTTCCTTGGTCCCCGTTTGATTTAAACGGCGTGTTTCCCGTCTAGTGCACGCACACACGTAAACATTTCGATAAACAACAACGAACGATCGGTGAAAAACACGAACCGAGATGGAGAGCAGTGATCGAACGAGCCTGAACAAAATGGCGTCATCGGGTATCAAAATCGACGAAACAACAAGAGGCAACGAGTATATCCACACACACACATACACGCCAACACCGGAAAGGAACTAAGAAAACTGAATTATCGAGTTGTACGGTCGCCGGAGACGACGAAAGGCGAAAATTCCGAACAGCTGGTCGTCGAGATAATCGGGCAGCGACGGAACGCGATGTTGCCGGTTCTTTTCACGGTTAATGGAATATATAAATAAACCGTAATAGTGCGGTGATGACTGGCCTGGTCGGTCGGTTGTCTTGTTCGAGGTGGTATCGGCCGCGATTTCGTTTGGGCGGTTGCTGATTAACGCGATCAAACAACATGGCGACACTTGAGACGAATTGATCCAACATTTTTTCTCTTTGTTACATAAATAATTCTTAATAATTTCGTTTTTAGGATTTATTGTTTTATAATCGATAAACATATCCAGCATCTTCCTAAAATTACCTATGGAACAATATTCTAGACAAAACAGTACATACACTTAGTAAAAAAAGTCTGTTCATCAGGTCAATTTTTAATGGACGGCCTTTTAGGTTTAGGGGTTTTTAGGATTTAAAAGTCACACACAAAATAACAAGCAAGTAAAACGAAAAATATATGGATTGGACATTAATTTTGTTTCTTTATGCAAAATAAGATGTACACAATCTTGTTTGCTATTTTCAACAAACAACGACACAGATATTAAAACACTTACACTTTATCTGTCTCAATTTAGCTTTAGTAGCTAATATAAACAGAAAAAAAATCGTTTTATTACCCACAACAGGAATTTCTTTAAAAATAAGAAAATCATTAGTTAATCTAAAAAAGATGGAAAATTTCTGCGAGAAATCGAAAAAACACAGGTCAACAAATTTAAACTTTTTTGAGATAATATTGATGAAAATGGGTGTATATGAAGTATTTTGTAGAACTAAATCAGAAAATGATAAGGTTACCCTACAATACATTAAGAACTTCACAATCACTGGATTTAAACCCAATAGAATATCGCAGGGGAGAAATGAAAATGAAGCTGAAGGAACACCGCATTAAAAATACAACTCAACTTTTCAAGACCTGGAAGAGGAGAGGTCTTTACTAGATCCAATATCATAACAAACTTAGTTTCAAATATTAAAAAAAAACTATTAAAAACAAAACCATTAAACATAATTAATATTATAAAGAAAAAGTAAATATAACTTTTGAAAAACTAGTGTATGCTAATTGTTTTTTGCTTTTTTGTTGACTTTTCTTAATCGTTTAAAATACGACAGGATAGGAAAAAATAACATGTACCAAGCCCTAAATTGCTTATGCATACCCGCAAAGTTAACCAGACTGATAAAAATGTGACTGAACAAAAAAAAAATACTTTGGAAATGCTATAAGTTCAAAGAATTCCAAGCCAATAGAGGGCTCAAACAACGAGACCTTCTGTCAACAGTACTATTCTACTTGGTACTGGAATAGAAAAACACTTTTCCGGCCAGTAGTCACTCACTGCAAGACTTGGGTGGACGAAACGAAACGTGACGAAAGAAAACAGAATAGATGCTTGCAGTACTTGAAAAACGAACATTCCGAAAAATTTTTGGTACTGTGCATGATAATGAGAATTGGAGGATCAGGTATATATTTGAATTCAAGCAATTGTACAAAGATTTGGATATTGTAGGCTACTCTCAACGATTCAAATGGGCGGAAAACATGACGATAATGCAAGAAAGCAGAATACCAAGGAGAATCATAGAGGGACGAATAGGGGGTAACAGAAAGAGAGGTACAGAAAGGGAGGTGGCAGGACATTGTAACTAGAGATGCTGAAGACAACTAAAGGCAACTAAATACCAAATCACTTTTTTTAACTTCTCGACGCATGTTTCGCTAACCATGTTACCATCATCAAGAGATGATTTGATCTAAGATCAATCTATATCGCAATACAGTAAGAATTAAAGATTTTCCTTTAACGACTATAATAAAATAAGACTTACAACTCCAAATTAAATATTGCACCAATCTGGACAAGGATGAAGCGATCTCTGGTGAATTTAACAAGAATTTCAACATTTCTTATTTGAAAAATTTCATCGCTAGACTTTTATTCCCGATATTGCATGATTGCAGTCGCTCATCTAACAAGTCACCAAAATGCAACTTTCAAAACAGACGGTAAAAACTAAGTCGGGGCAACACCCAAGCTCACGAGAATTGCATTTCAATAACGACCATTTCCTATAATGGTTCCAAAATTAGGATAGTGTCCCTGTTCTTCAGATCAATTATTTTCCTATTCCTAAGCTGAAGAAATATATTGCTTTTATGAGTGTTAAAAGATATCGAAACCCTTCGTCATCGCTACATCACATGAATTAACCTTTTAGGAGATTGAAAAATTAAATTATTTCAAACGCCCCGGATATTTACTTCTATGTTAAAGATAATAACTTGTACACTTTCTTCCTATATAGTATGTGACTACTAATTTATTACCAAAATTGTTTGCAAGCTACCACTAAAAATAATTAGTTCCCTAACCAGGAATAATGTGTTATTTTGAAAACGAATAATATTAATTTTATTCTATTGGATATAACAGGTCTTTCAAATTTAGCGGTTTTTTTAAATCTTAAAGAAAACACAGATGGCGTTGTGAATTTGCCTAGGTCTAGTCTCATTTCAGATGTGTAATGTATGACATTTATAAAAATGGAGTCGTGCACAATACAACAACGAGTTAAAATTAAAATATTTATAGAAATTACGTAATATTTACGGTTTGCACAATCGTCCATCTGAAAGCACTATCAAACTGTTCAAAAATTTCAAGAAACTGGTTCGGTGGAAGATAAAAGAAGATCAATATATAGTCGTAGTGGTACTTCACAAGAGCATATTGATTTGGTAAGTGTTGCTGAAGACCCAGAAATTTCCATTAGCGGACGTTCACAACAATTTGGACTCTGTGAATCCACAACATGGCGTATTTTACGAAAGCATTTAGTTCTGAAAGCATATAAGGTTCAAATAACACAGGAACTAAAGCCACTGGATCAATCAAATCGTCGTGCATTTATTAATTGGATCAAATAACAAACAGATTGAACAAACAATTGAATAATATTGATCTGGACGATATGTGGTTCCATCAGGATGGCGCTACAGCTCACTCTGCTAATGAAATAATTGATTTATTGAGCCACGGTTATGCCACGGACACCTGTGAAGCTGCAAGAGGTGCTCATTTAGCATATATTGTCTTTCATGTTTAAATGTCATACACTATGCTTCAATTATCAATAAAAAGTTTTTTGAAATCAACGCAAATTATGTGTTTTATTCAAAAATTTATAAAAAAACGCTCAATTTGAAAGACCCTTTATGAAATTTATTTAGCTGTTCTCGTTTTATGTAGGTATACTTTTTCTTAATAGCTCATTATCTCAATATAACAACAATTATACGTACGGTAGACTAGCATTTTCTTAATATTCTATTCTTCAGTTCTAGACAAATTTTGGCACAATTGTAACAATTGTCAATAAAAGCTGCTTTAATTAGCGCACGTCTATCTTCCATTATTACTGGTTCTTGTTTTGTTCACAAACAAATTCATATAGACATTTTTTAGGAATTTCTAGAATACTCACACTTAGATGAAAAGTAACGCTATGGTTTACAGGATGCGTCATTAAAATCTGGACAATTTTCAATTTGAATTTCCCGCCATATTGTACCGCAACGCTAGGCCAATTTACTAATGTTATTATTCATGTAGGTTTAGAATATTTTCTTTAACGTTTCGTTCTTGACCATTTAGTCTTTCGACGTTGTCCATTCCATTGTGTTCTACTTCATCCATTCCACGTCCGACTCCCATCAGTTTTGTCTTCCTAGTTCAATTCTTGTAGATTTCTTGCAATCATTGCTTTTAGAATGCCTTGTTTCTTTGTTTGCTTATAGCCTTCCTCTCCTTCGGTGTTCTGTTCGTTGACATTTAATTATTAGCTTGGAGCATGTTATTTCTAACATACGCTGTAGGTATGTTAGAAAATGCGAAATGCTTTCTTTCTGTCATTCATAATGCACTTCTATGTACATCATTTGTTCTATTGTGCCATTTGCGATATTCTTCTTCTACTTCCTGCGGTGTTACATCCCATCAGTGAGCCTTGATCTTCTTCCAACTCTCGCTTCCAACCGGACCGACCTCCAGCAGCCCCTTTCGAATTTTTGATGTTTTGAATGATTTGTTTTCATTTTCTATATATATATATATATATATATATATATATATATATATATATATATATATATATATATATATATAGTATTAGATTTTCTTGGACTGCACCTAACAACAAGATAACAGTAGCTGAGTGTGGGTTCCACAATCTCATGTGGAACACATAACAACCTGTGTCTCCGCCTAAATGAACACTATTGTTGGTTGTTCGACCCACCCATCCCTTCAACTGGATGGCATATGTTTCCTCTCTCGATGTTCAGACTCTTCAGGGTACCGATATATACCATACCACCAAGAATAGAGAGACTCTATCCACAGCCAACAACCCATGTTTTTGCCGACTTCCCGTCAGACGGCGTATATATGTAGTGTTAGATTTTCTTGGACTGCGTCCAATGAGAAAACAGTAGCTGAGTGTCATCATACACCTGAGATTGTGGAACCCAGCATTTGGGCGGACGGACATTACCTGCAAATTCCATCTTTGGTACTCTTATCAGCTCGTCTATCGACTTACACATCATTCCATACCCCATATCTTTCTTATTATTTAAAATTGCTGTTTGGTCATCGGCGAACGGTAACTTTATTTATTTTTATCAAAAAGCCAAAAGTTGGTAGTAAAGAAGCACAAAATCAAAATAAAGAACTGTTAAAATTGAGTGCGGAATATAATCGAGGAACAGAGATAATTGAAAGCCTTAGCGTGAAGTTAGCGGAAAGACTGAAAGAATTCTATGTTTCGGGTACCAGAAATCGACTATTATTCGACATGATCGAGATCGACATTAAGAAATTTTTTACTTAGAAAACAATTTAGAGATCGCTCGGATAATATTTAAAGAAGGGGCATTCTGAAACAATCTCAACAGTTCTTAAAAGAACATAATGCGTTAGATTGCAGAAGAGGGCCTACGCTACAAGTGGTACACGCGCAAAATAAATTTCTCGCTAGAACCTCTTGGTTTAATTAATGTAGTGACACTGAATAGAAAATGAAAAATGATCTCCGAGGCAAGCCCAAAACTTGCCTTCGGATGATGTGGACTTGTTTTAATTTAAAAAGTTTCCATCCCCCTAATAGTCCATATTTGTATCCTTTATTATTGAAGGGGTCACCAATAAGTCGAACATCCCCATGTTACATCTTCTACCGTCAGCGAACTAGCAATTAAGGAAGTGTTACAAAGTGCATGTGAACGTTTCACGAAAAAAATTGAGACATTCAGGCTGCCGGTCGCATTGGTGCGGACGGTAAGAGCAGCGGCCTGTCGTTGCTGTGTCGAAACCGCACTGGAGCGGTAGTTGGTTCGATTCCAGCGCTCGGATGGTTGTTTTTTTCCTTCTTCTGTCTGTTTACTTCCTAAATGTTTGTGATTGTTTCTAGGCAAGAGTGTAAAATCCGACCCCTCAGTCACGCCAGTTAAAGGCTGGGTAAGGTCGAATGCCTTCTAAGAAGTGTTCTACGTTGGTCACTCGCCAGTCGGTAGGCTTCCTGATAGACTTATGGGTAGGCACATAACCAAGGGTTTATAGCCCGAGGGGGGTGCTGGCCTGCGTTTGTCGGAAGCTGATGACCGTGGTTCGGAACCCACGTTAAGCTGTAGGTCCAGTCGCTAAATAGCCTAGTTGCGGATGCGCCTCTAACCCTAACACTTTACCTTTTTACATTCAGGCTGGAGGGGCTATCATATTGAAAAATATATTGTAGACGATCCATAAGGACATGGCAAAGAATTTTTGTTTCAAAACATTGCTCGTTCTGTCCGGATGGATGATGATACACTCTGCATATTAATGATTCTAAATATCTTACATTTTGAACGAAGTGAATACATTTTGCAGTCTCCAATTTTTCAAATGCGATTTCCAAATCAATTCAAAACCTTATTAAAAAAATATTATTTTTGAATTATAATAAATAATAAATTTGTAATGTGTAATTAAAGTAATGAGAATGACTTTTATATTTATTTTTATTTATTTGAAATAACAATTCTACATTTATCCTTCAAAATAGTTGCCTTTGGTTTTTTCACTATCTATTGCAGTGCTAGAACTGATATACTGGAATCGAATTTAGCTGGCCGGTTACGACATTTTCTATGTTCTCCAATGTGTCAAAATGTTGTCCTTTGAGGTGAATTTTTAATCTTGGGAAAAAAGCCGACAAATCACAGAGCTCACAAGGGCTCAATTCTAGTGATTGCACACAAGTCTAGTAAACAAAAACTAGCATGGACTCAAGTCTAGTAAATAAGGAGGTGCGGAAACACAGTGATGTTTTTACTTGCCAAAAACTCTTTAATTTAAATCGTTGTCTGGCAAGGTGCCTTGTCGGGATGCAGCACCCAGCAGTTCGTAATATTGAGTCTTACAGGCACGAGCCCTTTTCGAAGTCGAAAATGCTGGTTTACCGACAGAAATTCCTTATGGACGATCCTCCGGATAGCAAAAAATCAAATCGGCATGTTTTTTACCTTTAATTTGCTTATCATGACTTTTTTTGCGTATTGAGGATTTCTAGCTTCCCTAGCTTTCTTTTCGAGTCGTATTCAAAAATACAAGACTCGTAACCAGTAACAACACGTTCCTGAAAATGAGAGTCATATTCAATCCGCCCTAACATTAAATCCTCGAAAACCTAGCTCCTTGACACAATACTGTTTCCATAGACCGGTTGAAGTTTTACAAAAGTTTCCGTTGCACTGTGCCCAAGTCTGAAACAAAACTTGATAGCGTACCATGGCTCAAAATTGTTGCCACTCATTTTCCGAACGCACTAGAAAAATCCGATTCACGAAAATAATTGCTACGGACCACCAAGGAGTCTAGGGAGTTCAAACTCGTATTGAAAACGCATCAGGTATTCACCTGCCTCCACTCCAAAGGGGAAGCCAACAGTGTGTCCAGATCGAATCCTACACCACCAGTCTCATTAGTTTATTTACACACCTCGTAGCTTCTCTTTATATATTTTTTCTAAGTGACATCGAGTGCGATTTCGTCTTTGCGGTTACTGATTAATTAACGTGTTATGACGACACTTGAAACGGATTGATTCAATGTTTTTTTACCTTTCTACTATTTTTTACCATTACGTAAGTATAAAACATTACTGTTACGTAACTTTCAACTAGGTATTATTGTAATAATATTAATGCGCTTTCTATAATATTCGCTTTTTGCGAATTAAATCTGACAGGCTAGTGGGATCCTTGCGAAATATCGTAGATAGTAACTTGTTTAACAATGACGATCTCTCTTTCCACGATGAAAATTATAATAATAAAGCACAGAACAGCAACAAGCAATGCCTTCAAGAAAAACAGTACCGCAGCTCCGAAACTGCACACAAATAACACGTTTTTAGTCATTAGCATGGAATTTAAAATGCACATTTGCATGTTTTAAACGTTTACATGTTTTAACTACTTTAAAATGGGCTGAACTGATTCACTTGTTGAAATTTTTAACCATATCAAAAGCTGTGTCTTGACATTCATTATTTGGAGTCAATAAACACTTATCTCTGGTCGTTTGTTTCTGAATTTCCGGTGATGGTAGTCATTATCTTTCTCCTATCGTTCAGTAATCAATAGAAAACAACGGATATGCGTTTTCCAACTTTAATATTTTAACATTTTTAAGCCAATGCCAAACCAAAGAGTTAATTTCTAGACATGACAGATAAATAACAACAGGGTACAGTTAAATATCATATTACTTTTCTTTATTTATCACTGTTCCATTTGTGTCTATGTCTGTTTCGCTGATGACTATGTTCAATACTATTTTAAATATGATCTCAAATTCTACCGTGGTGTTATGTTGGATTTTTGCTACTTGCCTTAAAAATAAGTATCGTAAACCAATAAGCTGGTTTCCTTTACGGCCTTATATACAGCTGAACCGCTGAAAGATTACCCGTGCGTCATCCATTACCTATATTGTAGACATTGTCTCAATATGTTCTTTTTCTTTACCGAATGAGAGAGAAGGAGATAAAAAATTAATAAGTATGTCTTCGTGTATGCGATAGCGTTACAACGGGGAAGAAAGTAATAAATAATTAAAATGTGTTTGTTCAAACCGCCGGTTAAAAGTTCTTCTTTTGAGTTCAGCGATCTTGTTTTGTCATCTGAGTTGTTTTGTTATTGTATTTTAGTAAAATTAAACAACAATGTTTATAGAGAAGAAAAAACGATAATTTTGATCAATACCAAAATAATTGCATTCATTATTTTGAGCAATAACAAAATAATTTCATTCATTGGCTACTTCCCCATAATTTCGTGATAACTTGAAACTGTCCTTAATTTTAACCTAAAAATTATCCGTTCGATCTGACATAAAACATTACAATTTCACACATTCGAAATTTTACGTTAAAATATCGATTTATAACAGGACGTTTTATAATTTCATGTTATAATTATACATGGTGTTTGGTGCATGGTTTGCCAACTTAAAATGGCCGATAGGTGAGGTCTTTTGCTATCTCCTCAGCCTCCATAAAGCATTATTGGGCCCACAGGTTTTTTATGTGAATTTTTAAATCTTTTTCTGAAACATTCCAAAAGTCAGCATTAAAACTTGAATTAAAAAAAAGTTATTCGTATATCCTCCAAATATCTTTTTTATTTTAATGTGTAATGCTGTAGGGTTCTATAAAAATCAAAATTACATGCAAGCGATATCTAGTTTTTTTATGGACTCGCAAAGTTTTTGGAAGAAGTAAAAATAAATTTAAAGCTCAACTTTAAAATGCGTTTAAAAAAATGAAAAGGTATCATGCACTTCGAATTCTTTAAAAAATCTCTTGTTTATCCTTTTTCTAACGGTATGCATTCATGCCATAAAAACGTTTTACTAACGTAACTAGTTTGTTAACTTTGGGAATCGGGACGCATTAGGCTGATATTCGATATACAAGATAAAAACTTGTTTTTGTGTACACAACACGCTCAAAGCAGGTAAAAACTGTACCTCATGTATGTACAGTAGAATTGGATGGAACGGAATACCAGCTAAAAAAACGCACACCGTGTTTTCAGTTTTTTTAGTAGAGATTTGACTGTCTTTGCTGATTACCGCATTTATTGTTCCAACGCAGCGCCGCTAATCCTTTAATTACTTGTGTTATTTGGTTTTGTTGAGTTGTGTTAGTTTTTGTTTAGTTTTGTTAGTGTTTCAGTGACATTTTGTTGATTTGATGATGGCTGCATTCTCTAATGAAGAATACGCGGACATTTTGATGACATATGGAAGCGCCAATGGTGTTGCACGAGAAACACAAATAATCTATCACATATAAAAAGAAGGCTTTCCTAACAGACGCTTACCTTCCCACCACACGTTCCAAAACACTTACCGATGCTTACGCGAAACTGGGAATTTGAACATTAATGAACCAAGAGGGATTGTGACGCGACAGAATGTTGAAATTGATGAGCAGATTTTGACGCTGTTCGAAGAAGAAAATGCTATATCACTGCACAAAGTCAGATACCATTTTCTACCTACTTAGCGTGTGTCATTTACGCAAATAAGTAATATCGAATATCAGCCTAATGCGTCCCGATAAACGAAGTTAGAAAATTAATGAAGTTAGCAAAACTTTTTTATGAATTTGAAGACCATGATCGCTTTTACTTTGTTTTTAATCTGCAATTCAAAATTGAGCTTTAAATTTATTTTTACTTCTTCCAAAAACTTTGCGAGTCTATAAAAAAAAAGTAGATGTCGCTTGCATCTAAATTTGATTTTCATAGAATCCTACAACATTACGCATTAAAATAAAAAAGTATAAATATAACAAACCTGTGGGCCCAATAATGCTTTATGGAGACTAAGAAGATAGCAAAAGACCCCTCCTATCGGCCATTTTAATTTGGCAAACGTTACACCAAACACCCTGTATATAAAGAAATGTATATTGGATTTAAATCATAAACAGAAATGTTTTTCGAGGCACCAACCACGTCCATTATGAAAGTTAGCACTTACTTGACTAATTTTTTATTTTATTCATATGGATTAAATTGATGACGCACAGGTAATCTTTCGGTGGTTCAACTGTACTACTGCTTTGTACTACTGCTAATAAAGGAGAATCAAATTATTCTCCATTATTTGAAGGACAATGATTACTAATAGTTTAAACTCGAAGAGATTTACCACTAAATCATTTTTTTACACCTCTCGACTCGCGTTTCGCTAACCATGTTAGCATCATCAGGAGATGATTCAATCTAGATCTAATCTAATTCTAGATTGAATCATTCCCTGATGATGCTAACCTAGTTAGCGAAACGCGCGTCGAGATTTTTTAAAAAATGATTTGATATTTAGTTGTCTAATCTCTTCGAGTTTAGTGTTTCACACCGAAGGTTCCATTAGAAAAATATTTATACCTTTTTTTCGTTATTTTATATATAAATGTTTACTATACGTTTTTTATATGTTCATGCCATGCTCCTTTGTGATATTTATGATTTTTTAAAAATTATTTCTACTGTAGTCATCTCTTACTCCCACTACATTCATTTAAATAAAATCACTTATAAGACAATGTTGGAATTCACCGATCCAAAATCAGTTTCATACAATGATGAACATTTCCCAAAAATATAATTATTATTTTTTTGGTATTTGGATTACTGATATCAGTGCACTAGTTTTATCCATTCCTCACAAATTGCAGATTGTTAAATATAAGCTAAATAACAGATCGACTTGAAAATTCTCAATCACAGCCGTGCTTTCATTCTGCTAATACAAGCTTCATTCAGATCGTATAGTAAGATATGATTATTTCAATATATTGAAAGCAGAAACAGTAGATTCGAATATTTTGATTAGTTATTAAACTAAAAAAAGTGGCAATGATTAAGTTGAAATGATGTTGGTTGAATGGAAGCATTGTTTTATTAAAGTAATACTAAACTTTGCTAACAAAGAAAGTTTAGTGAGTCTTAGTAGTTGCAGCATGGCGTAATATTTTTCGGTTTGACCATACAAGTAGGTATGAATCTACGTACATACATAATAAAACGCAAACCAGTTTTTCGACATCGAAATCCACACAGTGAGCTAAACTGGTTTGTCTTTGTGCATTATGCTTTTCATCGATTATTTCATATATTTGCCGATATTTTCGACACAAGAATCTCGTTTCTAGTTTTTAATTGTTGTTTTTAATTTAATACAGATTATTTGAGGAAATATACGTATAGATTACTTTCTGCAATTTCTCAGATAGGATCATACATTTTGTTATATTGTTATCGAAAAAAATAGTAGCAAACCAAAATTTACCATGTGTGGCGGTTAATAATTCTTAATTATTTTAAGAGATGGCACTGGAAACAAGTGTAGGCTCAGTCTACTCTCTTATGTCATTTTGTTGCTTTTTTGACGGTCAAAATGCCATTGCGGTTTAAACGATTTCGAGTTAGCGTCATATTTTTTTCCTGTGATAAACATGTCGCGTTTCGAACGAAATAAAGAGCATTTGCGGCAGGACTGTTTTTCTTGGTCAATCAAAAGAAAATCGCGAGTGAAAGCCGTGTTATACAAGGCGCTTGTCGAGGTTGGTTTAGACCAGGGGTCTCCAAACTTTCCAGCCTTAGGGCTATACTGATTACTGTAGTATGGCCTGACGGAAAATGTAAAAGAACAACAAAAAAATTACATCAAGTCCTCTGCTTTTATATTGCTATCTTGACGAAAGTACTGATGTGACTAAATCTCCTCGTTTAGCTGTTTTTGCTCGATATTGTGGAGTAAACTACATCAAGGAAGAATTAATTGCGATAACATCGTTGCCAATAACTACTAAGGGCACATATATTTCTATGGCGGTTGAAAATACACTTTCTGAGAAATAAATTGATTTAAGTAAAATTGTTTCAATAACGACTGATGCAACTCCAAGTATGATGGATAAAAAAAAATGGTTTTGCCACTTTATTTCAAACACACATAGGATATACCATTCTTGAATTCCTCTGCATCGTTCATTAACAAGCCTTGCGTGCTAAGGGTAGTTTCGCACAAAAATAGTGAACCTCATATCGTCGCAGGCTTTAAATAAGCGAAAGTTAGATGTTTAGTTCGATGAAGTCAAGTCGATGTATAATACCTTATTGATGTCTAATAATTTTCGCTGGTTGAGCCGCAGTAACGTACTTCAAAGGTTTGTTGACTGTTTGGAAGAAATCAGACTTTTTTACAAAATGACGAAAAAGTAGAACAAAACTCACAATTGATTGATGTTATGTGGCTTTTAAAATTAATGTTTTTTACAGACATGTGTAGAGTATTTGAATAAATTGAACGTAAAGCTTCCAGGCGCAAATAAAACAATTACCGTTATGATAGATCTCATTCGTTCTTTTGAGGCTAAATTGTAAGTTTTCAGTAACGATATTATTACCAAAAACTACAAGTGTTTTCCTAACTTGAAAAAAATCAATACAGATATGGATTTACACCAAAAAACAAACCAAGCAAAAGCCACTGAAGGGTTTAATTCGGTAATTAATTCTTCAATCAAAGAATTTTCATCGAGATTTTTCAATGCAAATAATTATCGGAAACACTCAAGTTTATTATGTATCCTGATGTGACTTCACTTGATAAACTGGACTACTGGTCTAAATTTGAGTGGTTGGAAATTGAAAACATTGAAATGCAGCTGATTGATTTCCAGCCTAGTTCAATATGGATTCAAAAATTATTCAAAACAAGGAAATAGTTGGAATTAGATGAAATAGAAAAACTATCAGGCAATATGAGTAAAAATGACAATACCAAAATTATGGAAACGTGGAATTCAATTCCAGAAACATTTAGCTGCCTGAAGAAGCTGGCTTTTGCCATCTTAACAATATGATCATCTACCATATGAGTTATTATTTCCAGAAATGAATAACATTAAAGACTCGCTTAGAAACCGTTTGTCAGATGACTCCAGTTCAGCTCGCATTCTGCTAAGAGTAACAAAATATGAACGTAATATAAGTTATTTGGCATATAATCTGCAACAGCAGAAGTAGCACTAATTTTTTCTTTCATTTAAATAAACGTAAAACTATTGCTGTACAAAATCTATATTTCTAGTTGTAAATAAAGAGTTTTAAGTTGGTAGTATGTAGTTTTTTTGCCCATTAATCACTAAGTTAAAATTATTTGACGGCACGCCATGGTCTCATTAATGTCTTTACAAAAAATGGCACGTAGATCGATAAAGGTTCACCATCCCTGTCTTACATTGCCTTACCATCGTGTCTTTGATTTACCTCTCTTTATGTTACCCCCTATTAGTCCCTCCATCATTTTCTTGATTATCCCATATATCCACAAAGTAATTGTTTTTATAGAAATTAACGATATTTCCTTGTTTTAGTATACCTTTCCAGTTAACAAACTAATATTGGCGATAAATTGTTTAAAATTGGACAAATAATAAGAAAAAAATGTTTCTATTCCTGAAAATTTTAACTACACCAGATTTAGAATTATTATATCAAATTTTTTAAAAAGACTGGTTCAATCTTCCTTGGTTTCAGTAGCTCATACTAGAAGCTATTAAATATCTAACTCGGATTCGGTGGTTGTAGTATAGCATAGGGCATTGAAATAGTTTGACCATATCAAGCAGGTACGACTGACTTTATGTACATAAAAAAAGGGAACGCAAACCAGTTCCTCCGTTACGAAATCGACGAAAATGTCCCTCCAGTGGGTTGAGAAAATGGTTTCGTCTGTAGGAACTATTACTATAATCGATCGTTTTAATCATATTTTTTGCGAGTTACAGTGCTGTGAAAAAATATAAACTCTAAGCATTTTTTGGAAATTTATTTTTATTAACATAAATAACAATGTTAACAAGTAGTACAAATAAAAGTAAAATTAATATGGCGTCATTCTTCTTAATTAAATGAATGAAATATAATTATTTTTGTTTTATGTTATTCCAAATGAAAAAATGAAAAATCGCGTTATAAAAAATTATAAATTCAAGTTTCTAAAACTTCCTATGATACAATTAATATTTTGTTGCCTTTCCACCTCTTTTCATTAAAGATGATAAACCTCTAGTAACACTATTTATTAGATTAATTACAAGTTTTTACCTCCAGTTTACTGCATGCATCCGATATTATTTCTTTGAATTCCTCCATTGTTTGAATTTCTGGTCTCTATGGGTCGTAAACATCCCTGGGTAAAATTCCCCATACACTGTCAATAATGTTAAGATCTGAACTAAATGGAGACTAGATCAAAACTTTGATCCCAAATTCTTGAAGCCATTTTTTTGTTGTCATCGCATTATGAACCGGAGCATTATCCTGTTGAAAAACTATATCATAATGTCCTAAACATGTTATAAATGGCAAAAGGTAATCCTCCAGCACTTTCTGGTATTATCCACCAATAAAAGCAATTTCAGATTTAAACTCGCGTTTGAATGCAGTCCATATAATAACTGTTCCACCACGATGAGATAGACATGATTTTTTCTTCTCTTTTTTTAATCGGGCTAGTAATAATTAAAATCATCCTTCCTTTCTAGATTTTTTTTCGTCATTAAAAGTTACATGAGATCACATTTTACTGTTTTGAATATGATCTTCAACAAACTTTAACACCTGATTTAAGCTGCGGTTTGCCCTTAAGCTGCTTCGCCTGCCCTTAAGCTGTGGTTTTCTCACTATTTTTTATATTTTAGATTTCATTTCATTTACTTGGTTTCAGCAGTTTATTTGCGAATTAAAGTAAGTATTATCCTGGATTACATTTTCTGGCAATTTGGACAGATGAAGCACCTGTTTTTGAAATTTCGCACACAGCTGCTCACTTCACAGTAAATGTCTGAGGCTATTCAGATCTGTTCATTTTTCCATAATTTTCAGGACCTGCATTTGGGAAATTTTTCACCACATCCTCAGAGAGTTAAAATTCTCTAGCAATTTGTCTCTGTGTCTTCCTGGTCTTTTTTGACCCTGGAACATTTCCTGCTCAATTTGAACTCTTTTCCCCTGGATATCGTTACAATTAAAAAAAAACCGTTATAATGTCAAGCTTAAAAATAAGAAGCATTTAAATATGACAAATAGTAATACTACGCAACAAGCAAAATATTTGGACATATATTGTTCTTTCCTGTAGTTTTATATTCAAAAGGTAAAAACGAATTTTATTTAGTCAATAAATCAATCTAATTTATAGAAGAATAATTGTCTAATTATAGGGGCACTAGATGTATTAAATAATATCAGCTTTAAATTAATAAAGTTAATATATATTTTGATTTGATGAAGGTGCTTGCTAGATTAGACACAATACATTGATTGTATAAGAATCGTGAACGATTTTGAGATTGGTTTTACCATACCTACTGTAATTTTTATTTTGAGGTTAAGAATAAAATAATACAAGAAGTAAAAATACATCAATAGCTTGACCATAGATTTATTGATAAAGTTTCCTGGGCATATTTCGCGAAATGGCAATGTCAACTAGGCACCAAGATCGTGCCTTCTCACGTCTTGTATTATTTTGTGTGGGGTTATGATAAATCTTTAATTTACAGAAATAAATTATGAATAATTCTTGACCTTAAACGAAACATTAAGGCCACCAATAAAAATATACAACGCTATATTTGTAAAAGAGTAATCGGATATTGGGTATCTAGAATGTATTTTATCAGATGAAGGCAAGCGGGGAAATCTGAACGACAATATTTTCAAAATATAATGCCACATCGGATATTAAAATGATCAATATATAATTTATGTTGTAAATTAAAAATATAATTTTTCATTATTATAACCCAATACTTTATAAATTAACATCTTAAATAAAAACATAAACAATTACAATGGCTTTTTTGAAACCCTTTTGAAAACTCCAATAGTGAGTATTTGATCATATTATACGATTTTAAGCACTGATACAAAAGGATCATTTTCAGTAGTTGTGGTTTAGCGCAGGACATTTCGGTTTCGCCATATCAAGCAGGTACGACACTACCGTATATACGAAAAGAAACGTAAACCAGTTCTTTGGGTATAAAATCCACGCAGACATCTTTCCAGTTCAACTGGTTTTATTCTTGTAAATTGTTCTTTTATGGACTGTTTCGTATATTTGTCGATATTTTTTGCCATTTAATCTCTTCTTTTCCAGCAAACGTTTCCTATTATTCTTTTTCTAATTGGATCCTTAGAGTTTCCCAAAAATGGTTGTGGTTTTCAAGAGGTTATTAAGAGAAACGTGGGTCTATATCAAGGCAAGTTCTTTAAAATCCTGAACCTTCCAATTAATTTTTGGTGAATTAGTAAGTAGTTACATTTAATAATCGACCTAAAAACTGTGAAACAAAAATTAATTTATATACGAGCTACATTTTTTAAATAAGGTCGGTTTTTAGTAAGAAGAAAAATACTATAAATATCATTAAAATGTATTTTTTTCCATATTCTACATACTTTTATCTACTTTTCTATATAATTTCCATTTTTGTTCAAACATTTGTCAGTTTTTTAATTCCTATGTCAAAGAAATTTGCCGCTTGCGAAGAAGCCCTGACTTCAAGGGACTGCAGTTTTAACTTTTTCGTCGTCGTTGAACCGTTGACCACCAAGGAACTCCTTCAAGTACCGAAACCACTGAAAATCATTGAGTACAAGGTCTGGACTGTAAGGTGGATAATCCAGTTCTTTCCATCCAAAAGACCTAATTAGATCTTGTGTTTATGTCAAAAGACAGTTACCATGATCTTTCATGCTGAAATTGTCTGTTTGGCTTTCACGGTGGTTGGCAACGATGTCTGTCGCCATTCCATTGGCAGTTGTTTGGACTCAGGAGTCACGTGAGACACACAAGTCTCATCTGTAACGATATGGTCTAACAATTCATCTCCTTCTTGATTGTATCGAGTCAAAAACGATAGAGCATAGCCCGATCTCTTTGTTTTGTGATCGTCAGAAAACCTTGGAATCCACCGAGAACACAATTTTCGATAATGCAGTTTCTCCGAAAGAATGGTGTACAAAACTGACCTTGAAATCTGTGGAATTTCACTTAATAACTTTAAAATCGTGAATCGTCGGTTCTTTCGATTTTGTTGTCCACATGAATCTTCAGCAATCAGAGACGGTCGGCTAGCTCGTAGCTCATCATGCACATTAACCTTTTTGACCTTGAACATGCTCACCCACTTTCCAACTTTACTGTCACTCATGGCATTATCACCGTAAACCTCACAAATCTGACTGTGAATTTCCCCTGCTGCCAAGATTCTTGAACGCAAGAATCGAATTAGAGATCGTATCTCACAGTCAGCGGGCGACTCAATATTCTTACTTACTTACATAATCTTGTGCCTTTATACCGTTAGGTGTCAGGCGAATGAAGTTGAGGTTATCTTCTATACATATCTCTCCATTTCTTCCTATCTTGTGTCAGTTCCTTAATTTCATCTTTATTCTTATTTCATCCCACGGAACATCGTTCCATGTTCTTATTGGCGTTCCTTTACAGTTCTTCCCTTGCACTCCCGCTTCGCACACTCTCTTTGTGAGTCTGGTTTCCGGCATGCGACACACATGTCTGAACCACCAGTTGTCCTTCTGCTATTATATCATTTATGGATTCAATTTGTAGTAGTCAGTCTCTACTTATTTGATTTCTGATTGTGTCTCTTTTTGTTTTGTTCTTTATTTTCCTCAGGAATATCATTTCCATTGCATTTATACGTGTCTTATGTTTTTCTGTCAAAGCCCATGTCTTACTACTGTACATTATTGTTGATCGGATTATCTTTTTAATTAATGTTGACTTAATCTCCTTCGGTATTTCTTTCCTTCCAAGGAAAGTTGTCTTCATCATGTTAAACATTCTTCGGGTTTTTCCAAGTCTATCGTTTATTTTCCCTTCCATTCTTCCTTTGCTCTCGATTGTCGATCCTAGGTATTTATTGCTTTTCACTTGTTCTATTAGCTTTCCATTTAGTAGTATATTGTGTGTCATTCTTTCTTCGGATATGATCATACTCTTTGTCTTGTGTATATTAATTTTCATGTTTATTTTTGTCTCTTCGTTCAAAATTTCTAAGTTGTTGAAGGTTTTTTCTGTATCCACTATGGGCATATCATCTGCAAACATCAATTCGGTCAATTCTATCCATTGCAATTTCCAGTGTCCGAATTTTAATGTTTTCATCCTTTTTTTTGCTCCCTTTAACGCTTAATCTACTACAATCGAAAATAACAATGGACTCAGCACACATCCTTGTTTTACTCCGATAGTTGTCCTAAAGTCCTTCGATTCCTCATTGTTTGTCCTCACGAAGTTCTTGTTGTCCCTAAACATAAATTTTATTACTTCTACTGTCCTATTTATTTATTTCTCGTTTCTCTAGCATTTTCCGTATGTCCTCTTTTTTAATTCGATCAAAAGCTTTTTCTAGGTCATTCATCATTTATGATTCCACAAATTTTACTGTATATTAACCAGATGTACCGGTTAATAATACTCATTAAAAAAAAACGTTTAATTTGGGAGAATGGTAAAAAATGGTTTATTTAAAGTATGCGCCATTGCTAGCTCACATTTTCCCCATCTCTCTGACAATTTATAGATGTCCTCCTAGAAAGACATCATTTTAATGCTGAAAGTATATGAAGCATCGATGAAAACAAGTGGTAGTCGGAAGGGGACAAGTCTGGTGAGTGGGGCAAGATTTCCCAGCCATGTGCAGAAATGGTGTCTCTGACCGCTTTCGCTGTGTGTGAAGAGATGTTGCCGTGCTGCAATATCACTTGTCCGTGCCTTGTAGCCCATTCTGGTCGCTTTTCGATCAATACACGGTTCAAATAGATCATTTGTTAACGGTAACGAACGATATTAACTGTTTCACTTAGTTTCAGAAGCTCATGATACAGGACACCCTTCCGATCCCACCAAATGCACAGAAATGTCTTCTTTCCAAAGCGATTCGGTCTTGCGGTCGATGTTAATGGTTGCCCTGGGTCAACCCATGATTTTCTGCATTTTAAGTTCTCGAAATATATCCATTTTTCATCTCGAGTTGCATTCGATGCAAAAAAATCTTTCTTTCATGCCGAGAAAGCAAATGATTAGCCGACCAACATTTAACCTCTCTATCATTTGTTGTTGAGTTTGCATATCGTCTTCTTCCAACAATGTTTGAAATTCGGTATCTTCAAATTTTTTCGGTTCACCTGAGCGTTATTTGGTTTTCAAATCGAAATCATCACTTTTGAATCGTCTAAATCAACGCCCACAAGTGCCTCGCGTTGGAACATTGTCACCGTAAGTTTCCACAGGTATACGATGGCTTTCACTCGCGTTTTTCTTTTGATAGAACAAGAAAAGCAGTACGTGTCGCAAATGGTTCTTATTTAGCTCAAAACTCAATACGAAAAAAAATATAACGCTAACTCGAAATCGTTTAAACATCAATGGCATTTTTAAAAGTACTGGTCGTAGCAACAAAATAACATAAGATATTAGATTGTGAACAACCCTTGCTTCCAGCGCCATCTTTAAAAAAAATAAGAATTATGAACCGTCACACCTGGTAACGTCAATCTTCTACTGGCAAATCAATACTAGATATTCTATACTGATTAAGAATTCAATTTATACATGTATGCGATATTTATTAAATAAATTATTGTCATATCTACGTTTATTCTAGCTTCATTCGTGAAAAGCTTTTGAATCAGAATTACAGATTCAATGAGGTAAAATTTATTTGCGAATGGATCATGACATCAGTTGAAAAAATTCCTCTATAGATTTTTTTAAAACCTTAGCAATTTGTAGGATTTGTGGGATTGCATTCGGAAAAGTGATCCGCATAACAAAGCAGTGAAGTGTAGTATATCCCGGTGATACACAGTCCAGCCTTTAGCTTATAGGTCGTTAATGAGCATTACACAAACATCATGGTTTTTCCTGTAGATAAAATCGTTTTGTTTTTTTGGGCGAATTTCCGAATAAAAATGGTAAAAAGCAATTCGCCACCAACAGCGATGTATCTGACCCAGCTAGACCGGCTTCAGGAAACCATCAATGTCAAAAAACCACACATTGTCTGTAAAAAGACCCACATTGTCTTCCATCACGAGAACGCGCATCATACATGTGAGGAGTAGTCGACTCCATTGCCAATAAGGAATCGGATCGACTCCGTCATCCTCCTTACTCTCCAACAGAAACTTCCATGGACTACCGCATCAATCGTTCGCTGAAGAACTGACGTGTTTCCAAAGAGCGGATTGCTTCCAAGGATCAACGTTTTTTGCCCGTGGAATCGACTGTCTGCCTAGCAAATGAAGAGAAGTTCTTAAAATAGAAGGCGAATGTGCTCCAGAATAATCATTTAAATATGTTTCTTTTTTATAAAAAGTATGCATCAACCCAATATAATATATCGATCAATAAGTCTCCGATCTGACAAATAAAATATACTTTTTTTGCAAACTTCGACTTTATTCACCAATATATTCTCCCTGAAGGACAATAGAATCATTTCAATGCTTTGCTAACATTTCTACACCTTTTTATAGAACGATTTCTCTTTGCCTTTAAAATATCCTTCAGTTTCGGGAATTACCTCTTTATTGGAGCTAAATTTCTTTCCAGCGAGCATTTTTTTTGAGGTCTGAGAACAGGAAATAGTCGCTGGGGGCCAGATCTGGAGAATACGATGGATGAGGAAGCAATTCAAAGTGCATTGTCTTAAGCAGCAGTAAAAGTAACTTAAGTAACTTAAACTTAAGTAAAACAGCACTTTTGGTTCATTTGAAGCATTTTAGAATATCCTATGCGCATCCCAAAAAATAGAGACAATACTCTTGCCTGCCGATGGTTGTGTTTTTAGTCGCTTTGGACGGCTTTCACCAGCTGCTGTCCACTCAGATGACTGCCGATTTGACTCCGGAGTCTAGTGGTGGATCCATGATTCATCCCATTGTCATACCGCATGAAAAAAATCCTTTTTATTTTGCTGAAACAGCTCCAAATATTGCTCAGAATCATCAATACTTTGTTGTTTTTGGTCCACTGTGAGCAAATGCGGTACCCATTTCAATAGTAATTTACGCATTCCCAAATGTTCATGCAAAATGATGTAAACACTTCCTTTCTCCTGCAGCTTTACTTTACTGTTTTACGAAATCATTTTGGGAATTTTTCTGATGTTGCCTGGTGTAACCATTTCATTTGGAGATACAGAGCGTTCAGCATCATCGGTACTTGTATGGCCGCGTTTGAATTCAGCATACCAATTAATTATGGTTAATTTTCCTGGTGTAGAGTCCGGGTAATGTTTATTAAGCCATTGTTTTGCTTCAACGGTATTTTTCTTCGTCAAAAAGTAATGCTTTTTCAACAGACGATTATTTTCCATTATTTTGAAAATAACAAAAGTAGCGTCACTGAAAGCACAACTCAGAAACTAGTAGACAGATTGTCATGAAACTTTGATACATGATGTTTGAAGGTTGGCACAATCGACCACCGGTAAGGATCTATATGTCACACCGGAAACTTATTGACCGATGTATTATACGAAACTCTGTACTAACGTGTGTACTATGAAGTTAATGCAATGTACAATCTGCAAAAACGAAACAATTGAATTGGGATTAATATTCATTAATTAAAGAATTATGTCCTATTAGCAGTGCTTCTGAATTAACAAGTTGGTTTGATACGAATAATTTATTAATTTATTAAAAATGATCAATCTAAAAAGGAAACCTATCAATCGACCGACTCATCAAAAAACTTAAAGTACACGAGCGTTTAAGGTCATTTTCACAAAGCGATATTCGTATGCCACCACCTATAAAAGGAATAGGCACACAAAAATGACCCGATAAACAACCACGTGAATATTATTCGGGCCTTTAAAAGCTGCCAGGGGGCAGGTGTAAGGTAATTTCGTGGAGAGGTAGAATCGGGGTGGTTTGTGTTGGAACTCGTTCGAACCCCTCGAAGTTGTGCTTCCAAGAAGTTGTATCGATGAATGGGAAGTTTAAAATTAGATCTTCCGTAAATTCTAGTACAATTCAATGTGCATTTATTTTCATTCTAGATGATATTTAGGCCTACTATAATACAACGCTGTGTAGGCTGTTTTGTTAAATTATTTTGAACTTATATATGCAGAGCAACAATATTTACATTTAATCAGCATCATAGCATTGGTAGCCGTGAATCAGAGTAATGATGTACAAAACAATGTGTTTTAACGTTTGCCATTAAAGCATAATACAAAAATAATGATCGTATTCTCACAGTTCAACGGTTTGATTATTAATATCTTTTGATGAAATTATCCACTTTTTTTAATTTAAACCTCAATCAGTATAGAAAAAGACTATATCTATAGAATGTTCCAAAAAATAATATTCCTAATACCATCGAAACAATCAGCAAAAATTAAAAAATGTTAAAATGAGGGGTTCTATTCAAACTATCATATCTAGGCGAAATTAATAGTAAAAAACTTCTTCCAACGGTATTTAAAAGAGGACTTAATGTAGTTTCAGATACTTATTACATAATTTAGCTTTAATTTAAAAAATATATTTATTTAGTTAGGTAAAGTTCACTGGTATGATGCTGTTCAAAAACCGATTCGGAGTTCGAGAACGCGTGTTCACTTTGAGCTAAATAGAAAATGAAATAAACTGATAAATAAATGTTAAAAAAATTTAAAATCAAAGTTTTCAATAAAAATATTATAGAAAATATAATATTTATGATTTAATTAAATAATATTTATTTATTATTTATAATATTTATGATATGAAAATATAATATTTATGAATATTTATGACAGTTACCACAAACTGTGTCAAGGTAGGAAAAAACACACTATTTGTGCAAAAAGGTTATTTAAATAAAAAAACACTGACACAACAGCACTGGGTGGCGTATATCTGTAGGATAGTACAATTATTCCCCCACTCAAAGTCATCCCCTCAACGTGACCATTTATAAGGGAAAACATTTTTAATTCATCCCTAGGTATCTCCTATCCAGTGCTTCTCTTGAGGGTTAATATGGGACATGTAGCTGCCGGGTGGCGTATTTTCATAGATTCATCGAAATACAGCTTAAAAGCAGTCTGGTTTCATAATGGAAACAAAAACCCATGTATTCCTTTAGCCAATTTAGTGACAATGAAATAAACCTATGACAACTTAGCACTATACTGAATAGCGTTAAATATGAACAGTATCAGTGGGATATTTGTGGGGATTTAAAAGTGATCTGGGTATATTGCTAGGACTTTAAAGGGATTTTGCAAAGTATTGCTGTTTTTTGTATCTATGAGACAGTAGGGCAACAAAAGAACCTTATAGTAAGAAAGATTGGCCTCATAGAACATATTTTGAACCAGGTACTTCAAATACAAAATATAACCTCCCCCCCCCCCCCCCCCCTGTTAACTCAAAAAAGGTCCTCCGTCTCCCGCCTTGGGTTATATTTGGCACATTTTTATCTATGTAAATGCATAAAAAAATTGGTTAAATGTTTCATTTTAAAGTACTATTGATATATGATGTGTGCAAATAAAGTAATGGGACAAGTGGCGCAGCGTTTGATCTGAGAACACTATCGGCTTCCCCTTTGGAGTGGCGACAACATCTGATGAGTTTCCAGAATTTTCCTAATGCTTTCTGAAACTGAGTAACAATAATTTCTAGCAACGATGCTCTATCAAATTTTGTTTCAGACTTGGGCACACTGCAATGGAAACTTTTACAAAACTTCAACAGGCTTATGGAAACAGTATCTTAAGATGTCTTAACTTTCTGGGGTGCATTGAAAGTGATCCTCATTTTTTGGAACGTGTCATTACTTGTGACGATTCATGGATTTCTGACTGCGACCTGAAAACGAATCGCCAAAGTCAGGGATTGCACACTCTAAACTCACTACGGTCAAAAAAGCATGAATGAGCAAACAGATCAAAAGCATGCTGATTTATTTGTTTAATAGCCAGAGTATCGCCCGTAGTCCACAGTAGTCGAGAAGTTCTCGAAAGTCTTGAAAAAAGGGCTATTTATGTGAGACCGAACATCAAGAACACTTGGGTGATCTTGACAATGCGGCTTACGTGTAGTTATTTCAATTAACGAGTTTTTGGCAAGTAAAAACATCACTGTAGCTCAGCAGCCCCCTTATTCACCAGATTTTATTCCTGTAACCTTTTTATTCCCAAAATGGAAAATTCACCTAAAACGACGCCATTTGAGGGCATTGGAGAGCCGAGACCGAGCAGCTGAAGGCGATTCCAGAATTTGAGTTCCAGCACTGCTAGGAAAAGTCCACAAACCGTCTCCGGCGCTGTGGGCCTTTTAAAGCGAATTTTAATGTATATGCATGCATCACCGAAGAATGTTATTTCAGTATTTTCAAACAAACTTTTTCAAAAATTTCATTACTCATACTAAAAATTACATTGATTATGCATATATTTTTAGGAGGTAAACAAACATACTTATAAAAATGCTATATGTGAGTTTTTGTTTTTAAATCTCCCTTTTAGATAATCTGGGTACACGGAGACCGCATAACATGAGAAAATAAATATTGTTAATGGAAAGAATATACCTCAAAGCAAAAATTATAATCACCTTTATTTTAAAATCGCGAGCTAATGGGTTTCGGATTTCAAGCGCGATTCAAGTGATTGTAGTTCAAGACGCTTAAAAACATCTAAAACACTAGAAAATTTCATTTAAGAGGAGCTCAATAGATTTTAAAGAGATAACGTTCGCCACTTGCTGTATAAATTATGTTAAGTATGAAGAAAATTATATTAAAAATATTTGCACATAGATGTCGCTTTTGCAAACGGCGGATCAAAAATACATGCATATGAATACTTCTAGACAGTGTTGTAACCGTTTTTTTTTACAGCGAAGAACCTGTTTAATAATATTTGATCACGAAAATATGCCGTTTAATAATTTATATTAATTTATTTTAATAGGGTCTTTTTATTAGATATATTTTGAATAAATTAGGTGTACGTACCCATGAGTAATGCCGTTTTTTTAACTGTACAAAATGTTTATTATATTTCAGAATTATTACAGTTTAAATCCACAATATAATCTCCATCGATATTGACAATATTCGCCCATTTTTCGGCCTTCGGTGTGAAAATCTCTTCGAGTTTAGTGATTTTGATGTAAAATATTTTTCGAATGCGGTTTTTATAGCCGTTGTTCCATAGATCTATAAGATCTAGCCGTAGCAACTGTTCCATGGATCTGAAAAGATGATACTCTCGACAACGCTGCATTAGGAGAATATGGTGAATGAGCAAAAAACTTCCCAGCTTAACTCTTTGATTTCTTCTTAGGTGATTCTGGCACTATGAGATCTTGCACTGTCATGCTGCAGAACAATATCTTTTCGATTAATCAGACTTGAATGTCTTTGAATCAAAGCCATGTTGAGTCCATTAAGTTGAGCATAATAATAAGCAGCACTTATGGTTTCGTTTGGAATCCGAATCTCATAGTGAAAAATTCCTGTAAAATCCCGTCATTTTGACAGTAACATTTTTTAGGCCTGGTTTTAGAGTGGGGAAACGTTGTTTTCCTGGTGTTAACCATTATTATTTCTTATGTGAATTGCTGTTGTCAATAACTTGTTGAAGAGAAGGATACCTGTCTAACTTGAACAAAAGTGCACTGCAGATGGTTACACGTTGAATTTTGTTTTCAACTTAAAGTTCATATGGCATCCACATTCCTTCCTTTTGCACTTTGTTTAGATTTTTTGAGTACTGTTGTATTGTGGACCATGAAGTTGAAAACTTTGTGGCTAATGCCTGGACTGGCACACCGCTGTATTGTGAATGACTTAAACTCCATTGTATTGTGAACCATGGTTTCTTTGGAATCGGTCAAGAACAGATCATCAAACTTAACAGGTTTTCCAGATTTTATACCACTAGAGAGATTGAAAACACTTCTTGAATTTTTAAAACAACGCTGTCTAATATGGATCTTAACCACACTCTGCTCTTACATTCTTATAGAATTAACTTCATTAAAAAAATATATCTACAAGCACACTAAACAATATATTGAACTAGAATGTAGTGTAGATTATATTAAGATAAACTATTGTCAGTAGATGGGAATGTTTTAAAAATTTGAAAAGAAAACCACATTACTTATGGGTACAGGAAAATCAAAAACTTCAGCAATGTATATCCAACTTCATTTTATACAGACACCGTGATGTTGGTTCAAGAGGCAACATTAACTTCAAGAAGTTGTGAAACTGAAGTTTCGTTCCTGCTCTTACCGATTCGTAAGCCGCATGTAGCTACAGTTTAATCGTTCTTCAACTTCCACTGACCTTGAATGCTTTAAAACATGAAGTATAGGTTACTGAGGACACTTATCAGAATAAAAACGAAACTGCCTCTCGCACGCCCGTCGTCTCAGCACAACCACATTATTTCCATAATAAAATACCACATTATTACGTTAATAAATCTGGAGAGCCCTGAGTATTTCTAAATTTTAATTTTTTCAATTTCCCAAATTTTATTCCCCTTTCTATAGTGATTATGTTTTACAAAGAAATATTAAAATCAAACATCTCCTTCTAGGTGTTGAAATATTTGTCAGCATACATATATTTCAAGGACATGGAAATTACATTATTCTTCTTCCTGTGATGCTACAGACCGTCAGTGAACCGGATCACTCTTTGACAGCCCCTTGTCAATTCTAAATGTGCAGTTGTTCTAGCATCTCTAGCAAAAATCTGCTGTGCCGAACCATTTGCGATGGTCTGTAAGCCATGCGAAAGATCCAGAAGGAAAATGGGTACATCAACTGAACCACCGACAGATGGAAAAACAATTTGGCTTCCTCGGCATGAAATAAAGACTTTTATCGGATCGTGACTGGACACAAAAAAGGGATATATTTTGAGAACCCAAAACGCAGAAAATCATGGGTTGACTCAAGCCACCAATAACATCAACCGCAAAGAGTCTTATTTAAAAATAACGGCATCATGCTCTCCTTACAATGTCATTATACGGGTGTTTTAAAGTTACTTTACTTACAATGTTGATATTTTATTTAACCCACATATCGCAGCCATAAGTGACTACTGACCGAATGAGTTTTTTATAGAACTTAACTTTCGTTTTGAAAATTTCATTAAATCTTATAAAAAAATTAGATAATCCCAAAGCTTACAATGTTACTCTATAGCTGTTCTAAAGTTGCTTTACTTAAAATGTTGATATTTTATTTAATATATATATTTATTTTTTATTTTTATATTTATATTTATTTATTTATATTTATTTTTATATTTATTTATATTTTATTTATTTATATTTATATTTTTATTTTTATTTATATTTATTTATATTTATTTATATTTTTTTATATTTATTTATATTTTTTTATATTTATTTATTTTATATTTATTTATTTATATTTATATTTTAATATATATATTTAATATATTAAGTGCTTCATAACTGACTTAATTGATTCTAAAAAATCGTTACTAGTTAATTCGAAAAACAATTTGGGTTTTTCAATAAGTTTTTTTTATTAAAGTATATTTAGTATACCATGCGATCAAAATTAACCGGGACTGAGTCATTTAAACCGCGTTGGGTTGGTTGGTACAACCGTATGTACATATAAACATATAAATAAGTATGTATACATGTAAAGTTTGAGCATGACATGTAAATTAGTGTGATTTTAGCAGATGTTCGCGTCACAAAAAAGTTAGTCTGGCGATTTTTACTATTGATGCAAATGAACAAAGAATGGGTGTGAAATGTTGTTTCCAATGGAATTTCCAAGGGAATCAATTTTCCAATGGTTGCACATAGCCTATGGTGATTCTACTAACTCAAGAACCAGAGTATTGAGCGGCCTAGAGCATGCCAGTCGGCCACCAACCTCTGTTAACGACAATAACATAGAGGAAATGATAAAAATCGTGATTGAAATTCGGAATGTTGGCTTTAGAGATATCACGGAAGAGCTTGGTATCTGTTATGGATCATCTCAATACATTTTGGTTAAGATTCTGGGCATGCGTGCGTGATTTTTTGCCCAAACATATGACGAAAATGATCGCTCAAGCACCTATTCGCCGGATATGGCTCCGTACGACTTATTTCTCTTCTCCAAAATTAAATATCCGCTCTGTGGAATGCGCTTTGACTCGATTGATGAGATTAAAAAGAATTCGCTGAAAGAACTGAAGGCCGAGGCGTTTTCCAAGTGCATGGATGCATATGGAGCCTATTTTAAGCCTAATGCGATAATAAATGTTTGTGATGTCTGAAGGATTGAGGTGTGTTCATATATTTCTTTTTGTGGTTTTCGCCACAATCTAAGAACATAAGAACAGATATTTTTGATATTTTTTGGGTTTTAGATCGTGGCAAAAAAAAACCAAAAAAATAAATAAATGTGTGTATTAAAATTGTAAAAAAAATGTGTTTTTTATAGTCCCGGTCAATTTTGATCACATATGATGGCATATAATCTATGACACAAAAATGCGTTAACCACTAAATCAAATGTATCTTAATTATTTTTGTTAATAATGAATGGAAAATGTATCATCAAATAAGTTACATTTCTTAGGTTAGTGGAACTTCTAGGTTAGGTAATGGCTTCTCTAAATGGAAACATTTCTGTTATTGGCCTGGCCATAGTTTTAACAAGATGATATTCTGTGGAGGATGAGAAACAACTAAGTAAGATGTAAACTAAGTGGAAGGATAGAAAATATTGGGGTGTTCGGAAAGCTCGTAGAGACTTTCTATTAATTGCTTTTTTAATGCTTGTAAACAACTGTTGGACTAGTAATGTTTATTTATATATTATTAATTTTTATTATTTAAATATTTTTTTATTATTTAAATATTTTGTGGTGATTACGCTTTGATTTGCCTTCAGTTAGATAGCCTTTAGTTAGAAGTTAATTGAAATTGAAATTGTTCATAAATAATTTGCATTTACGCCACATTATGCTTATTTATTTCAAAAAGAGCAATAACGTTGTCCAAACAACAAAGATTGTGTCTAAAAATCAAGATTTGCGATGTTTACGCAGACGGTGTAAAAGTGGTCTATTGGGGAACGGAAATTTTGACCTGGAAGACCGGCATCGTTCTGGCTGTCCTTCAACCATTGATGTCGCGGAAGTAAAAGCTATAATAGTTGAAGATCCATGCACCATGGTCCGTGAGATAGCAGATAAGTCCTGATAGCACATATTGGCAAATCGACCTTTTTTGACCATCTGAACAAAAAATGGGTACGTATGCCGATACGATACGTCAATTCGAAAGTTGTAAGCAAAATCTGCTGCACATGATCATGTGTTATAGTAAACTTCAAAAAATGTTTTTTCTCCTCCTTGAAGCCATACTTGCGTATGCCCAGCGAGAGCCAAGAGGCAAAAACCTCTTCATTCTAATCTGCCTGTAGATTATATAATTCTAAATTAAGGACCGCATCAATTCTTCTACTGAAACCTTCGGTGTGAAACACTAAACTTTTAGAGATTTACCTACCACTACCATGTTAGCATCATCTGAAGATTCAATCTAATTCTAATATACTATAGTAGCTACAATATAACATACAATATATCAACCAAGATTAAATCATCTCCTGATAATGCTAACATGGTTAGCGAAACGAGTGTCCAGAAATTTAAAAAAGTGATTTGGTGTCGAGTGGAAACTCTTCCAAGTTTAAGGACATGATGTCGATTTACAAGAAGCACTATTAATTATGAACAATGTGAAATTAGAAGAAGATGCGAATACCGGACTATATGGATCGAATTAATACCTTTGAATACATAACCTCATCTTATTTTGGTCCCTCCAACAACGAACAATTAATTGTGGCAAGATTTGTTTATATTCAGTAAGCAATTTTGCAAAATGCAATTACCGCCATAATATAACGCAACGATGCGACTCAGTCGGCGCTTAGGCTCCGATAATTCGATTGTCTCAACCGTCATGCCTGCATGCACAAGTGACTTGGGATGAAATCCCACAGGAGTCCATAGATCACCCCATTAAGAAGCATGCTCACACGAATAAAATGTGTTCATTTAAATTAAACAGGACAACCAATTGCTGAATCTGCAAAAGAATATGCATTTTTAATGGAAACTAAACTACAAAATATATTACTCACAGTTAAATCTTAAAAATATTATGTAAAAATGAATAAATATATAAAAATCACATCGCACAGAGGGAAAAAAAGCGTGAATTAATTCAGCTTTATTATCCAAATGGTCGTATTTTATTTGGTTTCAAGGTTAAAATCAGGGAGAATCAATCCTTTCTTTTTTAACACGAGGCTAACAATGAGGTTAGCGTCAAAGCACCGCAATATTGAGAAAAAATAACCCAATATTTCCATTATTCTTTATTATATTTATAATTAAAAAAAGAATATATTTTGATTTTCATTATATATTATTGTTTTTCTTATTTAATTGTGTGTATTTATATTTGAGAACATCTCATGAATCAGTCTAATATAGATAAGTACCTTGGCTTAAAGTGTTAAAAAATAAGAAATATTATGGAAAGATCAGACACTTGCATCTTAAATCGAAAAACATTTTTTTTTATTTTACGCCAACGTTACTATACTTACGAGATCTTGATGCATTTGGTTTTCTTGAGTCCAAATATTACTCACCTGCAACAAAAAATATTATTTTAATAATAATTTAATTTTGAGGAATTTCAAACCACTTATACTAGACTAATATACTTATACATACATATACATACATACATATATATATATATATATATATATATATATATATATATATATATATATATATATATATATATATATATATATATATATATATATATATATAATTGAATTTTAATGCCATAGATTCTCTTGAATAAATTGTTAAATTGTAAAAAAAGAATAAAACAAAATTGTGAAGCCATGAAGAGAATTAGAAGTAAAGAAACGAATGGTGTACACGGGAGTAGATGAGTTTAATGGATGACAGTGTTTTGATTTGCTCCGATGCTTCAATCTGCCTACTCCCCAGGGTTTACAACTAGAAAAGAGTAAAGTTGACAACTAACACAGAGTGAAGCACACACACAAGTGTGTGTGTGTGTATATATATTTAGCTTATTCTTTTAACATCCAAGATTAGCGAGCCTGTAATCTTCTGTAAATGAAGTGACCCATTTTAGATAAGATGACGCAACCACATATTGGACATTCGAACTGGCCAGGAGACGAGATGTGTCTGTTTCTAGGCATCGGTCCTTTGATACTTATGAACTAGTTGTCTCCACTGGGTTCAGTCACCTCCCGTTGATGACTGTGAGTGTCTGGGAGACAGTCACCTCCCGTTGATGACAAGCACTAACGTTCTTTCATGTTTCATTGTAAACGAAGTTTCTGACCTCCTTGCCTACGATCACATAAGGTCAGTTTACCAAATAATATACACTTTTCTAGACGGTAGTCGTACACCTTGGCCAACGTAGGCGCCATCACCACACGAAAACCTCTATCAACAAACAGTTTGCCTCAAACAGACAACTTTATAGCAAAGTTTCCAAAAGGCTATAGACACACAACTCGATTTTGACACATACACAGTGCAAAAACAACACTCTGACAAAAACGGCATTTTGGCCGTACCGATCCTTCTACGTACCGAGTCTTCAGTTGTAACAGGACTCTTTTTCATAAAATTCCTGGTTTTTTACAATTTGTTGCTCATTATATCCATGTTTACATAACATCGCTCTGTTCAACCATGAGTTGAAGTAAAAAAATGGTTTAAAGTCTGTGTCAATATCTTTAGGCGTACTGAACTCAAAAATTATCGCTATGTTACTATCGCCTACGAATCCTTGTATGCAGTTAATAACATCATAACATAAAAATTATGACTAAAGTTATGGATTTTGAGAAAACAATACATATGTGAATGAGGACAGCGATAAAAAATACGAGTGCCATCATTAAACAACGATATCGAACAGTTTAAGGAAATTCGAAAGGAAAATTGTTTTCACCAGACTTAATAATTATGGACTGTTATTTGTAACCCGGATCGAGAAGCTTAATTTTAAGGGAGTAGTAAGAATCCAACACACTACGGTAACATTTGATATCGGAGAAGGTTTGTAACTGAGGAATGTATTAATACCAGTTCTGCTTAACAAAGTATTGAATAAAGTCATCAGCGAAACAGACAATAGACGTAAATGAAACAGTGATAAATAAAGAAAAACATATAAGACATGCAGATGATCTAAACATATTAATACGATGGAAAATATTATTAAAAGAGATCTACTCTACTACTAAAAAGTCTAGAAACAAGTAGAGAACGGAACTTGATAATCGGTGACAACCTTAAAGTTGTGAAGAAATTTACGAATCTGGAAACTTAAAAATCGTATTATAAAAAGTAATAAAACTAAGATCTGAATGTATACAAGGGAACACGAAAGTTAAGATCTACAAGGTGGCGCAAAATATGAGTCCTAGTTTGTTCACTCTGGAACAAATCAAAGTTTTATTCTAGATATAAGCTTATTACTGATGAAAAATCATACACATTAAAAACTATAAAGAACTAAAAAGTGATGATTTTTCACAAATATGTATCTAATTTTGCGCCACCTTATATAAAACGCTCATTTGGCCAGTAGTCACTTAAGATTTCGAAACGCGGACCCTCAAAAAGAAAATAGAAGGAATGCTTGCTGAATTTGCAAGAAGACTACCAGGAAGAATTTTTGGTGCTATGAATAACAATAAAAATTGGAGTATCAGGCATAACTTCGAATGCAAGCAAGATAAAGATCTGGATATTGTAGAGTATGTGAGGTTTTAGCGACTCCGATAGTTTAATGCCAGAAAACTGAATATTAAGATAACACAGATCTACATGATGTTTGTAATATTGATGAGAATGTTGAGAATGATGAGACTGACATTGATGAAAATGTTAAGTGTTTAAGTCGATTTTATAAATGGCAAGATCTAGTCGTAGATTTTGCAAAAATTCAGCGGATAAGTTTTGTTATATATATGGACGGTTTCTCAATCAGAATCTAGATCTATATCCCAGGAAGTCAAAAAAAACAATTTTTTATATTTTAAGTACCAAATTGGAGATTATGATAAAATTTGGCGGGCTCCTTATGTGTGGAGAGAACCTACTGACCATGTAGGTGATTGCTACTTTTGTATTTCTCATAACCAGGAACTACCGGTAACGATTGCGCCTTAAAACCTGGACAACATGTTTCCTGGTGATTCTAATTTTTCATCAAGATCTAATCCAAAACTGCCGGCCGCGTTGGTCTGGTGGGTTAGTCGCCTGCCTGGCAATCCAAAAGTAGCTGGTTCGATTCCAGCGCTCGGATGGGTGTTTTTCTTTAATTCTTCTGTCCGTCTTATTTCCTACCCTACACACAAAATTATATACACTCACATACACACACACATGCCTACACATATCCACACCTAAATGTCTGTGATTGTTTCTAGGCAAACGAGTAAAATACGAATTACTCCTCAGTTACGCCAGTTAAAGGCTGGGTAAGGCCGGATGCTTTCTGAGAAGTGTTTTACGTTGGTCACTCGCCAGTCGGTAGGCTTCTTGATAGATTTATGGGTAGGCACATAACCAAGGGTTGTTAGCCTGAGGTGGGTACTGGCCTGGGTTTGTCGGTAGCTGATGACCGTGATTCGGAACCCACGTTAAGCTGTAGGTCCAGTCGCTAAATAGGCTTAGATGCTGATGCGCCTCTAACCGTAAATCCGTTCCTTTTCCTTTAATCCACAACTTCCTGACAACATCAGCTGTGACCCAACATTTTTAACAACTACCAGAGAACCTCACTCAACATCTCAGAATGAATTAAATGATTTGGTACGTGACCTGGGATTGTCAAAACAAAAATTGGAACTTATTGGTAACAGACTTCAACAGTGGACCTGTCAGACAAAAATGCAAGTGTTTCATTTTGCCAAAAATGGATTGTAACATTTTCAAGTTTTTATAAAATGGAAGGATCGCCATGTGTCTGCTGTGATATTGATGGTTTAATGAATAAGCTTAATGAAGAACATTCATAATGGAAACAGTCATTCATAATGCTAACAGTCATAATGGAAACAAAAACCCATCTATTCATTTAGCCTATTTAGTGACAATGAAAGAAACCTATGACAACTTAGCAACCTTACTAAATCGCTTTAATATGAATAGTATCAGTGGGATATTTGTAGGGATTTAAAAGTGATGGTGACTGTAGGGCAACAAAAGAATATGGAGGACTACAAAATACTTCATATACATCTATTTTCATCAATGTTACCTCAAAAAAGTATAAATTTATTGACCTGTGTAATCAAAGAGGGACGAAGAGGGAGTAATGGAAAGAGAAACTAAAGACACGGTGGCAGGACAATGTAAGAAAACATGCCAGAGAACTACTTCACATTAAACTCTGGCAAGACGTTGTTGGAAATCGATCTAGTTGGAGGCGAATGTTGAAGACTCACTGATGGGCTTTAGCACCACAGGAAGCAGAACAAGAACAAACCTACTTATTTCTTGAAGTTTGTTCTAAGATCTAAACTTATACAAAGTCATATTAAAGGTAAAATCTGAGAAATTTATTCGGCTAGTAACTACTTATGGCTGTGAGATATGGACCCTCACAAAAAAAATAGAAGGAATGCTTGCAGTATTTGAAAAAAGGCTACTCGGGAGAATTTGTGGCACTGTAAATAAGAATAGAAATTGAAGGATTCAGTATAAATTCAAAATTCAACCTAATATAGAAAGATCTGGATATAATAGACTCTGTGAGCGTTTAGTGACTCAGATGGGCGGGACACGTAGATTAATGCCTGAAAGCCGAATACCAAAGAGAATCATGGAGGAACAAAGAGAGGATAACACTGAAGGATCAAAAACTAGCAAAGAGCTATTGGAGATCGATTCGGATATAGGCCAATGTTGAAGGAAGGCTTACCTTGATGGATTGTATCACCACAAGAAGAAGTTGAATCATAAAATGATAGGTTTTTTAGAAAAACTGTTTTTGAACTTATGACCTCGTTTTGATCAAAAACATTTTTTCTCGAACACTGGCATTTGCATCTACAATAAATCAAATTTAAACATACAACCTCAACAAAAAGAATCGCCGATTTCTAAATCGAATATAACAAAGCTCGTTGCAAGATGGAGAACATTTCGCAATTATAATTAATGAATGAAAGCGACACCGTGTTTTAACATTTTGCCCAAAACCCGCGTATCTACTGATCGGTAATCATCGGTAACAATTAAAAAAGGCGTATCTATATATCAATCGAATTGTAATTCGACCTTTACATGACCTTGAGCTCGACTCCCAACCAAACTTGTACACATAAAACGTTCGGGCCAAATGTTTTATTTAATCAAATAAGGACAGCTCTACATTTTCAGATCGGCCAGTACCACATTTTAAAAACATTTACCTAATTGTTTTCAAGTTGAAACACCTCTATCGTCGGTTGCCACGATAACGATAAAGATAGAATTTTAAACATGCGCCCAATTATGGTCTCGTTTCTTCTAACAAAACGATTGTTATTTTTTTTTCCGTTGTCTGCTTCTGACGGACGGGTTTGGTTATGATTAAGCCCAATTCACACGCAGTTTCAATATTACAGGTTGGAATGACAGTTGTAAATAAATATAAATAATAAATAAGTAATGTCGTTTATTTCAAATTTTTAAAATATTGCCATCTACTGACAATAATTTTGCTTAATATATCATAACCTACAGTAGATCATAAAAATATTCACCCTATTTAAAAAATTATTCGAGTAGTTCCAATTTACGCAAAAAAAATCTTTTTCTTCCCGTATATTTTATCGTTCTTGCCCATTTTTAACTTCTTGTATAAAAAAGTTCCAAAACCATCGGTTTAATTATAAAATTTTAAGAAAAAAAAATTGTATACACCTCAAAAATATTCGGACGCACAAAAAAAAAATCTGGATGAATCTCTATTAAGATAAGTTGTACTCTTCGAATTTTGTTTTGAAACTGGCAGACTGCTGTCGAACAAACATTTTAAAATGAGTCGTATACCAAATAAAAAAAAACATTAGTTCAGAAAAAAGGCAAATAGTGTAATTTCATTATGAAAAAGGAAATTCCTACTGAAAAATTGTGTAAGATGTGTAACACTATAAAAATGAGAACAGAATTTTTCCAAAAAAGCAAACAGATCGTTCGAGATTAGAATGAAAGGGGATGTATATCCTCAGAGGGAGTTGAACAAGACAATGACCCTAAACATAGTGCGGGTATAGTTCGCGAATGACTATTATACAACTGCCGAAAAGTGATTAAAACGCCGCTTCAGTCACCTAACCTTAATCCCATTGAAAACGTTTGGTATTATTTGGAAACTAATATAAGGAAACATGAAATTACTAATGAAGAACACGTTATTAGAGGAATGGAATAAAGTGGACATAAATTATTATACAAAATTGGTGGTATCCATACCAAAATGTGTAGGAAATGTAATTAAGGTTAAAGGTGGTGATTCCAAATACTAATTGAAGACACGAATGGATAAAGGTGTAACATTTAAAAAAAAAATTTTTTTTTCCTTGGATGAAGGTGTTATATGCCCAGTTTTCACTTGGTAGCATTAAATCACCGATATTTGTAACAACAGTGCTAATTTAGCAATGAATAAAAGGGGTATACATTATTCCTCAATAAAAGTAAGTCTCAGTAAAAGGTAATCTGGGTACATAACACATTCATCCATAATAATTATGTTTGTTTAACTAGTTGAGCGAATGAATGTATTATGTAGCGCACATAGCTCCTTCATTCACTTAAACTACGTCATCGCTTTACCTATCAGGTTTGAAATTACATCCCGATTAGTGTTTTAATTTAAGCAATTTGGGGTTTAGAATAAGGATTTTTTTTCAGAATCTAAAGCAGCCGATTCTGATTTCTCAAACAACGATGGAGACGCTGAATATGTACCCAACAATGAATACCTAGTAGTTCTACGGATATTAGTGATATAGAGGGTAAAGTTGAAAAAATAGCCAAACAATAGAAAAGGTATTACGATAACACGTCAATGTACTTGTGTTTTTTTTTCTTTATTTGGGTTTTTTGCCACGATCTAAAACTCAAAAAATATTAAAAATATCTGTTCTTATGTAAATAAAGAATCACTGGGTAATTACGTACGTAGGGTACTTGTGGTATACCAGGTAAGTACCGAGAAATCAGGTTATTGATATGGTTCAAAATTTTAGAAAGATCAGTGATCTACTACATAAACTTCGCCTGATTAATAGATAAAAGGATGAACTTAATGAATCCTGAGATTTAGGGATAGTATAAAATGGATAACAGTCGAAGAGTATGGTTCTTACTTATATAAAGAATCATATGATGAAACAGTTCCATTTCAAAAGGTTAATATTCTTCAAAATAAGAACATAACATCAGCACCTGACAATATTGGCATTGAAAGAAGTCGTATGAAATATGAGACTATCTCTGACGAAAAGAAGAAAAAATCTGCAGGAATTACTGAAGTTTGTAAGAGCATCGAACAGTATTTCTGTGAACCTATCCTAAAAAATTAATAATATTTCATGTTCATGGTAATTCAAGTTTTATATTTAACCTTTGTTTTGTTAATCTAGAATTAAGATTTTGTTTAATACATACCTTTTGTATAAATCAGATTTTTTTTGTAACATATATTGGATGAAAGGGTTATGTACATTTTTTCTTCAGTTTTGCGAAGAAGTCAATTTTTTATAAGTATAATTTTCAGTTAAAAAACATTTATGCTTTTTTGCAATAGCCTAAACAAGATGTTTATATCAAACAAATGCTAAGAAAGTTTGCATTAAAAAACTTTGACCTTAATTTATTCAAAAGTTTAATTTTGTCCCATAACACCTTCATCAAGCAGTGTCTTCGATAATAAGGGCATGTCGTATATTTTTTATGAAAAATATTGCTGATGAAATGCAAACAACGAAAATTATTTGTTTAAAAATAATCATATGTTTTTAAAAGGTGCTTTTAAAATATTTTCTGTTGCTCTAGAGGAAATTTTAGTAATATTATTGGTGACAAATGATTTTTCACCCACCTTTAAATAATGCAACATAAAGAAATGAAAGTTCCTAAGTTTAAACAAATCACTACAAGTGGCTTACACGATTAAACGAACGCTCTGTATTACAATTTAACTACAACTCAAGCAGAAGAGACATTAAGTAATAAACCTGTTAGACATGTACATACAGTTAGACCGAAAACACGATGGACGGATCAAGTTTATTGGACCATAATGGCAGAAGAGAGCTCAGGACCGCGCAAGTTGGAAGCATGCTGGGGAGGCTTTCATCCTGTAGTGGATCGACAGTGGCTGAATTATGATGACAGTTAGACATGTGGGCATCCCTCCAGTGAAGAAGTTACATTGAACACTGCATTTTCACAATAAGTCAACCTTTTGAATCATCTAGTGGCTCTAATCTGTGTCATTAGGTTCTTCCCAAGTATACTGAACTGAAATTGTAGTCTTTCCTTATATATTTTGGCATACTTGCATGTTTCTTCTTAATGTAAAGAACGTAATTTCTGTGTATCACTTGATTCGCGATAAACAAGGGGACGTTTAATATGATTCTTACAAGATTAGATTAAAATCGTTGAATTTTCTGTATTTGGTGAGGATGCTGTTCCTTAGAGTTCAATTTCATATGTTCATGTGGACTTCAGTATGGATTTATATATTAAAAGTTTGTTATCTATCGAATAGTTCTGATCTTTTATTCACCAGCCAGTATAACTGCCTTAACTTAATACTAAATTGTTTTATATATGTTTTTCCAAGATCAGTATTTTCAGTCAACTCAAGATACATTTCAAGATACTTAACTTTTTCCTTTTGCGGAACTTCTGTCAGTTTGTTCAGGGTTACAGAAGGACATGATGATAAAAAAAGATGGAAGAACAAAGTGTGAATACGTTTGACATAAGACATTTGATACTAAATGCTACTTATCCTGCTGTCTTGGATAACAAAATATGTCCGCGTTCGTGTAAAAAATTTTAGAACGGTGATTTCAATCTTTTCGGCGGTATACAATCTGGAGGATCTCTTGAGTTTGACAAAGATCTTTTGTTGGCTAAAACTGAAACGGATCCCAAACAAACCATACAGCAATCAGCCATAAAGTTTAAATCTGCATATGGTCACTAATACAACCGTACAACAACTGAACAAAGTGCAAAAATAAGGAAGAAAAGAAGAAATGTGGGTCCATATCAACTTACAGTGAAAAAAAAATAACGTATAATCTGCAGTGCACTTTTGAAAGACCATGTTCTTCAACAAGCTGTTATTGGATATTCTAAATGCGATTATCTCCAGTAATTTTCACAAGAAAAAACGATGGTTAACACCAGGACAACCACCTTTGCCCACTGCAATACTAGGTATCTTAAATGTGTTACTGGCAATATTTTGCAGAAATTATTCACAATGAGATTTTAAACTCTAACGAAAATATAATGCTAATATAAGTATTATTATGCTCATCTTGATTAACTAAATATGGCTTTGATTCAAAAATGCACCTAATTAATTCAAAAGGTTATTCTGTAGTATGACAATGTTCGTTGTTTGTCCGTGTTGACAGAATGTTTTGTTAAATAGTAATTTCACTTTGACTCAAATATGTATAGATGCATGCTGTTGTAATGTTTTTGTTTCTAGGTATGCCAGAAAAATTACAGAAACATTTAGTTAGCTCTTTTAAATAGGATCTTGCAACATATTGATTTTTCGATTCATAAACTTCTTTTCGTTCTTCCTCAGACTATTTACCCCGCCAGTATTTTCATGGTACTATACTCTAGCTTACTATGTTTGTTAGAACTTTATAAGTTGTCGAAAGCAATGATATGCCACGATAGTTCTCGCATTTCTGTATATCTCCTTTCTTAAGAATCGGGCATGTACCGTCTGCTTCTATTCCGCATGTATCTGCTCATTATTTCGGATGATAACTATTAACTGGTAAATGGCAGAGATTTTTTTGCCTCCAAGCCTCCAAGCTTCAGTAGTGCTGAATTTATGATATCTATTTGCTTTTGTGTACTGAAGTTATTTATTATCTCTAAAGCTGAATAAATCAATAAAACCAACGAAAAAGAAAATTAATATATTAGAAAATTCGATATTTCTAAAAAAACTTTATATTCTGCTTTAATTGTAGTATAGTTTTGTTGAAAATTATTTGATTTTTAATATATTAAAATAAAGAAAATTAAGTAAAATCGATTAATTCAAGTATTTTTTCCCCCCACTGTACTTGCACACGTTTCAAAAAAGTAGTTTTCTGTAATTATTCGAGGCTTTTTCCTGCAACGTTAGGATAATTGATTGGGCAGGAATGTTTGTCAACACTCGTTAGCCATAATGAATCAACAAAAACCAGTTTACGGCCGGTAACGGTAGAGGGCGGCAAGACAAAAAAAAACAGGCAACTATATCGCAAATAAGCGAGTACGAGTGTAACAATTACACCGATTGCGTTATTCTAATATTTAGTGAGCGAGATGGAAAAGAAAGGGACGTAACGCGCGACAAAATCCGAACAAACCAAAGCGAAAAGGCCCGATCGATTTTGGTTATGTGTCAACAGTTCAACGATCTAGTGATCGGGGAACCTTACGATTCGATTTTGTTTGGCAAACGGCAAATTGCAACAGCGACTACATTACGTCATATCAAATAAATGGCGGACGCTCGAAGAGCAGCTTTCACAAAATCGACTCGATATATTTAGCGAAACAAAAAAAAAACAATTGATTGTGGGATTCAGTTTCATTGCAGTCAAAATTTCTAACCGAGTTACTTTCAATTTTTATCTAATAAAAAAAGTTAATTATGTAGGCATATCAAGACCACTGTAATCCATGTTTCAAAATCATTAAGCCATTCAATTTGTTTCTGTTTAGAACAATTTTGTACCAGGTGGTTAAATAAAGTAATGAGACAACTGGCGTAGCGTTCAGTCTGGCAACATTGTCGGCTTCCCATTTAAAGCCGAGACCGACCAACATCTGATGCGTCTTCAGTGCTACACTGGATATATTTGGCAAAACAAAAAAACAATTGATTAGTAGATTCAGTTCCATTGCAGTCAAAATTTCTAACTGAGTTACTTTCAATTTATATCTAATAAAAAAAGTATATTATGTAGACATATAAAGACCATTCTAATCCATATTTGAAAATAATTAAGCCATTCAATTTGCTTCTGTTAAGAACCATTTTGTAATCAACAAAACCATTTCGTATCAGGTGGTTAAATAAAATAATGACAGCTAGAGTAGCGTGCGATCTGGTAACATTGTCGGTTTCCCCTTTGGAGGAAAAGCAAGCCAACACATGATGTGTCTTCGGTGCCAGTAATTGAACAACGTCATTTGGTGGTCCATAGCAATTCTTTTCGTGAACCGAATTTTTCCACCACTTGAAAAATTGCTGAGAAACAGTAAACTAAAAGAGATCTACTACAAAACATCAAATCACTTGTTTATAATTTCTAGACAAGCGTTTTCTTAACCAAGTCAGCAACATCAGAATATTTAATCATAATTCAGAACCTAATTCTGATTGAATCGCTATTAGTCTTAATTAAAAATTCAACTTTCAAAATTCACATGACGAAACATTCCAACAATTTTTTAAAAATGTTGTACATTTTAATTCATTTATAATTAATTGTAACAAGTTTTTAAAAAGTTTCATCAATATTATTTATGATCATCAATCAATATTATTACATATCATCATCAATATTATTTATGATAGTTTTAAAATAAAGTAAAAAAATCGATAATTATTTTTTATTAAAAAACCAAATTGAATAAAAAAATCATAAAAAATCAGCCTCATTACTTTATTTTCATACCTCCTAAGTTGTGTTATTTAATTTCATTATCTCTTTTCTCTCGGCACTGAATAGAATTTCAGTGCCACAGAATGTCTTCCGCATTACATTTGCTTCTAACTTCGTCACTTCTAATTCGATTACTTAATGTGTTTTCAGTAATTCTTCAGAATATTCTCATCTCTGCGGTTTCCAACATTTATACTTGTGACTTATACTATTATATATATATATATATATATATATATATATATATATATATATATATATATATATATATATATATATATATATAACTATAGTGTTTGAGAATTGAGAATACCAGTCAGCAATATTGCTTGGTATACTATGCCTCGTTAGGAGCCATAACAGAATCAATAAATGTCAGTTGGTTCTGGAGTCTCTATTACCGGAAATGCAGAAATATGCATCTCCAGACTCCATCAGCCTATCTAGTGTGGGGTAAGATGGCAGTTTAAAAGTAAGCAGTAGACTTAGAAAAAATAAAAGCTATGAATTTAAAAAGAATATCTAAGATATGAACACATAAACAGTTTTCCAATAAGAGTGTCAGAACTTTAAAACGTAACAGCGGCAACACTGTAGGAAATAATTGCAAATCTCACTCATACACTGTAAATGTAAATCTCACTCATACACTCTTGTGTTCAGTATATTGTGTAAATTCGCCATGGAAAGCTACACCATACACGAATTGGGTTCTAGAGCAGTTGGAAGGCGAGCCCCTACTTTGGAGAAAAATAATCTTTCCCGACGAAGCGCACTTCTGGCTTAATGGGTTTGTGAACATATACAAACACACGATTTGGGCCGATTAAAAGCAGTTTAGGAGTTACCTCTTCATTCTCAAACATTCATTGTTTGATGTGGTTTTTGGGCTGAAGGAGTAATGAGACCTTATTTTTTTTTAAAGACGATGATGGAAATCGCGTGACTGTTAATGGTGACCGTTATAGGACTATACTAACAGAATATCTTTTGGCTTGATTCGCTTTATTGATCGATTTATTGCACAAAAAGTTTCCTGGGCGCGTAATTTCGCGAATTGGCAATGTCAACTGGCCACCAAGATGCCGCCTGGATCTTATGCCTTTGATTATTTTTTCTGGGGTTATGTTAAATCCCTGGTTTACAGAAATACACCCCGAATAATTATTGACCTCAAACGAAATATTGAAAATATACCACGCGATATGTGGAAAAGAGTAATCGAAAATTGGATGTCCGGAATGCATTCCACTAGAGGAAGCCGAGGAGAGCATTGTTTGTTCTTCAAGAGAAAATAGCAGTTTATCACTTGCAGTTATATCAATGTGCCTCATTTTAAAGTTCTGACACTCTTATTGAAAAACCATTTATAATACTAAAAAAGGTTATTACAGTTCTATTATCATGGAAAAAGTAGGTAGACACGGTTACAGAAGGAGATATTGAACAATTTTGCTGGTTTAGGTTTAGTTTCAAAAATACCAGTTAGTAAAATTAAAACAAAGCATCGTTACCTCTTTTATATGATCCGATCTTAATTTAGATCCAACAGATGTTTACAAATACATACATACATTCTCGTAATCCTTACTTTAACACTTTCTCAACTATTATCATAGGGTCAGAAATTTAAATGAATATCTTCATATACAACCTAACCAATGCCAGCACAAGATGGCAGCATCTCACGATGGTTTTCCTTCTGGTAATACGACAATAGTCGAACGCAATCCGAAACGACATCTCGTGCAAACGGTCCGTGGCCAGGGGCGACGAGCAACTGGCAACGTCGCATCCCCGCAGGACGACGTCAATCCGAATCGGACCGACAAGTGACGGAACGGGACGCCCGCCACGAGACCGAGCGGCAAAAACAATAAGCCCCATTTCCAGATAGTCTGGCGTGCCGAGCAATCGATGAGCCGACGTTCGGCAGTAGGTCAAGCCGACGGAGGCGTCGCGACGCAACCCGACGTCGACGACGATGGTTTCTTCGCGCGGACGCGTTCCGTGGGCGGAAGGATACCGCGCAGCGCGGAAATATTTTCCATTAAGCCTACTTCACAGTTAGGAATATTTTTGTACGACCCGGTTACCGAAAAAGTTTATTGTAACAAAAAAATGTATATTTAGATTTTACAATTATATTATAATTTTTTAAAAAGGAATAAAATATTTTTTTTATCTTTATCTTTGTTATCTATCACTTTTATATAAAAATAAAAGTGATAGATAACAAAGCAAAAAAAAATGTTTTATTCCTTTTTAAAAAATGAACTCAGAAAGTTTGAATCACAAAGTAACGGACAAATCAACCAATAATTTTTATATTATAATTAATTATAAATATAATTATATGACGAGTGGGACAAGTATCATGCTACCATTTTAAGCATTTAAATAACTTTTAATAACTGTTAAACGAAACAAGACAGAATTTTTTTGATATTTTTATTTTGAAATTTTGAGTTAATTCATTTTTGAATATTATGTCAATCAAATGTGAGCCATTAGCAGCAATGCAACTTCGTGCCCTTTTTAACATATTTTCCATAATTTTTGTCAACATTTATGCAAATATTTTCTTTGGAAAATCCCTTCCTGAAAAAATAATCCGAAACATCCAAATCATTTTTGCATGAAAATTATCAATTTGATGGAATTTGTTTATGAATGCATTATTATTATTATTATTATTATGAGCTAATACATCTCTTAGTGCAATTGTAGGTACTATAAAGAACTCTTCAAATACTTTTACTGTGGTTGATCGGTCCACACTTCTTCTTGTTATCCTTCTCATAATTGTTGGTGAGTTTTCGCCTTATCAACTATTTTCCTCCATTCCTTCCTATCTGAGATATGTTCTGTTTCTCCATTCTTCTGCATTCAGTGGTTTTATATTTTATATGAATGCATTACAGTATTCTACAAACTTAGGAGGATTGATCAATAAGTACCCGTGTTTGAAATAAAGACGTAATTTTTTTCACAAATTTATTTTTACTTTTCAACGTAGTCTCCTTTTAGGTCTATACATTTTTCCTAGCGCTTCTCCAAATACGCTTCTGTCTCGGCGATAACCTTTTCATAGGAGCTGATTTTTTTTCATGCTAGCCATGTTTTCAAGTTGGAGAACAGAAAAAGGTCGCTGAGTGTCAGGTTAGGGAAGTAAGGTGGGTGCGGAGGCAATTCGTAGCGCAGTTCGTGCAATTTGGCCGCGACAATTAAATATGAATGTGCCGGTGCGTTATCGTGATGGAAAAACACTTTTTCTTAGTCAAATGGGGCCGTGTCTCCTTCAATTTCTTAGTGAATCTGTCCAACAACTCACTGTAGTACTGCCCTTAGAACATCCATGAGGATTATTCCTTTGGAATCCCGTGAAAAAGAAAAATCGTGGTCATACCCTTTCCGGCTGATGGAACCGTTTTTGCTTTCTTCGGAGCAGATTTACCCAGAAAAATCCATTGTTTTAACTCTCTCTTGGTCTCTGGCGTGTAATAATGTATCCAGGTTTCATCAACGGTGACGACTCGAAGTAAAAAGTCCTGCGGATTTCGCTTAAAGCGGTCCAAATACTGCTTTGATATTGTTAGTTGCACCCGCTTGTTGTCCACCGTAAGCAATCGCGGCCCCATCGGGCCGCCACTTCCCTCACACCTAACTTATCATTTAAAATCTTGATTGCCGTTCCGTACGAGATACCTGGCGGCGTCAGATACTTTACGCACTTTCATTCGGCGATCAGCAAGAATCATGTAATTTTTTTTCATGGACCTTTTCGACGATTTCTTCGGTTACAACGTCTGACGGACGTCCTGGCCGTTCTTCATCGAAAATAGTTGTACGACCACCCTTACACTCCTTAAACCAATATCTCACGGATGTCATAGATGGTGAAGAGTCCCTATACACAGCATCTAACTTCACTTTTATGCTTCGCATGTTTTTCAACGTCAACGCCATCTGTTATCAAACACGGGTACTTATTGATCAACCCTCGAATTATTGTTTGAATAAATCTTCTTCTTCCTGTGGTGCTACATCCCGACATAGGTTCGATCTCCAGCATAGCTTCTTGCCAGTTTTCAATGTGCAGTAGTTCTTCAGCTTCTCTTCTTATATTGTCCTGTCATTGTATCTTTGGTCCATCTCTTTTTCTGTTAACCCCCTATCTCCCCTCCATGATTGTCCTTGGTATTCGGCTTTCTGGCATTCTCGCCACATGTCCCGTCCCGCCCATCTGAGTCGTTGAACCATTACATAGTATACAATTATCCTGATCTTTACATATTTGCTTGAGCTCGATGTTATACCTGATCATTTATAGCACCAAAAAGTCTTCTGAGTACTCTTCTTTCAAATACTGCAAACATATTTTCTATTTTCTTTGTGTGGGTCCACGCCAAAGTGGCTACTGGTCAAATGAGTGTTTTATAGATTCTAATTTTCGTATTCCTTTGAATAAGTTTAGATCTTAGGACAAAATGCAAGCACTAAGTAACTTTGTTACCCTTCTTAATACGATTTCTAATATCTCCTGTGATGTTGCTGCTTTCTTCAGGTGTGCTTTCTTCGAATCACCATTATTTTATCTATATTTATTTCTAGACATTTCATCACAGGTCTCACCTAATAATCTTTTCGATCGTGTTAATATGTTTGTCACCTGCGTATTCAATGATCTGTTTCTTTATCATTGTTCCATTTACTTCTGTCTGTTTCGCTGATACTTTGTTCGATACTAAAATATATTAAACAAAAATGGTGGCAATCCATCGCCCTATCGTATGCATTCTCTGATCTCAAATTTTATCGTTGTATGTTGTTGAATTTTAACTATTTCTTTACAGATAAGCTTCGCTAATCGGGATAATATAATAATATACTTCGCTTATTCCCATTTCGTCCATAATTATAAATTGTTTTATGGGGCACCGGACGATTAGGATATTTTCATGTTGAGTTTTTTTAATGTTCTAGGCTAATTGAAAAGTTGGCTGAACAACACTTATAGAGCAGTAAAAGAACTATATAATCTACTACATTTTGAACTTTCAGCAAAAAACAGCAGCTTAAAGAAAACGTATCAGTGTTATTTTTTGAAATGGAAAATATTGAAAATCGTGCAGGGATTAAATTCTTTGTAAAAAAGGTTTAAAGGCAATGGAAATTCATAGGGAAAAGGTAAATGTATTAATTTCAACGTGATCATACAAGCTTGAATAATGATCCTCGTTCTGGACGTCCAATAAGTGCAACTACTGAACATATAATTAATTCGATACATGATATGGTTATGGATGACAGACAATTGACTTTCAATGAAATTGTTAAGGCCATGGGCATCTGAACTGAACGGGTGTTCCATGTTTTGAAAAAGAAATTGGGCTTGAGACAGCTATGTGCAACATGGGTGCCGCATTTGTTAAATTCTCATCAAAAGTGATGTAGAGTAAAATTTAAACGTATTTTTGTAATTATGAGTGAGATTTGGGTTTACCACTGTAATACTGAACTGGAGAGAGTGGACTGAGATTAACTGAACTGGAGAGTGGACTGAGTTCGGTTAGGTTAGGTCGACTAAAAAGGTTATAGCATCAATTTTTTGGGATACAAAAGGCATTTTATTAATTGATTGCCTTCAAACCGGTAGAACAATAATAGGACAGTATTACAGTAACCTTTTGGATCAATTGGAAGCAAAAATTCGTAAGAAAAACCTACGAATTGTTGGAGCATCCACCATATTTACCAGATCTGATTCCATCAGACTCTCATCTGTTCCCAAACCTCAAAAAATTCCTATGTGGCAAGCGTTTTTCATCAAATGAAGAAGTTATAGCAGCCGTAGATGAGTATTTTCAAGGACTTCCAGAAAAAGGAATAAAACAATTTTTTTGTTTTACTTCGTTACTTTGTTTACTTCGTTACTTGCACTTTTATGTTTAAACAAAATTTGTGTGACTATAGTTTCGTTAAACGACTTTACATTCCAATTATTGATTGGTTACATTGATTGATTACAAATTATTGATTGATTTGTCCGTTACTTTGTGATAGTTCATTTTTTAAAAAGAAATAAAACATTTTTTTACTTTGTTATCTATCACTTTTATTTTTAAACAAAATTTGTGTGACTATAGTTTCGTAAAACGACTTTACATTCTCAAACACTACTTTAAAACTGAAAACTTTGTTTAAAAATAAAAGTGATAGATAACAAAGTAAAAAATTGTTTTATTTCTTTTTAAAAAAATGAACTATTACAAAGTAACGGACAAATCAATCAATGACTTCCAGAAAATCATCATCATCTTCAGACTTTTCAATTAGCCTAATAAATTACAACAATTTCACTGCGTTCATTTTAGTGTGCATTTATCCATAATAAAGGTTGGATGTTGGCTCTACACAACAGCCAAATCAAAAATATCAGAAATATCACGTAAACAAATGTTTGCATGTCAAACAAGCGCTACGCAATAATACTGAAAATGTGCTTGATCCAAGAGATCTGAAAGTGATCTGAGAAAGCTGGTAACAGAGCCTGGAATATCTAAGATCACCGCCGACATAGTTTTACGTGACCATTTGAATAAATATAAGGTCTGTTCTTTATTTGTTACACACTCGTTTACAAAGAAATAAAAACAATCATCAATATTAGAATACTATTAAAAAAACTTGCCCAACCCAAATTATCTACTATCGCTTCGGAATTCGCCCCAAATGGCCATAAAGCTAACGGGGAATATTATGAGTATTTAGAATCGAATTTTACACATACGTCGGAAGTAACGTAATCAAGGAATACCCGAACATACACCCTATTCACCCTATTTGCTGTGATCATTTTATGTTCCCTAAATTTAAAATTCCAATGAAAGAGACTCGCTACAAAGATACTCTCGAAAGTTAGGGCGAAGACAATGACAGTACTGAATATAATGGCTACAACAGGACATAAAAAGTCTTGAGGTTTAGCCTCGGTTTTCGGACAAATGTTCCTTCACGATTCTACTTTCTAGAATTCTATAAGCTTTGTAGTATTATAGAGAAAATATGGTGGAAAACGTGGATAAAAAAATAGAACTTCTAAAAAGTATAAATGAAATACAAAGTATTTATTTGTTCATGAAAATGTTTTTTGTCTCTTTCAAAGTAATCCGCTCTCACTACAATACACTTATTCAATATGATATATCTGGTGAATATGGTTCTTGTGGTAAGGTATTTGGTTTTTAGCGAAAAATGAACCAATAACACAGGTTAACATTATTTTTGTAACATTGATGAGAATGTTCTTTTACGTTTCATTTAGGTAGTTATTAAAACACTTTTTCGCAGAAATGGCCTAGCACGTCTAATTATCAAGTACCTGCATCTCCTTTATATCATGGCGTAATTGAAATTATTTGTACTTGACTTGAACTGGACAATGTAAGAATTACCACAAGACCTTAAAGTGGGTATTTCCACAGTATTCTACGAACCTTTAAGGGCAGTTTTATTGTTTTCTGTCTCGTTTACAGTACATTCAAGTATTTAAGCTGATTTTATATATAATGGCAAGTTCTTGTCGTCGATTTTGCAAAAATCCAGCGGATAAGCTTTGTTATATATATGGGCAATTTATTTTAAAGTCACAAACTAGATCTATATCCGAGGAAGTCAAAAAGCCTATCAATAATATTTTAGGTGCCAAATTAGAGATCAAGATAAAAGACAAACTCGTGTGAGTTGTCACGAAAATATAGTGAAGTGGAAAAAAATCTATGCCGTTTGCTGTATTTATGGTGTGGAGAGAACCTACCTAAAAGAAATATTTCCACGATTAAGTGATACAAAACAAAAAGAAGGCATATTTATTCGACCTCAAATAAGGAAATTTCTAGGTCATTTCCGTTTTCAAGAAAAATTAAATGAAAAGGAATTGGCGGCGTGGAAGTGTTTTCTAAGTGTAGTGAAAGGATTTCTCGCCAACAAGAAAGATGAAAACTATAAAAATCTCATAAGATGAAATCTGGAAAGCCTATGAAATACCAGATATGCTTAAAAATGTATTTTTTACACTCCCATATGGATTTTTTTCCGGAAAAAGTGGGTAAGCGACGCCATTTTGGGTGTTGGTTGGGCGACTATTGCTGGTTTTTAAAAACACATGATGCTAGTGACTACAAGAGGTAAAAGTGAAGGTTTTTGGTCGCTGTATGACATCTCATCTAATATATTTTTTATTCACATAATCCTCAGTAATATCTTTGTATAGATTTAACACGTTTTACTTAAATATATGTCGTCTCCTTCTTTTTCACACCATCGACCCCGGTAACAAAAAACTGTACGTGTTGCAGTAATCAATGTTACCTCAAAAAAGTTTAAATTTGTTGACCTGTGTAATTATTGCGGCGTATCGAGATGCAAAAACCATGAATTGTTTTGCTAACACTTTGTTAATACTGAGACATGATCCCTGGATCTTATGGTAGCAATGTCCAGAAATTTTCCCCATTAACGATGACGGAAAACTCCTGTATGACTCAACTTCCTATCTGACAGTACCCTCTTGAATGTGAAAGTGAAAGTAAAAAGAAAAATATAACCAAAACCTGGTCCCGCGGACCAAACGTCTGTACTTTGGTGACTTTTTTTGGGATTTTTTAAAGGTATGTTTTCATTTGATGTTTTATTTTTATTAGTTAATATCTATTAATGATACTTTTGAATTTTTAAATTGTAATAAAATATAAACTATTTTCCTTATACTTTTCAAATTTATACATTTTTTTATTTACTTATTTTTTTTTAGTTCTGTTACAAATAAGGAACCTCAACCTAGCGCATAATGAGTAGCTGTTTCAAATGATGACCCAATGTTTGGTGAAAAACTTCGCCTCATGTTAGACAAGTTAGAGAAAGAAGAAGCTCCTCTTTTCGAATCAGATCTTGATGATGGAGTCTACTGCGAAAGTGACCACGAGACAGAGTCAGTGCTGGAAGACAATGATGAGGAGATAGAAATAGTGCAAAATGAGAGTGGCTGTTTTTATGGGAAGAATAGATAAGTGAGTACGAGTCCCATCACACAATATTCGAAAATTGCCAGGAAGGCGAAATTCCCAAACAGATTCCAACGAACTGATCGAGTTGTGGAAAAAATATTTATAGTTGATATGGTGGAGGATATTATTAAATGGACGAATCTAAAGCTACGCCAAGTAAGATCAAAATATATAAATTCAAAAAGAATAAAGGTCAGAGATGCTGAACTGGTAGAGATGGATGCTTCCTTATGGCTTCTCATATATTCAGCTGAGTTCAAATCCAATCACGAGGATATTCTCTGTATATTTTCTACTGATGGAACTGGTCGGGAAATATTCAGGAGCACAATGTCCCAAGAAAGATTTTCGGTGCTTTTAGGTTGTCTCAGATTCGATAATTCACCAGACAGAAATAAGGAAACAAAACGACCCCTTAACTGCTCTTGGAAATTTACTTGTGAAATTCAATTGAAATTCACAAAAAGAATATTGTTGAGAGGAAAATGAAAACGTAGATGAGATGCTAATTGCATTTCGTGGTCGCAGCAAATTCAAAATGTATATACCAAGTAAACCAGCAAAATATGGCTTGAAACTACACTGCTTAGCCGACGCGAGAACAAATTATATTTACAACTCTTACTTATATTGCGGATCCTTTCCGATGATTCAGTCGGACTAACAATAGCATATATTCGCAATTTAGCAGCTGTTCGGCTGGTTATGTTTTCTTGTAATAGTTCCACAAATCAAATATGTGTATTTTTCTTTAAAAAATTCAAATTTATTCACAAAATTGGGCATCTCTACTTAAGAAGTGATAAGACTTTGCAAGCCGATTTTTATAAGCCAAAGAAATATTACTTGTGATAATTGGTATACATCAATTGAACTGGCCACTGTTTTATTGAAAAATGGGCTTACACTTGTAGGCCCTCTAAAAAAAAATTATAAATTAAACCCTCCTGAATTCCTGAAAAGGAAGAGAACCGTTGGTTCATCTATTTATGGCTTTACAAAAGATATGACATTGGTCTCATTTGTACCGAAAAAAGGAAAAGCCGTTATTTTGTCTTCAATGTACTACGGAAAAATTGAAGAAGAATCTGGTAAGCCAGAAATCGTTTCATACTACAACAGTATAAAAGGTGGAGTTGATACATTGGACAAGGGATACTCAACGTATTCTTCAAGTCGCCGCACGCGTAGAAGGAGGATGGCAATGTTTCTAGGATTGTCGGTATGAATACTAACAATGCATTTATTCTTCATAAGTCAAGCAAAGATGTGAAATTTACCAGCACCAGCTAGTTGAGCCATTTTTAAAGGCTAGAATAGCAAACCTTCATGTTCGGAGGGCCACTCGGACCAGAACTGCCGATTTATTAAGCGAAAGCTTTGTTACATCTGTCCAGCAAAAAAAAAATGAGGAAAACTTCTTTCCTTCGTAACAAGTGCAAAAAAACCCATATGCCTCTAGTGCTCCAAGAAAGTGTGTGCCAATTGCTTGGGAGAGTGACATTTGTAGCTTTAAACAATTGTTTTTGATTGTTTTAAATCAAAATTAAATATATTGTAATTTAAAATTTGTACTATTTCCTTTATTGTTCTTATTTGTTTTTTTTTACTGAAATTTGAAAGATATATATTCAGTGACACTACAAGAAGGTTTATGTAAGTAATAACAAATAATAAAATTGTTAAAAATTTTATTTTGTTTAATTGATACAATTTTCTAATTAGATGGTCCGGGAGACCACGTGTCAGTACTAGCGTAGGGGAAAAATTTGTCGGTTCTTCAAAGTTAATAGCGATTACTTAGTACAAGATGCTTAATTTTGATAATGTTATTGGTTGACGTAAAAGGTCCTTCTGAACGAGGTTCATCTTCAACTGCTTTTCTACCATCACCAAAGTTCTTGTACTCTTGTAAAACCTGTAAACATTGTTTTTTGACATATCTTCATCGCCGTAACACTACTTTTTAAACATTTTTAATTTTTTAAGATTTTTTTTTGGCAAAATTTAATGTAAATCCATTTTAAAACAATTCATTTTAAAACTAATTTAACAAGCCAAATGATCTGAAACTTCACTCAGATGTGAAGAACAAACATACCAATTTAAAAAACAAATAGTAGCATCGATAAGTAGCATCGTAAAGTGTGGGTATTTTTAAAGCAAAAGTTAACCAAAATTCTGAAAATTTTGTTTTTAATACATTAGAACATTACCAAGATAATAGAATAGTCTAAGAAACACTATATTTTTTATGTATACTTAATGTAAATAATCTAAATATTTAAAATGTTTGTATCAATCAATACGAAAAAATTATTTCAAACTACGAAATAAAAAAAACCAGTCGGCTAAATGATAAACGTGGCAACCTGTAAGTGGTACCGCTGGCGGCGGTGCACCGGCCATGCACACCGTCTATACACCCGGCACACTTCGGATCCGCTCGGCTTGCACCTCGCCAGACCTTGCAATGCCATTCATCGAGGCAACGTCGCCGCCCTCGGCGGTCATCAGCTGGCGCCCAGCCAACGTTGCCGCTTCTCCTGCTGCGCGACCGTAGCTGTTATCTTGGTAAACACGTTCCGCTCACCAGGATATCGATATACGCACGCTATGACGTTCCTGCGTGCTGTTGACTCAACGGAATGGAATATATCCGCAATTTAGCAGCTGTTCGGCTGGTTATGTTTTCTTGTAATAGTTCCACAAATAAAATATGTGTATTTTCCTTTAAAAAATTCAAATTTATTCACAAAAAAATTGGGCATCCCTACTTAAGCAGTGATAGACTTTGTAAGTCGAAGAAGTTTTTAGAAGCCAAAGAAATATTACTTGTAATAATTGGTATATATTAATTGAACTGGCCACTGTTTTGTTGAAAATTTATTCACAAGAAACCTGCACACTACATACACGTCTTCCCCATTGGGATCGTCACTTTTTTTGTACATATAACTAGTTGAAGTAAATTTAAACTTACTATAATGAACATTAATGGTCTTACGAAAGAAACTTGACGGTTTTGAATGGACAAATTCATAAGAGTAAATTTATAATTTTTTGACGAAAAACGGCTATAAGATCAGAAACCGAAATCGGTTTCTGATCTTATAGCCGTCATCAGTCGGGGTCGAGCTGAACGTTGGATGGTGGGAGTAATCTAATAGTGTTCGCGTAATCCTACGCCGTAACTTGTTTCTTGTTCTCTCGATTGAAGAAATCACTTCGTGAAGGCCGTTTTCAGCATTGCGTGGCTCCGATAGATAATATTGGATAGTCTCCTTCAACACTGAAGTTCTCTGGGAGTTTTTGTTCGAAGTATTCGCCGGTATGATCTTATTCTAGCACACTTACACCCAATATTACTTTTATAGATAAAATGAACTGTAAAGTTGAGGAGTGAACACGTATGCTTGCGCTGGTCTATATATATATATATATATATATATATATATATATATATATATATATATATATATATATATATATATATATATATATATATATATATATATATATTATATATATATATATATATATATATATATATATATATATATATATATATATATATATATATATATATATATATATTCGACATTTATGAACAACGTAACAACATTTTCGAGTCGACATTTATGAACAACGTAATGATCAGTAGAATTGAACCATCGGAATGCCTCACCTTCTACTAAAGTATATATATTATCCTATATATCCTAAAAAATTCCTCTTTGGAGAATTATTTTATATACAGATGGCAAAATTCGTCGAAATTTTTCTGAAAAATATTGTGGAATTTAAGTATCTTGCATTTACATTTAACTGTAATAAGTTGTTTTTAATGGTCATTATGTAAGTGTAAATGGCTATTGGTGTTACTTACCAGCAGGTTGTAAAATATGTCCCCTTTTCAAAACACACTTTTCATGCATTGCAAACCGTTTCAGAAACTTTTAGTGCAATAACTATAGAGATCGTAATCTTTTATTGCAATAATAATTTTCAGAGCATTCCTTTATCACTTTCTCATATTTCTATAGGTTTGTTCCAACAAGAGATCGAACCACTTGAGAATCGGATTGAGTGTGCGCAGATTGAAATTTCGAATACCAAATTTAATCTGCGCAAGCTCAGCCCGATGATCCTGAACCCGTTCGTTTCCTTCTTCCAACAAACCTTATATAAGTGACAGAAACCATATGGGCTTTAGAATGATTTTGTTAGATCATGTAAGTTTAGCCTCGTTGTTCAACTGATGCGATTGGGTAAGTTAAAGAAGGGCGATAAATAAATATCAAACAATGTTAACAGAAAACATGAAAAATTATTACGTGGTCTACCATGAACCCGCTCTAAACAAGAAGGGCTGGTTAAATATGAGCTCTAAAAAAAGGGTCCTTTAGGTAATGGCTAGTTCAATAGTTGGAGACTTTCTATATACAAAACCGAACAATTAGGTCATGATAATCGTTCGAGTGCCTGCAATTGCTTTGATCCACTAAGCCCTCCAACATTTTGGAGAAACGATGAATGCGGTAAAATATTGTTAGATCAACAAGATGTGTTCAAAAAAATACATTGTATTAACATCTCCAAGGGACAACAGAAATGATTCAATATTTTCAATAATTAAGAAAATAAGTAAGAAAATTAAATAAAAGAGCATATGTAGGTACCCCGAGGAGTCTGAACATCAAGAGACGAAATATATGCCCTCCAGTTGAAGGGGTGGGTGGGGCTTGTCCCCAGTCAAGCAACCAACAAAAATGCATCAGGAATTAGCCAATGCAAGTCTATTGGCATTTTTTTGCAGAAGAGCATTTTGAACATTTCATTCATGTTTCCTTAAATTTTTAGCCATCACATAGCCTTGTATGTTAAGCCTTTAGGAAAATTAATTTTCCTAAAAACTTTATCTAATCAAGTTGCACGAATGATAAGTTTAAAATCAATTGCCTCAGCTGTAAATTAAATTAATATTAAATGATAAAAAACAGATGCCATTTTTGTTGTCCCAAGTGCAAGAAATTAAAAGTAACTATTTCATACATTTTAGTTAATTTATTGCCAATTCTTCTATTGGAACTTTCGGTGTGAAACACTAAACTCACAGAGATTTACCACTACAAACCGAATCACTTTTTTTAAAGTTCTCGAAGGACGTTTCGCTAACCATGTTATTGAAAAATCGATTCGAATAAATCGAAACGATTTATTGAAAAATATCATTATACCAAAAAAATGACTTAGACACGTCTGCTTATCAATCGTCGTTATATATACGAGGGTTGATCCAAAAGTAAGTTTCCCAAAGAGCTGCAGCAGCGTTGGAAGCTGCTAGGCGAAATTCGACAACACCGCTGTGCACGGCAGATCCCCCACTCCCTTTTCCGCCCGCGAGCGCTGCGCTACGCCGCTCAGTCTTGGCTCAGCAGCCGTTCGCGATGGAGCCTCTTATTGTTGATCCCGCCAGGTGCGAAATTCGATCGGTTATTCGGTTTTTGCATGCGACAGGAATTCCACCTGTGGAAATTCATCGAAAGTTGACACAAGTTTACGGCGACAAGTGTATGTCCGTTCAAATGGTCCGACATTGGTGCAGGGAATTTAGTGACGGACGGAAGGAGGTTCACGACGAAGAGCGGAGTGGAAGACCTGCAGTTTCGGAGTCGATTGTCGAGAAGATCGAACGCGAAATGCTTCAAAACCGGAGAATCACCATCCGTGAACTCGTTGATAGGATTCCTGGGAGTTCTTACGGTACAGTGGAAAGAATTTTGACTGAAAAGTTGGGGTATCACAAGTGTTGCGCTCGATGGGTACCGCGCATGCTGACAGCAGAACACAAGGAGAAACGCCTCGATTGTGCTCGACAGTTTCTTCAAAAGTGTCAAGACGATAAGGAAGAATTTTTGGACTCCATCGTGACCGGTGACGAAACGTGGGTTTTTCATTTCACCCCCGAAACCAAAGAAAAGTCTAAACAGTGGCGTCACTCAGGGTCACCAGTCACAAAGAAGTTCAAGCAAACTCCTTCTGCTGGCAAAATCATGGCCACTGTCTTTTGGGATCGCAAGGGGATACTGCTGATCGAGTTCCTGACACCCGGGACAACAATAAACTCGGACAGGTATTGTGAGACACTCACTAAACTCAGGCGTGCTATCCAGAACCGCAGGAGAGGACGCCTGACAACAGGTGTAACGCTGCTTCACGATAACGCCCGACCTCACACTTCCCGCAAAACCCAGGAACTTTTGGAGCAGTTTGGATGGACTGTCATGCCCCACCCACCTTACAGTCCGGACCTCGCGCCCAGCGACTATCACTTGTTCCCCAAGTTAAAAGAACACCTGAGTGGCAAACGCTTCCGGAACGACGAGGAAGTGAAACAAGAGGTGCAGCGCTTTCTTAAGGGTTTGGCGGCGGAGGTGTACGACATGGGCATACAAAAGTTGGAGCACCGTCTACAAAAATGTGTTGATCGAAATGGCGATTATGTCGAAAAATAGAGGAAAGTTTCATCTTTCCGACGATGTAAATTTTAATGAAAATAAACATAGTTGTCTATTTGAAAAAATGAAGGGAAACTTACTTTTGGATCGACCCTCGTATATATATATATATATATATATATATATATATATATATATATATATATATATATATATATATATATATATATATATATATATATATGTTACATCTAATATTACTCTACTATTATACTTCTACATCTACTTACTACATACTACTTCTACATCTACTATTATATATATATATATATATATATATATATATATATATATATATATATATATATATATATATATATATATATATATATATATATATATATATATATATATATGTTACATCTAATATTTTCACGGATGATAGATAATGTTTCTAAATCATTCCGGGTGTCGATCCGTTGATCCTGTGAAGAGTCACGACGTTTCGCTAAAATCGCATTTGGCATTTTCAAGTGTTGTCCGCTTCGACTGAAGTTGGACTCTTCACTCGGCACGTCATGGAACAGTCAGGGCGCCGTCACTGTACACAGCACATATTTATTTTTGAGTCTGTGGCCTTTGCGGATTATTATTAAAAAAGCAATGTCCAACAAAATTTAATAAACAACGAAATAACATTTTTTCTACCAAGTACTCAAGTTTCTTCTATCAAAGCATTTCACAACTTTACACGTGTGAAGTAGATACCACTTTTGTTTTGCGATCTAATGCCATCTAGCGTCAAAAAAGGGACCAACGTGTGTTTTTGAATATTACTCTAATGATTTTTTGCCATTTTTATAATCTCAAAAATACGAATTATAATTATCCTAAATAGAATAAAACAGAAAAATAGGTTGACTAATTCCCAAGGAAACAGAAATATTTCACAACACGGCAACGTTGCGTGGCATTCGCATTATGAGCGCATGCCAAATCTCTCACGAGACGTCTCTGCGGAATGTGACCGCCTTTATTACCGTTCGGTCGATTCAATCGGGATTCGGTTGCCGTAGTGTTCGGTCGGTCGAGACTGTTGTTCATGAACCGATGCGAAAACATTTTACGTTCACTTTCGACTGCGCGTTTACGAGCTATAAACGTTTTAAAACCATGGCTATTTTTACGTCCAGTGTTTAAATTTAATTAGATTCGGTGTGAACGCGTGTGTATGTGTTTGAAAAACTTGTGCTTTATGATTTTTTGGTTAATATTTTTGTAATTTAGTGACGAAAAAATATATTTATACTTAAAATGTTAACTTAATTTCTAGTGCAGTAATACCTCGAACTTTCGCAATAGGTAGGACCGAACGACAACCGTGTAAGTCGAATTCGCGTTAAGTCGGAGTTCATTTTCGTATATAACACATTCTTCGCTAAAGAAAACAATAATTCAGAAAAAAATTGCGTATTCAAATCTTAGATAATTAAACAAATTATAATATTATTTTAATGCAAAAACATAAATCGAACCATTATTTTGATGTAGAAGGTTTCATAAAGTCAAACAATGTCGTCTGACAGGTCAAAGATTTTTTTTCTAAAACAAAATATCTTCATAGCACGGTAATAATTTTTTACTACCTGTTTTGTAACTAATGTGTGGTCTTCGTTGGAATCTATGTTTTCTAAAATTTCTAAGTCTTTTTTAATTAAACTGAGGGCCTCCGTCAGGTTTGTAACCGTCATTTGATCTTCAGATTAAACTGGGTCAAAAGAATCAGATTCTTCAATATTTTGCTCACACATTTCTATGAGCTCATCAACTGTCAGTTCCTGATTATGTGAATCCAGTCGTTCTTGTACGTCTTCACCATCCACTTCTAAACTTAATTATTCTAGCATGATTGATAACATCTTCAATATCATGATCAATTTGATCTGGCTGTGGCGCTGATTCCTCCGGAGTTTCACTAGTGAAGAAAAATGGACACAAGATTTTCCAATGATGTTCTGGGCATTTAAAACATTAAATTATTTCTAAAAGCTCATTGTTTTGTTTTATGGTTATTAAATTCATTGTTAACTTCATGGAGATGGGCAAATGAGCGTCTCGTACAAGTTTTAAATATTTTGACGACACCATGGTCCATCGGTTGAAGCAAGCTGGTTGTATTTGGTGGCAAAAATTCAACTTTCACACGTGGATCGAAATTAGTAAGACTATAGTAGTTGGTAAGACTAGTTAGTAAGACTATAGTATTATTATTATTAGTAAGACTATAGTATTATCGCCTTAAATGATCACGATGATCACCTTAAATGGAATTTGTTTTGACTGGCAGTAACGTTCGACTTCAGGTATGAAGTGGTGGCCAAATCAATCCCCAAAAAGGGAGACTGTCATCGAAGCTTTAGGATTTGACTTCCAAATCACGAGCAAACCGGCTTTGGATTAATTTTTTAAAGGTCTTGGATTTTCCGAACGGTAAACTAAGAGAGGTTTTAACTTACCTTACCACCTGCATTCTCGCCAATCATCACCATCAATCGATTTTTGGAAGCTTTAAAACCAGGAAAGGTTTTTTCTTCATCCGCGTAAAAGGCATCTTCTTTCAAGAAAATCCAGTCTCATCCACGTTGAATACGGTTTGGTTGGTATAGCCACCTTCTTCTATCATGGCCATGAATTTCTCTGGATAGACAGACGTAGTCTCTTTATCAGCACTTGCCGCCTCTCCACTTTCCTCGATGCTATGCTAGTTACAGCGACTTTTGAATTGGCTCAACCACCCGCTACTTGACCTTCTCCCCAGCTTCTTCTTTAATCTCTCAAAATTCAGCTTAGCTTGAAAGCACACCGTGCCCTAATCAGTAGGGCAGTTTTTCACTCTTACTGGATTATCACACCATAATTTCAGCATTGTTTCCATCTCAGCGATATTACCATGACATTTACGAATAATGCTTGACTTCAAAGATTGGGCATTTTTAACAGAGTCAAGAATGTTTTTCTTAATTTTTTATAATTGTTCCGACTGTCGATTTTAGTAGATCAAACTTCTTTGATCGTATCGTAATCCTTGATAATGTTTAGTTTACATTCTAAAAATAATGATTTCTTGTCTTATTTAATGCAGAAGAATCGGTTTACTTCGTTTAGATGACATAGTTTTTTTAATAATATAATAAATAAAACAATTTGTAAACGTGCGTCGAGTTCACGCGAAACATGTCCGTGCATGTCGTAAGTCGAACACAAGTGACGGGCGAAGCGGAAGATCTTGTAGGGTCCCGGACAAAAAGATAGGACACCCCTGTCTTTTGCGATTTTTACCTGTATTTGGTACTTTGCTTTACTTACCGAAAAATGTACATGATGAAATGATATCGTTGAGGAGTGTTACATCTGAAATGTTTTGCAGATACTGCTTTTAAGATGGGCCATAACGATAAAACAGTATTTTGATTTTTCCAAAATATCTTTATTGAAAATATTCAAATTAATAACCTATGAACCCCTCCTTTTTCGAAAACTGCAATCATTTGATTGGAAAGAGAGCTTGATGTTAGTTGAGGAAGTCTAGAACATTTGAAGAATAGAACATCCTAAATTGGCTTTTTTAATTGCTCTTGAGTTTTAAATTGTCTCGAACCCTTTGTACACTTCTCTGGCTAACTGTGCCCAAATATTTTCGATAACGTTTCGATCTGGCGACCTTGCTTGGCTAGTCTAAAATTCGGGTACTCTCCCGTTGAAAATAGCCCTTAACAACACATTGTCTTGCTGAAATATAAAATTATCATTTGACGTTTCGAAATATTTTCCTAGTGGTGCATGAATTAAATTTAAGTAGTTCTGATTGCTTATTCGGCCAAAAATGAAAACGATGTCCGTCTTTTTTCCCACCGATGCCCGCCCACATCATGGCGCTACCCCCACCCATTTATTGCTTTGAGGATTTTTTTCTTTCATTATCAAGCGATACAAGTAATAAGCCGTCCGGTCCATCCAGATTAAATCTTGTCATCAGAAAACATTTGCTCTCATCCTCCGCCCCAACGAGCGAGCGAAATGCTTCCGATTGTTCTTTATGAACACCTCTAAGGGATCATTTCTTAACCTTTTTATTGCCGCGACCGACTAAATAGCCAAAAAGTTAGGTAAAAAACGTTGCGACCCCCTCACCACACTATGTTTATTTAACCTTTATCAAAGTTTTATATCGGCCGGTTAACACGGCGACGATTCGTCCTCTTTTCAGCATCGTGATTCATGAAAAATCGTTTTTATTTTTAAACGGCTTATAAACTTCTATGAGCGTGTTCACACGCTTACGAATCGTGAAAAAAACGAACCATCTATTTGTTTTTGTATTAAATGACGAATCGTCAATGACGGATTATGTTAGAAAGGGCCGTTACACTTATACCGCAATACTGCACATATACTGCAATACACAGCCACAAATCCCGAACAACAAGACTTGTTTGTGAACCCCTTGTTCTTATATTACTTTTACCACTTCGAATCTGCGCCCTGCACTTGCACACATTTATAAAATGACTCGCCCGCGCACTCGGGTCATTCGTCTCGAGCGCGCTTATGCAAGTTCGTACAAGCTATGAGCTTTGGTAATAAAAACAAAGGAACGAGATGAAGAGTTTCATTGTTAATTACGTTTTTACGAAAACAAGTACTACAATTTCTTCTCTCACCCAGTGTTAAATATTACGATTTCTTCTCTCACTCAATGTTAATTAAATGAATAACATTGTGGTAATAAAACATTGTGGTAATAAATTAATAATATTAAATAAAATGAACAAATTCGTGGCAAAACGAAATGCACCGTTCACATTTGGTGAAACAGTAAAGAAAAAGACCAGATTGTACAATGAAACATATTTAATATATGGATTCATTGCCTTAAATGACAAGCCGCAATGTGTTGTTTGTTATCAAGTTCTGTCCACGGAAAGCATGAAGCCTTCAAAATTAGTCCGGAAATCTGGAAACCCGTCTTTACAAAACAAACCCTTAGAATTTTTCAAGCGAGTAAATCACTCGTTTTGAAAGATCAACAAATTGCTGTCAACAAATCAAGCCGTAATAAGACCGCAACCTTCAAGCATTCTATTTAGTAGCATTAAAAATAGAGTAGCCGCCAGTTGCACGACCAGGGATTAATTTAATAAATAACATATTTTCTTTAATTGACTCATCATATTCGTATCGGACAAAACACAAAAATTACGCCAAGTTCGACACATTTGTTGATTCGTCGAACTGAATAGCAAAACATTACTTGATTTAACCTTTTCAATTATTTGATCGTGAACATCAATGACCATTTCATTAATACGTCTGGATGTTCTGTCATTTGAAAGTGGTATAGTTTTCAACTTTTTTGCTTCTTCCCCACATATCATCACATTGACCATATCAATGACAGCGGGTAAAATGAGCTTTTCCGCAATCGTCTGGTGCTTAGACTCCCTGGCCACTCCTAATGCTACTAAATTGGATGCTTGAAGGCTGCGGTCATTTTACAAGTGCGTGAAACCGCAGGCACAGGTTCGAACCGGTAAAAGTAATATAAGAACAGGGGGTTATAAAAGTATTGACAGTTTTAACCGGGGAGTTTGGTATTAACCGGGCGATATAAAAGTTTGATAAACGTTAAATTATCATATTGTAGCACGGGGGTTGCAACGTTTTTTACTTAACTTTGTGGCTATTTAGTAGGTCGCGATACTAAAAAGGTTGAGAAAAGATGCCCTAGATAAATAATCTTTAAATTGTTGGAAGTTTGCCACAATTTCATCACCCCCACATTTTCATGTCCCCAAAGACACCTCTCGATTTTTTCTAGCTATTATTAATCGAACTTTAATATTTAGGACTCAATTTATTACTGGTTAAGGTGTATCAAATTTGTTTGTTTTGTAGTTTGCTGTTATTATAAGTGGAATAAATGAGCAAAACCAGCTGTTCAAATATTTTTTTCTGAAAAAAAATCGGTACTTTTATTTTCTAAAAACTACTTTCAAAAACCATACCATAATTAAACTATTCTTTAATTATGGTAGAGTTTTGTTGAAAATTGTATTAATTGTGTAAATTTAACGTTATGATATTTAATGCAGTTAAAAGTTAAAAAATCGCTATAGCTATACACATGATTCAAAACTTTTTGATTCCTTAATTGGAAGGGCAAGGATTAAAGAATCCGTGGTTCCAACAAGATGGTGCCACATCACATGTATCATGTGAAACAATTAACATACAGAACATTTTCATACAATTTTTCGAAATGAAGATGTGTTATGCTCTTCTAGGTCTCTTAATTTTAGGGCTCCGGATTATTTTTTATGAAAAGGGTTACTCAAATAAGTTCCAAACCACTCAGCAACTCAATGACAACACCCGTGCTTAACACCTGATATCTTCTCAAACCTAATCGAAAATTTGTTAAAAAGGCCACACAGTTGCATTAGTACTTATGGCTCACATTTGATCGACATAATGTTCAAAAATTAATCAAAACAAAATTTTAAGACGAAATAAACATATTACAGAAAAAAATATGTATCTTATTTCTTATAAAAGTATAAATAATTTAAATGATAGCGTGATATTTGCCCCACCCGTTAATTTATATTAAATGGACAAAAACAAGATACGCTGTTGTTGATGGCTCACATCATGCAATTTATATATAAGTATAGGTTTGAGATAAACTTTATCTCTAAGTATTAATGCTTCATCAAATGTTTGTTCCATCATAACAATTCCATTAACAACTGATAGCTTATCTTTATTGTTATTTAATTATCTTCTTAAATTATGCCAAATGATGAGTAAACGTTTCATAACTCAGAAACAAAATAAGCCTGCCATAATATTGACGATAATTTGGAGGTAGTTAGTAGGCTAATTGAAAAGTTCGCGGAGCGGAAATGACAAAACAAGTTTATAGTTGAAAAAATGTCACTTTATTCTTCCGTATATTCTCCCTTAAGCTCAATACATTTTTTCCAGAGGTTCTCCAATTCATTTATTCCGTATCTGAAGTGATTTCCTGGAAGTCCTTCAAAATACTCATCTACGGCTGCTATAACTTCTTCATTTGATGAAGAACGCTTGCCACGTAGGATTTTTTTGAGATTTGGGAACAGATGCTCTGGTGAATATGGTGGATGCTCCAACAATTCGTAGGGTAACTCCTTTGGACATTGCAAGAATACCTCTCTTCGCCAAACCAGGTCTTTTCTCACAAATTTGTGCATCCAATTGGCCCAAATGGTTTTAGTAATACTGTCCTGTTGTTTTATCGCTTTGAAAGTAATCAATTAACAAAAATGCCTTTTGTATCCCCAAAAATTGATGCCATAACATTTTTGGTCGATTTTGACCACTTTGGCTGCTTCGGAGCTGAACAACTGGGCTCAATCCACTGTGCGGTTTATTGTCGCAGTTCAGGATCATAGTGGTAAACACAAATCTCGTCCATATTACAAAACGACGTTCAAAATCTATTTTCCTTTCGAAAAAGGTCGAAATGTTGGTTAGAAAGTTTTACTCGAAGTCGTTCTGGATCAGAATTTAACAAATGCGGCATTCATCTTGCACATAGCTTTCTCAAGCTCAATTCTCTTTTCAAAATATGAAACACCCATTCAGTGGAGATGTCCAAGGTCTTAGCAATTTCACTCAAAGTCAATTGTCTGTCATCACAACTATATTATGTATAGAATTAATTATTTCTTCGGTAATTACACTTATTGGACTTCCAGAACGAAGATCCTCATCCAGGCTTGTACGACCATGTTGAAACTCATCTGCCAACTTACAAATCATTATTTTTGAAGGAGCAGACTCCCCAAATACATTTATCATTTCACTAAGAACTTCCATTACCTTAAAACCTTTTTTTATAAAGAATTTAATTCCAATGTTTTCCATTTTAAAAAATAACACTGATACGTTTACTTTAAGCTGCTGTTTTTGTACGAATAAATTGACAGATCGACTTGAAATTTCACATATGTTCATATGAAGAATGAAACTTCAAAATGTAATAGATATAGTTGTTTTACTGCTCCATAGGTGTCGCTCCGCGAACTTTTCAACTAGCCTAGTACACCGTGGCGCTGAATAAATGATCCTAACAAGTTTATATTGTCAGTAAAGTAATATAAACGTATATGCATATAAAAACAGACATACGTTTCCGATTGATGGCAATGCGATCGCAAATACATTTACTTTTGTTTTGATAGTTTTCGAAAGCAGATACGATCAATATTTTTGCATCGTGAAAAAATCCGAATTTTGCACTATGCGCAATCGTGGTACTGTCTTTGTTTGAGGTTTTGATCAGGTCCAACAGTTCTCCATCACTACAAACTTTAATGGGATTTTCGGGCATTTGAGCGTTGTAAGTTAAAAGAGAAGCAATAATGGAACAATCGTCAAGATCATACTGCTTTTTCTTCTGGCACGTTTCACGAATTATATCTTGTAATTCCAAATTTCATGGTTCATAAGTGATTTACCGAGTTTCGATGAGGTCAAACCAGAACGAGTAACGCTCCGTATTCAGGACACCACGTTGAGATCAAATAGTCAACAAGATGCACGATGCACAAATCCTGTAATGCCGGCAAGGCAATATAGTTTATCATTCGGTGTTGATCTCAGACAGTCCGTGATAATATGACGGGATTCGTTGAGTAGTATATCCACCATGACAATGAAACCCGCCCCTTCGACCGCCATCGCAACTGTGAAATTAGTCAATTTGCGGTATGAATTGATGCCGCATCCGCCCGCTCTATTCTTCGGACTTGGTGCCTTATGATTTCTTTGTCTTTCTAAACATGAAGAAATGGCTAGCTAAAAAAAATGCACATCAGATGATGAGATCATCGGCGAGACAGCGAACGCACACTGCATGTAAACATTGTTTTTAGGTCTCAATGCAAGCGGTTGAATAAGTAATCGCTTAGTTGGATTAAAGTATTCATATCTCGGAATTTTCTAGGTAAAACCATAGGGAAATTAGAAGAAAAATTGATATTTAGTATTTCAGCAATTTTAAACGCGAAACATGTGTCTCGCGCATCTAAAGTGGCCTTCACACGATCAATATATATTAGTACAGACCTAGTAGTACAAGATCCGGCAGCTGATTCCTGCAGGTATCTGTTTTTATAATGAAACTTAATTAAAATGAATGATTAGTGACAATGCTGCCGGGTAGCCTATCAAAAATTAACCGCTATTACTTCTAATTAAATATATTGTGATTAATTTATTTTTATGAATTTCAACTATATTTTTTTAAGTGAAATATACATTATTTGAAAGAAAATGATGTGAAGCATCAAAAAACAATGGTTGCCAGCACTCATCAGCCGCAAACTCTAGGTTGCCAGATGTAAACCGGTATATGACTGTTAATTATTTACGCTCATCGTGTTTAAAATATATATATATATATATATATATATATACAAAATTGAAGTTTCATTTTTGTTGTGCTCGATAATATATGGTTGCCTGTAAAAAAAAAGGCTGCAAGTAGTGCACTTTTCTGTCCAAGGAAAAAGTTTACCATTTTTAAATCCACATTGATGTTCATGATACTTTATCTTCTCCAAGACCAAAACTATGGTGTCATATTTTTTTTTCATTTTCGTTGAGTGATCAATTAGTATTGAACCATATTTGTCCCCTTTGTGTAGAAGAATACATTTCAAACTTCGCTTTGAGTTGTCAATGAATATGCGCCAATCATCTGAAAAATATTCAGGCAGACCCATTTTTTTCCAGGAGCCCTCAAATTTCGTGAGTCTTCTTTCTTCGTCTTCTTGAGAGAAGAATGGTAGCATACCCTTTTCTCTTGTGTGGTAAAAGATAATTTTGGTTCCTTGTAGCTGGTCAAACGTTCGGATCGGCACTTCCTCGGAGTGAGGGACCGGGCGTCTTGCAGAGACTAAATTAGGATAAGACCACTTGCTATGGTTGTTTCGATTGATTCCAGTAATATTTACTAGGCAGGAATAACAGTTATCCAAGTGGTTTTTGGGTTTTCTCCAAACCATCGGTACCTCGAATTTTAGACTTCTTTTCCCGGTAGTCCACTATTGTAAATGTTCTGTACACATTTTACAGGCTAGATGCGGTGCCTAAGTTTTTATCCTGACCAAGCCTAAACACCAAAGTATCCAAGATAAGCTCTCTTTACAAAGTTAATAACAGTTGTTTCTGTTTTTTTAACACATCAGAATGATTTACGCAACTTTTTCTACTTGAACTCATTTTATTTCTATTCAAAAACAGAAATAACAACAATCTACAACACATTACGTCTTAGGTTAACTTTATAACAACTCTTTCCTGAAACAAATTATGCGAGGCCAACTTTGATCTACCCTCCATGGTGAAAGCTCAGAAACTAACCTCAACTCTAGTGCAAGCATTGAAGGTCAATTCAGCAGTGCATTTGCGGCAAAATGCACTGCTTATGCCATTTAGTGGAGTTTCCTGGGACTAACTCAACGGCATACTGACAAAAAGGCAAATATACAGGAACCAATCATGGCATAATAATTTTAAAATACCCATACTTGAATGTATTGAATTGAAAAAAAAACATTTATAGATAATTGGATGTATCTAAAAAAGTAGAGCAGGTAGAGAAAAATTGATTTCAAAATTGGATTTAGCGCCCCAAATATAGCTAAAATCAGTTCTAAAAGCCTAGCCTTTCTTTTTCTTGTACGCCTGTATAATATATTGAAAAATAATATAGGAATATTCAAAAACATCTTCTAGTCCCGGACCTTACTTGATTTTGTATAGTTACATAATACTATTATAGTGTACACATATATTAAAAAACCAATTCAAAAAAATTAATTTTTTATAGTGTTTTTTTTTCTTCGCCCGTATATACATATAATCAACCAGGAAGATTGCGAAAATACATGTTAAATAGAGACATCTATTAACAAATGAAGTAATTACTAATTTCGTTCTGAGATTTCGAATTTCGTTCTGAGAAGTTCACACTAGGTAGTGGATCATATCCCATATCATTAATTTAAAAATGGAAATAAAATTACTGTAAAACTTTTAATTAATATTTCACGCTTTAAAAAAAAATCCAAAAGAAATATACTTTCACGTATGTTTAGAACGCGTATTTTTAGTTATTTAAATGGTTCGCTAATCTCATCGACGATATTTTTATCTGTTGTACAAAGCTGAATTATATGGAATATTATCGGGTTTAAGCAAACATTTTAAAAATATTTTAAACTGCATCCTTACGAAAATATTAAAAAATAAATCAGTCATTATTTTTACAGGGTCAGATATTCTATAAATAAATTGGTAGAATATATGGGAATATTTAAAAAAGCTAGAATAGAACAAAATCTAGGCGAGATATAAGAACAAAGTGGGTATCGTGCAGGCCGTTCATACACTGACAATATATTCACTATAAGGCAAGTGACAGACGTCTGAATTTGAAGTCACCAAAGGATTACGACAAGGTGGTTGCTTAACTCCTATGGTATCCAAATTATAATTGAGTGAAGTGTTAAGTCTATGGAGAAAAAGTGTGAAAATGGGAGTTGGAGTTGGGAAATGGAGAGTATACAACGTCACGTTTTTTAACTGTTCGCAGACGATCAAGGGATTTCCGCTGAGACTAAGGATGAAGCACGCTACATGCTGCGAAAGTTAACCGAATAATATAAAAAGGGGAGGTTTCATTTCAATTTGAAGAAAACCGAATGTATGGTAGCTTGTGGAAAGGGAAGAAAATTAGAAAACGGATGTAGTGTGAGAAACTGCCAAAGCAATAAATACCTTGGAACAATTGGGATATGAAAAAAAATGTCATAAATGGAAAGATCCTATATAAGTTTTATAACAAAACTATTTATATTTTTATTTTTTTTCTTATAATTAAAAAGTTATATCAAATTGAAAATACATTTTTAAACCTAGTACCGATGACGCGCCAACAGTTCCTGAAAAAACCCGAGCGCGTGAAACATCACAATGTTTATTTTCCCTCACTATTACAGACAGCTGATATGAGTTTTTAGTTTTTAATCAACTTATTCTTGTTATTATCTGATGCTTGATACACTGATGTGTATTGATACATTTATTGAAAATTTCAAATTTAATTATTAGTTAATGTGCCTGTTCCTTACCATTTTGTACGAATACTACAAAAACAACTCCCGAAAAAAATGTTTTTAAACGTAAAAAATGTAATTAAACATTATATCAATTGTTTTAGTTTGAGTATTTCGTACTTGCTGAAGCTACACAATCGTAATAATGAGTGTCTTGAACATTTCTTAGTTCTTCAATAATAATTAAGGTAACTGTATAAGCTTTACTGAGAACTTTATGTTCTAGACTTACACGTCCATTCACGGTGCAAATATAATTTTTGCGGTTAAATTGAACTTAACATATAGCCTTGTCACCGGAACTTTCATGATAGAACTTAAATAATATAATTATATTTAATACAAATATTTTGTCTCTTATACTATTATACATTTACACTATATATATATATATATATATATATATATATATATATATATATATATATATATATATATATATATATATATATATATATATATATATATATATATATATACATTATACTATATATACATTTACATTATTATTTAAAACAAAATCAAATTGATGCTTTAGCACCTCTAACTTCAGTTGAATTGAACCGTATGCCATTTTTGAGAAAATCTGTGTCCATAAAAATATACATATCAGGTATATTATCAGAATCGACCTTTATGAACCTTTCATCACATTAATGAATTAAATTAGTAACTAACAATATTTTCTTTGCAGTAAACTTGAATAATTTTGAGAGTATATAGACAGGAAGAAGTCGTTGACAGTATTGAGGTGAAAACACTTTAACATAACGTCACAAACATGGCAGCCAAACGTGGCGCTTTCGTACTCACGTGGTTTTATTGTAATTTTTTTATATTTTAATTTATTTATAATTACAATTTTTTTAAGTTTTTCGCATGTATTATTAATATTATTTATGATAAAGTTTTAAAATAAAGTAAAAAAATCGATAATTATTTTTTTATTCAAAAACCCAATTATGTCCAATAAATGCGGAAGCGAATAGGAAATAAAACAAAGAGCTGGAAAATGTAGGGTAGCAATACGACAGCTACAGCAGCAGAAATATGTTTAAATAACATCAAACGAAAGCTATACACAGTATATCAGAAAAATAACGGAACCTTTGAAATAATAACAAAACAATTAGTTATTTTGTTTCGTAGCTTATCTCGACGGTAATTTCTCGCTGGCGCTGACTCGTTTTCGGAGGCATGGCGTAGATTAGGTCGAGCGGAAACACCATCTTAATATAAAATTAGGTTTGATTAAAATATTAATAATAACAGTGGTTTATTCGCCGTACAGTGTTGTCACGTTTTTCGTTATAAATAACCTTAACGTTTTGGACAAAATAGCGAAATATTAAGTGATCAGAAAAGTTTTAAATTTAAAATTAATTTAAATCATTTAAATTGTATACAACATGCTATAAAAAGGCACAATGTATAAACCATGTTATTGTGCTTGACTTTTATTGACTATGAAAAGGTATTTGACTCAATATCAAAGCTAACCGTAATGGATGCATTGCTTAACCAAGGAATAGACAGAGCCTATGTGAACCTACTGAGCTATGTATGATGAAGCAACAGCGACAGTTCACATGGGTGATCTTGCAGTTAAAATCAATATAGAACGGGGTAATTGATTATCGCCTGTTCTTTTCTCAGCCTGCCTTGAAGAGGTGTTCCGTAGTCCCGATTGGGAACAGGATGGAGTAAAAATAAATGGTGCATACTTGAGCCACCTTAGATTTGAATGATATCGTTCTCCTGCCACAAGATCCAGATGAACTGCAAAGACACATACAAGAGCTGCAAAGGGCGGCAGAAAATAAACCTGAAAAAGAGTCAAGTTATGTTCAACAAATTTGCTGAAAAGGTAAGAATATCTATTTTAGTAAACGATTTAGAGGTGGTGGACCACTACATATATCTTGGGTAGAGGATTTCAATGGAGGGTGATACTGCCCGGGAAGTGGAACGGCGTGTTAAGTGTACCCGGCAGGTAGTTGGCAGGCCCAACATAGTGTTTAAGAACAAACTCCCTCCCATTTTGTTTGAAGTGTTGTTGTGCGTGCTGCCTGTCCTAACATAGGGAAGTGAAACATGAACATTCACATTCCAATCAGTTCAAAAACATCGGGTAGCACAGAGGGGAATGGAAAGGTGTATGCTTGGCATTACAAAGCGGGACAGAAAGACCTGCACATGAATCAGAGAACAGATGAAAGTATGTGACATCATTAGAAAGGTGAAGGAATTGAAATGAAAGTGGGCAGGCATATATCGAGGCGATGTGATGAGAGATGGACCAAAACAATCCTGGGATGGATACCGCTTGATCATAAGCGTCTACGAAGAAGACCTAAAACCCGATGGATCGATGACATCATTAAGTATATTGGACCCGAATGGCAAAGGAAAGCTCAGGAACGCATGAGTTGGAGGCATGCTGGGGAGGCCTTCATCCTGCAGTGGATTGACAATGGCTAAGTGATAATGATGATGATTATGACGAAATTGTATTTATTTTCCCATCTTTTAGCGGTTTAAAATGTTGACATAATCGATCAAATCACCTCCAGCCTATCTACTGTTGCATAAAGGCATCTTCAAGCTTCCTCCATGTTTCTATTTTGGGCAGCCTGAACCCGCTACTCTTTGCAGCCTGAACCCGAACCCTTTTCCCGCTACTCGCTCGATATCGTCTGTCCATCTTTTCTGCGATTTTCCTCTGTTGCGTGTGGTTAATCTTGGTCTCCATGTTATAATTTTCGTATTCCAAAGATCCGACTGCTGACGAGCTAAACATCATCAATGTCATAGTATTGTACATCATAAACCACATATGTAACCGGGAGTATCCATATTTTGTACGTTTTTCATTTTAGGCTTGACGGTATACTCAAGTTGTTCATTATTCACAAGCTTATTCATCGTGATATCTCAGCGGTCTAGTTCTCCTTCCCAATCTTGAATTTTGGTCCCTATAAAGGATATTCTTCCACCACCTCAACATTGTTGTTATATATGGCAATATTGTCTTCCACTGCACACATTATCTTGGTTTTCCAAGAAGTTTTCCAGAAGGCAGGAAAATGGTACCAAGAGACACATGGAAAAGGAAAAATGGTTTGCGAAGTTTTGCTTTTTCGGCATGAAAGAAAGACTTTTTTGCATCGGATTGTGACTGGAGACGAAAAATGGATACATGTCGATGTGGGTTATCGACATGTATCCATTTTTCGCAGAAAATCTTGGGTTGACCCAGAACAACCATCAACATCGACCGCAAGACCGAATCGCTTTGGAAAGAAGACAATGTTGTGCATATGGTGCGATCAGATGAATGATCAATCTGAACCATGCATTGATCAAAAAGCGACCAGAATGAGCTACAAGACACGGAAAAGTGATTTTGCAGCACGACAACGCCCCATCATACACAGCGAAAGCGGTCGGACACCATTTTTGCGCAGTCGGGTCACTTAAAAAGTAAGGTTTTCAACCAATTACCACCCAAATTAAATGTTTTAAATCAAAGAATAACAGACGAAATCCACGCGATTCCAAGAGCGATGCTCCAGCGAGTGATTGAAAATTTCAGTTCCAGGCTAAATGAGTGTGAAGAAGCGGATGGTGAGCATTTACGGATGGTTGTCATAAATAAAAATTCAAAAACTACTCTGTAATATAACAGCAATTAAACAAGTTTGAATTAATATTGAAGTTTTATTTTTTAAGTATCAGAAACGAAAAACATCCTGAGACACCCTTTATTTGATGTTTTTTCGGTTTTAATCCGCACGAACATAATTTCCGTCCAAACACCCTGCTACTGTTCGAATAATTAATTGAGGTTCCTTTAACTAAAACTATCTTGGATGCATAAGCGTTCTAAAGCTGCATCTGTACGGGTGTCGTAAATTTAAGTAAAAGCCACTAAAACGTTATAAAACACAAAGCATAATAACTTTTTTATTTATGACGACAATAAAACGAAATTTTATTAGCTCGATAACGATTGCAATAACTCGTTTTCGGCAAAACATACATTATCTCACTTTTCAATTTAACAGATAAATTAATCTTGTTAGACTTTTACAGAGCCTTCATTTAATCCGGGAACCCACGTGACTAGTGATTTATTTAAACTTAGGAACTTTCATTTTTTATGTTGAAATATTTAAAGGTGGTATCATTTGTCGCCAAACATATCACTCAAATTTCCCCTAGATCTGTCATTGAGATTAGTAATAAAACGTGTAAGGTTTTTAGTAGTTTTTTTACTTCCTAAGCAACAAAAAATATTTTAAAAGCACCTATTAAAAACAGTTCATTATTTTGAGGAAATTATTTTCGTTGTTTGCATTTCATCAATATTTTCCTAAAAAAAAATAATTTAAAAAACCTGTGCCATGGGCTTGCTTTTCTTATTTTTCCTTCCATGGGATCTGTTCCGATGTTATTTTTAACATTTATTTTACACTGGTCAAATGTTGTTTATTTTTGTTACTAGTGTTAAACTGAATATATAGGGTTATTGAATTGGGACGAATCGATGTTGGTAGCTTGTGGCGGCGTCTGTCTAACCTGTTGTTTATTATTCAGTCACTGATGCCAAATCACCATGACAAGTTACACGGTTGACCAGCACGCACCAAATGATAAAACTTTATTATCAAAATGAATGTTCGTTAGTGCAAACGTTGCGCCCATTTTACGGCAGACGCGGTGGCCCATCATAGTCGACTCTCCAACGTTTGATGACCAAATTCGAGACGACAGGTTTGGTAAACAATCAGCCAATACCCGTACATCAAAGGGACGCCAGATCGGCCGAGAACATTCCCGCTGTCCGTGAAAGTGTACAGGAGAAACCGAGGCAATCAATTCCTCGCCATGCACAAGAACCCGGCAGCAGACTTCAACTTGGCGAATTTTGTGTCAAGATTTAGTTTTGCACTCGTACAAGATCCAACTGAGCCAGGAGCTCAAAGTTAATGATCATAGACAATGTTTGTTCGCTGACTGGACTTCGGAGCGTTTGGAAGAGGACCCCAATTTTGGGCAAAAAATCATTTTTAGCTACGAGGCGGCGCTTTTTTGAATGAACGACTATGTTAACAAGCATAATTGCCGTACATGGGACGACGCCAATCCACACGAGATTCACCAGGTATCAATGCATCTATAAAAAGTTACTGTTTGGTGCGGATTCTGGGCCGGCCGCGTCATTGGATGATAACCGATTTCTTTTAGACCAAATTGAACGATATGGACGCGGACAACATGTGGTTCCCGCAGGACGGCGCTACGTGCCACACGGCAAACAAGATCAAAGATGGCGATTTGACCCCGCTAGACTTTTTCTTGTGGAGTTTTCTGAAGTCGCAGGTCTATACCAATAAGCCGCAATCGATCGATGTTCTTAAAGTCAACATAACCCAGGCCATCGCTTAAATTCAGCCGGATCTATGCGGCAGAGTCATTGAAAATTGGATCAGTCGGATCCGTGCCACCGGGAGAAGCCGGCGGACATTTGAACGATGTTCATATAAGAATTTCGTTAACATCTCACACACCTTGTTTTATTCCATTTCAACATCGACCCGCCTTTATTGAAAAAACCCTATATAATTCAAAAAGTTTATTTATAAAATAGTTTAAAAAATCAATAAACGTATGTTGTAGTTTAAGAAAATTCGTGATTTCGTGTTAATTATTACCAAATTGTCGTGTTGGTTGCCTACATTTATAGCGCATGTGCGTTCCGGTATTAAATAAAGGCTTTGTACATATTTCATGTAAATACTTACATCAGGAACGTTATCTTGTACACTACTTGGAAGCTCTTTAGGCACACTCACCTGAAAAAAAAAACATGATAAACACTTTGCCATTCAACTTATTATAATTATTATTATTCATGTATGGACCCTAGTGGACCACGCGAAGTACAATTAGAGGCGTTTGTTGTTGTTACGCCTTCCTTTGTGCCCATACTAATTTCATTCTTTCGCTATGAGCTTTTTTCCTTTCGTCAGACCAAGTTGTTCCAGTCTTCCTACATTTTTCTCTCTGGCCAACCTTTCAAACGTTAACCTTGTGTCTGAAACAGCCTCTATCCTGAATTTCACTTTGTGTAATATTTGCTGATCTTAGGTCCTCTTTAATTGCAGCAATCCATTTAATTATTTCTACTTTAGCTTTACTCCTATTTTCATAAAATTCGACTATTTGTCTAGTTAACCTACTCGGATTCATCCGTTTCTTGGTTTTCTCGAAGTCGGTATGTTGTGCTATTTATTTGTTTGGGGCCTAGAATTTTTCTTACGATTTTGCTTTCCTTCTTTTCAATGTCCTCGATGTCCCTCTTTCTATTCAAAATGAGCGTTTCTGCAGCATATAGACATTCTGGCTTAATAACTGTGTTGTAATGTCTCAGTTTTGTGTTTTTAGATAGGCATTTTTTGTTGTAAATATTTTGTGTAAGTCTCAATGCCGTTTCCATTTTTTGACATCTACCCTTATTGGCCGCTTTTTCCAACCCATTTTCCATGATTATTTCACCCAAATATTTGAATTGAGAGACTCGTCTGATGTTACCATATTTTGTTTTTAGAAATGGCGTTCTTAATCTGTTACAGGTCATGTATTGTGTCTTTTCAAAGGAAATTTGGAGTCCTACCTTTTCTGCTGTTTCTTTTAGAATTTCAATCTGTTTCTGTGCCGTTAATACATCTTGAGCTAAAATTGCTAGATCATCAGCAAATGCCAGACAATCAATTTTGATGTTGGTTCTCCCCAGTTTAATGGACTGGTCAATATTCAGGGCCGACTTTTTTCACGCCACTCCTGTATTACTTTTTCTAGAACACAGTTAAATAAGAGTGGTGAGAGCCCATCCCCTTGTCTCACTCCAGTTTTAATTTCGAAGGGCTCTGAGATCTCACCCATTTAACTTTTGACCTTGTGTTAGTTAACGTTGCTTTAATAATTGCCAGCGTTTTCAGATCTAGTCCTTGTTCTTTCAAGATTCGGAATAAAGATTCGCGGTCAATAGAATCATATGCTTTTTTGAAATCCACAAATGTACAGACGAGATTTTTATTCTACAGTTTTTGATGTCTTAGAATCAACTTCAGATTCAGGATCTGTTCAGGGCAGGATCTGCCCGGTCGAAAACCTGCTTGATATTCACCAATGTTGGGTTCTAACTGTCCCTGTGCTCTGTCTAGTAGACATTGAGATAGAATCTTGTAACAAACTGGGAGAAGAGATATCCCTCTATAGTTGTTTACATCCATTCTATCTCCTTTCTTATGTAGTGGATGGATTAGAGCCACTTTCCAATCTTCCGGAGTCCGTTCGGTTCGCCAAACTTCTTGTAGAATTTTGGTTATTTCCTTGATTGTACCTGGACCAATTTCTGGATTTCAAAAGTTCAGCAGTGATTCCATCTTCACCAGAAGCCTTGTCATTTTTAAGCCGCTTGATTTGCCTAATTATTTCATCTTCATTCGGTGGTAATGAATCTGGGTTTGTTTGTTTAGGTTTTAGTGTTGTTAATTTGTTTAAGGGCTCCGAACAGTTTAGTATTTGTTCAAAATATTTCGCAAGTTCTTTGCAATTGTCTTGGTTATTTAGAGCTAATTGTCCGTTTTCCTTTTGGAAGCAAAGACTTTGCGGTTGATAGCCTGTTAATTTAGTTTTAAATGTTTTGTAAAAGTTTCGGGTGTTATTTTTTTGGAAATCTTTTTCTATTTCATTAAGTTGATTGTTTTCATATTTTCTTTTAGTTTGTCTAATTAGCTTCGATGTTTCTTTTCTTACTTCCAAAAAGATGTTATAGTTTATTGCTGTTTTTTGACTGTTCCAATCTTTGATTGCTTTACTTCGGCTTAATACTGCTTGCTCGCAAAGTTCATCCCACCACGGATGTTTTCTACGTTTTTGTAAAGGGACCAACTTTAAGGCCGTTTTAATAATTTGTTGTTTCAATTCTTGCCAGTTCTGTGCTGTGCCATTCAACTTAATTTAATTAATTTGACCATAAGTACGTGAGTTTCTTTTTGTATTGTATTTTCTAATCAACGTTTGAACTTAAATCGCTTGAATTATAAGTGTTAAATATTATCAGTTCTTCTATGGGAACCATCGGTCTGAAACACTAAACTCGAAGAGATCTACCACTAAATACTAATACAAATTATCTCTTTTTTTAGTTATCGACGCCCGTTTTTCTAACTATGTTAGCATCATCAGGAGGCGATTTAACACGTTAGCTGCCACAATTCAAAAAAATGACCTTTTTAACACGTTAAACAAGTTAACAAGTTAAAAATTATATAAAAATGATGACAAGATAATTTTTATTTGTGAAAATCTGTTAAAAATGTTGTTTTTGCATGTGAAGCAAGTGTGCCTCACGTGGCCTTTCTAATCAAAATTGCTTAGCAGGCTGCGTGAATCATGCGTGATTCAAAATATAACTTGTCTGTTATTTATTTTTAGTTTTGATTTGTTAGCGGTACAGTAAAAAGCTGAATATTTTGGTGCGTTATAATATTTGCGTATTGGCTGTTTTTATTGAAGATTTTATAGCCAAATTCAATTTAAAAAAGTAACTTTACTTTTTTTTTCTTAAGACAAATGGCTAGTTTTGAAAAATCATCAGAAGCTATTGGACGAAGTTGTTTCGAAAGGGACGATCCCTTTCAAGCCTCTTCAGATGGATTTTAGTCTGAAACTAGTTGTTTGTCTTCATATAGCTCGGATGGTAGTATCGAGCCCTTAGTAAAAAAGAAAAAAACGGTAAATTATCCAATAGAGCTCTCCGATGGTGGTGGAGAAGGGTGTAGTAAGCAGCTTTCTGACAAAACTGATAATTTATCGTCTGCTCAGAACGTGATGATACAATTTCAGAAACCATAGAGGCAGTTATATATCAATTTCAAATGGATAGCTCAGGTGAAGATGAGGTATTAGTTCCAACACTAATGTGGTAAGACGTTACCGGACAATAGCTCAATGACTTTCGGATTGACATTCATGAAAAGGGAGTTTCGAATACTTTATTTGAGCATGTTGATAGGCCCCCCTTCCACCCTGTTTTTTTTTACTTCAAATTGGTTGATGAAGAGCTTGTAGATAATGCAGAAAAAAAGGAAGTACAACACTAAAATGAGATCAAATAAATAAGTGGAAAGATACTAACTCACCCTGAAGAAATTATGTCTTTTATATACCTACACATTTGGATGGGTTTAGTTCATGCTCCGAAACTGGCTGATTACTGATCAAAAAAAAGAAATATAGGGTAGAGCGGGGCCAGTTGATCATAGGGGCAAGTTGTGCAATAAAAATATCTCGAAAACTAAGAAATCTACAACAAAAGTGTAAATGGCGAAAAGAAGGAGTTATCAAACAATTTAATATTAACAGGATGACTTTAAAGAGATATGTTTGTATTAATTGTGATAGAGACAAAGATGATTAATAATTTGGGATTATTTATCATCTAGCAATATTATTGATCTCACAATTAGTTACTACTTTAATTTAATATTTATTTGCGTTATAATTATTCTTAGATATATAATTTTAAATATAAAAAGTGTAATACTAATCCAAAGATTGGAAATATTTAATTTTGTTTGATTTAAATTTTATTTTTTCAGAGATATAATAACAATATGTTATGTAATAATCATAATAAATAAATATTTGCTTGTTGATTACAATTATTTTGTAATCAGATCATTCTATATAGTCATCAAGTCCATTTTAGCCATTGCTTAACTAGCTCCATACCCATGCTCAACCAGCCCCACTAGTGGGGAACGTTGAGCAACATGGACGGCTTTCGCATTTCCGACAAGAACTTTTAAACTTGTACTCGGATCGTTTTTATACCCCTAGACGTTTTAGAGAAGAGTAAATTCACCTAACAGAGTAAGAATCAATTAAATCTGATGCATATTCTTAAAGTTATGGGAGATCAAGCGAAAAGTTGCTCAGCTACTAGCCCCGCTCTACCCTACGTAAACCAAGTTGCAAGTGTAAAGTCGCGCTACAGATTTGAGCTATTGTTAGCAAACTGACACTTTCAAGATAACCGAAAAGCTGATACTTCTGATAAATTGCACAAACTTGGACCTCTTAAGATAGAACTTCCAAAAATTTTACATCCTCAAAGAGCAGATATGCGTTAACGAAACACTTGTCCCTTTTCTTGGACATTTGGCCTTTATTCAGTATATCAAGAATAAAAGACATATGTTTGGTGTAAAACTGTATAAATTATGTCTTGAAGGAAGATATACCTATGATTTGAATGTATATTGCGGCTAAGTAAGTGGGTTAAGTGAATCAACCAACGTTGTTATGAATTTTTGCGAGTCTCTTTTGGACAGTGGTCGATGCATTTATGTATATAATTACTACACAAGTATGGAGCTGGCTCACAAGTTGCTTAACAAGAAAACTCATTTAACCGGCACACTGAGAAAAAAACCATAAGAATAATCCTAAAAATGTTATGAACAAAAAGCTAAAGAAGGGTGAGTCATATAGTCAGGAGAGTAATATAGGAGTCGTAATAACAAAGTGGCAAGATAAAAGAGATGTCCAGACTTTATCTACTAAACACACTGATGAAATGGTTACAGTAGTCACGACGTAATGTGGAATTAGAAAAGCCCCGATGTCGTTGCTGATTGCAATAAACGCAAGGCATTTATTGATTTATCAGACCAAATCAAAGCATATTCTTCAGCTTGAGAATGGTAATAAAATGATATAGGAAAATTGCTGTACAATTGCTTTTGAGAGCTGCAATGGTAAAATCAGTAACTGGGCTTGTTCAAATCAGCAACTGGGCAAAACATGACAATTATAGCATTTAGAGAAGAAGTTGCAAATCTCTTCTAAAATTTCCTCAAGAAGACCAGAACAAGCAAAAAGATGGATTCTGCACTTTAATATTTTTTTCCTAAGTAAACACTGTATTTATATTTATTTTTTCTAATAAACGAAGTTTTACATAAACAGCATTTCGAATTATTAAAAAATCTTGAATTTAATGTTAGATAAAACAAAAGTAACACAATTTTACCTGGCCTAACCACCTAGTTTTATTCACCGGGCCATGGTTCGCCAGCTACTATATTTTTATATGACTATTGTACATCGTCGGTGAGCTACAGATATAAAACTAATAGTTTGCAAATACACCTGCTTCACGTGGCAGTTAACGAGTTAATCTAATACTAAATTATGTTTCATTTATTAGGCTAATTGAAACATTCGCGGAGCGACACCTATAGAGCAGTAAACCAACTATATAACCCACTACATTTTGAAGTGTCATCCTTCATATGAACCTATGTGAAGTTTTAAGTTGATGTGTCAATTCATTCATACAAAAACATCAGCTTAAAATAAACGTATTAGTGTTTTTAAAATGGAAAATATTGAAAATCGCTGTGACTAAATTCTTTGTAAAAAATTAAAGGTTTAAAGGCAATGGAAATTCATAGTGAAATGGTAAATGTATTAGGGGAGTCTGCTCCTTCAAATACAATGGTTTGTAAGTAGGCAGGTGAGTTTCAACATGGTCGTACAAACCTGGATGATGATCCTCGTTTTGGACGCCCAATAAGTGCAACTATTGAACAAATTATTAATTCTATACATGATATGGTTATGGACGACAGACAACTGACTTTAAGTGAAATTGCTAAGGGCATGGACATCTCAACTGAATAGGTGTTTCATATTTTGAAAAAGGAATTTGGCTTGAGAAAGCTCAATTAAGCTCCTTTATCCCGGTTCATTGTGGTCTCACATTTTGTTATGAAAAAATGTATTTACTAATAATTACATTAATATAATTAATTATGCGTCGTTTTATTCGATGTCCTTTCTGAATGTCTCTGGTTGTTGCATAATTCCGCGCTCATAGAAGTACTGATATCACTTTCAATTAGCGCCAATATTTTATTAGTATCAGCATATGCGCAACGTCGCATAGCAGCATATGCGGTGTTGTCGAGTTATTGACACGTTTGGAGTGTATCACATTGTTTGGAGTTTATCACATATATAGATAATACAATATATACTATCTGAACGTTTACTTTGATTTTTTAACCTACGATCGAAAACAATTCTTTTAAAAACTCCCACAGTGTCATAACTGTCAAAGTCGCGCCTCAAAATGCCAAATCAGTTAAATAGTCGTCAAGAATTAGTAGCATATCTGATATACTATTTTGAACAAGAACGAGACAATAATGGTCCATTGTTACCCTGTGTGGCTGTTAGAGAGGTATGTTAAGATAATTGCTAATAATTAGATATGCTTAGTCCACTGTTAGTACTATTTCACAAAAGGTGAAAAACAATAAAGTTTTAAAATTGTCTATATATGTCTTATATCATGAATGAACAAAGTAAGTATTCGTAACTTAAGAATTGTAGAAAAGACTGTTCTTAGTCCCATATGTAGTTTATACGTAGGGACTCACAGGTTAATTTTCATTTTTAGGACAGCATATAACTTTGAATTCCTTACATGAGCAATAAAAAAAGAAACAACTATTTGATGGATGCCGTATGTCATTGTGCAACGTATTGAAAGAAGTAGGTTTTAAATGGAAAAAGATGATCCAACACAAGGGCTTATGAAACTTTTCAATGTTGTCCTTAAACGTATAGATTTTTGAGAGGTTATATGAAGGAAAGAAAAAAAAAGCTTTGTACAAATTTGTCTTTCATGGCAAGATAGTACTAAGAGGATTGTAAAAACCACCGAAGTTGATGGTAAAAGGTATGTTACATAACTCTGCAAAAATATGAAAAGTTTTGATTGAAAATTTTTGTTTCAGATACATCATACTTCGTGATGGCAGTGAGGATGGATTTATTGAGGGCGCAGAGACTATATTTTCGTAAAAAAATGAGCCTACTGATTACCATGGTGAAATGAATCAGGAAAATTTCTTGAAATGGTTTGAAAACCAATTATCAAAAAACTTGAGCCATCTTTAATTTTTATGGATAATGCTCTTTATCATAGCATATTATTTACCAAGATACCAAACAGATCATGGACTAAAGCTGCCAATCAAGATTGGTTAACTAATGATAATATAGCATTTCAAGAACACGATCAAGCATACAGAAAATGAAATAATAAAATGGTATGAGGGAGAGCATATACTTGATCGAAAAGAAGTTCTTCCGTTAATTATAAATACTGCAAATGATAACAGTGATTCTATCCAGTAATGTTCAGATTCTGATTGGTGAAAATATAAGTGCATGCTGATATTTCACTATTTTTTTGTTTTGTACTTGCATATTATATATCAATAAATGTCATTGGTAATTATATATTTATATTTTAATAACCATTCCAATATTAAAAAATGTCATCGATGGTTTCTGAACGAAGCATTTTAAATGTGCTGAATCTATCTAGAGGTACTAAATCGATAACACCTGCAAGATTTTCAACACTTATTATATTTTTTTAGTTACTTAGTAATTTGCATTTAAGATAGATTAATTTTTTGCATTTTTTTATTGTTATTAAAGTTTAAATTGTAAAAATGATTCGGTAAAGTAAGGTTATCACGTTTAATCACAAACTAGCAACAGGGCTTTCAACATGTTGATCACGTGCTTAATGACGTGTATCTGCTTTTATTTTGTACGAGTTATACGTACGAGATGTCGATCACTTTCAACTAGCGCCAATATTTTGTTAGTATCAGCCTCAGCCGTTCTTCCAGAACGTGGTGGAACGGTATGATTAAAATTGTGTACGAATCATTCTTGCGTTTTCAGAAATCAAAACCACAATATGTCCAAAATGCTCTTTATTTTCTATCATTTTTAATGCTTCAGAAAATTAAAAAATCACATCCAAATATGAGGTTTTCTCAAGTACTCGCTGAAATTCCTTCTGTCAAACAGCATCAACACTTTACACATGTGGACGAGATAACACTGATTGTTCCTGTTATATTAAAATGATTGCAATTGATTTTTTTTTACAAAAACTCCCTATGTCACAATCAGCTGAATTTTTAAAACGCAAAAAAAAACGTTTTTATTTACTCACCTTAATAGATTAATACCATATTAATGGCTAATGAGCTTCGGACGTTCTTGGTAATGCTGGCTACCTGCATAACCGTTCATCTTTCATTTATGCTGAATTTAGTGGTATATTAAAAAAGTTCTCAAAAAGTATAGGGCATGGGTGTTTTTTCAAAAAAGAAAATAGTTTTTATTATAAAATTTTATGTAATGTTTTTATTGTAAAAGTTTTTATTGATATCTAAAAAATAGTAAAATTTATACATATAAAGTTTTATTAAAACGCAATTAGGTATAATTACCGTTGAACAACTTTTAAAAATCTTTAGTCTACTAAAAAAATATTAAGATAAAAAAATAGTATATTTTTTATTAATAACAAAAAACAGTTAATACATCATTATAAAAAAAACATTGAACATAACATTTTATTAATAAAATTATTATTTTTGAACATAAGTTTTGATAAAAAAAAATTATTATTATTAAAATTTAATAAAAATTAAATGATTCGTGTTTAGGGATTTCCATCACAAATCAGACACAATCAGACACAATGCAAGGAAAAATTAATGTAACCTGTTGCAATACAATATATAATATAAATATATAATATAATGTTTAGTAAAGTAAAGTGTTTGGATTAGAGGCGCATCAGCAACTAGGCTATTTAGCGACTGGACCTACAGCTTAACGTGGGTTCCGAACCACGGTCATCAGCTTCCGACAAACCCAGGCCAGCACCCCCCTCGGGCTATAAACCCTTGGTTATGTGCCTACCCATAAGTCTATCAGGAAACCTACCGACTGGCGAGTGACCAACGTAGAACACTTCTCAGAAGGCATCCGGCCTTACCCAGCCTTTAACTGGCGTGACTGAGGGGTAATTCGTAGTCGGATTTTACACTCTTGCCTAGAAACAATCACAAACATTTAGGAAAGATAAATGGACAGAAGAAAGAAAAATAACCATCCGAATCTGGATCGAATCTGGAATCGAACCAGCTACCGCTCCAGCGCGGATTCGGCAAAGCAGACGCTCTTACTGCCGCACCAACGCGACCGGCATATATAATGTTTACTTCAAAGTGGTTTGGGTAGTTTTTGTAAAATCCTCTGGAACTTGGGTAGTTTTTGTAAAATTCTTAGAGCCTTGGGTAGTTTTAGTGATACTAGTACAACCTTTCAACTCTGTTTTCTAATAACCTAATACTCAAGACTAGTTGAAGGAGTTGCCACCAGAGGGCCTTATCAAATTACCGGGCTTTTTTAAAAAATGAAGAAAATTGAGTTTTTTTTGAAGTTTCTGTAAAAAACGCCTCGTATTTTTTCTCGTATAACAGCTATACGATTCTCTTTGTTACCACATTACAGGTTTACCGCTCGACGGATTTGGACAAACTAATTTGTTTATATTAGTGTAGAACGTTTAAGTTAAAGTCTAGTTAGTACTGCTAAGAAAAGTTGCTAATTCACATCGCATACACTCCCAGTAAAATCATGTGGGTCGCTTTTTGCGGAATTCTTTTTGTTATTTATTGTTATATTATTTTTTAAAGGGAAAGATAGATGCAAATAGTTTATGTAAATATTTATTTAGACTATTATGTAAGTACCATTATTGTTTACGACTTTTTATGATGCAGCGGTATATAATGCCATTTACATCTTTAATGCCATTTACATCTTTATTACCAAAAAATGTCAATAGGTAGTTTTTCACCTTTTCTTCTGTTATAAAAGATTTCCCATTTATTACTTTAAGTTTAAACATGTTACACTAAACAAATTAAGAAAAGTTGTGTTTAGCTTAAAAAATCGAGTAACGAAAAAGTACGAGTAACAATGAAATTACGATAAGGTTAATGAAAGAATTTTTTTGTGCCATCGGTTGTCCATTATTGTATTTAATTATTACAAGTTTTGAAACGAATACATTTCCTGAGGACTTAAAAACTGTGTAAAAAATTATTAAGTTATGGTGTTAGATCAAAAGCCTTGAAATGAATCAAGAGTCAAGAGTTTATTAGTCTTTTTGCGGATGATACTCTCATATCTGTGTCTGAATATAATTTGCCTGAAATAGTTGAAACATTGAAAAATGAACTGGCAATACTATTTAGATGGCTATGTAAAAATATACTTAAACTAAACGAACTGAAAACTAGGTGCATGGTGATAGGGTCTAAAGCAAACTGCAATTAAAAATAAATTAAAAAAATAAGTTAAAAATAAATATAAACAATTGCGATATTATAATTGTAAATGAAATTAAATACTTGGGAGTACTGTTGGATCCTCAGCTTTTTGTAATCATGTCAGTTATATATGTAGAAAGATTGGAAAAAAATAGGGTTTTTTTAGTCCTATATCGTCACATTTATCACCCTGGTTGCAGAGGTTTGTGTACAATACTATAGTTTTACTCCATTTTGCTTACGACTTACTTGTTTAGAAGCGTTTAGAAGAGCAGTTAATGGAAAATCCCTACGAACTTTCCGGAGAACCCGATACAATTAATTAGGGAAAAATAAAAAGAGAAAAAAAAAACAAATTATTTATTAAATGGATAACATCAATACAAAATACATGAAAAAATACAATGCAAACAAACATATAAAACAGGAAAAAACAATAAAAGAAGAAAAAATAAGTGTATTCTTTTCTAAAGTTTGTCGGTTTCCACGTCCTGCTAGCACTACTAGCTCGGATAAAACTTTGGATATTAACCAATAACATAATCATAATCACTAAGAGAATCTGAAATTCAGCACACAAACCTGTTACTTTATTGCTGCAAATTAAACACTCTAATATTTTTTTAAGTGAAATGTGTTTTAAATTAAATTGTGTTTTAGATAATCATTATTTTAATTGTTTAATTGTAGAATCACTGTGCAGTACAAGAGTGAGTACTTAATAATGCTAATATTTTTATGTAGGAAAATGAATAACAAAAACAAAGCATTTATTTTCGAATATATCCAATATTGGTATCAATATTTGCGTTGAAAAATTTGTTATTGTTATTTGTGTTTCTAATATTTAATCTGCAATATATTGTGCAATGAATAGTGGTTTAGGAGTTAGTGTGGTGAAACAGATTCTAATAGTTCGATAGTATTTTTGTCGCGGATTTTAAAATTAAGAATTCTATAAAATTTTATAATAAATTTAATTTCTCAAAGTTATTGTTTATTGGTTTAAATTGTCAGAAATAAAATACGTTTTATTTTTTGCAAAATGTAAATTATAAACTTATATTATTCAATTTCACCATTAGAACTTTACAAAAAAGTATTGTAATATAATTAGATTTTCTAAACGTCCATTTTCTATATTTGTTTAGATCCTCGATCCTACGTGAAAAAAAAATTATACATTAAAAAAAAAACTAACTTAAAAATTAAAAAAAAAACACAGTTATTAAAAAGTTCCAAGTTTTCACTCGCCTCTCTCTGTACACTCTATACTGTACTTCACACTATATTGGTGAATGACTTCTTACATGGGTGATGTTATTGGAGACATAATAGGGAGCATCAACTATGACGCACAGCGTCCTATTTTGGAACCTCCGAAGTATAGATATATTGGAACTAGTAGCAGTTCCCCACAGTTATATTCCGTAAGTCTAGATAGGTTTCGAATGGTTTTGTAGAGTAATATCTTGTTGTTTAGGGATAGCTTCGATTTGCGGCCTATGAGCCAATACATTTGACTAAGTTTTGGACCGAGTTGTTTTCGTTTAGTAAACATATGTTTCTGTCACGTTAATCGGCGATCATGGTATATACCGAGATATTTGACATCCTCGGCTTGTGGAATCTGTCTTTTGTTAATCTTCACTGGTAGGCAAATATCTCTATGTAAGGTGAATGTTACATGCGTTGACTTAGAATCATTGACTTTCAGGTGACATTTTTTCATCCAGTTTTGGATCTCTTCAAGATTTGTTTGTAAGTTTCTCGAGACCTGTGATGGGTCAACATGTGATAGCACCACTGTGTCGTCGACAAATGTCGCACCATTGGTTGATCTGGTTGTTGATAGATCTGCGGTAAAGCAGATATAAGATGGGTCCTAGGACACTTCCCTGTGGTATGCCGGATTGTATAGGTTTTAAATCGGTATATTGGCTACCTTATTTGACGACGAAGTACCTTTCCGTCAAATAGGATTTCGGTAACAGGAACTGTTGGTATGAGGAGAGCGATTTTAATTTGATCAGCAGACCAGTATGTCATAGTTTGTCAAAGGCCTGGGACACGTTAAGGAAAACAGCCGAACAATATATCTTGGTGTTTAGATCTCTATTGATTTTATTAACCAGTTTGTGTACCTGTTCTATTGTACCGCGCTTATTGCAAAAACCGAATTGGTGGTCCGGAATTAGTTTTTATTCTTGTATTAGCGACATCAATATTTTGATGTACATTTTTTCGAAAACCTTGGGGAGCATCGGTAACAAACTTATTGGTCTATATGAAGCCGTTTCCTATGGTTTTCTTCAGGCTTGAAAATCATAATAATTTGTGCAATTTTCCAATTACTTGGAAAGTGATTGATACGTAGTATTGCATTAAATATGTATGTTATTAATTTTATGCATTATTGTGAAATTTCTTGTAGAATCTTCTCGGTTATTAGATCGAATCCAGGTGCCTTCTTGATGTTAATTTCTTTCATACTGACTCTTTTTATTTCTTTTGCTTTGATTTTCGGGTGGAAAATCCATTCGGAGAGGTACCTCTAATGACTCTGATGTTTTGTTTTCTTCTTCGATCGGTAACTCGGGGGCGAAGAGTTCAAATACTTTTTGTAGGTGTTTCGAAAACACTTTGGTCTTTTCTGCATCTGTTCTTGCCCAATTATTATTGTATTTAATCGATGGATTAGGTTGATGAGGTTTTTTTAGCTATCTTGTCGCTTTCCACAGTGAATAATCTGTTGCGTCAGTTGGTGTCAGACACTCCAAGTATTCTTGTACTCCTGAATTTTGTTGCTCTTTTATTATTTCTTTTAGTACCTTTATTGCCGTATTAAGTCTCCTTTTGTTTTTTAAAGTTCTTGCTTGCTGCTATGGTTTATGTGTCCTTTTTCTGATTTGTTTCTTTAATTTGATGCGACACCTCATTTATCTTTTTTCTAGAGAGCTGTAATCAGGTGTCGCAAACCATGCGGCTTCTTGAATGATATACATGTAAGTTCTTCCAATTTATCTTTGAGTAGTATCCAGTTAGTGTTATTATTATGTAGAGATGGTTTGATTATCAACTGTGATAATTTTTTAGTAGATGTTTATAATTTCAGTGGAGTGATCAGACGATAACGATACCTTTCATGTTAGCAAAATCTGTAGCGTCAGGATTTTTTTTCTGTCGATAGATCAATATGTTGTCCTGTGGTGATATGTTGTAGGTTATTATTTTTCATTGTTTTGACCAGTTCTCTCATTGTTTTGACCCGTTTTGTGGTAGTTATTCTGGATCGCCATGTTGGGTGTTTAGCATTATATTCGCCCCCGCTATAAACTTGTTACCAAGTGTAGTGAAAAATTCTTCAAAATATTTCTTATCTTGATATTTCGGCGGGCAATAGATTGTCGACATAATATGCCCATTTAACTCAGCCCAGTAACACTGGTGGCTTGCAGATTATGTTTGATGAATTTTTCCCTTTTATGATGTTTAATATTATTTCGAATAATTATGGCAGTGCCTTCATAAGCTTTACCGTGTCGATGTTTTGTATGATACAATTTATATTTTGGAATTCTTAGATAGTGTCGGTTCGCAAAATGAGTCTCAGATATCATCATAATGTCGATGTTTAGGTCATACAGGAGTTAAAAGTTTTAATTTCTTGGGCTCGTTGGTGGAGGCCATTTGCATTCCAAATGGCTAGCCTGTATTTGTGTTTAGCATTGTTATTAATTACGAAAGTTTAGAGAGGATGGCCGTGAGCATGCTGAGCATGGTTTTCATTTACTCCGTGAGCTTATTGAGCATGTCTTTAAGTTTGAACAAATTATTGACTGGTTAATTGTTTAGTGTTGTTGCTGGGTTAACAATATTTTGAGTTTGGTTTTTGTTTGTAGCTTGTGAATACGTCCTCCCTGGTTGGATATTATGAGCCGGAATTTGTTGAATTTGCGATTGTGGGTTCTTTTTTTCTCTTAAACATTTACATTGGGCCGAATACCATTGAATTCGTTGATCAAATTAAATATCTTGTTTCTCATTTGAAATTGTGTACACATGTAAATTATATGAGTAAAAAAATAGGTACAAAAATAGTTCTTTCGTAGAATGTCATATAACTTAAGTAACTGGTCAAAATTGTTAACATATAATACCATAATTTATCCCCACTTTAGTTAGTGTAGCTCTTTGTTGTTAGGTTGTTATAAAAATGAAATAAATAGATTGCAAATTTTACAAAATAAGGCAATGCGAATTATTTCTCATTGCGATAGGACCAGTGGATTTTGAAGCTCTTTGGGCTGGTGCTCTGTAAGGCAGGCTATTGAGATGGCCAGTGTTGTTATGATTTTTAAAAACTCAAAAATTAAAAATAACTCAATGCCTGCATATCTTGGAAGGTACTTAATAGCGCGATCCGCTAAACATCAATGTAACATTCGCTCAAAGGAGGATCTCCATATAAATTTTGAACTTAGTACCTATATGCAGAAATCGCTTTGTGGGAATGGTATTCGGCTGTTCAATGGCGTGCCAGCAGAGTTAAAAAATATTAAAGAGTTTAGGAATGTTGAATTGTGATTTTGGATAAAGTAGTGTGTATATATTAAGTTTCGGAACAAATCATATTTGGATATATTACTATTATATATGGTCATGAACAAATATAAATTAATTACAAATTGTATGTAGTAGCCAAGTGCTAAATAAATATTATTATTATTATTATTAAAAGTTTATTCATTTTACATAAAAGTTTTATTGTTCTGATCCTGGTGGAAGAGACAGTAATGGAGCTCTATAGGAATCTGTGGATAATACATTCAAATCATAATTCATTAGGCATTTCAATTTAATTATTGCTGATAAAACAGTTTCATTATTTCTTTCGATGTGCTTCTGAGCGATTTCTTCTAAAATTGTTAGCTGTTCCTGAGAAAATATTGTGTTATGTTGTGAAACATCTAGTATTTCTGATAATGAAATTATCGTGGCGAAAATTATATCATACCCTTCACATAAAACTTTTTTCGATTCCTGATTTTTCACGTAGTCGAATGATGTTTTGTTTAAATTGTCCTTCGAAAGAAGTATTTCTGCTAATCCTTGGCAATCAAAATTTTGTATTAAAAATTTCATTAATACCTTCAACGACTGAGTACTAAATAACGTTGTTTCGTGTAGAATGGTTTTACCTGAATTATCCTGCATTTGCAATAATTGTAGTAGAAGTGAACCAGTTAAATATTGATTGATATCTCGAATCCAATACAGCAATTTCTCTAAAGTTTGTGAAAACTTTCGGGCAGCGGCTAAAGTTACTGACGTTCTACCACACATCGCATTCTTCTCCATTAGTAAACCGACAAAATGCAATTGACCTTGTTGATCGATACCAAAATATTCTTTGAACCATTCAAGTAATGCTATCATGCTGTCGTTTTTGCCTTGAGACACGGCTTTATATAGAACACTATTTTGAGGACCATTTTGCAAAACCAATGATTTAAATTGATCAGAAGAAAGATTAGTTCTCATTGAGTTAAGAAAGCTTATGGTGGTTTCAGAACTATCCCGGTAGACTGCCATGTCAAAAGGATTAATTCGCATTTTGTCAACTGTATTCAGTAATGTAAATAAAGCCGTTTCGGATACTTTTTTGACCCAAGTAAGAAAAATATCGACAATCTGATGTCGTTTCATATATGCCAACCAATGTAAGGCTGTACGACCCGAGCTGTCTTTCGCCAATATTAAATCTACAAGCATGTCTATATAAGAATGATCGTGAGCTTGATCTAAAGGCATTAGTACGTCCAATAAAAATTGCATATGTTCATATGCAAACATGCAAGAAAAATGCAATAGTGTTTCACCAGATTTTAAACCATTTCGAAAAAGTATATCCTTAAATGCTGTCAGCTTATGCCTAATTGAGTTTATAAATAATTTAAATATCTCCTCACTACCGGTATTAAATAAAGATAACTGTAAACAAGTTACAAATGGGACGTTAGAACCCAACATGATACCCAATTCTTCGTACCGTTCCGTGAAAAACTTAATGAGAATGTGATCCTGATCTATCAAATTTTCTAAAAATATTTTTATTACTCTGATCTGTTCTAATCGAGGAAGCCAACGAACCATATTGTACACGACATCGTATAGGGCAAATTTTCCATATTTTCCTGGTTTAAAGAGCACTTTTTCCTGAACCTCTGGACACTGTTTTAAAGTTATTAAAACAAACTTGAGCGTGTGATGAAATCTATTAAATATCAACTGATGCATAAATATATCTCGATATTGAAAACTGATTATATTGTTAATCAAAGCAATGGTTGAGTCGTTTAAAGTCATTTTAAGAGATTGTTTCTCAACGAACTCATCAAAAAAACTGGCCATCAATGAATGTCTGTCTTCTGAAAATAATCGCTCGAATAAGACCTTTTGAGTTAAGGTTCGATTCAAAGAGAGAATTAAATATTCGCTGAGTAAATATTCAGCAAAGCTCCTATGTACGAATATTAGTCTGATTCCTGACCTTACCAGCAAACCAACTCTAGTCAGATTTGATGTATCATCACCATGACCAAGGGGGTTATCCAGTTCCTCATTTATATCGGGAAATATTTCTAATAATGCTACCAAACGATGTTTTTGCCGAAGTGGTTCAGAATGATCCTTGCGCACTTCCATTGATCCCACAGTATGGCCTAAAATTTGTTTATCGTGATAGTAAATATTAAACTTCATATTCAAAAACTTTTCGAATAAATCTGTTAGTCCTATTTGGTGAATGAATTCAAAGTTCTCCCAGAATACTATCTCAGCTAACATTTTTAGTTGGAGGGGGTTGTGAGTAAATGTTTTCTTTTCATCACTGGCGGTGAACTTCCATTCATGCACTAATCTTGCAGCAAAATCACCTAAGTTTAAGATGGATAATAGTTCATCCAAGTTATGAAAAGAAGTAAGATGTTGTTCATCAACTTTCAGATTTATTTTTATTTTCTGCTGATAAGTATTCATCTGTTCATCGGATGCTTTAGTATTCGTGAGTTTTTGTATTAAACTATAACACCAGAAATTTGTTAAGAATGCGATTTGTTCATCATCAGTGAAAGGATTTAAAAGATAAGCAGGACATAGGAAAGTTTCTTCGAGCGACTGCTTTTCGTGTACTCGTGTTGTTACCCACATTTGTCGAACATCCGTGTAGCATAATTCAGTAAGGAGCTTCACGGTTTGGTTCTTAAATAGGGGACTGATTTCATCGAAACCATCAAACAGTATAATCACTTGCGGGTTGACATCGTCAATGTGTCGTAGACCTTTTTTAAACAACTGTCTTTGGAAACTATGATATGGTATATGAGGGTTTTGAGGAATCACTATTTCTGAAATGAAATCTACAGCATCGTCTGGTGTTATTGCCTCTTTAAGTTCACGTAGACTCTTTGTGTAAATTCTATTATCAGAAGTTGGTAGGAACTCTTTTTCAAACGCATGGTCGTTTAAATTAATCCGACAAATCCACCAATCCTCATGATTTGTCTTCATTCTTCTGCTTAGGCTTGTTAAAAATGTTGACTTTCCAATACCTGGATTATTTGCAACTAGTACAATCTTTTCTGGAAATATTATATTTTCTTCGTAGTAAAAGCCTTTACCAGATATTGCCAAATTATCAATAATATGATCCTGGATTTTTTTAAAATCTGATAAAGATCTTTTCCAAAATAATATACCGCCATTCTGATGCAACCAATAAACAGATTTATTCGAATGCTGTTCCTGTACGTTATGAAAAACCTCTTCATAATTATCATCTTTACTTGGCATAATTATCCTATTGGCATATTTTATTTTTGCGTCCCAAATTTCAACATGATGGTGTTTTGTATCATCATCATGGTCATCATTCGTTAAGAAAAAAAGACTATCATCAATACCAAAGACAGTTTCTCTAACAGCTTGTAAATGTAGATATCTTGATTGGTAATACTCTGGTACATAATTAAAAGAGGAAAAGCCTTGATCATCCCCGATTTGTATAGTGTTTGTTATAAGATCCTCCAAGACAGTTTCATTAATAATATCCCGGGCAGATTTTATACCAATTAACTTTTTTAAAGCGATCGTTTTATTTTGGAAAATAATTAATTGCTCCAGTAGGTCATTCTGACAACCTTTCTTCAAGTCCTTAAATGTGTTTATATCCGATCTGTTTTGAATTTGTACACAATCAAAAGTTTTAAGTTCTTCGGCAATATTATTAACTTTATCGCCAATTAAAATAAATTTTTTATTCTTGTTTTGTTGTAATATTCCAGCTATATCCTCGATAAATTGTTCGATATTCGGAATGGCGGTATTTTTAGATTGTTTCTGGCACTCTATTACGAGAAGATCATGACTTTGATGGGTTCGAAACGAACTAACGATAAGTTCTTGAGTTTCTCGACGACCCATGCTGTTTAACAACATAAAAATAAAACTATCTCGAGCTTGATATAATCTTGAATCATTTATAACTTGCAAAACTTTGATTGCGCTTAATCTGGTTGATTTTGTCGATATATAGAGAAAGTTTCTATCTGACGATAAAAATCCATTTAAATCATCGTGCTTGAAATGAAGATTGAAACTTTTCAACCTAGCTGGATAAGCCTGATTTAAACCTGAAGTCATAATCGATTTTATTTCACGATTGATTGATTCGAAAAATTTCTGACCCTTATCAGATGATAAAAATTCACTGCGACCTTTGTTATATTCCTTAAACCAATCCAGTATTTGTTTCTGAAATGAATCAGTGATCAAATCCGTATTTAAAAATGAAAATTTTCGACCCATTTCCCTTTTGATAAGTACGTTTAGTTTGTCCACGTCTGGATAACAAGTCAAGAGTCGGAATTTTTCCAGAAATTCCTTGAGAAATGATTCGAGTTTGCTTTCGTCGACTGCCAATTCTAAAAGAACACAGTCGGAAATATTTTGTTCCAAAATGTTTGATAGTTTTTCTCGGATGTTATCTAAGTTGGAATCATCTTTCGATAAGGTTTCCAGTTTCTTTTGGAGGTTAGGAAAATTAATTAGCTTATCATTCAAACTTATAATGTCTGGACATTTCCATATTTCATTCCGTACTTCTGTAAACTGTTTCTTTTGTTCGAGTACATTTTGAATTTCCTCGTTCAGGAGTCTATATTCTGAAGAATTGGTGTTTCTAAATGAGTTGATTTTATCTTTAGCTTTCGTTAAGGAGTCGGTAATGTTTTGTAACATATTTCCACAAGCATTGTAAATCTCACTCCTCCTGGTGAAGTAATTTTGATCTTTGGCGTTAGTTTTTTGAAAAGCGGTAGCAATTTTTCCTAAATTATCATATTTACTGTCCTCTAGAAAATTTCCTTTTAGCTTCAATATTTTTTTTGGGAGTTCACCAAATTTAGCTTTTTCTGTTTTCGTGCTGCTTACAATGTTGCTTAGCTTTTGACAAAATGCATTTACTTCCTGCACAACAGCAGTGTGTTCTATTAATTTCATACTATTAACTTTATCTGCTATAGTATTTTTACCTTTTAAAGTTTCTAAGTGAAACTCAGGACTGAAAAATAAACGTTTGATTAATTGTTTAAACTCAATGACGGCTTCAGATTTAAACTTCAGTTTATTTGCGTTAACTCCACGAAAAAACAAAAGAGCATCATCATCAAACTTCTCCTCTTCTAATAAACTGTTCCACAATGTTACCAAATTGTTGTGATGTTGGGCGGTGATGGATAAATTCCGATCATCATCGCGTTTTAGTTTTTCCGATAAATTCAGGTCTGTATTCGTACACAAATCAAATTCGGCCAAATCAGATCCGACGAACATAGCGTTGTTTTTAATTTTGCAAAAAGACAAGAAGTATTTTTGAAGGCTAAAGGGGCCATCCGATTCAGTCAATAAGTCGTTTATAGTAATTCGATCTCGTAGCACATCTTCCTTGTGTTTAGCTTGCAGGAAACGCCAGATCCACTTGTTGGTTCGACTATCTTTATACCTGACCACCGCATCGTCGAATTTTTCAGCTTGGTTCATCTCTGTGGCCAAATCAAAGTAAGGGTACTTGTCAACGCCTCGATATAATAAAAGCATCAACAACTGTAACTGGTATATTGTACCGTGTAAAGACGTTTTCAATCCCGAAACTGCGTAAGAATCCGTTGTAGGCTTGGTGCGTTTAATATCCACGTCAGAGTCTTCATTCGTCTTTCTTTTAGATACTCCTACTGCATCTTTTTCAGAAGATTTTTTCGAACTGGAGGAAGACTGTTCATCAGGATCTAAAAGTTTTGTTGTGGTTGATGACGTTCCAATTTCTTCGGAATTTTTTTTAGATGATTTTTTAAATTTGGAATTAGTAGAACTGGTAGAAGAAACATCTTCGGGTTGTAAAATAGTTTTAATGGATTGCCAATCAGAAATGCCCGGGTTCTTTTTCAACTGTTTTCTAACGATTGTTAGCGCAGACTCCCCTTTTTGGTTTTTGGCGTTTACGTCGGCCCCTTTCTGCAACAGTTCTTGAATTAAACACAAATTTGCATCTTTCGTGTTTACATCACATTTAATTCGCTGCTTGATCGTTTCGTGTAACGGAGTACTACCATTTAAATTTGAATTAATTACAGTAATGTTTTTGTTTATGATATCTTTAGCTTTAGCGAAACTATTTTCGTGAATTGCTGCAAACAATGATACAAGATCTGCACTATTATCATCTTCACTGTCACTGTCACTACTAACCACTGATGAACAATCGGAATCTTCAGTCTCAACCATTTTTACTTGTTAGTTCTTGCTAGTTTTGGACAATTAAGTTTTTTGAACAATGTTCACTAATTTAGGCACTGGGTATCATTCATCCTTATCAACACGTTTTCGTTAATTAGCAGCTAAATGTTTTTCATGTAAATTAGAGCAAAATACAAAACAACTCATATGTATTAGATACCCCCAATATTTATATTACTATTATTTTCAAAGAAAGTAGGTGCTACATTATTGAGAAAATGAAGAACAGGATAAACGAAGAGTGGTATAACGATGAATGTCTGCAAGCAATGAAAGAGAAAAGACAAGTGCGACTTAAAAAATTACAAAGAATTACTAGAAATAAAATACTAGAAAACTTTATAAAGAAAAACGCCCACATATAGCGAGAATATGCAGAAAAAGAAGAGAATATTTATGGATAGATAAGTAGAAGAGATAATGGAAATTGGTAAAAAGACCGAAAACAGGAAGTTCTACAGAAGTATTAAGAAGAGTAGAGGAATATATCGATTAACTCTAACAGCCTGCGGAGATAAAGAGGAAAACCTCTTAACAAAAAAGCAACAAATAAAAACTATGGAAAAGAAGAGGATGTGAACTTTGGAAATTAATATCTAAATTAATAACTTTAATTGGATTCATGAAAATACATATATAAGAAAATTTTTAAGAAAGGGGAAAACTGTATAGACAAATTTTGTCCAGCATCCTGTATAATGGGTTACAGGATCTCTATAATGAATAAAGGATGTGATATTAGTAGCAGCTTGGGTTTGGCTGTTGTGCAGATGTGCAAGTTCTATTATGGAAAAATATATGCTAAAAGAACGAAAAGAAATTATTGTAATTTACATAAAAAAAATATTGGAAATCAACCTGAATTTAGGCGAAAATATCTTAATCGTCCGGTGCCTCAAAACAATAATTAGGAATTTCTCCATGCAGTTCACGCCGAATTTTGAGAAGACATGGCGTTTACAATACTACGAGGTATATATTTTTTAAATAAGGTTCGTTTTTTAGTACGAAGAAAATATTGTACATACTTTTATCTACTTTTCTACATAATTTCCATTTTTGTTCAAACATTTGTCATACCGTTCACAAGTTTTTGAATCCCGACGTCAAAGAGATCTGCCGCCTATGAAGAAGCCCAATCCATGACTGCAGTTTTAACTTCTTCGTCGTCGTTGAATCGTTGACCACCAAGGAACTCCTTTAAGTACCAAAACAAGTGACAATCACTGGGTGCAAGCTTTGGACTGTAAGGCGAATGATGCAATTCTTTTCATCAAAAAGACCTGATTAGACCCTGTGTTTGTGCAGAAACATATGGCCTTGTATTGTCATGGAGCAACATCACACCAGAAGACAGTAGGCCATGCCGCTTGTTTTATATGACACACTGGAGTTTTCTCAGTTGCGATGATCTTTCCTGCTGAAATTGTTTGTTTGGCTTTCACTTTGGTTCGCGACGATGTGTGTCGCCATTCCACTGACTGTTGCTTGGAGTCAAGAGTCTTCTGAGACACCCAAATTCTCATCTCCTGTAACGATGTGGTCTCCTCTTGATTGTCCATCTTCTTCTTGATTGTATCGAGTCAAAAACGATACAGCACAGCCCAATCTCTTTGTTTTATGATCGTCAGAAAGCAGTTTTGGAATCCACCGAGAGTACAATTTTCGATAATTCAGTTTTTCCGAAACAATGGTGTATAAAACTAACCTTGAAACTGTGGAAATTCACTTGATAACTTTGAAATCGTGCATCGTCGGTTCTTTCGAATTTAGTTGTCTACATCACGAACCAAATCTTCAGAAATCAAAGAAGGTCGACCAGGGCGTGGCACATTAATCCGCCCGTCCTTGAACATTCTCACCCACTGCGGCGATTGCGCCTCATTCTCACTCTCATTCACAAACGGACCTTATTAAAAAAATATCCCTCGTATATAAATGCCATCATAAATCTTTATGCAAAATTAACAATGAACTCCGTATTAATTTTTATAGGAATTTTGAAGGAAAAGGTTTATTTAAATAACCTTTATTTAAATAAAGGTTTATATAAATAATAAGTATACAGAAATACAAGGGCAACATCCCTGCTGAAATCGCTGAATTAACACCAGATGTGATGTCAAAAGTTATGGAAAATGTGTTAAAAAGGACACAAAGTTGCATTGCAGCTATTCGCTCACCTTTGAATGGCATAATTATAAATTAATTAAAATCATTTTTATTAAAAAATATTCTGTCGTTTGTTTTAAATGTTATAAAATAATTCAAATGGTAGCATGGCAGTTGCCCCACCCTGTAGTTCCTACCTTTTCCCTAACATTTCCAAAATCAATATAATTAAACAGAATTTTTAAAATGACAAACATTTAGCCACTTATAATTAACGAAAACACAATCACTGATAATTGTATAGAAAAGATATAAACACACACTGAATCTGACAACCACATGAGGCTTCACACAACTGAGCTGTGGTATCCGGCGCAGAAACTTTATAACATCGAAAGGCAACAGCGCTCGAGAAAAAACAGTGTCGTCCTGAAACACATTATATAAAATAATGTTTATCATTTTTTTAACTTCTGCATTAGATGTAATATATCTAAATCAAAAAGACAATGGGTACACCCTATAACTAAGGGATGCATCAACATGACTTTAGTAGTTAGTGAATTTCTAAGAAAGTTATACATATATTATTAAGGTGAGTATAAGTTAACCGTTATAAACCAAGCAACTTATTAATTTAATGTCCTGAAGGTCATTAGGCTTAAATCGATCAAGCCATCTCGATTCATCATTGTTCACCAATAATCTCTGAAATTGTATATTCGGATGTGTTGTCAGGCGTTCCTTAAACACTGTACGGCAGAGAATTGGGTGATAATATAGTTGCAAAAACAACATTTTAAAGAACTGGAGAAGGGACATAGTGTAGTACATAGCAATTACATAGTAAACATAAATGCAGAAACTGCACTAGGAACCTCCGAAAGAAAACTGATGAGATTAATCACTGGAACCAAAAATTCAATAAAATTAAAAATGAAAACCAAGAGTGACGATAAGACAGGATCAAACTATTACCAAATAGTCATTAGCCAATTCTTCACGTGTAAATTTAAATAGAATTGTTAGAAACATTATAGTCTTTATTTTTCTAGGGAAGACTATTTTCTACCTAAAAGAAAATGCTTATAACATTTAACAAACATGCTTAAAGACCAATTGGTTTACTATTTGATAATTTTGATTTAACTACTTTAGGTGTTATATAAATACTTTATTGTTATGATCAAAAAGTAAGATCTTTTTAAATAAAACACGAAGTAAAACACAAATTTACTTTGCCTTCTTCAAACTAATCCCCTCTCACAGCAATACACTTATTTCAACGTTTTTTCCAGTCTTCGAATCAGTTCTTGATTTTTTCCTGATCTTTTTCCTTTTTGTTAACTGATTTTTTCAATCATCAAAACAGATATTACGATATTGCCAGCAAACTCTCTTAAATTACTTCTGTAAACTGAAAACTACGTCCTCGAACTGGTTTCTTCAATCGAAGGAACAGAAAAAATCATACGGCTCCAAATCTGGTGAATATGATGTTTTTGGAACGGTATTTGTTTGATTTTTAGTGAAAAATTGCGGTATACGATGGGTGCGTTATTTACGCTTTGACATAGTATTTTCGATTTTGTTACATCTCCAGCACGATACTCGCTTGATAGTTGAGCCGTATTTGAGTCATAAGCATATATTCATGTTTCATCACCAGTAATTGTTATTCATGTAATATGTAATTATATGTAATTGTACATTTCATCATCGAAAGCATCTCTTCAGCAACCTCAATACTTTTTTTTTAAATCAATATTTTCGAAATAAGAAAAGAAGACAACGACATAAGCCAAATTGTTCTTCAATATCTCTACCACTTAATCGGCCATTGTTCAGTGCAAGATCCTTGATTTTGGTAATATTTTCTTCACTAACTGATCGTCTTGAATGAGGTTCATCTTCAACTGTTCTTTACTAAGTCCCTAAGCGCTTTTTTTTAACGTAATTTCATCGCCGTAATACTTTCTTAACATTTTTCATGCATAACCACAAAATATCGTTTTTAGACATATTTAGTACAAATTTTTTGACCAATAAATTTATCCATTTTAAAAAATCGCCCACAAAAATATTTAACAATTATAATAAACGCTAGAAATTCTAACTTAAGAACCGAAGTGGTATGAAACATTTTTCATTTCTTAGCATCATCGAGAGATGATTGAAACTATATTGTTTTAACTGTTAAAAAAAACAATTGCTCCTCAATGTAAGTAAACTAAATTTGCAAGCTATGACTGAGATGAAAAAGGCAAATTTATTGATTTAAACATTTCTAATTTACTAAATTGATTAATTTCAGTTTAAAAACCCAAATTAACCAAAATTAATTTATTTTAAATAGTACTCCAATATAGTTGGTACGCCACTGGGCATCCTTGGAAAGTTTCGGTAATTCCCAGTATTTCTAAAGATCTATTTTTACAGCTGATATGAAACAAAATAAATTCCTAAAAATAATTGATGAGAGGAGATATTGAGCTTCATATTACAAACCAAACCAAAAATGCATAAATAATTGAATAAATATTCAATCTGTGTTATAGTGCAAGTCGATTTAATACCTACCTAAGGAATTGGTAACAATGGTGCTGCTAGCCGACATCTGATATATACATTGTAAAATTTGATATTGTTGACTGTATACGTACAAAGAATATTTACGTATAGATACGAACAACAAACGTCACTCGGGTCTGTAGTAGAAATCAACCAACTGCGCATGACTACCAGGAATCTCAGTATAACGTTAACGATCGTTCAGTTCTGGGTTATGTTATGTGTTAACGTGTTTACGTTATATATAATAAAATTATTAACTATAGTGCAATTTTTAATTCTATACTGTGTGAAAGTTAATCTGTTTGTTCATTTGATTACTTTTGTATCTTTCAATAGGTTAAGATGTCGAAAGCTAAACTATTTTCGCATTGTCCTGTGGTAAAGTGCACAAAACAAAATATGATGGACAAATTAGTTTTTTAGGTTTCCCGAGGAAAATCGTGGAATATAAATACATGTAAATAAAAAATTCTAATTAATCTATCATCTATCATGTTTTGAGTGGTCGCAGCTGTGTGGAATAATGAATTTAACTGATAAAGATTGCAATTATTTATACAATAAATTGCGAGTATGCGGAAAGCATTTTAAAGACAGCATGTTTCAAAATCATTTCAAAAACGGGATGCTACCCAATGCAACACCAAAGTATTTCCTTCCTAACTAAGTAAATATCTTGTCGTAATTAATATTTATTTATTTGAAATGATTAACAACACACAATACATGAATATATATATATATATATATATATATATATATATATATATATATATATATATATATATATATATATATATATATATACATATCACGTTTCGCCAAAATCGCATTTGGCATTTTCAAATGTTGTCCGCTTCCCAACTGTCCCAGTCCAACTGACTCCCAGTCTTAAGTCCCAATTGACTGAAGTCCAGTTGGACTCTTCAGTCGAAGCGGTCAACACTTGAAAATACCAAATGCGATTTTGGCGAAACGTTGTCTTTGAATCAACGGATCGACACCCGGAATGATTTGGACACATTGTCTACCATCCGTGAAAATATTAGATGTCACACACATATATATATATATATATATATATATATATATATATATATATATATATATATATTATATATATATATTTAGATAAATGGGCATGTGGCTACAGTATCACTAAAGAATCGTAGAATTAATGGGTCATCCTCCATATACAGCCCTGGTTTGGTTTGGCATCCAATAGATTGCTTGCAATCCAATTTCTTTTTATTCCCGCCCGTGAAGAATAAATTACGTGATCAGCGATTTTCGACGCCGGAGTAAGCGCTTGATGCGTTGAAAATACATGTTTTAGACCTACTTTAATCGGACTGGAAAAAGTGGTATGAAAATTAGTTCAAACGTGTGCAAAAGTGTATCGATCATTGCAGAGAATATTTTGAAAAACAATAAAACCACGTTCAATGACAAATATTTATATTTATTTATTATTCCCGATACATAAATAGCAACCCTCGTATCAACACTTGAGTGTAGTCTAAATGATAACATAAATGACAATGGTGAGGAATACAATACAATACAGGTATGCAACGACCGTAAAGTCGGACCACTACCTGGTAGTAATAAAAGTAAAACAAAGGATCTGTGACACACACAACGCTTTTCCTATTTTTGTTCAATTGCCCTCTTCAGCCGATGTAATTGTAAACAGTAGAGATTGATGTTGATGGTTTGGTTATGCGGCAGAAGCTCAAAGTGTATGGGTCTAATCTTACCAAATGCACACCATAATTTTCTTTGAATGAAAGCCGTCTTTCGTACTACTTAAAACCGCTGCCCCTACTTTTCGCTCACTAAGTTCGTCCGAGACCCTCGCATCGTATCGCCGGACGTACATATATTTTTTCAGACGGCCAAAAACGGTCGATTTGCCAATATTTAACTTATCTGCTATTTCACGGACCGTAATGCGTGGATCTTCGACTATTATGTCTTTTATTTCGTCGACATCAGTGCTTGAAGGCTGGCCATATACAAGAGGTCTTCCAGGACAAAATCTCAACCCTTGAACCGACTAAACCTCTTTTGCACCGTGGTCTCTACAACAGAAGGAAGTTCGTAAACGACATGAATCTTGTTTTTTGTTTGGACAACGTTCTTGTTTTTTGAAATAAAAAAGCATAGAGTCAGTACAAGTTATCGACCGACATTTTCAATTTGAATAAACTTGAGGGCAAATTAAAGCGAATCTGAACGTAAACATTATTTATTAAATTGATCGTTTTAATAATAATAAAAGTAAATTTTATTAAATAATAATTAAAATAATAAAAGTACATCAATGAAAAATCTAAAGGAATACAAAATAGGAAAAAAATATAAAGATAAAACTTAACAATAACATTATCATAATTACTAAGACTAAACATAAAAATTATAGGCAAATAATTTTGTGATCACAACATCCACTAGAACCTATATACAATATTTTAATTATTTATGATGATACAGTGGAAGAAATCTTCATCTCGTAATTAATGTCTAAATTTTAGAAGAAAAAAATTGTTAATTTTTCGGTTAATTTTTTGATGGCTAATTTTTTTCCACAATATTTTGTGAGAATTTTACATTATGAAATTTAGGATAGAATAAATATTTACTACTTTTTCGATTTAATGAATTTATATTATTATTAGATGATTCTTTAAATAATTCAATCCGCATTTTGTCAAGTATTCCATAATGCAAATAAAAGTCTACTAAATTTTATATCAACCTCAGTAATGAAAACATAAGCAATCTTGTAATGTCGTTTAATCAACAACTAATATAGAGATCAAATTTTTTGATGTATTTCATTCAATCTTAAACTCTCCTACGTAGCAGTATAAAGATTAAGTTAAACATGATCCACTAATCCTTCCATTGCAACCTTCGTTGTGAAACATTAAATTTGAGATTTACCACTAAACACTAAATCACTTTATTTAACTTCTCGACCCTGAAAATATTGAAGAATGTGTTAAGAACTTAAATGAGTTTTTGAAGTTTTAAAACATAAAATTTACGTAATATTTGGATATTTTAGTGAATAGGTGTAATTTAAACAGATTAGACAAAAAATTGGGGATTTACGAAATTAGCTGTCAAGATTGTGATCGAAGGTAACACATCACTCAATAAGTTCGTGGGATGAACTTTGACACGCCACTATTGACAAATCCATATCATTTTTAGGAAGTACTAACCTTCAAATGATACTAAACGCTCTGGTTGCCCAAATTCGGCAGTTATTCAAGAAAATATAAAAAGTCTACAAAATAGTTTTGATCGATCGTAAATTGAAATTACGTGAGATAACTGACACTTTAATATCAGAAGGCAGTTTATTCACCATTTTCCATGAACATTTGTCTATTAAAAAGCTCTGTTCGAAGTGGATACCGCGATTGTTCAGTCGATCAAAAACAGCAATGCGTCTATGATTCAGCGCGCACTTTGGAGCTGTTTCATCGCAGTAAAAGGATTTTTTCATGCGGTATATGACAAGGGAAGAATATTATATGGCGTTATTGGTGCGTTTAAAGGAAGAAAATGTGGAAAAACGACTCCAAATCACGAAGAAAAAAAAAGCTCTTTCATAAGGATAATGCCCCGTGTCATAAGTCGCTCGCAACAATGGCAAAATTGCATGCATTGCACTTTGAATTGTTTCCCCATCTACCGTATTCTCCGGTTCTGGCTCCCAGCGACTACTACCTGTTTGCAGAACTAAAAAGAAATCCCCAGGGAAAGAGATTTGGCTCCAATGAAAAAGTGATTGCCGAAACTGAAGCCTATTTTAAGGCCAAAGATAAATCGTTCTTCAAAAAAAGTATGGAAATGTTAGAGACGCGTTGGAATCAATAATTCACAATTGAAGAAGACTATGTAGATGAATAAAATAAAATTTTACCTAGAAGATGTTTTATTAGTCATCCTACGAAATTATTGAGCGATGTGTTATCATCCACAGACCAATTTTAATGTTTCTCATCATAGAACTAGTGGCAGTCCTGTTTCTTAAAGCATATTGTATAAAAAAACTTCTCTTGCAGTCTTCAGATAAGCATTGAGAATGGCAAGTGTGACCTTGACAAAACGTCTGCACGTTCCCAACAAACGGGACACAAACGATCGGATGTACTCCCGCACTAATAGTCTAGCATATATATATATATATATATATATATATATATATATATATATATATATATATATATATATATATATATATATATATATATATATATATAGCAAAATGTAAGAAAACCATGAATCGGGCATAAAGATTATTCATCAGCATTATTCGACATCCAATTTTTTGACCTAGTAATGTAACGCTTAGTTAACTTCACGGTTCATGAATTTTACACGCTTCATTAGATACAGGTGTCATATAAACACTGTCACAGTTTAGTTTTAGAATTAGAATGAATAACCGCATAATGATGCTAACATGGTTGACAAAACGCGCGTCGAGATAATTTGGTTTTTAGTGGTAAATGTATTCGATTTTAATGCCTCAACTAATGAATCAACTGAATCTTTATTGAATCAACTGAATTTCCAAATACCAAAATAAAATCAACCCTTGTATTTCTAAGTCGAAATTTTGTTGTTTTGGAACTCGTGGAACGAACACCGATGAGACTTTACGTGAGTTTGAGTGAGTTTTTAATGTAACTGAATCATGACCAAATTGACGTTTTAATACATACATTTACATTCACATATATCAATTATCTTGTATTAAGTTTACAAGAAAACAAAAATATAACTAAATTTAATGTAATGAGTACTGTGTTATATGAGGTAGAAAATAATATAAATATTCATGAACAAAATATATCAGATTCAGTCGCGAAATATAATGATCACAAAGAATAATAAAAGAAGAACTGGACAATTACAAATATGGAAAAAAAGTAGATCAAATATTAAAATACGTAAATGGCAATGACTTCGAAAACCAATAAATTGAAGAACTTTAGTAATTTTCCACTCATACCAAATCACAATGAAAATACCCGATGCGTGTTTCGCTAACCAGGTTGGTATCCACAGAAGATGATTAAAACTAAGATAAATAAATAAGCAAAGATTAATATCTAACATTTCCACTATATTTAAAATTGTAAGTATAACTATATTATATGTAATATATGTCTATCAGACCTTTTTAGGACTAGTTGTGTCCGCCATGTTAACGAGGCGTTAATATGAAAGTTTCGGGCACTTTTTATAAATATGGCTGGATAACAAGGATCATTACTCTTATTATTAGTGCAACTAAATGAAAACTTAATTGATGGTGTTTCATTAGTGCATCCCACAATAGAAGCACATAATTGTATTCGATTACAAAAATGGTTAAAATACCATGGCCGCCCCCAACATGGAAATAAAGCAGAACTTTGAAGGTTAGGATGACAATTATATTCATATTAGTTTTATATTTATTATATTTACAATATTATATTTATTATATTTATAACATTATATTTATTTTTATATTAAGTTTGGAGCAAGTTTTAATTTTCGTTTCTTTTAATACTTTTATACTCTACATAGGAGCAATAGCTGCAGTTAAAATAATTAACTTGCGTCATGAGTATGTTTATATTTTTCAGTCAAACAAGCACTTGCTACTTTTACCTACAAAAACATTCATCATTTGAGGTTATAACATGAGCTATTGGATTAACAATTAAATGGATTAGTACCCGATTACATGATTTTATTTTACCCAACTGATGGAGTCAGGATGTTCTGTTGTTTGACCACTTTCTTCTTTGAAATGAAGTGAACAAATATACGTTTCTTTGTTAATGTGATCAATCAATTGGAATTGACCATCATCTCGTCCACATTTTTTAACTCATAAATTATATTTAGCACACTTTGGACAAATTTTTATATTTTTGTTTCGTTGATTTAATAAGTTCTCGACCATATTCAAGACAAGGCTTTGGAAAACTAATAAAGTAATATAAATGCTCCGAAAACGATTTACTACATGTATAGCTGTAAAATGCTTGTATTAATATTTTACTTCAAGTATATAACAACTAAAACTGTACTATTGATGGTGAATTAATAATTAAATATGTTTTTTGTTAATTACATTGAAAACATAATATTCACATTCATTCAAAAGGCCCATTGTTTCGACACAGTGCCTTTTTCAAACACCAAATAATATAGTGGAAATTTTAGATATTAATCTTTGTTTATTTATTTAAAATTAAGTCCATCAAGTATCAGCTACCTCAGTTAAATTTAAAACTAAAATAATTAACACTCATGAAAAGACTGTCAAATGATACTTCGAAACACCGAAATGGATGTTTAGATGAACATTAAGAAACTGCCCTTAGAAACTTTTGCTTTTGGATGAAATCGAGAGAAAATGGATCACTACGTCTTCTTCGTGACCGAAAAATTGGGAGCATCTGTTCCGAAAAATAGCAATAAGAACGTTGCTCTAATTAGTATTTTGATTAATGATAAAGTGATCAAAGTTCCCAAAAGAACAGATCAGAGACAGTTGGCTGAAGAAAACTTAACTTACCACGGCCAATAAAAAAGGTACGTCTAACTGAAATAATGAAGAAAAAGGGGAAATAACACTATTGAAGACTGAAATTAAGTAAATATAATGTATTAATTATGTTAGCATCGTCAGATGATTCAATCAAGATTGAATGACGTGCTTCGAGAAATTTAAAAAAGTGATTTGATGTTTAGTGGTAAATCTCCTCGAGTTTAGTGTTTCATACCGAAGGTTCTAATAGAAGTATTAATCTCTGAAGAGTCAAGAAAATTTGGGTAAATTGGGTTGGGTGTTTCAAAGGGTGAAATACCCAATAAGTGTAATGGTGTGGTTTGTCATATTCGCACAAGGGATGGAGCATCTTTACGTCAAGAGCACGTTAAAGTAAGACCAATACAAGCATATCAAAAATCGTTTGTTGTCGTAGGTCATTGAATGGTTACCTGATAGTAAAGAATAAGTCTTCATGCACGATTTGCCCCGTGCTATAAAGCCAGAAGTGCAGTAGTATTTCTGGTTAAAAAAATATCAACGTTCTACCTTGGCCGGGTAATTTACTGGACTTGGGTGCAACAAAAAAAAAAACTACGGGAACTGACGACGAGGGAAACAGGGCGATGCAATAACTATTAAGCAACACTTATCGAAAAATTCATACATGTTTGGCATCATTGTTCAGACAATTCAAAAGAGTGCATTGATAATATGCTCAGACGTCTTATTTATGCTTAATTTATTAACTTATTCTAGCCCTTTATAGCTTGCCACAATTTATGCTTAAAATGATGATAATTTAATTATTAAATGTGTCTGTCCCTAATAATCTGGTAACCTAATATAGTCAGATTTGATGTATCACTTTGACCAACAGGATCGAGTAACGCCAATATCAAAAACAGTTTAGTCATTTCGCGGTAAAAATTTTATTGTTTTGGGTCTGGTGGAAGGAACATTGATGGAGCTCTATGGAAATGAGTTGATAATACATTCAAATCATAGTTCAATAGGCATTTCAATTTTATTATTGCTGATAAAACAACTTCACTATTTCGTTCGAGGTGTTTCTGGGCGATTTCTTCTAAAATAGTCAGCTGTTCTTGAGAAAATATTATGGTATGTTGTGAAATATCTGATATTTCTGATAATGAAATTATCGTGGCGAAAATTATATTATACCCTTCACATAAAACTTGTTTCGATTCCTGATTTTTCACGTAGCAGAATGATGTATCGTTTAAATTGTTCCTCAAAAGAAGTATTTCCGCCAATCCTTGGCAATCAAAATTTTGTATTAAAAACTTCATTAATACCTTCAACGACTGAGTACTAAATAACGTTGTTTCGTGTAGAATGGTTTTACCTGAACGATCCTGCATTTGCAGTAGCTGTAGTAGAATCGAATCAGTTAAATGTTGACTGAAATCTCGAATCCAATACAGCAACTTTTCTAAAGTTTCGGAAAAGCTTCGGGCAGCGGCTAAAGTTATTGACGTTCTACCACAGATGGAATTCGTTTCCATTAGTAAATCAACAAAATTTAATTGACCTTCTTTATCGACACCAAAATATTCTTTGAACCATTCAAGTAGTGCTATCATACTGTCGGTCTTGCCTTGAGACACAGCTTTATATAAAACACTATGTTGAGAACCATTTTGCAATACTAATATTTTAAATTGATCCGAAGAAAGATTAGTTCTCATTGAATTAAGAAAGCTTATGGTGGTTTTAGGATTATCTCGATAGATTGCCATATCAAAAGCATTAATTCCCATCTTGTCAACTGTATTCAATAATGTAAATAAAGCGCTTTCGGATACTGTTTTAACCCAAGTAAGAAAAATATCAATAAACTGATGGCGTCCCATATATGCCAACCAATGTAAGGCAGCACGACCCGAGCTGTCTTTTGCCAAGATTAAATCTTCAAGCATGTCTATATAAGAACAATCATCTTGATCTAAAGGCATTAGTAAGTCCAATAAAAATGGCAACTTTCTAGATACAGACATGCAACAAAAATGCAATAGTGTTTCTCCAGATTTTAAACCATTTCGGAAAAGGATATCCTTAAATACTGTCAGTTTATGCCTAATCGAATTTATAAATAGTTTAAATATTTCCTCAATACCAGTAATAATTAAGGGTAATTGTAAACAAGTTACATGTGGGACCCTACCATTCAAAAGTATACACCGTTCTTCGTACCGTTCAGTGAAAAACTTAATAAGAATATGATCCTGGTCTACTAAATTTTCTAAAAATATTTTTATTACTATGAGCTGTTCAAATAGAGGAGGCTGGCGACCTACATTGTACACTACTTCGCATAGGGCAAATTTTCCATACCTTCCGGGTTTTAAGAGAACTTTTTCCTGAATATCTGGATATTGTTTTAAAGTTACTAAAACAAACTTGAGCGTGTTATGAAAACCATTCATTGACAGCCGATGCATAAATAGATCTGGGTATTGGATACTGCTCATATTTTTGATCAAAGTAATTGTTGATTCGTTTAAAATCATTACCAGAGATTGTTTCTTAACGAACTCATCAAAAAATCTTGCCACCAACGAATATCTGCCTTCTATAAATAATCGCTCGAATAAGACCTTTTGAGTTAAGGTTCGATTTAAAAAAATAGTTAAATATTCGCTGAGCAAATATTCAGCAAAGCTCCTATGTATGAATATTAGTCTGATTCCTGACCTTACCAGCAAACCAACTCTAGTCAGGTTTGATATATCATCACCACGACCTAGGGAGTTATCCAGTTCCTCATTTATATCGGGAAATATTTCTAATAATGCTAGTAAACGATGTTTTTGCCGAAGCGGTTCAGAATGATCCTTCAGTACTTCCTTTGAGCCCACTGTATGCCCTAAAATTTGTTTATCGTGATAGTAAATGTTGAACTTCATGTTCATAAACTTTTCAAACAAATCTATTAGTCCTATTTGGTGAATAAATTCAAAGTTCTCCCAGAACACTATTTCAGCCAACATTTTTAGTTGAAGGGGGTTGTGGGTAAAGGTTTTCTGTTCATCACTGGCGGTGGACTCCCATTCATGCACTAATCTTTCAGCAAAATCGCCTAAGTTTAATATGAATAATAGTTCATCCAAGTTATGACAAGAAGTAAGATGTTGTTCATCAACTTTCAGATTTATTTTTATTTTCTGCTGATAAGTATTCATCTGTTCATCGGATGCATCAGTATTCGTGAGTTTTTGTAGCAAACTATAACACCAGAAGTTGGTTAAGAATGCGATTTGTTCATAATCGGTGAAAGGATTTAAAATATAAGCCGGACATCGGAAAGTTTCTTCGAGCGACTGCTTTTCGTGTAACCGTGTTGTTACCCACATTTGTCGAACATCCGTGTAGCATAATTCAGTAAGGAGCTTCACGGTTTGGTTCTTAAATAGGGGACTGATTTCATCGAAACCATCAAACAGTATAATCACTTGCGGGTTGACATCGTCAATGTGTCGTAGACCTTTTTTAAACAACTGTCTTTGGAAACTATGATATGGTATATGAGGGTTTTGAGGAATCACTATTTCTGAAATGAAATCTACAGCATCGTCTGGTGTTATTGCCTCTTTAAGTTCACGTAGACTCTTTGTGTAAATTCTATTATCAGAAGTTGGTAGGAACTCTTTTTCAAACGCATGGTCGTTTAAATTAATCCGACAAATCCACCAATCCTCATGATTTGTCTTCATTCTTCTGCTTAGGCTTGTTAAAAATGTCGACTTTCCAATACCTGGATTATTTGCAACTAGTACAATCTTTTCTGGAAATATTATATTTTCTTCGTAGTAAAAGCCTTTACCAGATATTGTTAAATTATCAATAATATGATCCTGGATTTTTTTAAAATCTGATAAAGATCTTTTCCAAAATAATACGCCGCCATTCTGATGCAACCAATAAACAGATTTATTCGAATGCTGTTCCTGTACGTTATGAAAAACCTCTTCATAATTATCATCTTTTCTCGGCATAATTATCCTGTTGGCATATTTTATTTTTGCGTCCCAAATGTCAACATGATGCTGCTTTGTATCATCATCATGGTCATCATTCGTTAAGAAAAAAAGGCTATTCTCAATACCAAAGACAGTTTCTCTAACAGCTTGTAAATGTAGATATCTTGGTTGGTAGTACTCTGGTACATAATTAAGAGACGAAAAGCCTTGATCATCCCCGATTTGTATAGTGTTTATTATAAGATCCTCCAAGACAGCTTCATCAATAATATCCCGGGCAGACTTTAGACCAATTAACCTTTTTAAAAGAATCGTTTTATTTTGGAAAATAATGAATTGCTCTAGTAGGTCATTCTGACAACCTTCCTCCAAGTCCTTAAATGTGTTTATATCCGATTTGTTTTGAATTTGTACAGAATCAAAAGTTTTAAGTTCTTCGGCAATATTATTTTCTTTATCGCCAATTAAAATAAATTTTTTATTCTTGTTTTGTTGTAATATTTCAGCTATATCATCGATAAATTGTTCGATATTCGAAATGGCGGTATTCTTAGGTTGTTTCTGGCACTCTATTACGAGAAGATCGTGACTTTGATGGGCTCGAAACGAACTAACGATAAGTTCTTGCGTTTCTCGACGACCCACACTGTTTAACAAAATAAAAATGAAACTGTCTCGAGCTTGATATAATCTTGAATCATTTATAACTTGCAAAACTTTGACTGCGCTCAATATGGTTGAGTTTGTCGATATATGGAGAAAGTTCCTATTTGATGATAAAAATCCATTTAAAGCATCGTGCTCGAAATGAAGGTTTAAACTCTTCAACCTAGTTGGATAAGCCTGATTTAAACCTGAAGTCATAATCGATTTTATTTCATGATTGATTGATTCGAAAAATTTCTGACCCTTATCAGATGATAAAAATTCACTGCGACCTTTGTTATATTCCTTAAACCAATCCAGTATTTGTTTCTGAAATGAATCAGTGATCAAATCCGTATTTAAAAATGAAAATTTTCGACCCATTTCCCTTTTGATAAGTACGTTTAGTTTGTCCACGTCTGGATAACAAGTCAAGAGTCGGAATTTTTCCAGAAATTCCTTGAGAAATAATTCGAGTTTACTTTCGTCGACAGCCAATTCCAAAAGAACACAGTTGGAAATGTTTTGTTCCAAAATGTTTGATAGTTTTTCTCGGATGTTGTCTAAGTTGGAATCATCTTTTAATAAGGTTTCCAGTCTCTTTTGGAGGTTAGGAAAATTAATTAGCTTATTATCCAAACTTATAATATCTGGGCATTTCCATATTTCATTCCGTACTTCTGTAAACTGTTTCTTTTGTTCGAGTACATTTTGAATTTCCTCGTTCAGGAGTCTATATTCTGAAGAATTGTTGTTTCTAAATGAGTCGATTTTATCTTTAGCATTCGTCAAGGAGTCGGTAATGTTTTGTAACATATTTTTACAAGCAGTGTAAATCTCACTTCTCCTGATGAAATAATGTTGATCTTTGGCGTTGGTTTTTTGAAAGGCTGTAGCAATTTTTGCTAAATTATCATATTTACTGTCCTCTAGAAAATTTCCTTTTAGCTTCAATATTTTTTTTGGGAGTTCACTAAATTTAGCTTTTTCTGTTTTGGTGCTGCTTACAATGTTGCTTAAATTTTGACAAAATGCATTCACTTCCTGCACAACAGCAGTGTGTTCTATTAATTTCATACTATAAATTTTATCTGCTATAGTTTTTTTATATTTTAAAGTTTCTAAGTGAAACTTAGGACTGAAAAATAAACGTTTGATTAATTTTTTAAATTCAACGACGGCTTCAGATTTAAACTTGAGTTTTTTTGCGTTAACTCCACGAAAGAACAAAAGAACATCGTTATCAAACTTCTCTTCTTCCAATAAACTTTTCCACAATGTTACCAAATTGTTGTGGTGTTGGGTGGTGATGGATAAATTCCCATCGTCATCGCGTTTTAGTTTTTCCGACAAATTCAGGTCTGTATTCGTACACAAATCAAATTCGCCCAAATCAGATCCGACGAACATAGCGTTGTTTTTAATTTTGCAAAAAGACAAGAAGTATTTTTGAAGGCTAAAGGGGCCGTCCGATTCAGTCAATAAGTCGTTTATAGTAATTCGATCTCGTAGCACATCTTCCTTGTGTTTGGCTTGCAAGAAACGCCAGATCCACTTGTTGGTTCGACTATCTTTATACCTGACCACCGCATCGTCGAATTTTTCAGCTTGGTTCATCTCTGTGGCCAAATCGAAGTAAGGATACTTGTCCACGCCTCGATACAATAAAAGCATCAACAACTGTAACTGGTATATTGTACCGTGCAAAGACGTTTTTAATCCCGAAACCGCGTAAGAATCCGGGGTAGGCTTAGTGCGTTTAATATCCACGTCATAGTCTTCATCCTTCTTTCTTTTAGATACTTCTACTGCATCTTTTCCAGAAGGTTTTTTCAAACTGGAGGAAGATGGTTCTTCAGGATCTAAAAGTTTTGTTGCTGTTGATGACGCTCCAATTTTTTTGGAATTTTTTCTAGATAATTTTTTAAATTTGGAATTAGTAGAACTAGTAGAAGAAGCATCTTCCGATTGTAAAATAGTTTTAATGGATTGCCAATCGGAAATGCCCGGGTTCTTTTTCAACTGTTTTCTAACGATTGTTAGCGCAGACTCCCCTTTTTGGTTTTTGGCGTTTACGTCGGCCCCTTTCTGCAACAGTTCTTGAATTAGACACAAATTTGCGTCTTTAGTCTTGACATCACATTTAATTCGCTGCTTGATCGCTTCGTGTAACGGAGTACTGCCATTTAAATTTGAATGAATTACAGTTATGTTTTTGCTTAAGATATATTTGGCTTTAGCGAAACTATTTTCGTGAATGGCTGCAAACAATGATACAAGATCCGCACTATTATCATCTTCACTATCACTGCCACTACTAACTATCGATGAACTGTCAGATTTTTCACTCTCAGTCATATTACTTGTTACTTCTTGCTGGTTCTGGATAAACAAGTTCTTGGCACAATGTTCACTTAGTTATGCACTAGGCCTAATTAATCTTGATCAGCACTTTTTCATAAATAGTTCATAATTAGCAGCTAAATGTTTTTCATGGAAATTAGAGCACAGTACAAAACAGCCCATTGGGATTGGGAATGTATTAGATATCCACAATATTTATATTACTATTGCATTTTCAATGAAAGTATTTGCTACATTTATTTGGTGTATATTAAATAAATTTAACTCTGGATTTTTTCCATTCTTTTATTGGAACGTTTGGTGTGAAACACTAAACTCGAAGAGATGTAACACTAAACACCAAATCACCATCTGGAAATGGTTCAATCTAATTCTAAAACTACTTTATATTTATAGCTTCAATCAATGATTATGCTAACGTGGTTAGCGAAACGCGCGCCAAGAGGTAATAAAAGTGATTTGATGTTTTGTAGTAAATATCTTTTTTTTAATCAGGTAAGAAACCATAAAGTTCTAGTTTTATTATGTATTCTGTGATACACATATCTATAATCTGTAATTGTTCATTTAAACAGCCCGCAGAAAATGTATGAAAAAAAGATGTTTCCCCTATAAGTTGGTATCAATGTATACTTAATAGTCACGTAAAGTTTTGGTGCTATCTGCTGACCGGTTTGTTTAAAGTTGTTGTGTACAAATGTGTAAGAGGAAAAAACAACAGCTTCTAAAAATGCATACAGAGGAAATACAAGAAGCAAAGAACAAATAACCGACCAGTAAATTTTATCAGAACATTAAATCTGTGAAAAGCTTTAACACTAAAAAGACTTTGATCAAAAATGCAGATGCCGAAATATTAATCAATGTGGATAGCACAGAAGAGCAGTCGGAGATATATTTTGAAACGCTTTTAAATGGAACCAGTAGAGAAAATCAAAATGGTAGATCACAGTTTATGACGCAGCCTAACCACTGATAGATGTACCAACTTTACAGGAGGTAGAGGAAAGCTTAATGATACTGCACAGTAATAAAACTCCCGGGATAGATAACATACTTTCAGAACTGCTGAAGCTTGGAGAAGAGGACATATAGATCAACTCTAACAGGCTGCAGAGATAAGAACAGCAATTTCTTTAAAGAAAATTAGCAAATAAGAATTGTCGAAATGTCAGAGAAGTGGACAAATGGCATAATACAACAAATTTATAAGAAAAACTGTATACATAATTGTGACTAACATTCAGTATAATGGGATACAGGTTTACTCCTGAGGCAATCATAGATGCGATGATTGCATCTACACGGGAAAAAAAATATAGGAAAAATTACGATAATCACATCGTAATCCAGGACCAGACTTATATATATTAATATATTTACCTTCATAATTTTACATTTTAAAATTTACTATTTACATACGAAAATTACCATATAAACATTGTAATTGCAACTATAGATTTCTGTAGTAAATAACAAAAAAAATAGTACACTATTGCATCGTAAAAATTATCAAAAATAAGTCTTATGTTATTGCCAAATTTAATTCGATATTTATTTGTTAAAATATCAATCATTACAGTGCTGCCTTTTACAGAATACAATGTACAGGCTCATTTACACCATATGTTTTATCGTACGGTTTCTCGAAAGAGATTTCGTATGACAATTAGTTCGAGTAGATCATTTAGCACGATTTATATTTGGATATTCACACTGTTATTTTTCTTCCTACTTTGTTTAATGTTTATGTTATATAACTAACCTAACTTTTTTACGTTACTATAGTAACATCGTAATTCCTCTTGCAGTGCAGATTGTGTTATTTTCAACCGTATAATTTGTCTAATAGAATTTACGATGTAGCATCGTACAAGTTCAATTTTTTTCATTCTGGTCCGGCACTGCAATGTTCAATACTAAAAATTACGATGTTTTGACAGTAATTTTTAGTATTTTTTTTTCCGTGTATGCAATTATAGATTAGTTGGCATGATGTGGCTTACATTCAAATAGATCAACAATTGAAAACTACTCCACACTAAGAACAATGCATGAAAAAAACTAGGAATATAATATAGATCTCAACAATGTAAATAAAGGGTGGGGCAAGTATCGCGTTCCCAATTTGTCTAGGCGCCATTTTTTTGTGACATTAGTGACAGTTTTGGTTTGGTAGACATGAAAGTTCAATGCTTGCAGTTTTCATTAAAAAAAAATATTGCAGCTCAACGTGAAGTTAGGCCAAAATATCATCATCGTCCGACGCCCCCATCACAATTTATCATTTATTTAGGCTATTTCAATATTTAACACGAACGAAACATATTACACGACGAAATAAACATATTATAGAAGAAAATATATTGGCTGTTTCTTTTAAAAGTTATATATAGTTAAAATGGTAGCCTGACACTTGCCCCGCTCTTTAGTTCCTAGCTTTTCTCTAAAATTTCTAAAATCAATATATTTAAATAAACTTTTTACGATGACAAACATTTAACTGCTTAGAATGAACGAAACACAAAAACTGATAACTGATTAGAAGCGATATAAATGCAAACCGAACCTGACAACGACTTAAAGCTTCGCAGAACTGAGCTGTGGTATCGGGCGCAGAAACTTTATAGCATCGAGAGGCAACACCGCTCGATAAAAAACAGAGTCGTCCTGAAAAACGTTAAAAAATAATGTTTATAATTTTTTTACGCTCATTTTTTTGGGTATTCGATGTAATACAATTGAACCGCTGAAAGATTACCCGAGTGTCACGAATTTATGCATATATCATAGACATTGTCTGAATATGGTCTTTTAATTTTATCGAACGAGGGAGAAGGAGATGAAAAATAAATAAGTATGCCTTCGTGTATGAGATAGCGTTACAGCGTGATAGAAAAAGAAAGTAAAAAATAATTAAAAGGTATTTGTTCGCAATGCCGGTTAAATGTTCATCTATTGAGTTCAAGGGTCCTGTTTTGGTTGACGTTTGAGTTGTTTTGTTATTTTTGGTTTAGTGAAATTTTGTGCTGTAGGTATTTACAAAGATTCATAAAGTGTTTTCAATAATTCTTTCAATATTTCTTTGAATAATTCTAACCTAACCAAATACATTTTATTACAAACGTTTGATAAAAATGGAATTTATATTGGCTAATTCTAAAAACATAATAATAATAATAATATTCAGCTCTACAGGCCTAGGGTGTCTAGCTTGAGTTCGTTTACTCTTCTTTTCCAACTTTTTCGGTTCAACGCATCATCCTTCCAACACCCCACTCCTATTTTCATCAAATCATTTAGCACCTCATCCAGCCATTTCTTCCTTGGTCGCCCTCTTCTTTTCTTTCCCGCTTCGCCTCTCATCAGAATTCGTTTAACCCATCTCCCGCTGGACATCCTCGCTACGTGCCCCAGCCATCTAGCTCGCTGCGCTCTCACCACCTGAACAATGTTTGGTTTTTTGTACAGTTCTTCTATTTCTTTGCTTGTTCTTCTAAATACGTTCTGAACTTTAATTCCTCCTTAATATTTTACGTTTCCAGACTTCCAGCTTAGTTTCTTCCTTCTTCGTCATCGTCCATGTCTCGTACGCATAGGTAACCGTGGGCCTTAGTACTGATTGGTACACTCTTACTTTTGCTGCTCTTGTTATATTCTTTGCCTTTAAAACTTTTGAAAACATTCCTGCGGCTTTGCTTCCTTTCGCTAGTCGTTTCTCTATTTCCTTTCTTCATCCTATTTACATGTTAGCGTTACTCCTAGATATTCAGTTTGTTCTACTTTTTTTATTGTATGTTTCTTATTTCCTGTACAATCAATGACTAAATTAGGGGAGAGTCATCTGGTGCTTTCTTTCATTACCATATATTTGGTCTCGTTTTCGTTAATTGTTATATCATACTCTCTTGCCTTTCTTTCCAACATATTGAAAACCTTTACTACTTTTTCCTTAGATCTCGCCATCAATACAATGTTGTCGGCATAGGCCAAGCATTAGTGTCTGGTACCATATATTAACCCCTTGGTATTGATGCCACTTTCCTCAGAATCACTTCCTGCACCAGATTGAACACAACTGTTGACAGTTGATCGCCTTGTCTCAGTCCTTTCTTTACAATGAACTCCTCAGACATTGCTCCATCGACTCTAACTTTATTTACTGTTCTCCTGACAGTCATCACCAACTTCCTCAACTTTTCCGGGACTCCCAACTGTCTCATTGCTTGGAACACCTTTTCCCTACTAATGGAGTCATATGCTTGCCGATAATATATGAACAGCAAATGTAAGCTCAAATTTTGTTCATAAGTATTCTGTTGGATCTGTTTCATGTTGATTTTCCTGCCCTGGACCCTCCTTGGCATTCCCCTACTTGTTCGTTATGGTATTTCTCTAGTCGATCTTTAATCATCTTGACCAAGTGAATCATCACTTTGTAGGATTCCTCCTTAGCTCGTTTTTTGTAAAGGGGTATTATCAGCGCTTGATTCCATTTCTCTGGCATATTTTCTTCTTCCTAAATTCTGTTCATTAACTCCCATGTTCTTGCCAACAAAGTATCACCACCGTGTTTCAAGATTTCTGCTGTTATACTGTTTTCTTCAGCATTTTTGTTATTTTTTAACTGCTTTATACAAACTTCTACTTCTTCTTTTGTAGGTGCATTTATAATTTGCTTATTTTTTGCAATCGCATCTTCTTCCATTTCATGTTCTTCCCGGTTCCATTTTCACCAGTCTCATTTAGCGGATCTGAAAAATATTAGGCAAATCTTTTCAGTTTTCCATCTACATCGCCTACCAGGGATCGTTCTTCAGTTTTCAAATAATGGGGTCTCCTGGCGGTACTGCCTTTACTTTTTTTAACGTCCTGATAGAAATTTCTTATCTCTTATTAGCATATGATTCTTCTATTTCTTTTAATTTACGTGCTAAAAGTTATTTCTTTTTCCTGCTACATACGGTCTTGGCTCCCCTTCGGATGCGATCATATCTTTCTTTGTTACTTTCACTCATCTTTCAGTAATCTCTAACGTGTTTTGTTTCTTTGCTCCAAAACTTATATTCTTCGTCGAACCACCTATTTGTTTGATTTTTTTGGGTTCTTCCAATATGTTTTCTGATATTCTAAAAACATACTGAAAGAAAAAGTGCGATCTTTTAAGGTATCTATTTTGAGATATTTAATTAAACATTCTGTGTGATTTCAGATGTCGGGAAAACACTGAAATCGCAAGCCCAATAATTTGTGCTCAATGTTTATGCGCATTTCGAAATGGAAGAAAGGAATAGGGCACCTTTAGAACCTCTTTTAACCATTCAAGAAGTGAAGAATACTTAATTTCATTATATTTTACTTATTTTGCATTATCGTATCGTAATATTTTTTTGCAGCTGCATTAAAAATATCAAGGAAAACTGTATATTATATTAATAAAAGAATAGAAAATAATCCAGTTATTTCTTCTTCTGGAACAAGCAGACCTCGTGCAAGGACCAAAACAACAGATTTACCCGAAGTTAGGGGGAGACGGCCAACGGGATTTTCCACCAGACAGATGATGTTTTTTTTTAAATGTAGATCTGTCAGCATCATTTTATTGTTAAAAAAAACATTTTAAAGCTCTATAATTTTTGTAGATTTTTTTGTAATTCAAACTGCGTAGACAGCGAATACTTAAGTCGTATAAAAGAAAAACTACTAGTTTATTTCTTCAGATTCTTCTCTCTCTCACTTCAACCTCCGGTCGTCCATTGTTGGCTTTAGGTCTCGTCTATTTTCTACCACCTGTCTCGCTCTCTCTTAAGCTTCAATACCATCTTTCTTATATCATCTTCCCATCCCTATTGGTAGTTTTATGTTTCTTCGCCCCTCTTTAGGCCACCACTCAATTATTCTCTTTTTATCCATCTATAGTTTCTTCTTCCCAGACGAAGTGCATAAATAAAATATTGAGACACGTGGCGTAGCCCTGGCGGGGAGGCAGGCAAACATCTGATGCATCTTCAACACGAATTAAGCTTCCATGAGTCGCTTAGTGATACAATCGAGCAACGGTGTGCTTCAAGTTGTGTTATAAACCTGGGGACAGTGTGACGGAAATTTTTGAAAAACTTCAATAGGCCTATGGAAACGGATCAAGGATCGAGGTTTTCAGATGGTTTAAGGTATTCTCAAAAGACTGGTACTGAATTGAAGATAAACCTCGTAGCGGAAGGTCTTCAACTGCAAGAACTGATCAAAATGTCCATAGAACTCGGGATTTTGTGTGTTCTGATCGGTTGACGATCAGAATAGTCGGGGAATATTTGAATTTGACTCAATACAATCGATTAAAATTCGACTAATAAATTGGGGATGAAGAAAGTCTGCGTGAAAATAAATCCGAAAAACCTTTCCCATAATCAAAAGAACAGAGGGGAAGCTTTGTAGGGCGGAAACTATTGAAAATGAACCTCATTTTCTGAAACGTGTCATTATTGGTCAGGGGTTTAGAATTTTTCAATACGATTCGAAAATGTGTGAAAAGTGCCAGAGCAAAGAGTAGCACACTCCGACTTCACCACGCCCAAAAAAAAAGCCAGGATGAACAAATCAAAGAATAAAAACATGCAGATTTGTTTTTTTGATAACCAGAAAATAGTACATAAGACATCTGTACAAAAGGTAAACCAGTATTTTTACCGAAAAGTTGTTGAAATACATTCTGTCAAAAAAGTACTGAGAATTGGTCAATAAAAATATATAATAATTAAATAAAAAAGTAAAGTAGTAATTTGGGTTTTGGAAAGAGAAAGAAGTCGGCCGAAGCTATATCAGGTGAATAGGTGAATACGGTGGTTGTTAGATGGTATTTGTTGAGTTTTTGGCCAGAAAATCGTTCACAATGATGGCCTTGTGAGATGGTGCGTTGTCGTAATGTAAAATCCAAGAGTTTTCTTTCCACAAATCTGGTCTTTTTCGACAAATCTGCTCTCAAACGACGCATAATGCTCAGATAATATTCTTTATTTATCCTTACCTTCTGGCAACAATTCCGAGTGCACAACACCGCGATAATCAAAGAAAACAGTCAACATCACCTTAACTTTTGATCGACTTTGACATGGTTTTTTCGGTTTCGGCTCAGTTGGAAGGCGCCATTCCGAAGCTTGTTGACTGATTTGCATGTCAAACACGCATACCCATGTTTCATCACCAGTTACAATGTAATTTTATGAATGTGGGGTCGGAAATGACTCGTTCTGGCATGTCTTCGGCAACCTTTACGCGATTGAGTTTCTGAATAAAATTCAGGTCTTTCGGCACTAGTCGAGCGGTAATGCGTCTCATGCCCAAACAATCAAAAATGGTTTGAAATACCTTATACAATATGTTTATATACTATAATTATATTTGTTTGTAATAAATGTGTAATGCACCCTTTTAAAGACCCATATATTCCCACACCGTGGTAATATTTTCATCATAAAAAAATGGGTCAACTCAACAACAATGTTTATGGAGTAGATAAAATAATGATTTTAACCAATAACAAAACAATTTCATTCATTGGCTACTTCCCTAAAATTTCGTGATAATTTAAAATTGTCCTTACAATTTTAACCTACAAAATTATCCGTTTGATATATGACATAAAACTTTACAATTTCATGACACACACTCGAACTTTTACGTTAAAATATCGATTTATAACAGGACGTTTTATAATTTCATGTTATAAATACATACAAATAAAGGTATCGTGGATTTAAATCATAAACATAAAGGTCCGTATTTCGAGGCATTCGACGTCTATTATGAAAGTTAGCACTGATTTGACTAATATTTTTGATTTAATTCATATACTAAACTCGAAGAGATTTACTACTAAACACTAAATCACTTTTTTAAACTTCTCAACGCACTTTTCGCTAAAGGAGGAGGCTTAAATCATCTCCTTGATGACAAACACGGTTAGCGAAACGTGCGTCGAGAAGTTTAAAAAAGTGATTTGGTGTTTAGTGGTAAATCCTTTCGAGTTTAATGTTTCACACCGAAGGTTCCAGTAGAAGAATTGAGTGATTCATATGGATAACATTAATGACACACGGGTAATCTTTCGGCAGTACATCTGTATCTAATTCAAAAAGACAATGGCTACACCCTATAACTAAGGGATGCATCAACTTGGCTTTAGTAGTGAATTTCAAAGACAGTTCTACATAGATTATTAATTAAGGTAAGTATTACGTTAACCGTTATAAACCAAGCAGTTCATTAATTTAATCTGTCCAGAAGGTCATTAGCCTTAAATCGATTAAGTCATATTGATTCATCATCGGTCACAAATAATCTCTGAGATTGTATATTCGTATGTGTTGTCAGGCGGTCATTAAACACAGTGTGGAAGAGAAATGGGTGATAAAATAGGTGCAAGAACAACATTTTAAGGGGCATAACATGGTACATACGAGATGTGACCATTAAATAACGATACTGACGCTGCTACAGAAGAAGTACGCATGTGCCAAACGCCAGCCACCAACAGCTGTTTAGCGTGAAGCCTTCTCTTTCGAATGCAGCACCTCTCGCTTCTGTAAACAAATCCGTATAACGGTAGCCTTCGTTCGCATTAGAGTTGTTTTTTTGTTTCGACGGAAAATGTTAAGTGTAACAATAAAGCTATGTTAAGCTAACAACAACGAATTGTGAAATTTCACTTGAAACTTGAAAAACTGAAACTTATAATTTATTGAAAGAAGTGTATGGCAATGAATGTTTATCGCGTGCACGTGTTTTTGAGTGGTTTAAGCGTTTTCAAGATGGCCGAGAAGACATTGAAGATGATCTACGCCCGGGTCGCCCTTCCACGTTAAAAACGGATGACAATATCAAAAAAATCAGAAATCTGGTTCGATCTGATCGTCGGTTAAGTATTTGTGCGATTGCTGGAATTATAGGAATTGACAAAGAATACGTACGGCAAATTTTACATGACAATTTTAACATGCAAAAAGTGTGTGGCAAAATGCTGCCTAAAATTATCACGTTTGAACAACAAAAAGCTCGAAAGCAAATCAAAATTCAAAGCAATGATGATTGTTTATTTTTCGATATTCATGATTCATGAATTGTATACCTTCACTGGGTTCCTGAAGGTCAAATTATTAATCAACATTACTACTTTCACGTTCTTGCCGAACTCCGTGGAAGAATAAGGAAAAAACGACCCGAATTGTGGAATGGCAAGTCATGGGTTCTCCACGAAGACAATGCGTCGGCTCATTCCGCATTGTCTGTTGAGAGGTTTCTAGCCAAGTACAGCCACCCACTGTTAGACCATCCGCCTTATTCGTCGGATATTGCGACGTGCGACTTCAATCTGTTTCCTATGGTGAAATCTGCATTAAAAGGAATAAGATCTGAGTTGACACTGTGAAAGAGAAAGCGGCACGCGTTCTGAAGGTTCTGAAGGAAGCACGCGAGGAAGGTTGACTGACAAAAGAAGACTTCCAGTATTGTTTCGAACAATGGGAAATTCGCATGGAGCATTATAAAGATAGAGGAAGGGTGTATATTGAAGGTGATAACAAGTAAATATTTATTAAATCGAAATAAAATGTTTTACAGTCTCGTTATTTAAGTCGCACCTCGTATATAAAACATCTCAGGGCAGTATACATGATAAAATAAATGACAATGGGGAGTAATACAACACATGAATGCAAGGTAGGTACAAAGTTCCCATTTAAAAACATGCACAAGGGAACATTGGTCTCACCTGATGAACCAAATCGATCATGACATGATAGATAACAGACCAATAGCACAGTCAAGAGCGCTTGATGATGGAAGCTATAGAGGAGCATCATCAGAGTCGGATCACTACCTGGTAGTAAGAAAAGTACGACAAATGATCTGTGTTAGCAATCAAGGAACATTCATTCGTTATAAAAATTAATTTTTAAAAACGAACTTCTTATATAAAGTACCGATTATTAAAATCCCCTCCGGTACGTTGTAACCGAGTTTTACTGTATATACATGCGGAATAATTTTGTGTATATTCGTTGGTGTATGTGTATATCCGTTGGTGCGTTTCTTTTTGAGAAAAGTTGCTTTTAAAATACAGAGAAGTACTGGCGATGAAAAAAAAATGTAAATTCAAGTTATCGACCGATATTTTCAATTTGAATCAACTTGATTAACTGAAAACAAATCAAAGCAAATCTGAACGTAATGGAAATACCGTATAATTAATAATATATAAATAAACATTACTAATCCAACTCAGATTTTTGTTTACAAGCGTTAAAAGAGCAACTAACGAAAAATCCCTACGAACTTTCCGGACAACCTGATGCAATTGATTAAGAAAAAATAAAAACACAAAACTAAGCAGAAATTATTTATTAAATGGATACATTTAATACAAAATACATCAAAGAAAAATATAAAAGGAACGCAAAACAAGAAAAAAAATATAAAGATAAAGCATTACATTGAACAGTAACATAACTACTAAGACTAAAAATAAGAATAGTGGGCAAATAATTTTACGTATTTGGGATTTTTCAGTATAACCTGTACTCGATATTTTGATTATGATGATACAGCAGAATAAACATTCAACTTGTAATTAATTTGTCAAAATTTTAGAGGAAAAAGTGTTAGTGTATGTTTTTTAGAAAAAACATACAATATTTTGTGAGAATTTTTCATTGCGAAATTTACGGTAGAATAAATTTGTGCTATTTTTTCGATTCAATATATTTCTTGTACTATTAGATCATATTGATCTCTTCTTTTAATTAAAATCGGCATCTTATCAAATATTCAATAATGCAAATAAAAGTCTACTAAATTCTGTATTAACCTACGTAGGGAAAATATAAACAATCTGGTAATGTCGTTTAATCGAAAACGAATAAGAGATCCAATTTCCTGAGATGTCTGTCCTTTAACCGTAGACTTTCCCACGGAGTATAGTAAAGATGACTCATTAAGGTTAATGAGTTCAATTATTCAAGTCTATTGAATCATCTAAACTTCCAAATACCAAAATTTGTAGAACAAAATAAAATTAACACTTGACTTATTTCTAAGTTGTAATTTTGTCGTTTTGGAGCCAGTAGAGGTAAGATCGATGAGATTTTACGTGAGTTTGTTTCTAATGTAACTGAATGATATTATAAGGTACGTCAGTTTTATTTTCGTTGGTACTATGACAAGTATTTTGATAATGAACCTATTAAGAAGTAACTCAGATTATACCGTTGACTTAACAGTTGCTAACCTTTTATATGTGTTCGCATAAAGTGCAGGTTATTTAATTATCGTTAGAAATTTTACCCTGAATTTACGGTAACTATAGTAGAATCAAACTACTCGAATTTTTGCGGAAAACATGGAACCCAGGGCTAAACTTACTGACGTTCTACCACACATACAGGGTGATAAACATTTCCTTGTCTTCTGAATATTTGTAAAATTATTTGAATATTTGTAAAATATTTGTCTCCAAAATAACAAGAAGAGTGTTGCTCTTCTTCATTAGGTGTACAAATAAGTTCTGACCTCTCCGAATTAATCAACTATAACTTTATTTTGATTTCAAATCTTTTTCCAGTTGCTTGGGGAGTTCGTAGTACCAATCATTAACATAAAAAAAACCGCATATGAAAACTTTGTTACATGACATAACCTCACAAATGTCACAAGTGAGCACGATGTCGAGCCACGTATTCTGTTCGCTTTTCAACTAAAAAAAAGTGTTCTCGATGCGAAACAAATTATTTGTACTGATTTGGGGGAAAATGCGGTGTCTGAGAACACGGATAGAACAAAGGATAGTACCGAAAGTTTCGGACGGGTTATTTCGATCTTTTCAGTCAACATCGTTCGGGAGCACCAAAAAAAAGTTGAAAACGAGTAGTTGGATCAGCTGTTGCAAGAAAATTCTTGTCAAGCACCAAAGGAGCTAGCCGAACAATTGGTTGTCATTCACCAAGCGATTTCCCATCGGTTGCAGAAGCTGGGAAAGATTCAAAAGGTTGGTCGTTGAGTCCTGCACTTGCTTAGCTCAGAAAATAAAGCGAGACGCTACGAGACAGCAGTTTGCCTGTTGTCAAGATTTAAATAGAAGGATTTTCTGTTTAAAATCATGACCGGTGATGAGAAGTGAGGTCTATACGATAATCCTAAAAAGAGAAAAGCATGAGTTTATCCCAGGGAACTATCAACGGCAACTATAAAGGAATATTCACGCGAAAAAAGTATTGCTATGTGTTTGGTGGGTTATGAAAGATGTGTTATACTTTGAGTTGCTAAAACCCGGGAAAACTGTAACTTCTGAGCATTATCAAGAACAATTGATGTGTTTAAGTGACGAAATTGAATGAAAACCAGCACATATTGGCAAGGGAATTCGACAGGTGATACTGTAGCACAATAACGCATGGCCCCATATGGCCAAACAACTTATCGATACTTTGGGCTGGGAAGTTCTCGCTTATGCGGTCTCCTATTCTCCAGATAAGGCCCTTTCAGATTTCCATCTCTTTCTTTCCTTGCACTTTCGCACAATCGAAGAGGTCCAAAATGTTATTACCGAATTTATGGCGTCAAAAACACAATCTTTTTTTCGAGCAGGGATTCGCCAGCTGAAAAATGGCAGACATGCATCGAAAGTGATGGAGATTATTTTCAAGACTGACATGTATATTAGTTTTGTATAAATACTAAATTTATGTAAAAAAGGGTCAGCATTTATTTGTAGACCTAACAGATTACCTATAAAGGAATCAAATTTTGCAACTGTTTTTAAAAACAGGTTTGTTTCTCTGACAATTCCAAAGAAATTCCAAATTATTCTGCCGAAGAAAATTTTCACGCAGACTGCCTCATGGAAAGGGTGAAATACCCAATTACCGTAAGAGTGTGATTTTTAATATCCACAAAGAGGATGGGGCATCTTTACATCGTCGAAAGCACATTGAGGTAAGAACAATGCATCAAGCATGACAAAAATCATTTGTTGCCTCAGGTCATTGAATCGTTCCCTGATAGTGGGGAATACGTGTTCGTGCACGATGTAGTCCAGTGATATAAAGCCAGAAGCGAAGAAAGCAGTGTTCTTGGCTGAAAAAAAAAGGTTCTGCCTTGGCTAGGTAATGAACCGGAACCAAATAGAAAAACTGGGGAAACTGACACATCGAAAAATTAAAACATGTCTGGCTTCATTATCCAGGACTGAAAGAAAAGGATGCACTGATAGTATGCTGAAACGTCATAATTAATTATATGTACTTAGCATATTCTAGCCCTGTGCGGCTTGTCACTTTTATGCTTAAAATGATAATAATCATCTTATCCCAAAGTCACTAAGAATTTGGAAACATACTAGTCATAATTGAATGTATCAATTTATCTAACAAGATTATTTGCTTCAGGAATTTGAGTAACGCGAACAAACAAAACAGTTTACTTATTCCGTGGTAAAAATGTCATTGTTTTGTACCTGGTAGAAGAGTTTTGGGCCTAGTCTATGGGGCTGCATAATTCATTAGACATTTCAATTCAATTATTGCTGATAAAACGACTTCATTATTTGGTTCGAGGTGTTTCTGAGCAAGTTCTTCTAAAACTATCAGCTGTTCCTAAGAAAATAGTGTGGTATGTTGAGAAACATCTGGTATTTCCGACAATGAAATTATCGTGGCGAAAATTATATCATACCCTTCTTTTAAAATTTGCTTCGATTCCTGATTCCTCACGAAGTCTAGTGATATTTCATTTAAATTGTTCCTCGTAAGAAGAATTTCCGCCAATCCTTGGGAATCAAAATGTTCTATTAAAAATTTCATTAATACCTTCAACGATTGAATACCGCTGTATACTAAGTACCGCTGTTTCATGTAGAATGGTTTCACCTGAACAATCCTGCGATTTCAATAACTGTAGTAGAATCGAACCAGGTAAATGTTGACTGAAATTTCGAATCCAATTGAGCAACTTTTCTAAAGTTTCGGAAAAATTTCCGCAAGCGGCTAAAGTTATTGATGTTCTACCACAGATCGAATTTTTATCCATCAGTAATTCGACATTCTTCAATTGACCTTGGTGATCAACACCAAAATATTCTTTGAACCATTCAAGTAATGCTATCATACTTTTGGTCTTGCCTCGAAACACAGCTTTAAATATATCACTATTTTGAGAACCATTTTGAAAAACCAATGCTTTAAATTGGTCCGAAGAAAGATTAGTGCTCATTGAATTAAGAAAGGTTAAAATTGTTTCAGGATTATCTCGACGGACTGCCATGTCAAAATGATTATTTCCTACCACGTCAACCATATTTACCATCCATTTTCGGATACTGATTTAACCCAAATAAGAAAAATATCCAAAAGCTGAGGTTGTTTCGTATCTGCCAACCAATATAAGGCAGTATGACCCAATTCGTCTTTTGTTAATATTAAATCTTCAAGCATGTCTAAATAAGGACGATCTTGAGTTTGATCTAAAGGCATTAGTAAGTCCAATAAAAATGGCAACTTTCTAGTTATAAACATGCAACAAAAATACAATAGCGTTTCTCCAGATTCTAAACCGTTTCGAAAAAGGATGTCCTTAAATGTTGTCAGTTTACGCCTAATCGAGTTTATAATTAATTGAAATATTTCTTCACTTTCAAAATGAATTAAAGATAATTGTAAACAAGTGGTTCATGAACACCCAAAGATATGCCCACTTCTGTGTATCGTTCCGTGAAAATTTTAATAAGCAAGTGATCCTGATCTGCTACAGTTTCTAGAAATATTCTTATTACTTTGATCTGTTCTAATAGAGGAGGTTTACGAACTACATTGTATACTATATCGAATAGGGCAAATTTTCCATATATTCCCCGTTTCAAGAGGACTTTTTCCTGAATATCTGGATATTGTTTTAAATTTGTTAAAACAAACTTGAGCGTGTATTGAAAACCATTTAATGACAGCTGACGCAGAAATATATCTTGATATTGAAAACTTATTATATTGTTGATCAAAGCAATTGTTGAGTCCTTTAAAGTCATGTTAAGAGATTGTTTCTTAACGAACTCATAAAAAAAAACGTGGCCATCAATGAATGCCTGTCTTCTGAAAATAATCGCTCGAATAAGATCTTCTGAGTTAAGGTTTGATTCAAAAAAGAGTTAAATATTCGCTGAGCAAATATTCATCAAAACTTCTATGTATGAATATTACTCTGATTCCTGACCTTACCAGCAAACCAACTCTAGTGTATTATCACCATGACCAAGGGGGTTATCCAGTTCCTCATTTATATCGGGAATTATTTCTAATAATGCTAGCAAACGATGTTTTTGCCGCAGCGGTTCAGAATGATCCTGGCGCACTTCCATTGACCCCACAGTATGACCCAAAATTTGTTTATCGTGATAGTAAATATTGAACTTCATGGTCATAAACTTTTCGAATAAATCTATTAGTCCTATTTGGTGAATAAATTCAAAGTGCTCCCAGAATACTATCTCAGCTAACATTGTTAGTTGAAGGGGGTTGTGAGTAAATGTTTTCTATTCATCGCTGGCGGCGGACTTCCATTCGTGTAATAAACTTTCAGCAAAATCAACTAAGTTTAAGATGGCTAACAGTTCATCCAAGTTATGACAAGAAGTAAGATGTTGTTCATCAACTTTCAGATTTATTTTTATTTTCTGTTGATAAGTATTCATATGTTCATCGGATAATTCAGTGTTCATGAGTTTTTGTATCAAACTGTAAGACCAGAAGTTGGTTAAGAATTCGATTTGTTCATAATCGGTGAAAAGATTTAAAACATAAGCCGAACATTGGAAAGTTACTTCGAGTGACTGTTTTTCGTGTACTCGTGTTGTTACCCACATTTGTCGAACATCCGTGTAGCATAATTCAGTAAGAAGCTTCACGGTTTGGTTCTTAAATAAGGGACTGATTTCATCGAAACGCCTTGATCATCCCCTATTTGTATAGTGTTTATTATAAGATCCTCCAAGACAGCTTCATCAATAATATCCCGGGCAGACTTTAGACCAATTAACCTTTTTAAAAGAATCGTTTTATTTTGGAAAATAATGAATTGCTCTAGTAGGTCATTCTGACAACCTTCCTCCAAGTCCTTAAATGTGTTTATATCCGATTTGTTTTGAATTTGTACAGAATCAAAAGTTTTAAGTTCTTCGGCAATATTATTTTCTTTATCGCCAATTAAAATAAATTTTTTATTCTTGTTTTGTTGTAATATTTCAGCTATATCCTCGATAAATTGTTCGATATTCGAAATGGCGGTATTCTTAGGTTGTTTCTGGCACTCTATTACGAGAAGATCGTGACTTTGATGGGCTCGAAACGAACTAACGATAAGTTCTTGAGTTTCTCGACGACCCACACTGTTTAACAAAATAAAAATGAAACTGTCTCGAGCTTGATATAATCTTGAATCATTTATAACTTGCAAAACTTTGACTGCGCTCAATATGGTTGAGTTTGTCGATATATGGAGAAAGTTCCTATTTGATGATAAAAATCCATTTAAAGCATCGTGCTCGAAATGAAGGTTTAAACTCTTCAACCTAGTTGGATAAACCTGATTTAAACCTGAAGTCATAATCGATTTTATTTCATGATTGATTGATTCGAAAAATTTCTGACCCTTATCTGATGATAAAAATTCACTGCGACCTTTGTTATATTCCTTAAACCAATCCAGTATTTGTTTCTGAAATGAATCAGTGATCAAATCCGTATTTAAAAACGAAAATTTTCGACCCATTTCCCTTTTGATAAGTACGTTTAGTTTGTCCACGTCTGGATAACAAGTCAAGAGTCGGAAATTTTCCAGAAATTCCTTGAGAAATAATTCGATTTTGCTTTCGTCGACTGCCAATTCTAAAAGAACACAGTCGGAAATATTTTGTTCCAAAATGTTTGATAGTTTTTCTCGGATGTTGTCTAAGTTGGACTCACCTTTCGATAAGGTTTCCAGTTTTTTTGGAGGTTAGGAAAATTAATTAGCTTATCATTCAAATTTATAATATAGTCTGCGCATATCCAAATTTCATTTCGTATTTCTGTAAACTGTCTCTTTAGTTCGAGTACATTTTGAATTTCTTCGTCCAGGAGTTTATATTCTAAAGAATTGTTGTTTCTAAATGAATCGATTTTATCTTTAGCTTTCGATAATAAGTCGGTAATATTCTGTATCATATTTCTACAAGCAGTGTAAATCTCACTCCTCTTAGTGAAATAATTTTAATCTTTGGCGTTCGTTTTTTTAAAGGTTGCAGCGATTTTTCCCAAATTATCATATTTACTGTCCTCTAGAAAATTTCCTTTCAGCTTCAATATATTTTTGCGAGTTCTTCAAATTTAGCCTTTTCTGTTTTGGTGCTGCTTACAATCCTGTTTAAATTTTGATAAAGTGCATTCACTTCCTGCACAGCAGCAGTTTGTTCTATTAATTTCATACTACTAACTTTATCTGCTATAGCTTTTCTATGTTTAACAGTTTCTAATAGAACCTTTGGACTGAAAAATAGCCGAATGATGATTTTTTTTAATTCAACGACGGCATCAGGTTTAAACTTGATTTTTTTTTGCGTTAACTCCACGAAAGAATAGAAGAATATCATCATCAAACTTCTCCTCTTCCAACAAACTTTTTCTCAATGTCATCAAATTGTTGTGGTTTTGAGCGGTGATGGATAAATTCCGATCCTCATCACGTTTCAGTTTTTCAGAAAAATTCAGGTCCGTGTTCGTACATAAATCAAATTCTGCCAAATCAGATCCGATGAACATAGCATTGTTTTTAATTTTGCAAAAAGACAGGAAGTATTTTTGGAGGCTGAACGGGCCGTCCGATTCAGTTAGTAAGTCGTTTATAGTGATTCGATCTCGTAGCTCATCTTCCTTATGTTTGGCTTGCAGGAAACGTCAAATCCACTTGTTGGTTCGACTTTCTTTATACCTGACTACCGTGTCGTCGAATTTTTCTGCTTGGTTCATCTCAGTGGCCAAATCGAAGTAAGGGTACTTACACACCTCGATGCAATAAAAGTATTAACAATTGTAACTGGTATACTAAAGACGTTTTCAAACCCGAGACCGCGTAAGAATCCGTCGTAGGTTTAGAGCGTTTAACATCTGTGTCTGAGTTTTCATCCGTCTTTCTTTTAGATACTCCTACTACGTCTTTTCCAGAACGATTTTTCAAACTGGAGGAAGATGGTTCATTTGGTGGTGAAAGTTTTGTTGTAGTTGATGACGCTCCAATTTCTTTGGACATTTTCCTACATGGTTTTTTAAATTTGGAATTAGAACTGGAAGCAGCATCTTCCGATTGTAAGGTTGTTGTGAAGTTTTGGTGTAGTACAGACGTGCAAGTTCTATTATGGATAAATATACGCCAAAAGAACGCAGTGAAATTGTTCCAATTTACATTTAAAAAAAATCAATTATTGTAATTCAACGAGAATATAGGCGAATATATCTTAATGGTCCGGCGCTTCATGAAATGACACTGTATCGTTTATTCAAACAATTTCAACCCAAGGACGAGCCACATCGCGTCGAAGATCAATTCTCAATAACTGAAGTGACGTCTGTCGTAGTCGATATCTGGATCAGTGACTCTAACTAATATAAGGAACCCAAGAAATGTCCCGACACTTAGGGGTAAAAGGTATATCAGATTAAAAAAAACAAAATACAAATTCGGAACAGTTGGGGATCGGCCCTACATCTCCAGAAACGTAAATTTGGCATGAGAACCTCTCCAACTGAGAATTTCTCCAAGTGACTTGCACATGCTTCCCTATAAGATTCAAATTATTCAAGACATGTTGCCTACAGATAATAATAAACGATTAGAATATTGTAATGTTATTATAAACCACTTCCATCAAACTGACAATTTTTATGCAAAATTAACAATGGGCTTCCGATTATTATTATGAGTATTTTTGAAGGTTTACATAAGTAAGCCCCGAACTATACAGCAGTTCAAGGACAACAGCCGTGCTAAAATCGCTGCACTAACACCAGATGTGTCGGTAAAAGTTATGCAAAATCTGTTAAAAAGGGCGCATTGACATATTGATACTAGAATGACATATTTTTCAAAAATTAATTTACCAAAAATTTAAACATACTATAGAAAAAAATATTCCGAGGTTTCTTTTAAAAATTATAAATAATTAAATAGGTAGCGCGACACATGCCCCACCCTTTAGTTCATACCTTTTAACTAACATTTCTAAAATTAAAATATTTAAAGAAAAGTTAAAAAATGACAAACATTTAGACACTTAAAATGAACGAAAACACAATCACTGAACCGTTTAGAAGAGACATAAATGCAGACTGAACCTGACAACATGGAGAGATAACAGAGGTAATTTGAGAAAATAAACAGAGTCATCCTGAAAAACGTTATAAAATAGTGTTTTTAATTATATTACGATCTCTTTTTATTACTTCTGAATAGATATATCTAATTCAAAACGCAATGGATACATCTTTCTAACTAAAAGATACATCAGCTTGACATTTGTAGAGTCGGAGTGAAAGTTCTATATAGATTATTAATTAAGTAGTATAAATTAACCGTTACAAATTAAGCAACTCATTCATTTAATCTACTAAGGTTTAAATCAATATCATTCGGTTTAAATCAATTAAGTCGGCATTTGTTAACGGTAGCGAACGATTATTTTATTAACTGTTTCACCTGGTTTCAGCTTATGGTACACGACATTCTTCTGATTCCACCAACTGGGGCGCTGTCCCTCTAGCATTTCTCACAGTAAACAATTTTTCAGAGCAAAACACCATATTTTATTTCCGTTCAGTTACTTTCCTTTAACTCATTTTCCTAGTTCACTTCCTGTATAGGGTTTCAATAGCACGGAAAGTAAAAAAGAAGAAGGGGAAAGCAAAATAAAATCTTAAGCAGTATTATTTTCTTCTACGCCCTCCCACTTTAAAACCCCACGAGCCGCCACTGCTTTAACTATTATATTATTTTTATATTTATACTTTTGTATTTATATTGTAATATTTATATTTATTATATTGTATTATTTATATTTTAAAAATGTGTTTACAGCCATACTATAAATAAAATATATGTCACGTGAATTTGCAAGCTATGACTGAAATGAAAAAGAAATTTACTCATTATTCATTTACACAGAATTTATTTATTTATATATTTGTGATTTAGTAAAATGTTTCATTTCTAAATTTGCATATTTCTCACAAGATGTAGTGGAAATCTCAAAAAGAGGAAAAATTGTCAGAAAATTTAATTTAGGATGTGAGCTTAGCTTAATTCACAAACAGGCTACTGAAACCAGATACCTGCTTAAGATGAGACATTTAGAACAGAGGTTTACTGATAGGTAATATTCAAAACTGTGAAATGTGGTCACACGTATAGCGCGGTTCAAGATATCCCGTTGACCGAATGGCTCCAATAAACTGTTAACAACCCCTATCGTAACGAAACCCGACAAAATTCCAAAAAAAGTAAAAAGGGCCTGGCCTAATAAAATAACAGGTAAAAAGATAAAATTAATCGAGTTCGTTCGGTATTTCAAAACTACTAATTTTAAAAGAAATCATTTATCGTCCGATGCTAAGCAAATTGTTAAAAATGTGTGATTCTTTATTGAATAGGAGACTTATTGTAAATGCAGCCGCAGCAGAAACGTCTTCATTTACGAAAACTTCGTTGTCTACAGTTAAAGATATTGTGACGAAGCCAATTAAAACCAAAAAATTCGTAGTGATTCTGGTAAAAGCAAATGTGTCGACGAAAGCGACAAAGACTTAATTCGAAACAAAATGTATGTTATGTATGAAGAGCAAACTGTACCTTTATTGCATTCATTGCAACATCGACTACGGAAAGATGAAAGCAATATTCTTTGCAGCAGAACTAGCTTCGGGAGAATATTATCTCTAATGAGTTTTGCACATCGGACCATAGACAAATATTGCTGGAATCACGATTGCGACGATGGCGGTTTGACTACTTAAACTGTAAACTATAAAAAAACAAAGATTAGAAAATCGTCCCATTAGTTACCTTGATGAAACATGGTTCGATACACATGAGACGCGAGCAAAAGGGGATACATCAAGAAAATACCAAACCAAAGCCCCAGCAAACAAGGGAAAAATAATTACAATTTTACATGCTGGTTCTGAGGATGGATGAGTTCCAAATTGTTTACGGTTGTCCTCCAAAAATATTAAACATTCATCTTTAGACTACCATGACGACACCACAGGAGAACTTTTTAAAGATTGGTTTATAAATAGCGTTTTGCCCTAAGGAAAGTGTAATTGTAATGGACAATTATAACCGCTAAAAAAATAAAGTTCCTACTGCAAATAACACTAAATTGGTAATTCTGAGCTATATGTTAAAAATTATATATACTTCGAAAATACATATAAAAAATGTGATCTTCTAGAAATATTAAAGATATTTAATATTAAAAAGGAATATGGATGTGATACCATTGCTGCCGATGTGGGACATACGGTTTTACGTCTTTTACGTACTGTATTTTTAATCCAATTGAGCATATGAGACATCAGGAAAAATCCAATGTTAGAGCAGAAAACATTCATCCGACTCTAAGTGCAAGTGCTGCAACATTAATTAGGAAGGTTGTAGATAGTAGTGCCAAAGAAAGTTGGATAAATTCGATTAACCATGTTATTAAAATAGAAGACTCTTATGTATCATTTACTAATAATATATATTCACTTATTATTAATGTAGATCAAAATGACAGTGAGAGTAAAACCGAATTAAATGTATAATTAACTTTAAGTTAAAATTTTTATTGTACTAATAAATTCAAAATACACAAACCAATAAACAATGTTTTAGTTAATAATATTAATATAATATATATTATACATAATAATAATTCAATATTTTTTTCCAAAATTATTCAGAAGTTAAACCTCTCCGACTCTGGCGCCTTTGAAGAAACTAGGAATATTTTTATTGAAATTTATTGGAGCAATTAACATTTTGCCGAAAGGCAACGAAATATCTTGAACCAGACTATAATATTCAAAACTGTGAGAGGTGGTCACACGTAAATTTTACCAGGTGTGGCGGTTAATAATTCTTATATTTTTTTAAGAGATAGCGCTGGAAACAAGGGCCGGTTCACAGTCAAATCTCTTGTGTCATTTTGTTGCTATGACAGTGCCTTTCAAAACACCGTTGATACGATTTCGAATAACCGTCATATTTTTTTCGTGTGGTAAACATGTCAAATTTCGACCCTAATGAAAAGCATTTGAGGCTGTACTGATTTTCTTGTTCAATAAGAAGAAAAACGCAAGTGAAAATCGCCGTATACTTCAAGACGATTCAAAAATCTGATTTCGACTTACAAAAAACGTCCAGGTCAACCGAAAAAAAATTGAAGATGTCGAATTGGAAGCATTGTTGAAAGAAGACGATATGAAAACTTAACAACAAATATTAGAGAGGTTAAATGTTGGACGCCGAACCATTTGTGATCGTCTGCATGCCATGTGAAAGATCCAGAAGGCAGGAAAAAGGGTACCACAGTACGTAATACTGCGCAATCGGTGGGATCAGAATGGTGTTGTGTACCATGAGCTTCTGAAACCAAGTGAAATAATTAATACTGTTCGTTACCGTTCAGTGATCAATTTGAACTAGGCATTGGTCGAAAAGCGATCAAGATGGGCTACAAGATACGGAAAAGTGATTATTTTAGCACGACAACGTCCCACTAGACAAAGCGAACGTGGTCGGTGACACCACGAGACACCAGAGACTATCCGACCGACTATCACTTTCATCAATGTCTCACGCACTCTCCATCCTTTTATTACACTCAGCAATTACGGATATGTCGAGTCGAAAAAGAACTTGATAACTGGAACTTAAATTAGCCTAATAAACACTGCTTCTAGAAGGACACCATCTGTAATATAAATACGTGGAAAGGCAACGAAATATTAATTGTATTAACCGTATGATAGGCAATTTTAGAAGATTGAGTTTATAATATTTTCATTTGGAATAACATAAAACAAAAAAGGAATTTATATTTGTTTATTTAGAAGGAATATCGCCATATTTATTTTGCTTTTATCCGTCTTCTTCTTCCTGTAGTGCTGCACTCCGTCAGTGAGGCTTGACTTCCTTCAACCTTCGCTTTTAAGGGAATCAATCTCCACCCGCCCCTTGTAAGTTTTCGCCATAAGTGACTACTAATCGAATGAGTGTTTTATAGATCCTTATTTTCGTGTTCCATTGAATAACTTTAGATCTTAGGACAGAATGAACGAGGTAAGTAACTTTTATTTACTTTTAGACCGACCCTTTTGGTTTTCACCTTTATTTCATTATGGCTCCATTATTTTAATTCCTACTCCTTATTAATATCTATGTCAGACATTTTTACAGAATATTTCCCTTGTTAAAAACATTTTTTAAATTCTTTTGTTGCAAAATTCAACATTTATTTAAAAACATATCAGTCAGTGAAACCTTCCTCGTTTACATCGATAACCTTTTGCCATCTTTCTGGCAGCCTCCGAATTCGCTGATAATAAAAGCACATTGAGTTCCCTATTTCAAATTAAAATATGTTATTTTTAGTTTAAAGTTTTTTTTTTTTAACTAAAAACTAAGGCAATTTGAAAATTAAACAGTATTCACAAATTGTAACAATTTACTTTGAAATGAAGAAAGCAATATTTAGACTTAGCGTCAAAAATTGACGTGGCTTAAGTTTGCCAGATCTGAACTCAACCCAAAATAACTTTGTTTAATAAAGTTTCGTTAACTAACCTACCAGCCAGAAGTCAATAAAATAGAAATCGTAGAGACACTAAAAAGATGCAAGATAATTGACCAAAAAACCATAGGCATCAATGATGACATATATTTCTGAACGTTCAATAAAAATATTTTTAAATACAAAAATAACAGTATGTTACAACCCAATAATACTATAATTAAGCAATTTTAGGGAAAATTCGTTGTACTGGCAATGCTGCGTTAAATATCGTTAAATACCGCTCGGGCGGCCGTCATTCAATCGTGCTGTATTTCCAGTGGGCCGTCGCCGCTGTTTTATTCGGCGCACTTAACCTCGGCAAGGACCGCGAGCTTCTTCGAGCTGGCCGGCAAACATTTAGCGCTGCTGACGATACGTTCGCAGATCGTGCGCACCGTCCCTGACCCGCGCACTGCCTCCGACGTAACGAGCGACGCCGTCGCTAAATGTCGGTTGGCGGCGTGCGGCGAGTTCAACGATCGCCCCGTAATGCGGCTAGGCAGGCGACGGGACGTTGCCAGGTCGACTGCAAAATCCTGAAGGCTATTTTTTTCTCTTGCGACTTTCACTTACGGTCAGTGTTTGAGAATTAAATAACACAAGACGGACAGTGTTGCATTTTAACCAGTTATTTTTAAGTTTAGACTCAAAACATCATAATATGATTATTTTAAACCAGAATGTTACCTTACAACTTAACTTGTTTTCATATCCGAGATTTTCTAATCTCCTTCCTCCCTCCGGTTTTTACTTAACAATTCTCCGTCTGGTACCCGTAAAATGTCAGAGCTATTATAATAATAACCAATATGTTTTCGTTAAAGCGAATCAAGTCAAAAACTTCGTTTATTTTTATTCAGCATCCTTTCAAAAATAATCCTCGGTATTTTTTCCCCCAGCTTATTAAACTTTCTTGGTATTTCTTATATAAATTTCATTCCAGTGCACAAGATGGTCCAAATCTCCAGTTGGTATTTGTTTCTCACATTTATTGGACAACCTGATATCTGGATACATTTAAAAATATTTTTCCAATATTTTGATCTTTTGTAATGTTTTTAATATAGTTACCATTATCTTCATTATCTCTAGGTCCATTTCCTTTACTACCGTCACTACTTGTTTAGTAATATCTTCTAAAGTTTTCTTTTAATTTCTCTAGCTAGTAGAGCTACACAGTCAGCAAAGGAGCTTATATGGCTAGATCATTTTACCGACCATTAAAAATCCATGCAATGTTACAGTATCGAGTTTGATGTTGATGTTTACTATTTTATATATTATGTTTAATAAGGAAAATATTAATTCGGCCAATAGTCACTTATGGCTGCGAGACGTCGATCCTCACAAAAAAAACAGAAGAGATGCTACACTCTTCTTTCATACACGTTTTGGTGCTGTGAAAAACAATGAAATTTGAAGGATTTGGTATAAGTTCGAACTCAAACAATTGTAGAAAGATCTGGATATTGTAGATTATGTGAGGGTTCAACGACTCAGATGAACGAGACACGTGGCGAGAATGCCAGAAAACTGAATGCGTAGGAAAATCATGAAGCGGCGAGGAGGGGGCAATAGAAAAAGAGGTAGACCAAAGACACGATGGCAGGACAATGTAAGAAGAGTTGCTGAAGAATTGTTGCACATCAACAACTGGTATAGGGGCTGTTTGACGATCAAGTTGGAGACGAATGTTGAAGGAAATCAAGGCTCAATGACGGGTTCCACAGGAAGAAAAAGAACAAAATGTTTAATATGGAAATCCCTAAATTAATAGAGATGAAGTCTTAAGCTTTTAAATGGAATTGACCATATTTCTGTTTGCCATTCGTTGCTCAAAGGTATTGAAAAGGGGCCCGTAGTAATTATAGAACTTTTCAAAAGTACTTACAAGTAAATAAATACGCTAATGTATGGGGATTTCTGGTAACTTAAGATTATTTACAAAATCATTACCTTCTGACGGTTATGAGGTAATTGAAATTCTAGCAAAATATCTGACGACTACAAGAACTGTAGCCCGTCTTCATTAACATTATCTTTCACACATGAATAATATACATTTTCATTTCTATAGAATAGCATGTTCCATATATTGGAACAGTATGGCAAACAATATAGAATTATTTGTATAATTTGAACTATTCAGAGCTTCAAAGATCAAGGACAGGCCGCGTAAGAGCGGTGGTCCGATGGTATCGGCAGTTAGAGGGGTTGCGGGTTCAACTCCTGCTATTTTATTTTGTATTTGTACACTCTGCCCAGATTTAACGGGGGATTTGTAACATAAATAGAAAAAACGATCAAAACGAAATAAACTAACACAAAACTGAAAGATATATAAGTCGATAAACAACAAAATCTATCTACTTACTGAAAATACATTAGAGCCGGCAACGCCGTCGACAACTTATCGCACTTGAAAACAACACCGCTGCGCCGCGGTCCTCGGCTCGAACCTTCAACGGGTTACGTTTACACACAAAACACACAAGTGCCCCGATTTCCATCAGCCGGAGAGAATCTCTTCGCTCTCACGCTCGGCATGCCGCCGCTACCGGTCTACAACGTTGCCAACTTTAATAATTTTTCGTATATTGTTATAAAAATTTTTATCCATTATTACTGTGGTGTAACATATACCGTGGGTTGAAATTCTTACTAAAAGGTTGTTTTTAACCGAGATGAGCTCATTATATTGTCTATGTAACAGAACGAATGAAATTTATTTGTATTATTACTAATGGAATTACCTAATTCCCGAATTTTTAATAATGCACGTGTGATTACCAAAGGTCCAGATCAAAATTGTCAAGATTGTTTTGTGTGAAACAAGATTGGATATTGTTTTAAAACATAGCGAAAATTATTTCATCTCATAATCTGTAGTTATCTTTTACTCTGTATCGAGGTTGCCTATGCTAGATTTCCGTATGGTCAGCCTCCAGGTAATTTTCTCCTTCCTGTAGTGTACTAGTAACTTTGAGTTAAGTTAACAACAGGCTTATGAAAACAATCTTCTGTCACGGGCTCAGATTTCAGGTGGTTTTGCCATTTCAGTCCCAATGGGGCCGATGCCCCACTGGTAATATGCATTGTTTCTAATATCCCAACTAGAAAATGTTTTCAATATGGCCGATTAGTAAATCTATTTACTATACGTAGACCACGTGCTATACGTTTATATTGGATTTGGCGTTTATTTGACTAATTTATGAAACAAAGGTCTAGATAAGTGTGTTTATGTATATTACTTATAGAAAGTGTTTTTTGCGTGTTAATATTGCGCATACAGAACATTTTTTCTAAAATTTGTTGACGGGACATATATAAATAAATAATAAATAAATTATGCTTTAGTGTCCAACAGGCCACTACCCAATTGAAAGACAATTTAAAACACAAATAAATTAATATAACAAAAATAATTTAACAATGGTAAAGAAATATTTATATAAAAATTAAAAATGTATTTTAAGATCATTACGAAGATTAATTCAAAGCACCGCACGATCCTTCAGCACCCTCTCAAAAACTGATTTATACTGTGTAACCAGGAACTGAAAAATATCTATCAAGGACACAGAAGCATTCCCGCTATTGACATATCTGTTATGGTCTCGGCATGCACGAAAGAGCGGTACATTGAGAGGCCAAGTTGGTGCTAGTGGTAGGTATGGAGAAAATATTTCGAACTCAGCTGTTAATTCGAGGGACATAAAACTGGATTTCATTGAGGAGTTTATTATAATCAATCAAGTCACGGCAGAGCTTTAGCAGGAAAAGCTGAGCAGCATACACTGTACTATCCTCCAGGGGCTGACAACAGAATCTTTCCCATAACAGAGTGTGGCTATAACCTCTGCAAGGGTAGGTACCATCCAACTTAAAAGGCAGATACATTAGAAAACGCCGCTGAACCTGCTCAAGACGAGAAATCAGTGTAGCATATATTGGCGACTAGACAGGGAAAGCAAACATAAGTCTAGATATATGTCCCAGTGGGATTCCACTGTGGTATAAATTTGTACCAGTGGTATTACTATCAGTAAAATGTGATTTTTCATTTCAGAAATAACCCATAAATTACCAAGATTACATATCCCAACAGAAAAACCCTATACAATTCTCGCAAAACTCGACAGGTCATCTACTGAGTTGAACGTTTTTGTCAAACTGTTCCCCAAAACCCTTGTTCTATGGATTTCTGAAAAACCCAACGAAAGATTGGAGACACTTCAAGCAAAAAAATTATCTATACTCAAAATTGATCAGTATGAAATAATAATTGCCATTGGATGTTTTCTCGTAATGTCTTATAATAAAGTGCAAGTACTTCACTTGGTAACACAATGATCAAATAAACAATTTTTAGGAATAGATTCCCGTTACTGTCTTTCAAACTATATTTCAATTTCCCCCAAAAACCAGATGGTGTCCATAAAATATATTATATGGAATGATTTCGTGCTTGAAGCAAAATTTTTCACAAGTAAGAAGTGAGAGTACCTTTCAGATTATCAATGAGGCTATGTCTAAGTTCAAGGAAAGAAGTTGCCTGAAACAGTATCTTCCTCTAAAACATACTAAAAGAGGTGTAAAATCATGGGTTAAAAATCACGTGATTCAAAAAGTTAGCAGAAACTATTCGAGATACTGATGTTAGCGTATGTTTTGACAGATTTTTTACTGGTACTCAACTTATAAATAAATTACCTTTTGCTGCCGTTGGTACATCAATAATTACCAGAAAAAAATTGCCTAAATTCGATATAGACAGAAAGCATAAAAGAGGGGAAGCTCAGTTTTTACACCAAAGATTTAACAATCCTTTCAAATTCTCATGGCGATGAAATGACTATAGCAAACAGAAAACTGAAAGATGGAAGTCGATCAGAAATTCCTTGCTCAAAGATGGTAGACTTCTATAACAAATATATGGGGGGAGTTGGTCTTGAAAAGAGTTTTCTATCGGCTACTAATGAGAGCAGCGGTGAATTGCTGGATCATATTTACTGAGCTAAAAGGGCGAGAAAAAAATAAGAAAAGTTTTTTGGATTATGTGGTTCCGCTGGCTGATTCTCTAATAAGTTATGGTCAACAACATGCAAAAGGGGTACGCAAAAGACAATATGGTAGGCCGTCATCAGGTTCCAGGCTACTGATTATGGCAGCCGTCCAGTTTAGTATGGCTATTGGCATAATCCTGCTTTTCTACCGCTTATTTTGTGCATTGTAAAACTCTTTGTCAAGTAAAGCTATCACTTCAGATGACAGTATGAAATCGCAATTGCAAAGGCATCGAAAAATGATTGAAGGTTTTATATCTGAAATAACGAAATTGCCTAAAATATGGTAACAAAATATATCTTGAAAATAAATCTTTTACCACATAAAAAATATAAAATATTACACCTGGAGAACCCTAATATAACGCATCAGAAAAAAATATCCATACCTGTTTTGTTGCAGGCGGTTTGTGATCAGATTCGAATATGACGTACTCACCTGAAAGAAAATATATAAATAAATAAACAGTTACAAACAAATAAAATAACAATTTTATAAAGAGCCTTCATTTAATCCTGTAATCCTTGAGTAGTGATTTATTTAAACTTAGGAACTTTTAATTATTTTATGTTGAATTATTTAAAAGTGGTATCATTTGTCACCAAAAATATTTCTAAAATTTCCCCTAGACCTGTCATCGAGATTTGTTCCCTGTGTGTTTCCACATTTTATATGCTTCCTGAACAAAAATATTTTTAAAGCACCTCTTTCATCAACAATATTTTCCATAAAAAATCTGCGCCTTGCACTTCTTTTCTTTTTTCCTTCCAAGGCTCTGCTCCGATGGAGTAATTTTAACATTTTTTTTTTACTTTAGGTTCAAAATAAATGCAGGACTAGTCAAATGTTATATTTATTTTGGTAATTAGTGATATTAGAGTATATATATATATATATATATATATATATATATATATATATATATATATATATATATATATATATATATATATATATATATATTTATAACTTATTTATAACAGCTGAAAAAGCCAATAAACCTATGTCATAGTTTAAAAAATTAGTGATTTCGTTTTAATCATTATCAACTTGTCATGTTGGTTGTCCACATTTATAGGTTATGTGAGATTCGGTATTAAATGAATGCTCTGTATATCTCAAGTACAAATATATTCAGATATGTTTGATATAAAAGTTCAACATTTAGTTAGAATTACTAAACTTGAAGAGATTTACCACGAAACACCAAATCACTTTGAAAGCACTAAACACCCAATCATTTTAAAAGTGATTTGGTGTAGTGGTAAATCTCTTCAAGTTTAGTATTTCATACCAAAGGTTCCAATAGAAGAATAGATAGTTAGAATTAGGTTAGATTTGCGTCTTCGTCAGTTTTTAAAACGGAACATATTTATTTCTAGTTTACTAAACAAGTAAATTTCCAAAATAGAAACCAACTGATAGATTTCATGCTACCTGCCAGCGAGATGATCGATCTTGTGCTGCAGTTCATAAAGGCTAGAAAATTTACAGGCTTTAACAAAATATTCACGTATAACATAACAATTCAAGAGCTACATGATACTTAGCACAAATAAATTGATTCAAGTGAATAAAAAATTGGTTAAAATATTTTAAAGCAAAAAAACTTGAGTATATACTAATTGACAATACTCATTCTGCCAGAATTTGAAAGAAGAGCACTCATTCCCCATTCAAGATCTGGTTATATTATGAGATAATTCAAAATTATGTGAGGGTTCAGCGACTCATATAGGCGGGATACGCTGCAAGAATGCTAGGAAATCGAATATCAAGGAGAATAATGGAGAGACGAATAGGCGGTAACAGAAAAAGAAGTAGATCAAAGACACGATGGTAGGACAAGACGATGGTAGGACTGTAAGAAAAGATGATGAAAAAGAACTGCAGATACAGTAAAAAATTTTCCGTCATTGCGTCATTAAAAGACTGTGTTAAATATTTAACAGTTTTGTGTGTTGATTTGACACAATACGATTGTGTTGTCTATTCGCTTTATTTTTTTAACATAAACAAGTGTTATTTCTTTCAATAGCAGGATTTTAAATGTGCCTCTATAAAATTAACAAGAGACTCCCTTCCATCTATTGTTTTTACGCGGGAAGTACGGCGCTATTTCCATTGCATGGAAGATATGTGTTTACATGCTCATCGTGGCACAGTATAAATATTATCAATTATTATAAATTCTACTAAAATATCAATAATAATCGAAACGCAACAAGTATTTAAATATATAGCAATAAAGTCAGGTTATACATCATTTTATTCCCAAGGTGGGATTTTTTTAACATTTGAATGTGTAAACATTTAAAGCTGGGTCCATACCAGTTGCGGCACCGACGACGTTGGGGCGCTGCCCGTTCAGCATTTATCACAGCAAACAATTTTTCAGAGCAAAACACCATATTTTACTTTCGTTCAGTTTCTTTCCTTTAACTCACTTTCCTGGTTTACCTCCTGTATAGGGTTTCAATAGCACGAAAAGTAAAAAGGAGGAAGGGAAAAGCAAAACAAATTCTTTAGCAGCACTATTTTCTTCTACGTCCTCTCACATTAAAAAACTCCCGAGCCGCCACTGGTCCACACCATTAAAAATTTGCGTGTGTGTTGAATTTACTGTGCGGCGAAAATATTTTCAATGCAAAAATATCAAACACAAATAAATATCTATGTTGTGCGGGCTATACATTCCGCTTGGTTTGTGCGTGCAGTGGGACGTTTATAGGTTTGGTAAAAACAAAAATAAAATTCTTTATATTTTTAAGTGTTTATGCATAATTTCTGTAGTGTATACTTTTCTGTTTTGATACACATGCTTCATCCAAGAAAACCTTTTCTTGCCATTTTTTTTCTTTTTCTTGATTAAATTGTTCATTATTATGAATTCAGCACACTTCCTTCTTCAACATAATGATACCCTGACTGGGACATTGACTACAATAAGTTACTCAATAAATAATACATTTTATCTTTATGAAACTAAAAATATTAATTTCACTACAAGAACACGTATACGCATCAATCTTGTGCGCCACAAATTTCCTTGTCGTTCGCGAAAAAACCGACAACAGATGGTTTGTGTGCGTGCTGTGCAGCGATGTCTACATTTTTAGTCTACATTTCCACCATTCAGTGTCTACATTGCCACGCACGCACATCGCATACAACACATACAGCCCGCACAACGCAAATTTTTATTGATGTGGACCCAGCTTAACATTTAAATGTATCAAAATTTTTATGCTTGATCGTAGAGTATTTTAAGACATATTTGTGTTACTTTTAACATTAATTTGTGTTACGTGGTTGACACAAGGCGTTTATGTTAAAATGACAACGAAAACTGGCAAGCGATACTGGAGATCGATCCGGTTAGAGGTGAAAGTTGAAGGAGGTCAAGGCTCACTGATGGGCTGTTGCACCACAGGTAGGACAAGAAGATATACTAATTGACATATAAATTGTAGCACTGCTTGATTTTGATATTTTTTACTAAAACGTAGTTACTGTAACAAAAAATAAACGATTAAGATTTAAGAACAAAAAACATTCAGTGGTTATCGCGCGAAAATAACTATTTGTTCGATTTAAATAAACTGCTTTAGACGGTTTCTACTATTTTTTCGAGTTCTAAAATGTTTAATTGGCATAACAATAATAATGCTAAAATGTCTAGAGATTTATCGTGAACTCAGGGCATTTGAGGAGGCCGAATTATTGGTCTACTAGAAAGAGGTTTTTTATTTCGAGAGTCTGACAAGCGCACTAACAAAAACCGGATCACTGTAATGAAATGTGTTTTTATAATGTTCAAAATCGAAGAACACAAGAGGTGTAATATATAGTAATGAGACTGGCAGGCGGGACGTACTATCTAGCCATCTTGTTGGCTTCTCTTTGGATTTATATTAAAAAATTCTTAATTATCTAAAGGTTTTATCACCATTTGTCAGTTTAGTTCAGTTATTCATAAGATTAATCTTGTGGATTTGTTGCAAAAAATTTAAAATTTTGCGATTCTATTTGGGAAAAAAATAAGAGTTTATCAGAAGAAGAAAGATGATTAATTTTTTCAATATACGTAGACGGGATGAGTTGTAGAGACATAGAACGTCGATTAAAACGAAATGTTTTATCAGTTGCCAAATTCATGCTGTTTAGCAATTTATGAGGAACTTATCCTTAACTGGAAGGCCACCTACTCTCTCTAAAGCCTCGTTTCTCAACCTGATTGATTGATTTTGTTTTTCATGTAGAAGTTTTTCTATACGTAGATAATCATTGTAAACACGCATAAGCAAATTAGTTTCTAGTGATAATAGACGATTTCTACATTTAGTTTTTCAAGTCACCATAGATAAGAAGCTTTTTTCGCATAAGTAAGAAGTATCGAAAGGGATCAATGTTGCAAAGCTTCCGTTAGTAGGCTTCCGAATTCACATCGTCGTGCGAACCAAAACTTATATAAATCTTGAGTTAAAAATTCTAATTGTTGACCTTCGTTGGCCGATATTTCAATAATTTGGTTGTGAATCTCAATAGGTAATTTACCAGCAGAAACAAAATGTTCATCAAATGTACTGAGAAACCATTTTTTCGACAAATCATCGTTGCTATCTAGAAAATATTCCAGTAACTGATTTTCAATTCGCGTTAATGTGTTTTCATGTTTTCCAGCACGCGATCAATAACAGAATTTTCTTAATTCATATTTTTGGTAATATAACCCGAAGTTAAAGTGACTGCATGAAAATTTTTCAAGGCGTATAATCCAAATACCAATCTTCTTGATAAAGGCATTGAAATTGTCTGTCATTAGTAAAATGTTTTTATTACGTACGCCTTGTAAACTCGTATTCAAGTCATTCAAATGTGAAAATATATCACTAAAAACTCTAAAATGAGTTGGTATTATCTGCAACAAAGATTTTCAATTCATTTTACAATTCAAAAAACCTCTTTAGAACTTTTCCTCGCGACAACTACCCGACTTCAGTATGGAAAAGCAGTGAGTCGTATTAGGCACCCATTTCTTCGCACAATATGGAAAGCAATCTAGTCTGCAATGGTCAGCTTTTAATAAAATTAACAATTTTTATGACTTCTGACAGAACATTTTGTAAATTATGTGGCATCTTTTTTGTAGCAAGCGCATTTCTGTGAAGAAAGCAGTACGTCCATTCCACATGTGATATAATGCATATTAATTTTACTATCACACCACTGTCCTTTTTCGTTATCGCTTTCGCGCCATCAGTACATTCCGCCATGCGCTTATTAAAGTCCAATTTTTCGTTGCATCAATAAATACTTTAAAGAGTCCTTCACCATGTTCTTTTATTGATCCCTCGCATTCGTATCGGACAAAATACAAAAAGTGCACCAAGTTCCACATGCCTGTTGACTCGTCGAACTGAATAGCCAAAAAGTCACTTAATTTAACATTTTCAATTATTTGAACATCATTGGCCGTTTCATTAATACGTCTCGACAGTATGTTGGTATAGTTTTCAACTTTTTGCTTCGGACTTATCACATTGACCATATCAATGGTAGCGATTCTCTGGCCACTTTTAATGATATTAAATAGGATGCTTAAAGTGCTGCGTTCTCATTACGGCTTGATTTGTTGATTTTTCAAGACGAGTGATTTACGCTTGAAAAATTATAATGATTTGTTTTGTAAAGACTGGTGTTTTGTTTCCAGATGTCCGACTAATTTTGAAGGCTTCATGTTGTCCACGGACAGAACTTGATAACAAACAACACCCAGGCAATGAATCCATATTTTAAATATGTTTCATTGTACAATCTGGTCTTTTTCCTTACTATTTCACCAGATGTAGAGGGTGCATTTCGTTTTGTCACAAGTTTGTTCATTTTAGTATTAATAATTTATTTTATTACAAACGTCAAATTATCATATTGTAGTCAGGGGGTCGCAACATTTTTTACTTAACTTTTTGGCTATTTAGTGAGTCGAGACACAATTTTTGAGCAACGATGCTCTAGAGGAAAAGAAAAACTAATTCTGACGAATGCTGTAAGACTAAAGGAGCAATTGCCAGAGAATAAAGTGCAAACCAGTTAGAACTATCCAAAGATCATTTAAAAAAATCTGAAAAGATCGTAAGATAAAAAATGTAAAGGAAACCAGCAATAAATACTCGCCACAAATTAAGTGGAATGGATTTTGCTGAAAAGGCTATGCCATATATTGAACAGTGAAGAAATTCTTTTTTTTTTCACGAAAATATTTTTTTTTTTTTTAAATTCTGCAGGTAATATATATGAAAAATATTAACATATACAACTGTATATTATATTACAACATAAATCTATTTGTTATTGTTGGTGGATTCATGCAGTTGTGGGTTATATCCTTCTTCATCTGCAACAGTTTGAAGTCTTCTAGGTCTCTCTCTGGGCAGATGGTATCGAAGGCGTCATGGTTTTTTTTTCAACTGTTAGTCGATGTCGCTCAAATCTTGTGTTCTAGTAGTAAGTATTTAAGCTTCTTTTTAAAATTTTTTAGGTTTAATTTTATTATGTCTTTCGGTATCTTGTTGAATTTTGCTACGGTTTCAGTTGTGAGTTTTTGTGTGAGTCTTACTTGTGTATTTTTATGAACTCTAATGTCTGATTTTCTTCTGGTTTCGTATGTATGTATTTGTTTGTCGTGAATGTGATAGTTGTCTTTATTAATTTATTTTGAATTTTGTATAGCAGCAGTATATTGTGATATTGTATTAGTTGTCTGATGTTTAGTTCTTTTGTTTTTTTGTATAGTTCTTCGGTTGGCGTTAATCTGTTGAGATTATATAATATTTTCAATGTCTTATTTTGTTGTCTTTGTAGTATGTTTAAGTTTTTTTCTGTAGTATTGCTCCATGTATTAATCATATAAGCATTTTTAGATGAGAATAGTGCATGGTACAGCGGTTTCTTCATTTTTGTTGGTATGATGTGCTTCATTTTTAAGACCAAAGTAACTGTTCTGGTATTTTCTTTTTTTATTTTATTTATATGCTTATCCCATTTTAAGGTAGTGTGTATTTTAATTCCTAGGTAGTTAATTTCGGAAATTTCTTTTAATTTATGGTTTCTTATCGTTATGTTTAGGTCTCTTGCTTGTTTCTTCTTGTTAAATATTATGTATTCTGTTTTTGTTTCGTTTATCGTGAGTGAGTTGTTAAAACACCATAGTTCGTACTTTTTCATATCGTTATATATTATGTCGTAATCTGTTGTAATCATTGTCAGAATACAACATGCACAAGTCATCAGCGTAAGCATACATTTTTTCAGTGAAGTTTTCTTCGAATAAATCGTTTGTATAGTATATATATATAGCAATGGTGGCAGGTTAGCTCCTTGCGGCAAGCCGTACGCAGCTGTATTAGTGTTGCTTTCTGTCTCTCCTACTTTAGTCTTTTGGAGTCTGTTCATCAAGTAGCTTTCAATTATTCTTATGTAATTATCAAATCCATATGCAATGAGTTTTTCTAGTAATTTTTCTTTATTGATTGTGTCGAATGCTTTTTTCATGTCGAAACATATTACTACGACCGTGTGTTTCTTCTCTATACATGTTTTAATATTTTCTATCAAATCATAAACAGCTGAAATCGTGCTCGATTTCTTTTGAAGGCATATTGTGCTATATTTATGATGTTGTTTTGTGATATATGCTCTATCATTCTGTTGTGTAAGATTTTTTCTGTTATTTTATTCAGTGCTGATACTAATGTAATTGGTCTGTAATTTTGTGTTTCATTCTTTTTTCCTTTTTTGTATATGGGGACTATTATGGATTGTTTTAGGTATTGTGGATATATTCTTGTGTCTAACATTTTATTTATTAGCTTTGTAAAAATTGGTATTAAGGTTTTCTTATTATTCTTGATCACGTCATTTGTTATTTTGTCAAATCCTGGGGCTTTATGTCGATGCAAGTCTTGTATTGTTCTAGTGTGTATTGTTCTTGTGTATCTAGTGTATGCACTCGTCTTTCTTCTATTCAGAATTTTATAGTTTCGTTCTTTATACATGTTATAGTAACTGTCAATCAAACTATTTTTCCCCAAAATATTTACATTAAAATCACCGATAATGATATGACGTTTGGTTCTGTTTATTATATTATGTTTTAAAGTATATTCCAATGAGTCAAAATTGACATCGGGAGGTTTATATATAAGGCTTATTGATATATTTTCTGAAGTTAATTCTACATTTATTATTTCTATTTTGTTTATGATACAGTTTACTTTTTCTTTATATTCTATACCATTTCTTATATACATCAATATACCACCTCCTCTGGTTTGGCGTGATCTAAATATTGCATTGTAGCCGTTAATATTATATAAATCTTCCTCATCTGGTGATAACCATGTTTCTATAAGGGCAATTAGGTCCGGATGGTTTTGTGTATTTGGGATGATCTCAATTTCTTCAAATTTGTTTCTGATGCTTCTTATATTTTGCATTATTATGTTAATCATCTTGATATTCGTTATTATGTAGTTGCATGTAATTATTATTGTTTTGCTAGTTGTATTTATTGTTGTTTAATTTTTATCTGATTGATGACAGTTGTTTAATTTTTATCTTATCACTTGCTTCAGTTTTTTTGGCATATACATCACCATCTCGAATCCATGTATATTTAATTTTTCTTTCCTTTTTTAGTTGTCTAGTAGCATAGAAAATTTCCCCGGTTAAGTTTGTTATATGTTCGTTTAATGTCTTTATTTCGCCCTTTGATGTTACATTTTCGGGTTTGTAATGTTCCAACTTCCTTACGTGCTTTTATTATGTTAATTTTTGTTTGTTTGTTGTTTAGTGTAACTATGATTGGGTTATTTTCGTTATTGATATTTTTTCTACAACAGTTTTGTATATTTTCAATGGTGTTTGTATCATAAGAATTTGTTTAAGTATTTTTATTACGATCTCCTTTGTGTTCTCATTTTGCTCGGTTTTGTCCACTCCGCTTATAATAATATCATTTTTTATTTTATCTCTTTCATTTTTTTCTATAATTCTTTCTAGCTTTCCCATTCTGTCCTTCAGCAATTTGTTGTCTTTTTCTTGATTTTTTAAGATCTTTTTCAATTCTTTATTTTCGTCTTGCATTACATCAAATTTTGCTGAAATGAATTCTAAACTTTTTTGCATTTCATCTAGTTTTTTGTAAATTTCTGCATTTGAATCAGTCTTGTCCATTTCCATTTTATCTACGTCTGCTATTGTATCCTGTTTGTCTTGCTTTGTACATTTGTTTTTCATTTAGTTATTGTTTTGTGTTATTATTTGTTTTTGTCGTATGTAAACACGCAGGTATATAGGAAAAAAGACAGGGACACTCACTTCACCCTAGCAGTGCCTGTTACAGGGATTTTCAATTATTACATACAAAAGGAAACAGTAGGCAACGGACAAGGTATTTTGTGTTGGGCAGTATATAGAGGTAGGAGATCGGCGACGCGAGTTATATCAAGGTAATCCACTAGAATTATCTAGTTCTAATAAGAACTCATTAAGATAATAGGGAAAGTATATTTAACTAGTAATTAAGAACTTATTACAATGTATAATTAGGACAACATTCTTTTAGATAAGGAATAGTATAAATAACCAAATATTATTGTCAAGAACAGCATTCGTTTTCAAGACGTCTAAGTAGACGTAGTAGCGATTTGTTCAAACTGTATTTATAGGTGATTAAACTCTGTAAATTCCTATTTTCAATTAAATAAATAGTTTTTAAAAAGAGTTTTTCACTGCTATAAAACATAAATGGCGCAGTCGGTAGGATCAATTAAGTGTTGATCCAGGTCTAGTATTCAAGAAAAGTGTCCAAAAGAGAAGCAACCAGTGTTGGTATTCAAATATTTGAGCCAGTCCAGAGTGCCCAATCAAAAGACGCAACAACTTGAAGAAAAAACCTAAAAGAACCCCAGCTATCGTATACTGCAACGACAGCAATCCTTGGTCTCCAGAGTGCAACAGTCAGTGCCAACAAATCCAGCCTAGGAGTATCCAGCTGTTATAAATTGGAAACAAACTACTGTTCCATTTTTCACCTGAATCCACTGGAAGACGAGTAAACGAAAGCAAGGAAATTGGACCTTGTAATACCATGTGGTAAGCAACTGTCCATTGTTCAACTAAATTGCATTGTTTGCATATTTAAGAGATATTTAGGTTACCAACCCTAGTGTATAAGAAGTAACATTAACAAACACCAATTTATCATTTATCATTTTTGTAAAAGGTATCCTCTTTTCGTAATATTATTCAACAAAAATTCAAAATGAGTGAAAATCTAAGATCTACCGTTTCACTTCTCTATACATTCAACGGTAATTCGAATCAATTAGAAGCTTTTATCAAACAAATAGATAAATTTTACAATACATTTTCAATCGGGGAACAAGCTCAAAAGGATTACGTCTTGTTAGCCATTCAATCCAAATTAATAGACTCAGCTAGAGAATTCATCTCAAGCAGACCTGATTTAGATACTTGGTTTAAAATAAAAGCAGCTTTGAGACAAAAATATGGCGATCATCACTCCATCTCGAATCTTATACATGAATTACACAGTATAACGAGAAATCACAAAGAAAGAATTATCGATTTCTTAGAAAGACAAAAGGAGGTACTTCAGAGACTCCATGTAAAATATCAGGCAGACCCCAATATGAACAACAGTATGGTTGATCATCTGATGCAAGCCCATCAGTACAATGCTGTTTGTATACTTCAGGCAGAAGCTCCTACAGAACTTCGTACTACGCTGATGGTACATAAACCCATCAATTTAGATAAAGCTACTGTACATGTATACGACTATCAAGCATACGAAGATCAATATAAAAATAGAGCCGTCTCTAGAAACCAAAACGTCCAGAATAAACCTCAATTCGCAAGAAAAGAAAATCATGATTCTAATAATTTCCCAATGCCCACTTGGACTCCACAGTATAAGCCGCAATTCCCTTCCCAACCTATAAACATCCAGCCTAGACCAATGCCACCCAGACATTTTCCGTCTAGTGCCAATACATTTGGTAAACAAAATTTCCAACAAAATGCTTTTGGAAAACATCCTAACCAAACGTTTGATAAACCAACACCAATGTCAGGAGTATCTATTCAGAAAAAACCAGTTCAACAACCCAAATACAACTTTGGAATGCCTAGACATCCCAATTATGACCCTAAGTTCGACTTTAAAAATCATCTAGGCACCAATCCTAGATATACTATAGAAGAAATTAATCATATATACAACTTGAACCTTGACGAACCCTCAACGTCAACTCATAATTCCGAACAGGAAGAATGCGATGGTGAAAGCTCGTTTCAAGAATTCGATACACAATCAGAGGTATCCGAAGAAAATTTTCAGGAACTTTATATCCCAACAGATCAGCCTTGACTCTAAATTCTTATCAAATTAACCAACTGCCATATATAGAACTCAATTACCCTCATGTCAAATTATTAATAGACACTGGCAGTCACGCTTCCCTTATACGACCCTACATTGCAGAAAACTATTTCCCAGATTTGATCCAAAACTCTACAAACAAACTAACCACCTGTATGGGTACAAGAAAGACCCAAGGTAGAATTTCATTTCCAATCCTTCAAGAATTCGGTATTAACAAAAACATAAACATGATCCTTTACAACTTTCATGACTATTTCGATGGAATCATAGGAATAGAAGCTCTCCAAAAATGCAAATTGAATATCGACTTGACTAATAAAATATTGTATAATGAATTAGTCCAGATTCCTTTAAGATTCAGACAAGATTTTACGACTCAAACCATCGAAATTTCACCTAATTCAATAGAAATCCACAAATTTATTACAAATCACCCCGAAAAAACGGAATTAATAATTGACGAACAACATAAAGAAAACTATTACATCCCGTATACACTAACAACAGTAAAAGACCAATCTGTCCCAATCGAAGTCCATAACCTGACGACGAAAACTCTCCTACTTACCCATCACATTAATGATTTACAAGATTCCGAAATATTTTCCATAAACCATTTTCAATTATTTAATCAGGAACAAATATTAGAGAAAAACCAACTTCAGGAATTCGACCAAGATCCCCTACCCCTATTAAGGATCAATCATTTAAATTCAGAGGAACTCAGTGCTCTAAAAAAGGTTATCTTAGAGTTTCCCAACATCTTTCACAAGCCTGATGACAAATTAACCTTCACAAACCAGGTCAAACACGAAATAAAAACCACAGACGAAACTCCCGTATACACCAAAACTTACAGATATCCTTATGTCCATAAGGAAGAAGTCCAAAAACAAGTCAAAAAATTATTAGAGGATGACATAATCAGACCATCAAATTCCCCTTGGAGTTCACCAGTATGGATAGTACCAAAAAAGGCAGATGCTTCAGGAGAACAAAAATGGCGAATGGTCATAGATTATAGAAAGATCAATGAAAAAACTATTGATGATAGATATCCCTTGCCGAATATTACAGACATATTAGATAAACTTGGCAGAAGCAATTACTTTACGACATTAGATCTAGCTTCAGGTTTCCATCAAATCGAAATGCACCCAGATTCAATACCAAAAACTGCCTTCAACGTAGAAAATGGCCATTACGAATATACAAGAATGCCATTTGGTCTTAAAAACGCACCATCAACGTTCCAAAGAGTAATGGATAACGTATTATCAGATATACAAAATAAGATATGTCTTGTTTACATGGATGACATAATAATATTCTCAGCAAGTTTAGAAGAACACATAAAAAACTTGAGATTGGTATTGAAACGATTAGACCAGCATAATTTAAAGATACAGCTGGATAAATCCGAATTTCTGCAGAAAAACGTAGAATTTCTTGGACACGTAATAACACCAGAAGGAGTAAAGCCAAACCCAAAAAAATTAGAAGCAATAAAAAACATTCCGCTACCAAGGAACCCTAAAGAAATTAAATCATTTCTAGGTTTAATAGGCTATTACCGGAAATTTATAAGGAACTTCGCTAAGATAACGAAACCAATGACAAAATGCCTAAAGAAAGACCATAAGGTTATACACGATAAGGAATTTATTGACTCCTTCCAACAATGTAAACAACTGATAATGAACGAACCAATATTAAACCATCCTGATTTTACTAAAACCTTTTTGCTCACAACAGATGCATCAAATTACGCTATAGGAGCAGTGTTATCTCAAGGCACCATTGGGGAAGATAAGCCAATTGCTTATGCGTCAAGAACCCTTAACCCTGCTGAGTGTAACTACTCAACTATAGAAAAAGAACTACTTGCCATAGTTTGGGCTACCAAACATTTTAGACCATATCTATTCGGAAGACAGTTTCAAATCCTTTCAGATCATAAACCATTACAATGGCTTTTCTCAATCAAAGAACCTAACTCAAAATTAGTTAGATGGAGATTGAAACTTAGCGAATACGATTATGAGATTAAATATAAAAAAGGCAAACAAAACACAAACGCAGATGCTTTATCTAGACCCTATTTACAAATTAACGCAATCGACCAACAAACCGATTAATCATCAAATTCATGGATATCAAAATTCGAAAATTTCCTAGGCGAAGAAAGAAAAAAGGAAATCACATTACCAACCGTACCGATAAATCTATCCACTTTTAAAGACCCCAACTCTGTAGCGACTAAATCAAGCTTAGAACTGACCCAGAAGTCAACCCCTAAAGTTAATATTATTTCAGAATTAATTATTCCCCCCAAAAGTATTAAAAGCAACGAAACAATTCATACCTCGCAAGAAGATCCAATATTAGGTGCAACTTATACAAAGAAACATGTCAATCTCTTCACGAATCAAATTCTAGTAAAATATTCTCCAAACAATACATTCCAGAAGAAGGTCATAACCTTATTTAAATCAAAAAAAAGATATATTTTATCAATTCCCAATAATCCAGAAGTCAATGACCTAGTCAAGTTATTTAAAGAAAACATTCCCCCAGACACATACTGTCTATATTTCCATCATAACCCCTTAGAATCTATTGTACTAAATATGTTTAGGGAACATTTTGATTCTAGAGCATATACACTATTTATGTCAAGAAGTTTAGTAGAAGATATTCAGGAAGAAGATATAAGACAAGAAAAAATCAAATTAATACACGAAACAAAAACAAGTCATAGAGGTATCACAGAGAACGTAGCCGCCATAAAGAAAAAATTTTATTGGCCTAACATAGAAAAAGATATTCAAAATTACATAAATACATGCGAAATATGCCAACAAACTAAATATGAAAGACACCCATATAAAGTAATATTTAAACCTACCCCGATTGGTAGTAAACCCTTTGAACATCTTTATATAGACACTTATCAAGTTAATTCTAACATGTATTTAACAATAATTGATAGTTTTTCCAAATTCGCACAAGCTCTACCGATAACTTCAAAAAATGGAATTGAAATAATTGACCAACTTATCCAATTCTTCTCAAACCACGGAATTGCTAGAAGAATAACTTCCGACAACGGATCAGAATTTAAAAATTCAAATATGCAAGATCTATGTAAACTCTACCAGATCGAATACCATTATACCACTCCGAATGCCCCTAATTCCACTAGTCCAATCGAGAGACTTCATTCCACCCTGAGGGAGGCACTTACTTCTCTTAAATTAAAAGATAATTCAAAAACCATTAGTCAACTTATGAAAATTGCAATTCTAAATTATAACAATTCGATCCATAGTTCCACGAATCTAACACCATTTCAAATTTTAAAAGGAGATACCAACTATTCACTGAAAATCGAGCAAAACAACCAAGACATAATAAATGACTACATTGTTAATCTTAAAGCACATAAAAACCTAAACAACGAGCTCCTATTAGACCAAACTCAGAAAAAACAAAAGTCATTAGATAAAAGGAATAAAGACAGAGAGAATGAGCCAGATCTCGAACGACCAGTATTTGTCAAATTACCTAAGAACTCTAGGAAATCACGAGACAAAACTAATCCTAGATATAAAAAATCTAATGAACTAAGGCTAAATCAAACTTTGATCAAACGAAAACGTATTGTTACAGGTACCCCATAAGCCTGGCAATCCTGGTCACAGTAACAGAAGCGTATCAGATACAAACCCTTCAAAACCCTATATTACCAGTATCTCTCGGAAATGGATACATAACCACTAGCTATAACACAGCATTTTATCATATTAACACTACACTAATCGAATTATCACTCAAAGACATAGAAATGAACTTAAGAATACTTAGAAACAAGATACCCCAAGAAGACCAAACCTCAATATTACTAATTAGTAACATTAACATGACTATTCAACAAATTACCATATTGAAACAAAAGAACAAAATGACCCCGTCTCATAATAGAAAGAAACGCGGACTTATTAATTTAGTTGGCACAGCGCAAAAATGGTTATTTGGGACCTTAGACGCTGAAGATGGAGAAAGATATGATCATTATGTCAAGACTATCTCTGAAAATCAAGAAATAGTAAACAGCAACATAAATAAACAAACACAAATACTTAAACAAGTAACTAAATCAATTCACGAAACACTTTCTAACATCTCTAAAAAACAAGTCGAAATACTTGAACATCTCCAACTTCTAAATAATAAAGCAAACTCATTACAAAACACCATAATACAACAAATCATCCTAAACACTCTAAAAATGAACCTAGAAAGGATTAAAGACTTAATTGACCACATAAACATAGCAGTCAATTTTGCTCAACTTAATATCATGCATTACACTATTATATCTAATAAACAATTGGAATATATTCTGAAAAATATTCCACAAGAGAACAGGATACCTTATGATAACATTATCACTCTATATGAAACTATGCATGTAGATGTAAAAACTCATAAAGATTTACTAATCTTTATAATTAGAACTCCTTTAGTTGAGGCTATTAACTTAAATTTGTATAAACTATATCCTATTCCAATTAACAACTTAACAATAAGTCTACAGAATCCTTATTTACTTATGAACGAGCAAACATTTTTTAACCTTAAAGATGTATGCAATAAAATCAATGAATTTTATATCTGTAAACAATCAGAGACAACTAAAATTGAACCTTGTGTCTATGATATGTTAAACGGTAACCATACTAGTTGTCCGTTCTATCAAATTCAATACGAGTTTATTTCGATAAAAGAAATCCAATTAAACAATTTATTGGTTATACCCAAAACAAAAATTCCCGCACATTTTACATGTAACAAGCAAAAACAAATAGAAATAATAAGTAAACCTTCTCTAATAATATTAGAAAATTGTAAACTTAAGATCATGAACCAAACGTATGAAAATGAGACTATGGAAAAATTATATTATCACATAAGCTTACCGGAAATTGAAATATCTAACATTTCGAATATAGAAAGAATTAAAATAAAACAAATAGAATTCGATAATATTAACGAAGCTATTTTAGAATTACAACAAACAAAGATCAAATCTTTAAAAACATTAGACGTAAAACATTATCATACGAAATATTATATTATAGGAGGATTAGTAATAAGTACATTTATATTAGTTTTTATTATTGTAAAACGTAAACAAAAAGTTAAACCAAATGTAAATATTGAACTATCAGAAGCTCAGGCGCTTTCAGCCCCATTTACTTCTTCTTAAGGAGGGAGGAGTTATATCAAGGTAATCCACTAGAATTATCTAGTTCTAATAAGAACTCATTAAGATAATAGGGAAAGTATATTTAACTAGTAATTAAGAACTTATTACAATGTATAATTAGGACAACATTCTTTTAGATAAGGAATAGTATAAATAACCAAATATTATTGTCAAGAACAGCATTCGTTTTCAAGACGTCTAAGTAGACGTAGTAGCGATTTGTTCAAACTGTATTTATAGGTGATTAAACTCTGTAAATTCCTATTTTCAATTAAATAAATAGTTTTTAAAAAGAGTTTTTCACTGCTATAAAACATAAATCGCGGCAAACACGCAAAAAATGCGGAATGTAGCTATCTTGGTTTAGATGGGATACGTGTTAAATTTCGGTTGATATTTTAATAACGAAATGCAATTATTTACCTTATTTTGTTGTGTTATTACTTGTTATCGATGCACTCAGTATTATTTAGGTTTATTTTGGAGAATTTCTTTCTTTGTCACTCACTTATTTCGCCTTGTTTTATAATAATTTTAAGAGAGCTCATTAAACACATCCACACGGACTGACACCCCGGACGATATCTCTAATTTGGATGGGCCTGATGGTTTTTTGTTTTATTTTCACAATCACAGGAAAGGAAAATTATCGAGACGGCAAATGGAATGAGGAGAAAGTGTTATGATTGGGACGAGTATTGTATTAACTTAATGTTTTTTTCTAATCGAGTTAACTCACAAATATAAAAATGTATTAGAACAACAAAAATTATCTTTTAATGATATGGATAAAGCTTCGCCAGTGTTTCAACAAGATAATGATCTCATTCATTTGGCAAAAATTATAATGGATTGGTTCGAGCAAATTGATATTTCAAAAGTGGACTGGCCTGCTGTCCCTTCAGATTAGAATTTTTATGAACATGTTTTTAAAAATTTATACAAACTTCACCGGAAAACATTCCACAACAAATAAAACAGTTGTATGATTCATTATCAAAAATAATTTTTGATTTGATAAAAGGTGGTGAAAAGACCACAAAACATTAAAATGTTGTTTGTTTGTTTTCTTGTTTCCTATAAAACTGAGGGTGTGTGGTTTTAACATTTTAACCTACAGTGGGAGACAAAAGTATTGGCATAGCCCATTTTGTTGAAAATAAAAATATATATTTCCAAAATACAAAAGCAAAAAATGTAATTAGTTATTTATTTTATACCTCCAACCAAAATCTAAATTTTATGCAAAAAAATTGTTAAACTCAAATGAAATAGATAAAGTGTTAGCGTTAGAGGCGCATCAGCAACTAGGCTATTTAGCGACTGGACCTACAGCTTAACGTGGGTTCCGAACCACGGTTATCAGCTTCCGACAAACCCAAGCCAGCACCCCCCTCGGGCTATAAACCCTTAGTTAGGTGCCCACCCATAAGTCTATCAGTAAACGTACACGTACACGACTGGCGAGTGACCAACGTAGAACACTTCTCAGAAGGCATCCGGCCTTACCCAGCCTTTAACTGAGGCGTGACTGAGGAGTAATTCGTAGTCGGATTTTACACTCTTGCCTAGAAACAATCACATACATTTAGGAAGTAAACAGACAGAAGAAAGAAATAAAAACAACCATCCGAGCGCTGGAATCGAACCAACTGCCGCTCCAGTGCGGTTTCGGCACAGCAGCGGCAGGCCGATGCTCTTGATGCCGACCCTCCGCACCAACGCGACCGGTAATGAAATAGATAAAATAAATTTAAAATTAATATAATGTCAAAAGTTGAATGAACAAAAGTATTAGCACAGTCACCTAATGAAAGAACCATATACAAAATTAATATTTTGTTGGAAGTCCTTTTCTCTTGATAACTTCTCTTAGACGGTTTGGCATGGAGTGAACTAGTTTTTGAGTAATTTCTTGCTCTAAGGACGTCCATTCTAGTAGAAGAATTTCCTTCAATTGACTTTTGCTTGAAATGTGATGTTTTTTTGATCCGCTTCTCTAGTTCATTCCACAGATTTTCTATAGGATTCAGGTCAGGTGACTGATAAGGGGTGTTTAACTGATATGGCACGTTATAAGCTATCCACTGTTTTATTACATAAGCTGTATGTTTTGTTGTCTCAAAATAGAAACTGTTGGCAATATTCAGCTTTTCAGCACTATCGTATATTGTTTTTTTAAATATTTAAATAAACGGTTTTGTTCATTATTCCATCAACGAAGACAAGATTTCCAACGCCTCCTGCAGCCATACATCCCCACTGAACTGTTTGATGTAAATTCTTTAACTCAAGTTCTGTGTTTTGCTTCCTCCAGACAAGAGATCGTCCATCCGAATGAAAGATATTGTATTTACTTTCGTCTGAAAATATTACTGTCTCCAAAAATCATTAGTTTTATCAACAAACTGGTTTGCGAACTGCCAGCGCTTTTTTTGGTTGACTTAATGTACGGTTTCTTTCTGGCAATCCTTCAATCAGCACTATGCAGAACGCTCCGTAGGGTTTAAGCACTAATATCGTTAATATCCTGTTCTCTAATCATTGAAGTAATTTCTGACGCCTGAGATATGAGGATCCTTTTTAATTTGTCTAATTATTTTTTTTCTTTCCGATTCTGTAAGTTTGGGAGCTTTCCAGCCTTAGGGCCATGCTGATTACTCCAGTAAGTTCCAACGGCCGGATTTGGCCCGCGGGCCGTAGTTTGGGGACCTGTAGTTTAGATGAAGTAAACTAGAAAATTGTCGCTATTGCTAAACCTTTTAATAACACTACGCATCTTCACTACATTCAATTTCTCTACATTCGCAATTTCAGAATATGATTTCCCGTCACGATGCAGATTAACTATAATTTGTCTTTCAGTCACTGTATTTTTCTGTCTTTTACGACCCATTTTATTTTAAATTATTTATTTTCTAGATACTTCGACCAATGCACATATCAGAATGCTACGCGATAGTAATATTCGACCACAATAAATACTTTTCAATAGGTATACACAAGTTTATGTCAGCGTCTTCCTTTAAAATATTTGATAAACATTTAAAGGTGCCAATACTTTTGTTCATTCAATTTTTGACATTATTATCTATTATTACTATTATTTTATCTATTCCAATCGAGATGGCAATTTTTTCTATGAAAAAATATGAGGTATACAATAATCATTTGATTAAATTTTAACTTTATATTTTAAAAAATATAATTTTTTATTATAAAAACAATATGCTGTGCCAATACTTTTGTCCACCACTCCTGCTCCACCACTAAATTGAGAAACGTTTTCAGTTCAACTTCAGATGAGTAAAAATGATTTTTATTGCTGTTTTGACATTTTGAAAAGTCTTAAAAAGAATTATTCAAGTGTGTGTTTCAACATTTTGAAAATGTGTGAGTATAGTGCATTTTTGTTAACGATGCTATTCTCATGTAACCCATTTGTTATATTAAAAGGAATATTTTGTACATGCCATGAAGCTACCTAAAAATAGTAATGGTTGGTGAATAAAACTGACAACACACTCTTATTTTTTAATTTACAAAACAAAAATGTGATGTCCCACGAGAGTATAAGCCTTCGTTCTAGCTAGATAGGCTTGTTAAATGGTAAAAGACCGCGTTTGACCCAATGTGATTTATACGTTTTTTTTTCTTATTTCTTACGGCCTATTCCTCCATCCCCGGCCGAACAATGGAGCCGATGGCTCGACCAACTACCAATTCCGAAAACATCAACCGATTCTACGGAAGAGTTGGCGAAATGAAGAAATTGCTATCGTGTTCGAGAGGCTAATAAGGGGTCAAAAATCTAATATGCGGTACAGTTTGCGCGAACCGTGCAGAAATACTTGAAAATCTCGTCGGCAAACGTTTTCAAAACGGACAATACGCCGACGCTTTTACGTACAGGTATGAAGAGGGATCCAATTGGTAGGTCGAACGTTATACTGGGGCTACTCCAAAAGTAGCATTATATCTTTTTGAACACGATATGTTTCTAAATTTGTTTTATTAAATTTGTGGTATTAAACTATTAAAAATATTAGTTGGTACAGCTACTTAACAATTTTTCTTAAGAATGATGATAATGTAATCCAAAATAATTAAAATTTAAAGATCTCAAACAGAGTTTTCATTTAATTCTGTAACCAACGTGACTGACTAGTGACTTATTTAAACTTAGGAACTTTCATTTTTTTTTATATAGAATTATTTACAGGTGGTATCCAAAAATATTACTAACATTTCCCTGAGATCTGCCATCGAGATTTGTTCGCCGTGTGTTTTCGGAGTTTCTATGTTTCCTGAGCAACAACAAATATTTAAAAGGCACCTCTTAAACACAGTTGAATATTAAGAAAAAAATTCGTTGTTTGCATTTCATCAACAATACCATATAGATATTTCGGTCAGTAATAATGTCGATTTTTTCGCAAAATTTGAGCGTTTATCTCCATAACAAAATCAATTACTTTTTCTCATCTTTGACCGAAGCCGCACTACCGCTAAACCGCTGTGGTTTTTAACCGCGTGATTTTGTGAGTTAAAAAAACTAATACAAGCGGCCGCACTTATTTTAAAGTCGAGAAATGTGGCTCGCGGGTAAAAACCGCGCCACAATTTGTAACCAATAGAACTTAGTCTGCAAATTCTGACGTCTTCTTTTTCTATTTCTTAGTATTAGAGCAACAATATATATTGCTCTATTGAAATCCATCTTCAAACTGTGAAAATCGCGGGCAGTTTCGAGGTTTTCAATCGCGGTGTGTGCGTCTCGAGCGGTTTCGCGGTTAATCGCTCGCTGGAAAAAACCGTAGTGCGGCCTCGGTCTTTCTGTCAAACTTATTCGTATTTTCTGTCTTTCACTTATTCGTAAGAATGTAAGTGTTGTTTCGAAAGTCCGTGTCGCATCGATCGAAGTAAGTGGTAATCCGAAGGGGCTAGCTTGGTAAATATGGCGGGTAGGATAGGACGTCCCATTTAGCGTTAATCTTAAGTTTTTTGGACATGTTTTATTATTTTAAGTTTTTTGCAACATGGGGCCGAGCAATAGTACGTTGAACAATTACTTTATCGGGTCTTTGGGCGTATTGGGTCGCTTTTCCTTCAATGCTCGATTCAATTTTATCAATTGTTGTCGATTATCAATTGTGTCACAGCTTCCCTATTATCCCACCAAATACACAACAAAGCCTTCTTTCCATGTATATTGTGCACTGGTTGTGATGTTGAAGGTTGGCCCGAGTGTACCCATGATATTTTGCCCTTTAGGTTGTCAAAATAGAATCACTTCTCATTACCTGTCATAACTCGATGCAAAAAACATTTTTTTTTTCTGTCTGGCAAGCAAAATTTCACAAGTGGTTTTTCGACTTTCAATGTCTCCTTCCTTCAATTCATATGGAACCCATTTTCCTTCCTTCTGGATCGTTCCAAGTGTGTGTTGATGTAGTTCTGCCAATTATTTCAACGTATGAGTTGAGTCTTCATTCAATAATGCTTGCAAATCTATATCTTCACATTTTTTCGGCTGTCCTTATCTTTCATATAAAAAACACCACTTTTAAAGCGTTTAAACCATCGCTCACAAGTTTTTTGGATTAGGGCATGTTCACCATAAACTTCAGTCAACAATCGAAGCCGTTTTCTTCAAACGAAAGAAGGTTTCTAGACTTCCCCGCGAAACATCTTTTTCTGGTACATAATTCAACATATTCAAAGCTATGAAAAACTATGTTTTTTGCACAATGACAATTAATAACGAATTGACTTTTGATGGCGTATGTTTACCCTCCAAAACGCCGCATACGTCATTAGTCTATACTGACAAATGCATTAGTAACGCTATCTCTTAGCAAAATCGACATTATTAACCGAAAAACCTATTAGAAAATCTACTACATTGGCCTCTCTTTTTTTTTCCTTCTACGGCATCTGCTCCGATGCGGTTATTTTAACATTTTTTTTTCTTTAGGTACAAAATAATGCAGGACTGCTGAAATCTTATGTTTATTTTCGCTATTACTGCTAAGCTGTGTATGTAATTCAAAGAAAAAGATTATTTATAAAAACTGAAAAAAAAACAATAAACGTTATGTCGTAGTTGAAAAAAATTACTGTTTTCATGTTAATCACTACCAACTTGTTGAGTTGGTTGTCCACATTTATAGGTCTCGTGGGTTTCAGGATTAAATGAAGACTCCGTATATTAGGTCATTAACTTAATTCTCTCTTTTTTGGCTCTGATATTCATCTATGGAAACAAAAATTAATACAAACTTTATCTTCGAAATAACCCCCCCTAACTTTCTATAAAAACGTTCGCCACCTTTCAGGCAACTGTCGAATGTCAAATCGAAAAAAAACTTGGTGGTTTTGATGTGATAAAGTTATTGAGCATTTTTTTCGATTTCTTTTGAGATGTCAAGCTACTATCAATCAGGTTATGTTGCAGGGAACGGAAGTTGAAGGGGCCAGGTCTGGAGAATACGTAGGATGCGATAAGATCACCTAACCCAAGTCTGCGATCATTTCCAGACTTATTTTTGTTGTGTGACAGTGGGCTGTCTTGAAGCAAAACGAGTTCCTTTCTTCCTTTGCCAGTATAAGTCCTTTTTACCCCAGAGCGTCACTAACATAAATCGGTTGCTGCCAATAACGGTCAGCAGTAATCGTTTGACTCAATTAGAGCAACTCATAATACGCGACACACTGCTGATCCTACCTTATATTATCAGCAACACTTTTTGAGTTTGGATAAAGAACACCTCTTTGGGTTATCCTAGATAATCTACTTTTCATAACAGTTTATTTTCTTAATTCTGGAGAGCATTTGACATAACAGCATCAAAGCGTCTACTCTTATTTTTAGCTATGAGTTTATATGGGACCCTACGACTCTCCTTTTGAATATCTCCAAAGGAAAAGCCAACAGTGTTGCAAGATCGAACGCTACGCCATCAGTCTCACTGTTTTGTTTGCACGCTTCGTACACAGCCTCAGATTCGATTGTTTCAGTATATTGCTTTAATTGGAAGCGAAGGTTGAATGAGATCAAGACTCACTCACGGATTGTAACACCACAGAAAAAAAGAAGAGGAGGAACTAAACGTGAGCAAGTTTCGTTCAACGCGTAGAAGTTGAATCTGCTCGAATATTTTTGTTTGTTTGTATTTTGTACATATTTGAAAGGATTTAGAATGTTAAAAATATCACTCCTTTTCTCCCACTTTTCTCTTTTCTCCTTCACCCGTTTTTAGTTTTATTTTGACAGTTCTTTTAATCATAATTCTAATTCACCCAATAACTGTTTAAAATTTGCCAATAAGTATGGCAACGCCGCACGTCGCAAAATATGGAACGCGCAACAACAGACCGGATATCTTAACCTGCTTAGAATAATAATCATGCTAATCGGCGAAGACGATGCAAAACTTTTTCTAGGTTTCGGCATCAACTGGCAGGGGGCAGCATACTGATGTTCGTTTTTTTCCCGCTGGGACCGACGACATCGGCAACAAGCGGTTTTAAAATTGGCAACAGTACAGGAAAACGGATTAACTGAGTTAGCCGAAACAAAATTGGTTTCGGATGGTATGCTATGAAATACGTAACGTTCTTCAAATTTTATACTGATAGTGGAACTCAAAGCAGCGAATTGCGAAGTATTTTTATTGTTATTAAATCTACGTTTCAAAAAGCAGATTTATATTACAAATAATAAGATAACGGAACAGTTGGATAATTTTGTTGTGGAGCGCACGGTAATAACAGACATCTAATGTCTGTGTGTGTTATAAGTTTGGTTGATATATAATGTTAACAGTTTCTGGACATTGTTTTCATAACTATTAGGTCCTCAATTTCAATTCTCGGCCCTTATGATTTGTCGACTGCAGAACCTATGCGAATCAGAACCCCCCATGGTTATTTTAACGCACCATATTTTAGCTTCAAAACGTTGTATTATACAGGAGCCTACTGTGAACAAAAACTGAAAATTCAGTTGTAGGCGCGATATCGTTCAAAAAGCACCATTTGACGTACCTCTTTCTCTTCACTTTTAACTGAAACAAAAAGCTGCTGAAGCTCAGGACATGATTCCAGAACTTGTAAAAAGTATTTCCAGCTATGAACAGGAAATTTTGACCTAAATGATGCAGAACGTCCGAAGCAGTGTGGAGGATAGCATAAGTGGAGGATGCAAAATTGGAAGAAGATCCCTGTCGTACCCTTTTATAGCTCGTACGTAAACCCGAGTAACACCACAAGCCATTTCTAAAGGTTTACATAAGCTAGGGAAAATTCCAAAGGCGAATCCATATGAACTAACAATTGAAAATACGAGTAGATGCTTTGATGCTGTGTCGTTGCTCTCTAGGTTCAAGAAAAAGAACTTCCTGCATAATATTGTTACATATTACGAAAAATTGATTATTTATAATAATCCAGAGGTGAAAAATCGTGGTTTAATCCCCGTGAGCCAAAACCACGCCAATATCAACGTCAATAAAAGTTGTTGTTCTGTACATTCTGTCAAAAAAGTACCGGGAATTGATCATTTAAAAAGCCCGCTAAAAGGGATTGTCAAAATTCTTTTTATCGCTAAGTTGGCACGGCACAACTGTCCTCTATACTGACCCAGAGTGTGAACGTCATCTGTCGTTTAGTTTGTTTACAGTGCTCGATTTTGTTAGTTCATCTCATTGTGTTTTGCGATTTTTACAATGGATAAACATCGAACAAAGAATTTGTATTAAATTTTGCATTGTAAATGGAATTTCGTGCCTTACGGTGAATCGACTTTATCAAAAACATGTTTCTATAAGTGGTACAGTGTATTCAAAAGCGGTCGAGATGTGGTGGAAGATTTGGCTTGCTCTGGTCAGCAATCAACGTCTTCAACTGAAGTTAATGTTGCTAAAGTGAAGAAACTGGTGACTGAAAATCGTCATTTAAGTTTGAGTGAGATAGCCGCTGATCTTTATGTGTCTCACGAAACAATTTGTACCATTTTAAGCGATTATTTGGGCATGAAACGCGTTGCCGCTCGACCTAGTGCCGAAAGATCTGAATTTTCTTCAGAAACTCAATCGCGTAAAGGTCGCTGAAGACATGCTAGAATGAGTCAATTACGACCCAACATTCATAAAACGCATTATAACTGGTGATGAGACATGAGTATACGAGTTTGACATGCAAAACAATCAACAAGCTTCGGAATGGCGCCTTCCAACTGAGCCGAAACCGAACCACGCCAAAGTCGATCAAAAGTTAAGGTATCGCGGTGTTGTGTGCTCGGAATTATTCCCAGAAAGTCAGACGGTAAATAAAGAATATTATCTGAGCGTTATGCGGCATTTGAGAGAGCAAATTCGTCGAAAAAGGCCAGATTTGTGGAAAGAAAACTCTTGAATTGTGAATCACGACAATGCATTATCTCACAAGGCTATCATTGTGAACGAATTTCTGTCCGAAAACTCAACAAACACCATCGAATAACACCGCATTCACCTGATATGGCTCCGGTCAACTTCTTTATCTTTACAAAACTCAAATTATCATTTCGACGCACCCGTTTTCAGTCGATAGATGACAAAAGAAAATTCGCGGCGAGAACTGGAGTCGATTTCGGAAAACGCATTTCAAAAATGTTTTGGCATAAGTCTATTATTTCGGAAGGGGCCTACTTTGAAAGCGACACAATAAATTTGGATAAATAATAAACATTTTGTTTTATTGGCCAATACCCGGTATTTTTTTGACATTATGTATATGGTGGCGTCAACAGGGTGTCGTGCATTATGAGTAGCTCCGGATTTGTGTTAATGACGCTGTGACAATGACAATGTACGGCCATATAAAGGAAAAATAAATCTTGAAACGGTCACCGAGTTAGGATATTTTATCGCACCTAGCTTATTCTCCAGACCTAGGCCGTTCGGATTTTCATCTCTTCCTATCCAAACCAGTCCGATCCCAGATCCCACATCAAAACCACTAATTTTATGTGGAATTTGACGGTTGCCTGAAAGATGTCGAAAGCATATAGAAAGGTTATTATTACTTTTTTCATAAATGCATATAAAAAAAAGGCGAATAAATTAGTTAAGGGTCTAATATGGTGACACCATTAGAAGATATTAACATTTAATTCTAACAGTAGACTGTATATGCAAACCTTACGAAGTGGGAAATTATAAAACATAATACATACATTTCTTAGTGTCACATTTTTTGTGTTCATATTTTCATATTTTCAAAAATATTACTGTAATTAACGAGCAATATTTTTTCCCGCGGTTAACTTTTCTTCAGAATTCAACCATTTCTTTGTCACATGATCTTGCTTCATTAACAAACCATTCTCAACCTCACATAATAAAAGAATTGTTTTTGCCACATGTTGAACAAGCAAAAAGTATAACAAATTATTTATATATCATCTATTCAGCGAGTAAATTTTTAAGAAGAATATTTTTAGTTTTCCTAATTCTCTAGTAAATAATTAGACAAAAAGCTCTAATCGAGTAAATCAAAAGAAGCAGATATAAGTGGTTTACGTCACACTTTACGAACGCCGGCTAACACACATGCGCATTCGGTCCTGATGTGGAATCCAGCCGAAACAAGAACATACGGTAAACCCCGTACTATATACCAGCTGTGGCGGTTAATAATTCTTTGTTTAAAGAGATGGCGCTGGAAACAAGGAAGAGTTCACAGTGTAATACCTTATGTCATTTTGTTGCTGCGATAATACCTTTCAAAACCTCATCGATGTTTAAAGTATTTCGAGTTAGTTAGTATTCGAGCTGTATTTTTTCATGTAGTAAACATGTCGAATTTCGAGCCAAATTAAGTGCATTTGCGACACGTACTGCTTAACTTACGGTGACAATGTCCCAACGCAAGACGCTTGTGGGCGTTGGTTTAGACGACTCAAAAGTGGCGATTTCGACTTGACATGCGCAACTGCATTTCGAAAGACAAAGAACTCCCAGGTCAACCGAACAAATTTGAAGATGCCGAATTGCAAGCATTGGTGGAAGAAGACGATATGCAAACTCAACAACAAATGGCAGAGAGGTTAGATGTTGGTCGCCGATCCATTTGTGATTGCGTGCATGCCATGGAAAAGACCCAGAAGACACGAAAATGGGTACCACATCAGCTGTGGTACAAACGATATGCGAAATTTTGCTTTCTCGGCATGAAAAAAAACTTTTTTGCATCGGATCGTGCCTAGAGACGAAAATGGAGAATCATGGGTTGACCCAGAACGACTATTGACCCAGAACAACTATTGTTGACCCAGAACATTGACTACAAGACCGAATCGCTTTGGAAAGAAGATAATGTTGTGCATGTGGTGGATCAGAAGAGTGTCGTGTACCATGAGATTCTGAAACCAAGTGAAGCAGTTTATAGTAATGATAATCAATTTGAACCATGCGTTGATCGAAAAGCGACCAGAATGAACTACAAGACACAGAAAAGCGATTTTGCAGCACGACAACGCCTTATCAAATACAACCAAAGAGGTCAGAGACACCATTTCAGCACTTGGCTGGGAACTCTTTTCCCTTCTTCCGACTACCACTTGTTTTCATCGATGTCTCACGCAATTTCCATAAAACATTTCAACAATTACGGAGATGTCGAAAATGGTTTGATGACTGGCCAACTCAAAAGATAGACGGTTTTTTTTTGGGAGAGCATCCACAAATTGCCAGAGGGATGAAAAAAAATCTGCAGCTAGCGATGGCGCATACTTTGAAACCAAACCATTTTTTACCTTTCTATCAAATTAAACGTTTTTTTTAAGAAAAAATAAGAATGCCTTATCACAATCGCCTTATCAAATACAACCAAAGGGGTCAGAGACACCATTTCAGCACTTGGCTGGGAACTCTTTTCCCTTCTTCCGACTACCACTTGTTTTCATCGATGTCTCACGCAATTTCCATAAAACATTTCAACAATTACGGAGATGTCGAAAATGGTTTGATGACTGGCCAACTCAAAAGATAGACGGTTTTTTTTGGGAGAGCATCCACAAATTGCCAGAGGGATGAAAAAAATGTGCAGCTAGCGATGGCGCATACTTTGAAACCAAACCATTTTTTACCTTTCTATCAAATTAAACGTTTTTTTAAGAAAAAATAAGAATTCGTAACTGCTACATAGTACAAGAAGAGAACAATAGTAGAGGAAACCAGAAAATCAATCTTAACATTAAGGAATATTGCACAGGACAGCGAAAAATAGAAATATTATACAGATTTATAAACCACACATATACTCCAGGCCAAAAATATAGCACCACTAACCGGGCTGTAATATTTCCTTGGAATTTGCCTACCCTAAACAAATATCAGAATCACTGAGCGGGTTTCATTTATTTGCTTCCGCTTCGTCACGTTTATGACAATTTTTTTATACAAAAAACAGTGCATGCGTTAAAACTAAACACAATAAAAATTTGTTTTAAAGAAATCATATTTTTACTAGGAATAATACGGAACAAACTGATTCTGAATAATGTGTTAAATAAAACGAAAATGGGATGTATAAACACAAGAATTCAGTTGCATTTATTATTTTCCTCTTTATCCTAGATAAACAATTATAAAGCTATTTTTCATGGTATAAGTAGAGTATATTAACTTGAGTCTATAACACTGGGGAACAATTTGAAAAATAATTTCTGTTGAGTTCGATATTTAAACTGTTTTATACGTAAATTGACATGTTAATTCCAAAACTTTATTTAGTTTTTTTCTATCACGTCAAGTTTTTTCTCTACAGTTGTTGCGCATCTGACAAAGCTTGGCGAATGACAGAAGTCACTACTGCTCTCCTACCGGCGAACCTTCTTTCGCCTAGGAGTGGAAACGTGAGTGACGTTGCGTCATCCAAAACTAGTTCGGTCAGTTACGCATGAGATGCTAAAGTACGTACGCGGGCCTGTGTCGCTCTGATATAGTGAAGTCAAAGTATACATACACAACTACAAATTTTCGTTATGTCTGCCTCTGGTAGTTCTCGTCGATAGTGGTAGTGTTTAAACAACCCTGATTAATTTTGTTATATATGTGGCAGTTTTACAACAGGCAGCTCTCCAAGTGTTCAACAACTCTTGGAGAGCTTTAAAAGGCTTGGTTGCACATGAGCATCAAACTGCATTTCTTATATAGTCATCTTGCTAACTTCCCAGAAAATCTTGGTGCTGTTAGTGATGAACAGGGCGAGCGATTCCAACAAGATCTAAAGGTTATGGAAGCGCGGTATCAAGGTAGATGGATGTCAGTATGATAGCTAACTACTGTTGGAGCATCAAGCGAAAATGTCCACAAACTGAACACTCCAGGAAAAGCTATAAGAAGACATTTTTACCTTAATATCTTTTATTTATTTTTTGTATAAACACAATTTAACTTTTAATAATATGTTAACCTCTGTATGAATAAAATATTCTAATCTATTTGGTCAGATCTCACCTTATTTCCTTTCGTAAGTACACTTTTAAGGTAAAATGAGGGTATGCTGTAGCTTAAGAACTTGACGTGATAGAGAAAAACTGTGAATATTTTTGAATTCAGAGATGAACAATTAGTCAAAAACAAGCCACAGATCCAAGTCGACAAAATTGCTGTTCCCCAGTGTAATCAATATTATCGAGTTAGAAAAAAATTAGGTAATTAAAAGTTTGGGGAAGTTTTAAAGGCTTATACTTTTGGCCCGTAGTATACATTAATGGACAAAAGTATATCGACAACCAGTTTAATGTTTATATATATATATATATATATATATATATATATATATATATATATATATATATATATATATATATATATATATATATATATATATATATATGAGTAGGCCCATTACACCGCATAGAAGGGATTATGGATAGATTTATGTATCGCGAAATATTAGTGAACATAATGCTGCCTTATATGGAAGATATCATGCCTTTAAGATCTTCTTTTTAACAAGATGACCCCAAGCATTTTTTAGAGCTAGTCAAGCAATTCTTTATAGATGAAAACATTGCTATCTTGGCCAAGGCAATCACCAGATTTGAACCCTATAGAAAACATGTGGGATCACTTGAATCGACAGATTAAAGATAAGAATTACTCCACCAAAACAAATTTATATAGGCCATTGGAAAAAAAATGGTAAAGTTTTGATCATATCTACATTAATAAACTTCTTGAGTTAATGCCTAGAAGATGCCAAGCAATTATTAGTGACCAACTGTTGTACCACAAATTAAGCAATTTACTTACTATTAATGTATTTAATAGTAAGTAATACTATTAAATACATTAATGTGTTATTATTGTTATTTAATTTGTGTGTTATTTAATTTTGTTTCATACAGATCTTGGAAAAATTAGTTTGGTCTATATACTGTTGTTTTATAAGTAATTCAACTTTTTCATTTCTCTTTACGATATTGTTTGGATATTTAGATTAATACATTATATTTATACAACGTTTATTGTTAGAAATAAGAACATTTTTTTAATAAAAACAACTAACTTAGAAATTATACTTGTAAGTGTATAATTACACTTTGTCTACATACTTTTGTCCATTATCGTATGTAAATTAATGAATTTTCCAATAAGAGTGTCGGAACTTTGAACCTTAATAGCAGCAACACTGAAATATAAATGTCACTCATAGACTACTGTGTTCAATACATTGTGTCAACTCACTATGGAAAGATATACGATTTAATAGAACGTAGAAATTACGCGACCCCACTTTGGGGAAAAATAATCTAGAAAAATTCGCACACTTCTAGCTTGATATGTTTGTAAACAAACCAAACATAACTGCAGGATTTGGGCATTTTCATTCTGCCATGGAAATAATTCGGCCTATAGAGCAAAAAATGTAATGCCATATTTGTTTAAGCTTCAAGATAAAATAAAAATTATCGAATTATCACTTATAGTTCTGACTCTCTTATTGTACAACTACAACCATCCCTACGTCCCACCTAAAGGAATAATTGGTTATAATAATAATATTAACCCTTCAGGAGATTATATTAAAAAAATCAATTATTTCAGACGTATTATATATTTCTTTCCATGGACAATACTTTGCGAAGTCACCTCGTATGTAAACCTCGCTAAGAGTTTAAAGATGATATTGAACTGCTGATTCAAGTAATCGCACAAAAGCATTAGCATTTGAAAAATATTGTAAAACACTATGTACAAGGCACAAAATGGTATATAACACAAATAAATTGAGTGGTTTAATTAACTTTAAACAATTGTTTCACAATATTATACAAAAAAAACCAACACTTATAGATTAGCCTAATATAGAACAAAATTTACACGAAAACAAAAGTAGTTTTATGTCTAGTTATGCAACTAGAAATTCAATATCTAGATATAGGTTTGTATATACATTTCACTACAGAAATGCCTAGAATAGTAATATTGCAATATATGTCAAAATATAGCTGATTACTCTTTCAAGTAGGGTAAATCCCTAAAGGCAAGACTGTAACGATTTCAAACGATATTCGACAATTAAAAGCCATCTATCGGATCGTCCGTGCCTTATTGTTTGTGTGTATTTTCGCTGACTTTTTCACGGCAATTTATGGCTTCAAATAATAGGTGGCTCCAGTCGGCGAAATAACGTTATTTTAAATGATGCGGAAATCTGAATGAATTGAAATCGTGGATGTTCGTTGACCTTGATATTTTATTATTAAAATGATTTACAAGTTAATGTCTTTGTTGTTAAGCTTTATATGTGAAAATTATTGTAGGTTCTGGCTGTAAAAATGTTGTATCCTTTCATTCCAATGCATCATCAATTATTATTTATGGAGGATATGAATCTCTTTCAACATAATACTTCATATTTTGACACTACTAAATTTATCTGTTTGGACATATTAGTAAATAAAAGTGATGGCGCCAATCTTGTTCAAAATTATGTTGTATGGAGTGGTTGATGCTATAGATAATTTAACGGGCAATTAGTGAAAGTGGTTTGGTTTTTATTATATTTAGAGGGTTTTTATATCAAAGTGCCAATATCAAAACTGCCATTGTACGGTCTAGTCTGTCCCTACAGATATGGAAAAACAAACCAATCCTACTCCAGTTTCGCAGTATTTGTGAAACTTGCAACAAGTAAGGTCCAAAATTTACTGGACTGTATTTCTACTTGTGTGATCTATTAATTATATAAAAATAGCCATGAAGCTGTTGACGTAGCGATCGATCTGGTAACACTGTTGGCTTCATTCTTAGAGCGGAGACAGAAGATGAAGCTGGAACAGTCAAACGCCTTTAACTGCAAGAAGTAATGAAAGTAGCCGAGATTTTCTATTCGAGAATTCGTTGAAGGTCATAATGATTGAGGAGTGTTGAATTTGTGTCACACAACCGTTCATCAGATGTTGACCAATGAATTCGAGATGAAGACAATCTGCGCGAAAATGGTTCCAAAAAACATAATAATAATAATAATAATAATCTTTGAGCTGAGCGAAGACTGGATCACAACAGGCCCGATATTATTACTGTGGATAAATAATCTAAACGCGCTCTATTAATCGATGTGGCCATTCCTAACAACAATAATATATTAAAGAAGCAAAGGGAAAAAATTCAGAAATACCAGCAACTTCAAGAGCAAGTTAAAAAACTATGGGGCATGAAAAGTGTAGAAATAGTTCCCATAATAATATCAACAACGGGTGTTATTCCAAAGAGCCTGCTGAAGAACATAAAAGTATTGGGTCTCAACGAGCAACTTTTCAAGCCCATGCAGAAAACAGCACTACTGGGAACAGCGAGAACCGTTCGGAAGTACTTGAACAACTCAGGAACGTCAAAGAATTCTAGCGTCACCTTGCGGCCCGATAACAGGGAAAGGGCCCCCACAGAGTTTAATCCTTCTGATATCTAGGATATCTGGGATAAGTCAATGTTCCCTTTAGAGGGAGTGCGAACGCCTTTAGGCTAAATCAAGCAAGCGCGGGATAATAATAATAATAATAATAATAATAATAATAATAATAATAATAATGCATTACAACTGCGAATATCGAGAGGAATTTTTCAGGGAGATTCCCTTTCTCCAGTTTCGTTTTGTCTAGCCCTAAACCCTATGTCTACATGACTGAACAACAGTAATATAGGATATAAACTAAACATGAGAAATTCACGAAAGCTCTCGCACCTTCTATGTATGGACGACCTTAAACTCTATGGAGAAACTAGAGAAAAACTAAACTCCTTAATAAAAATGGTCGAAGAATTTAGTAGGGATATCAAGATGTCATTCGGACTTGATAAATGCTCTACCATTAGCATTCAGAAAGGAATAGTCAATAATCAACATTCAACACACTGTAACATACGACAACTGGCACCAGAAGAATCCTATAAATATTTAGGTATACCTCAAAACGAGAAATTTAACCATAGCCAGTTAAAGTTTTCTACTATGTACGAAAAGAGGTTTACAAAACATTTAAATACCAAAATGAACAGTGGAAACCTGATTAGAGCGATCAACGGATGGGCGGTGCCAGCTCTGACCTATTCCTTTAGTATTATTGGTCAATGGTCAGAGGCAGACCTTGATGGACTGGATAGATTAGCGCGTCGAACATTGACAAAGTTTTGTACATTCCGGGAAGGTTGGGAGGCGGAGGCCTCGTGAACTTTGGGAGCCTTTGTCTGAACCAGGAGAATGGGATGAGGGAACGCTTCATTGATTCAAGCAGCGCGCTAGTGAGGTTGGTTGCTGGGGAGGACCGGGGTTTCACCCCGCTGAACCTAGATAGATTGAGCGAACACTTGCGGATTGTGTCCGTGAATGGAGGCACCAGGCGCTGCATGGACGGTGTTCAGGGTCGCTCGAGGATGATACCATTGATGGACCGTTGTCTCTAGGATGGCTGACCGTTGGGCTGTTGTGCACAGAACCAGAGGGTTTTGCGGCGTCTATTCAAGATAGGGTAGTAGGAGCACGGAACTATGAAAAGCATATACTACGAATGGATGTTGTCGATTGAACACCTTATCTGTGTGTGTGTGCAGTTCTAGCCCCTAATGCTTATTTAGGAAGAGGCGAAATTAGCTGGTTCAGCTGGAGAAAATAATACATCAGCAAATTGCATTAAAGTATTCGCTATTAGATAATGCACCTGCTCCATATTATAAGTACTCACCTTCTCCCGTATTGGAATCCTCTGATTCAATCATATACTGGGACAGGCCAATCACAACAGATCGAACGGTCGATTATAATAGACTAGACATTGTTCTAATTAGTAAAAAGGAGAAAAGGGCTTTTATAATTGACATCGCAGTGCCACTCATAATATCAGGAAAACCGAGTTGGAGAAAACCACTATGTATGAAGACCTTGCGTACGATTTGAAAAACCAGTGGAAACTGCATAAGGTGGAGATAGTGCCTGTTGTTGTATCCGCCGAGGGCCTAAAACTTTTCAAAAGGTTTGAAGAACCTTAGTATCACAAAATCGATTGCCATAGTGCGACAGACATGCCACATTGTTCGTGGAATTTTGTGCTAAGTGAGAGGAGTTGAATTGCTTTCTCATTTTGGCATTGTCGTATGGACCAGCTTGGGCTGGGGTGCTGAGTTCAGAATAAATATACATATATTATATATACATTTATATATATATATATATATATATATATATATATATATATATATATATATATATATATATATATATATATATATATATATATTATTATAACGTATACATATATAATATAACAATACAAATATACATAAAACGAAATAGTGTCAAAAATTTTACATTGATATTACGTCTAGTTCTGATATTCTACATACTCAACCCTGTAGGGCTCTAAATGGAATAAAAAATGGAATAAGCATTTTTTCGGTTGGCTAATGTACCTGATAATCTTAACGTAATGCAGTAGGTGATTATACATTTTTGTACAGTTATAGTATGATCCCTGCTGTGTGAGTGTTAACTTATGCAATGGTAATTATAATTTATGTTTCTCGTTGTATATGTTGTCTGGGGTTTACAGCTCGTAAATAACTCTGGATTCTTGCAGAAGAATACTATACATTCTTGAATAAAAATTGGTGAAATAGTCAACAAACCATTGTTTTTAAATTTTCCCCTGCACGGTTCCTATGGGGTCATATTCAACATACTGTGTAATGCTCTTATCTGACATATACAAAGCTTCTACATTTCATAGTTACTCTATATTAATATGACTACTCTACTAATATGACTTTCAAAATTAGTAAAATATACAGTTTTTAAGGTAGCAATGTTCAAATATTTCCTCAGTATAAAAAGACTGTAAACAAAGTTGCACAGTTTCTTTTTTGTAAATAGTCCACGTGGTAAGACCAAGACATATGGCAATCTATGATTACTCCCAGAAATTGCGCATGTTGCGTTTTTAAAGTAGTATTATTCAATATTAAATCACATTTTTTAATTTTAGATTGTTTTGTCCTGAATTGTATTACATTTGTTTTCTCTTTATTCAAGATTAATTTGTTTTTTGCAAACCATTTATCAATACTATTTAATTGGCCAACAGTTCGTTCTATCCATTAGTTGTTGCACATCTACACTTCTCACCAACATATTTGTATCATCAGCATAAGTTGTTATTTTATTCCAGTTTATGTCATCACTTACATTAACTAGGTCGTTTCCATAGAGAATGAATATTGGCTCTAGTACGCTTCCCTGGGGTATTCCAAGATGAATGGTGAGCTCAATTTTGAATTCTGACTTTTTGTTTTCGATCCTCGAAATATTATTGTATTTATATGTTTGTCCTCCATTCTGTTACATGTTTGTCCTCTAATACAATAAAGATCCAATTTTTCCTAAAGAATACTATAATTTAATGTGTCATATGCTTTTGACAAATCAAGGAATAATCTGAAAGGAAGTTCATTGTTCTCCAGTAACCTCAGCATTTCATTTGTGAAATTAAATCAATTTGTTTTTGTTGATCTTTTGTTCTAGATATCCATGCTGGATGCTATTAAGTTGCTTTGTTGTAATCATGTAATTAAGAGGTGAAGTAAGAGGAGATATAACTTTTTCAAAAATCTTAAAGAAAGAGAAAAGTAGGTTTATTGGACGACAATTTGCAATTTTATACCGGTCGCCTTTTTTAAAAATTGGAACAACTAAAGTCAGCTTCAACTGATCAGGAAATATGCCATATTTAAAGGAGTTATTATTTATTATTTTGTTATTTCGTTGAGATGTTCCTTGTATATTTCGAAAACGACTCTCTTCATTTACTGGTACATGTCATTACTTTGAATTTTTGAATACGAACAGCAAACTAACCGCCAGAGCCAGAAATAGCACACTTTAATTCCACCATGACCAAAAAAAGCCAGAATTAGCAAATCAAAGATTTTAGACTACTTCAAAGGAGACAATTTAGAATTGTAATTTCAATTGAATATAAAATCAGTCTCATTATTTTATTTACATATATTGTACATAATGGCTGATTGGAAAATTTCAATTTTGAATGAGACCGCATAGAAAGAGACGATTAATGCTACATGGTCCGTCACTCGAAGTGTTACCAATTAAAAATGCTGTAGTTTTGTTAATTATGAATATTTTTCTTTAATATTTTTAGAGAATGTTGAAAATACATTACATTTCATGAAAAGCATCTTACTGTTCAATATGGCCACCTTTGGCGCGGACGATGGCATCAAGTCTTCCTATGAATGCATCGCACGCGGCACCAATGTGAGTCTGTGGAATCCATTGTCATTCCCGACGAAGCGCTGACTTCAACGTGTTCAAACTCCAAAATGGATCATATGGAGAAGTCCTTTGGAATCAAGTCTGGTGAGAATGGACGCCATTGTTGCAAAGAAATAAAAGGTGGAACGAAATTTTGTAAAAACTGTTGTCAAATTAGCTTTATGGGATGGTGCCAAGAAATTTGTGTGTCCAAGGAATCAATGCATCGTTTAACACCTTTTGTTGGTACACTTGCTGGTTCATCTTAACGCCCTGATCGATGAAAACGAACGGAGAGCGACCACATTTGCAGTTACAGCAGCACAAACCATCACAGAAGCAGGTGCTCGTTTACGCATAGCAACTCGGTGGTTCAAACTGTCGCAGGAACTTGCCCTTCAACCGCACACGTTATCGTTTTGTTTGTTTCCGCATTGCCGAGCAGTGAAAATTTTCTCATCAGAAAACACCAAATTTTCGAATTCGCCACTTGCGTGCATGCTTTTCAATGCCTTTGATCGTTGAAGTCTTGTTGCCTTTTGTGGCGGTGTTGAATCTTGCACTTTTTGTATCTTGTAAGGCTTCAACTTAAATTCATATTTCAGTATGCGGCGAACGTTTGAGTCAGACACGTTCAGCTGTTTAGCCAATTTTGCTCACTCCGACGTGGATTTATTTCAGTTCGTGCCCTTACCTTTCGAATCATTTCTGGTGATGTTGCGGATTTTTGTGACCACTTTCATGGCATTTTGCGATGCTACCAGTATCTAATGATACTTAACGTTAATTAAACGTTATAATAACGTTTAATGGTTCCATACACAAACATTTTATTAACACGTAAATGCTGTAGCTCACGAACAATAGCAGGTTGCGATTTTCCTGCCAAATACAAAGCAATCACACTATTACGTTTGAATTCCATTATCAATATTTATTTTCAATGACGACGAAGAACGATATGCCTTCGTACACTTGTAAAAAATATTATAAACTAAAGTCTGAGAGTAAAGTTAAATTTTGAGAGAGCTATTATCAGCTGTTACAACAACGTGAAGTTGGTAAAACTTCGAGGGACGGACCCTGTAAATCTGAAAATACGTTATATCAAAAATATTAGTTGGCATGACTGCTATTTGGAAACTACGCCTACAGCTTAAAGTGGCACGAGCTATTAGTAATAGAGTAAATAATTTTCTCAAAAACCAACTGACTGGCAGTGTAGGCGTATGTAGAGCATCGTAGAAAAGTTCTCAAAGAGCATTAGGCCTTACGTAGTCCCAAAATGGCGTTACTGAGGAGCATCGGACTTCACACTCATCTCTATAAACATTCACAAGAATGGATTATTCATAAGGGGAAACCGAATTTACCAACACCTTATCGGTGAATCATCGCTTTTGATATCGCGCTAACGCGGAAGTTATTATTTCACTAAACTGTATAAAAAAGAATTAATAACATTAATTCAATTAATTAATAAATAATTAATTAATTAATTATTAATTAGTCAAAAAGACGCAATAAAAAATGATTTGGTTTAACAAATATAAACGCAAATAGTTGACATTATTATTTACAACTTTTTGCCAGAGTAGTGATAGGCCCATAATGCCATTTTGCCAAAAATTAGCATCTTTATTAACAAAAACATGTCAACAGTTTGTGTTCCACGTCTTCCCCCATTTTAAAAGATTTTCCATTTAAATAATTTTGAAGGGAGGGAAGTAGACGGTAATACGAGGGTTCGATTGTCAAATGGGACAAAACATCCCAATTGACAATCAACAACTTTTGCCGAGTCCTGGCTGAAACTCCCTGTTTGCAAATTCTGGCCCGTTTTCTTCATTTCCTGCCTTAAGTCGATATAATCGTGAACAGTAGAGGTCGGTGTGGATGGTTTGGTTGCGTGGAAGAAGCTCGAAGTATATGGGTCCCTTTCAAACCCCCCAAATGCAAAGTATAATATTCTTCGAATGAAGCCAGTCTTTCGCCGTACCGTCCAGCAGATTTCGCTCACTAAATTCGTGAAGGGCACACACATCGCATCGGGAGAATTACCATTTTTTTTCAGATGGGCAAAAACGGTCGATTTGTCAATATTTAACTTATTTGCTATTTCACGGATTATAATATGTGGATCTTCGGCTATTATGGCCTTTATTTCCTCGACATCAGTGCTGGAAGGACAGCCAAAGCGATGCCTGTCTTGTAGGTCAAAATTTTCGCTGCGACCAAACCACTTTTGCACCGTCGCCTCGCCAACAGAAGCCTCTCCGTAAATTACCAAAATCTTGTTTTTTTTTTGTTTGGGCAGCGTTCTTGTCCTTTTTGGAATAAAAAAGCATAATGTGGCATAAATGCAAGTTATCGACAGACATTTTCAGTTTGAATCAACTTGACTAACTGAAGGCAAATCAAAACAAATCATCAAGAAGGGTGAAAAACTTAAGGATTCCTGAGAAAAAAAAATAGCAAAGATATTAAATCAAAAATTGAAACGTTAAATCTGGCAAATATTAATTAGTTATTATTCAACGAATAAACTAATGAACATTGTTAAAATATTTTTTTTAAATAAAGATTCATGAATAACATTTTTGAATTTTTATGTGTATTTTATCATGAATAGATCTTTTTTTTGAATAAATAATCAACTGAAGGCAAATCAAAACAAATCTGAACGTAAATACCACAGGAATTAATAATATACAAATAAGCATCCTTAATCCAACGAATCTATCTATTAATTTGAAAGAAAAAAGTACCTTACAAGAAGGATAAAAAATATTACGATTCCTGAGAAAAAAATCAAAGATATTAAATCAAAAATTGAAGCGCTATGATAAGAATTAATATTTTAAACAAATATGTGATTAAGCACATTTGGCAAATAATTGGTTATTATTCAACGAATACACTACAAATAAACTAATGAACATTATTAAAACAATTTTTTTAAATTAAGAATCATGTCCTAGATTAGTCCTGAAGGATGTGGCAACGTCGCAATATCGCCACGACAAACAGTATTATTTCAAAATTGCAACAAAAAATTTTGCCAGTGTGTCAGTGCGCACATTTAAGGTTGATATATGGATAAGGAAAAATATATATTTCTTATTTATTTAGAAGCTTTTCAAAATTCCGAAAGCGCAAGCCGTATTTACGGGAACGATATTCTGAAAGGCCGTTTTCAGCCTGGCAAATATTGTGGGCTGCAGCGAGAAATAGGTCTTGAATGGTATATCTTGTTGAAGATGATTTTACCAGAAGTACTCGAAGTGTTGCGCGACAAGTTAGAGTTTTCCATTGGATTGTACATAGAACATTAAAAGATCAATTACTCTACCTTTATCATGTATAAAGAGTACAAGCACTCCAGTGACTTTTCTCACCACTGACTTTTCTCATAAGCAAAAATGTTGTGAATGATTTATTAGCCAAAACCAAAAAAATAAAAAATGTTTGTTCAATATTTTATCAACCGATGAAGCTTCTTTCACCAGGAATGGGATAATGGTCATTTTGAACAGTTAATTTAATAAAACAATTAATCATGTGTTTCTTAATGTGACGTGAATCGTTTAAAACGTGTTATAGCGTGTTAACATCAGCAGCGACATCTATCTGACCCAGCTCGACCGACTTCATCAAGCCATCAATGCCGAAAGACCGCGTCAAAAGAACTAAAGAGAATGCGCGTCCATATGTCGAGGGTTACCTAGTTGAATAATTTGCCAATAAATTATGGGGTCTACTCCCTCACCTTCTTATTCCTCTACCGAAGCTTCCACCGACTACCAAATCAATTCGTTCGCTGAAAAACTAACAGGTGAACAAATTCTATTACGATTTCTCTGAATTGGTGACAGATGTCAAAGTATGGATTGTCTCCAAGAAACAGTGCTTTATTGCCCATGCAATCTGTCTGCCAAGCAAATGGAACCAATTATTGTAGCAGAGGGTGAATATGGTCCAGAATAACACATACCAACAGATTCAACTTCTTTAAGGTAACATTGAGCAAAATAAGTGTATATGAAGTATAGTCCTAAATCCAAAAATGATAAACTAATTACTGTAACATGTACAGTTTTTTTTGATACAGGGGGGTCGGTGTTGGAGAAAAAAGAGACAGAAAAGAGAAAAATCAAATGGGAGTGTGAAAAATGGATTTTTAAGGACATGCCACACCCTAGTATTTCATAGGCTTTCAAGAGTTCATCCATGATGTTTTTATAGTTTTCATCTTTCTTGTTTGGAATAGTTTCACTACACTTACAAAACACATCCAAGCGGCCAATTCCTTTTCATTTAATTTTTCTTGAAAACGGAAATCACATAGAAACTTCCTTATTTGAGATCCAATAAATATACTTTCTTTTAGTTTTGCATCACTTAATCAATCACTTAAAGAAATATTTCATTTACGTACTTAAAACCATTATTTTCTTTGTCCATGGCTTTGACAAAGTTTTTCATTAGTCCAAGCTCAATATAGAGAGGTGGAAGCACCTCAAACAGCAAACATGAGGAGCCCAACTTTTATCTTGATCTCAAATTTGGCACTTAAAATATAAAAAATAGGGTTTTTTGGATATATATATATATATATATATATATATATATATATATATATATATATATATATATATATATATATATATATATATATATATCTAGCTTGTGACTTTAAAATAAATCGTTCGCATATATAACAAAACTTATCCGCCGGATTTTTGCAAAATCGACGACTAGAACGTGTCATTTTATATAGATTCGATTAAACACTTAGCTGTACTGTAAACGAGACATAAACAAACTAAACTATAGAAAACAATAATACTCTGCCCTTAAAGGTTCGTAGAATACTGTGGAAATATCCGCTCTGCGGTCTTATGGTAATTCCTACATCATCCAGTCCTAAGTCAGGTACAAATAATTTCAATAACCCCATGATATAAAGGTGAAGCAGATACTTGTTGAAAATGGCACGTGCTAGGCCATTTCTGCGAAAAAGTGTTTTAATAACTACCTAAATGAAACGTAAAAGAGCATTCTCATCAATGTTACAAAAATCATACCGACCTGTGTAACATGTTTCGGTTGCACTATTATATTTCCGGTTTCATAATAAAGATTGTCTAAAAGACCACGGATAATTATACATAAAATAACTACAACCCGAAATTATTTAATGGAAAAATAATGTATGTATTTTTATGAACGGTTTTAAAAAATGCTAGTTTTACTGCATTGTAAATATTGGTGTAAAGCAAGCACCCAACTGTTGTCATAATGTTAACATTGTAGGTTCGCCTCTGAACTAGATAACATTGTTGAAGCTCACGTCAACCAATTAACTGTTAAATTATGAAAATACCCCGGAATATCGTAGTGAGATACCGACAAGTATACCGATTTTGGCTAGTCATCGACCTGAAATCACCTTGTTCTTAATATTGCGATGTAGAAGCGTACAAAACAATACACGAAGCGGATATCCCATTGTGAAAGTTATTTCGTTCTGCTTGTCTCGAATATATCAGTATGAAGATTCTCAATTAAAATATTATTAAGTTAAAAAATCTTTTAAACTATACCATCTTCTAAATTCATTAGGTAAATTCAAATTAAGAAGTATTATATCATCAATATGGTCAGTTGACTTGGTCTTGTTTGTTCGTTTCTATTCAGATGTCTTCTTGCGTTAGACTCGAGCCCAACTGACGACGGCTGTGAGGCCAGAAACCGATCTTGGGAAGTACTTTCCCCGACGTGAGGGCGACGTCTAATTTAAAATGAACTGAGGTACGTGGAAGTATGGATAAAATATTTCTGCTGTTCAAATATCTCTCTCCACGGCCCCATTACGCTATCTTTTGAGTTTATATATATATATATATATATATATATATATATATATATATATATATATATATATATATATATATATATATATATATATATACTAAGCGCTGAACATATTGCACGTGGCAAGCAAAGTGTGAAGAAGTCTTCAAAAAAGTCGATTCGACGACGTGATGTAGAATTAGGAATTTCTCCACACAGTGTATTCCGAATTTTGAGAAGTGACCAGCTCATGTTTCCTCATACGATTCAAATTGTTCAAGAACAGTAGCCTACATAAAATAATAAGGGATTACAATACTGTAATACTATCAGATATCCTGATTTGAGTGTCCAGATTGTTTTTTACGGGAATTTTTAAACGAAAAGGTTTTCATAAATAAGCCCCAAACCATACAGCAAATTAAGAACATTAACATATATGTTGGCAAAACTTATGAAAATGTGTTTAAAAGGGTACATTGGATCTGATTGACATTATTTTGAAAAATAAATTAACACAAAATTTTAAGAATGTTTCTATTTCGTTGGCTCACTGCGTAAAGGTAATAACTGCGAGGGGCGCGGAGCGCATGCCAATCGATATATCAGCCTTTAGGAATTTAGTCGGTATAATGTTTTTCTCGGAAGCAGATCGTGCGTTGTGTGTGCGAGAATTTTACAAAAAAAAACAATCATTTAAGAAGAACCAGAACTGTCATTACTGGAGTGCAACAAACTCGAAAGACAAGGATCAAAAACCCCTACATTCGTTTAAAATCATTGTATTGGCTGCAATGTCAACGGGCGGAATAATCGACCTGTACTTTATTGAAGATATGAAGTAACTGGTGTCTGACATCAAAAAGCTCCGGCAAAAGTGATGTTCATTTGTAGATTACAAGAAAGCTTTCTATTCAATGGAAAGCCGAATTTAATAAAGAATCCGAATTTAATAAGGAACATAACTGTAGATAATGGGATAATAACAATCCATATGTGTTTCGAGAGGGTCATACGCAGTTTCCTCAAAATATTAACTTTTGGGCTGGAATTCTGGGGAATGAAATAATAAGCCCGATTTTTATTGAAGAAAATTTAACCAGTGAATTATAGATCAATTCTTCTATTAGAACCTTTGGTGTGAAACACTAAACTTAAAGAGATTTACCACTAAACACCAAATAACTTTTTTGAGCTTCTCGACGCACGTTTCGCTAACCATGTTAGCATCATCAGGAGATGATTTAATCTAATTCTAAAACTAAACTATATTCTATTTATATGAAAACCTTACTTAACGAAGCGTGTAAAAATCATGAACCGTAAAGTGTACTAAACCTTACATTAATAATTGAAAAAGTTGACTGAACGGAATAGGTCCTTTATCTCGGTTCATGATTTTCTTACATTTTTTTATTTAAATGCTTTCATATGCATCCAAAGCCCTATTATTATTAACACTTTTAATTAGTCTTAAATTACTAATATCTATACTGTGGTCATGTTCGATTCCATGTTGGGTAAACAAGATTTTTCATTTCACCCATATCTAATGTGAGCAATATGTTCTTTATATGTTATCAATATGGTTCGTTTTATTTGCCTAATATACCTTCAATCACAGTGTTAACAACTAATTTCGTAAATCCCCGACTTTTCATGTTGCTCTACTTTATCCTTTGGATTACCCAGAACTTCTCTTAATTTATTATATGGTTTGTACACAACCTTAATGTTCATTTATTTCAAAATATTGTTTAAATAAAGATAATTATAACAAAAAATTAAAATTAATTAGGGAGGCATTTGAAGTGAATGGTTATAATAAGAACATTGTAGATAAATTAACTAGAAAACATAAGTTCAGAAAATTATTGAAAGAATCTTCAACTTTTCGAAAGGATCAGAACACAAATAAATTCATGGTAATACCATTTGATGCCCAATTAATAAGAGGGTTAGACAAAATTTTGAAAAAAAGCGGACATTAAGGTTGTGTACAAACCATATAATAAATTAAGAGAAGTTCTGGGTAATCCAAAGGATAAAGTAGATCAATATGAAAAGTCGAAGATTTACAAAATTAGTTTTCAAGACGCTGATCGAAGGTATATTTGGCAAACAAAAAGATCCATTTGACAAGATATAAAGAACATATTGTCCACATTAGATATATGAGAAATGAAAAATCTTGTGTTGCATGCATGTAATCGAACATGACTACAGTATAAATATTAGTAATTTAAGACTTATTAAAAGTTTTAATAATAATAGGGCTTTGGATGCATATGAAAGCGTTCAAATAGAAAAATGTAAGAAAATCATGAACCGAGATAAAGGACCTATTCCGTTCAGTCAAGTTTTTCAATTATTAATGTAAAGTTTAGTAAACTTCACGGTTCATGATTTTTACACGTTTCGTTAGGTAGGGTTTTCATATAAATAGAACATAGTTTAGTTTTAGAATTAGAATAAATCATATCCTGATAATGCTAAGATGGTTAGCGAAAGTGCGTTGAGAAGTTCAAAAAAGTGATTTGGTTTTTAGTGGGAAATCTCTTCAAGTTCAGTACTTAAACTTATTAGAAAATGAAATCGATCCACTCATAACGCAATCGTTAGAAAACCAATTCGATGAAGAAGAAAACCTACTGTTGGGTGAACAAAATTTATACTTTCAACATGATGGTGCACTACTACACCAAGCATTACATGTTCAACAATGGCTAGATCAAAAGTTTCCTTACAAATGGATAGGCAGAAAAGGTGCTGTGAAATGGTCGGCGAGATCTCCAGATATAATGCCACTGGATTTCTTTCTTTGGGGCTATCTGGAGACAGTTGTATACAAAACTCCGCTGGAGGATATTCAGGACCTAAGAAATAATTACTCATACATGCAGGTTAATTAATAGGGACATCTTTCAAAACGTTCGAAAATAATTCCGGAACAGATTATACTATTGTTTAACTAACAGTGCTTGACATTTTGAGCACTTAATAAAGTAAATTTTTAAATCGTGTTTTTTAAAATACATTTATTTCATTAATTTATTTTTGTGTTTTAATTGAAAATTTTTCACTCGCACGTAAAGTGCTATTTACCGCCACAATAGTAACATACTATTATTTGTCCCTCTATTATGAGAACGAATCAACAGATTTCAGTTTTGTAAACGCAGTTTAATTAGGATTTCCAAGACGTTAAAAATGATTTGTTACAAAATAGGGGTTGCCATTTTAGATTTTTAGGTAGAGGTGACTGGAAGTAAGAAGGTGAAACAAAATATAACGCACATTGGTTTTGAACTTTCCCTCAATATCCAAATTGACGTGTTTTTTGTCTAAATCTAATTTGCATTGTTAAAAGAAATAACAAGGGTGGTTACTTGTAAAATGAAAGAACTGTATAGGATATCAAAACTGATACGTTTATGTTGTACGTCGTTTAATTGCTTAATATCGTATTAGAAAGTATCTTTAAAATCCTAAATTGGTAGCAAATCGGTATTAATGTGGTTGGTAAACATGTAAACTACTTAAACTATACGGAAAATATAGAGCTAATAGCTTAAAACGAACAGGAAATGTAGATGATATTATTCCAGCCGAATGCAGACTCCCAAAAAGTCGCATAAAAACTAATCGCAACAAGACAAAAATACACACCAGCACACAAAATACTGAGCCCATAACAATGAAGAACGGAAACAGAAACAATGGATACCTTCATTTATTTAAGTAGGGCATAACATAAAGCTAAATTATGAAAATTAAGAAGTAGAAATCTCACAATGACTCAAATTCGGATGGGTAGCTTTTGAAAAGCTCTCTCACCTATTATTCCCAAACAAACAGCAGAAAATATCAATGAGCGTTTTTTGGTGATCAGTGATGTAATGAAAAGTCACTGTGACACAGAAAAAATTAAATCAAAAGGAACATAAATAGCCATGGAGAGAAAAATGCTAGGAATAAAGCTAGGAGAAAAAAAGACAAAGAATAGATAAGGAAACAAACTAAACTAAGGGCATGAAACACATAACTAAATACAAGTGGAGCTGGGTCGGGTATATAGAGATAATATGAGATGACAGATGGATAAAGAGGGTAACTGAGTAGAGACGCAGAGAGCGAAGAAGATCACCACTAACATGGGTGGATGACATAAAGTGGCAGAAAAGTACTGGTACCATGAGGCCCAAGAGGGGGGTGAGTGGAGGAAAAGAGGGGAAACCTCTATCCAACAATACATTACAGGACGTTGAAGAAAAAAGAAGAAAAGAAGACCTATTAAAACCTAAACATTTGAATACTTCGCCAGTTGCAATCAAACTGTATGGGTCCCTTTCAACCCACCAAAAGCAAAGTATAATTTTCATCACATGATGGCCTGCTTTTGCCGTACTTAAAACGGCCCCACAATGTTTTTTTGTTGCACATTGTTACACATAGTCCACTTTTCATCACCAGTTACCATTTGCTTCAGAAATTGAACCTCGGATTTTCTTTCAGCAAAAAATCTCACGAAGAGATTTGGTTTGGCAGATTTCCCTTCGGTAAGTGGGAATAGACGAACTCATTTTTTTTTTAATTGTGAAAAATCGTCGATTTGTAAATATTTAACTTATCTGCTATTTGACGGATACTGTTTCGAACATCTTCAGCTATTATGGCCTTTATTCTCTTAACATCAATGTTTGAAAGACGGACTTTTGCACCGTGGTCTTCTCCGTAAATCAATTTAAGTAACTGAGGGCAAATCAAAGCGAATCTCAATGTAAAGATTGTAAATACCATAGGAATTAACAATATGTAAATAAATATTACTAATCCAAGTAATGTCTGAATGATTGTGGCGTGTTCATATATTTTTTTCCTTTTTTGGGTTTTTCGCCACGACCTAAAGCTCAAAAAATAGATACTCGATAGAATACAGATTGGGAACAGAATATGTCGGAATATTTAATTAATTTTACAAGGTACGTCTCATGGAAAATAGGACTTTTTCAAAACACAAATTCATTCATTTTTTGGGCAAAAATCATTATTTTTATTCAAAATAGTGTCATTGCGCCTCAATACAACGTTTTGTACGGTCGACAATTGAATATTTAAGCTTGGTCAAAGATATGTCCTTCAGTTGTCTTTTGAAAAGCTTCAATGTCGGCATAACGTTGTCCTTTTATCGGCAAATAAAGTTTTTCGAAGAGGTAGAAGTTGCAGGGAGCCAAATCAGGCAAGTATGGTGAATAATTGATGGTTAAAATGCCATTTTTGGTAAAAAAATCAGTGATGAGCGAAAAACAATTCTGTACTTGAAGTTTTCATCCTTTTACGAGTATTTAATCAAGTACTTGCAATGTTCGATTTGGAGCAATTTTTGGTCGTTAGTCAATTTGTGTGAACAAAGCGTGCATAAACCTTCCGAAGTCCGATATGATCGGTCAAAATGCGATGAATTGAATCTTTGGACATGTTGAGTTCCATTTCCAATATCGCAACAAAGATTTTGGCTGATTTTTTACAATTTCACGCACAATTTCAATGATACTATGGGTAACCACGGAATTTTTCGACCAGGATGTTCGTCTAAACCACTCGTGGACTCTGCCACTGGATAAACAATCCCCACCATACACTTGTTCCATTAATTGAAACGTTTCGGCGAATGTTTACCAAGTTTACAACAAAACTTAATATTCGCTCTTTATTCGATGTATATTTTTCGACCGATGGTATAAACACACTAACACTTTAAGCACGATAACTTGGTTTCTAACGATCTGAATGCCATGACATTTTGTCAGAACGTCAGTGAAGAATGTACCTTTCCAACGTCAAAAGATGGCGCCACTAGAAATAGCTATTTTTAAAAAATCCTGTTTCCGTGAGACGCACCTTGTATTTCAAATATACATTCTGCATCTTGAAATTTGCCAATATGAATATCGTATAGGAACAAGGATTGAGACGCCATACATATATATTTCAGTGTTTTAATTGTCTTGAAATATATTTAGATGAGCTCTCAAACAGATGACCAAGTGTACATTTATTAACTGATGGATGAAAAGGATTTATCAAAGAGTAAGAGTAGAAAATTCCACTTAGTAAGAGTAGAAAAAATCAAAATCCGACCTTAATAAAATATTGTGAAATATTAAATCTATTAGACAAGGAAAGTATATATTTAGGAAGATGTATGTTTGTTACAAACAGACAGAAAAACAAAAGCTTGACCGTCAATTATGAGGAATTGAGGTGCACATTGTGTGACTTACCCTAGCGCCCAAGAAACGCGCTTCCAGTAATTCCTGTTTCCGGGGGTCTAGCACCGCATGGAAGTGTTCCATCTTCACTTCAGCGCCTGGAAAAAAGCCACCATGATGGGCGATGTTTTCGTACGTGTATCGAATAAAGTAAATATTTTTAAATTTCGCTAATGGGAAAGGAATGCGGAAGGAAGGAATGGCGAAGAGTCTAAATTATTTATGTAACGTTTGAATCGCAAGATTATTTAAAAATATCCTGTGCATTAAGATTTTAAATTAAAACAAGTATGTCTTTATTATCCCGATATATATCTGTATTAGTGATGAATGCATTTATTTTACATTAAAAGAAGAGTGTTGGCCTAAATACACTTTAATGGTGTTATTTTTTGCAAATGTTGGAAACTTATTACTAGGTTGTTGCAAAAGTATTGACCGTAATGAGCGTTATTGGGGTACTTAATTATTCATTATTTAAGATTTGTTGCGGGGTGCGGTTCACTCTACGACGTTCACCTATAAAACTGGTGTTCAACCATCTTTATCCTGGGCATGTCTGAATAACTTGCATTGGCATCAGAATTATGAGAATTAGTACAGATCGCTACAGCGGTCTGGACCGGTTACAGATCCATCCAGTCCAGGTTACCGATACCAGTCTTAGCTAGTGTCCCTTCCAATAGTGTAACACTCGTGGGAGTAGCGGTTTTCGAAGGCTATTGGGTACGCGGTCTGCCAAAACCACTAGGCAGAAAGCGCTGCATGTGTGAACAGCGTGCTTCCTGTGTTCGCGCGTATTATCAAAACAATTAGCTTATTACGGCTCGTCGTTTTTATAAGGTCGAGTATAATTTACTACATAAACGAGGCATTAAGTGTTAATTTAATAAAGAAATCGATAAAAAGTTTGAAGCTACAGGATCAACTCTGAATTTACCGTCTACCGTCTGGACCGGTGGTCCAAGGTCAAGCAGAAGTGTAAACAATATTAAACGTGTCCGTGAGTCGGTTAGAGAAAATCCATCCCAATCCGTACGAAAGGTAACCAGGTACGCATTAAGAAATATTCACTGCATGCCATTTTAAAAAAGATATTCGTCTTCATCCCCATAAAATTTAAATTGTGCAAGAAATACAACAAAACTGATTTTATTATGCGCTTGACATTTGCTAATGAAATGTTGGAAAGATTTAACATCAAATCTTTCTGACAATGTGTTCTTCAGTGACGAGGCCGACTTTCATTTAAACGGCTATGTAAACAAGCAAAACTGCCGGCGGAGGAAAATCCCAAGGAAAAATACGAAAACCCATTTTACATACCCCAATGGTGTTGTATGGGCTGCAATGTCAGCTGGAGGCATAATTGGCCCATACTTCTTTGAAGATGCCAGAGGTAAAGCGGTTAATGTTAATTCAGCTAAGTAATGTGAGATGACACGAGGTTTTTTCCACCAATCACTGCAAGAATTTGAAGGGTATAATGAAGAGAGTTGCTTTCAGAAAGAGGGCACTAAGAGTCATGTATCACGTGATTCTTTGGAGGCTGTACAGGAATTATTTCCAGGAAAAGTGATATCCCGTAAAGGTGACATAAATTTGCCCCCAAGAAGTCCAAATTTAACTCCACTTGATTTTTTCTCGTGAGGTTACGTCAAAAGCAAAGTTTATAAAAATAAACCATGTACCATATTGCAACTAAAGGAGAATCTTGTTCATGAGATCCACTGTATATCCAGTCATATGTGCGGCAGGGTGATAGCACATTTTCGATCATGCCTTCAAGAATGTCAGCAGCGCGAAGGTCGCCATCTCGACAGTATTATTTTTATTAAATAAATTTCCAAACACTGTACAATAATGTTATAATAATAAAATTATTATACCTTAAATCAACTTGTACTAATTATACCTACAAAAATGAACAACAATATTGGACACCTTGTACAATTCATCGACCAGATAACATTTTATTATTTTAAACGTCTAGCATCGCTCTCGTAGGATTCCGTTTCCGTGGGCCGTTCCTTTTTCTTCGTTAAAGTGTTTCTGAGCACAATACGGCTGCCTTTCGGAGTGCATTAGAGTGAGACAGGTATCGATTTAGTCCCAACTAATTGAATGTATGTGATTAATTTAATTTTTTCTCCGATCTCTCTTGGGTGCACTGTTCAACCATCTTTCGTGGCAGTTTCCGCAGATTGCCGGGGTTTGGTAGTACTTGTGGTGGAAGTGAAGGGCCACTTTTCCTGTTGAGTTCTGCGGTAAAGGACTTCCATAGTGGACTAATTTAAATTATCGTATTTGTACGAATTTACACCTCGAGGTCCCAGCCATAAGACCGAGTGCCTTTAGTTTTGTGTTGGTTTGAATAGCGGTCTTATGGATGCTCCTTCTGGGAGGATTTGGACTCACGGGAGGATCACTATCACCCCATCATGGTGCCCACTACATCGGGGCTGCATTGAAACCATTTTACAGGTAATTTCCTTGTTTTCTTTTCTTTTATTTTTTTTTTATTTTGTTGTTTGATAACTCAGTGCCAGAAATATGAACGTTGTACTTTTTCTTGCTGGTTACTTGACGTTTAAAGACAGAACACCACGTGCGTTGACCTCGACCGATTTGTGCCATCTCTTCTTAGCTACGGGAATATCTTGTTTTTTTTATTTAATGTTCATCAGCGGGGCCAAATTTAAGGTTCTTGGACGGAGCTAAATTTAGAGTCCTAGGACATAGCCGAATTTAGCTGAGCCGTACTGCTCCACCTCCCCTACTACTCTTATGGGAAGCCCGACTCCGAGACCACGTTTTTCTTTTTTGTTCTTTTTTTCTCTGTCTTATTTTTTTATTGCCTTATAATTACCTTGTCTTTACTTTCATCTTTGATGCTGAAGAAAGCGATATTTCTGTGGTGAAAGACATTTTGTGAGTCTTTTTATTTTACTTTTACTTTTATTTAACATTTGGTGCCCGACGTGCAGCCTTTATTTCTTTTTCTAACTTCGTAGAAAAAGAACTTCTTACTTACTTCTTATTTTGGTGGCTGCGGAGCCGTCTTAGCTGAACACCAATATTATTGATATATTATTTATATGTTTTGTATTGCTAACTTACGTAGTACTTTAGTTATTATATTTATGGTAAACTTTACCGCTGTAGGGATGAGCGGGTTGAACTAGAGCGAACTCCTACAATATGTTGGAGATTTGTAAGGCCAGTGGCGCTCATTACCACCACTACTCTTCGGTGGATCTGTGCTAAAGTGTAAACAGTCCGCTCATCAGCTACGTATATTTGTAAACGACATTGTAAGTTACAACCCCTTTTTAAATTATAATACATTTATTTTTTTTCCTTTATTTTGTTTTTCTTTCTACACACTAAAAAAGTGCACCGCACCATGCTGTTTAAAAATGTAAATAAATCAGGAAGATGTCGACCATTGGGCTTAGACAATAAGATACTTCTTGCAGCTGTGGAATTTGTCACAATTTTTATTGATTTTTTTTTCCAGATGACTGCCAGCAGTAGCGAATTTCAGAAAAAAATGCCAAAAAGCAATTCAAGATCAAGAGCGACGTCTATCTGACCCAGCTCGTCCAGCTTCATGAAGCCATCAATGTCAAAAAACCATGTAAAAAGAACCAAACTGTCATCTATTAACACAAAGCGCGTCCATATGTCAAGAGTCAGCTAGTCGAACCGATTGCCAATATTAAATGTGATCTGCTCCCCGATCCTCCTTACTCTCCTACCGAAGTTCCCACGGACTACCAAATCAACTGTTCGCTGAAAACCTAGCAGGCAGGCAAATAAATATTGATATGTGGTAGCCGATGCCAAAGTATGGATACATTCTAAAAACCAGTATTTTTTTGCCTGTCGGAATGGATCGTCTGCCAAGCAAATGGGAAGCAGTTATTGAAGCAGACAGTAAATGTGCTTCAGAATAATCATATAAACATGTTTCCAATTAAATTTTTTTGTACACTGCATTCTTTTTTATATCTACATATTTTTCATTTAGCTGGTGTAGTGCAACTTAATGTATGTCTGGAAATGTTAATAATGTTCTTTAAAGTTTTTGTGTTTGCCATGCAGTTAGTTTTGAATCATTTCCAGAGTTTCGATAAAAGAAACAATATGCAGGGACGTTGCTCGACAAATTTTATCATACTAATGATTGTCGTGGAGTCTTGATGTCTTCATTTACATGAGACGTAATTTACACGATGTTTTCATGTAAATGAAGTGCGTGTTGTTTAACACTGAACAGCAGTAATTAGTTGAACATTGGTAAGTACCAATAGGTAACGGGTCTTTCAAATTGAGCCTTTTTTAATTCTTAAATAAAACACAGATGACGTTGTGAATCTGCCTAGGTGTAGTCTCATTTCAGAAGTGTAATGTACCACATTTATAAAAATAGAGTTATATGCAATACAATAACGCTTTAAAATTGTTGAATTATGTTATGAAACTGGGCGTTCAGCGAAAACTGTTTTTAGAAAATTATGTGATATTTACGGTTTGCACAATCGTCCATCTAAAAGCACTACAAATCGAATTGTTCAAAAATTTCAAGAATCTAGTTCGGTGCAAGATAAAAGAAAATCAGTATATAGCCGTTGAGGTCGTTCAAAAGAGCACATTGATTTGGTACGTAAAAGTGTTGCTAAAGATCCAGAAACTTCCATTAGTTGACGTTTTCATTGGTCGACACTACAATTTGGACTCAGTGAATCTACAACATGGCGTATTTTACGAAAGGATTTAGCTCTAAAGGCATATAAAGTTCAAATAACACAGGTACTAAAGCGTATCATTCAAAACGTGGTGCATTTGTCAATTGGATCAAAGGACAAACAGATGTTTTTTCTCAAAAAAATCATCTTTGCAGATGAAGCACATTTTGAAATTGTGAGTATGTTAATAAACAAAATTTTCGCCTTTGGGGTGAAGAAAATTCACCATTGATTCATGCGAAACCTTTACATCCTAAAGTAGTCACTGTTCGGTGTGCATTATAGTCAGGAGTCCAATTACACGGACCGCATTTATCTTAGAATGCTGCTGGTGAAGCTGTAACTGTGAATGGTGGTCGATATCGTGAAATGATAATTGGATTTTTGTGGGATGAATTGAATAATATTGATTTGATAAATAGGAATTTTCTGAAGGTGAAGAGGTGACGGTGAAGCTGAAGGTGAGATATGCTTGTTCACAAACCCATTAAGCTGAAAGTGCGCTTTATCGGAAAAGATTATTTTTTCCTCAAAGCGGGGGTCGCATTCCAACCTCCAATTTTTACCAGCTGTTGAATCGCGTATCCTTCCGTGGTAAATTCACAGAATAAACTTAACACAGCAATCTATGAGTGGCATTTACATTTCAAGTTCTGATACTCTTATTAGAAAACTTTATAAAAAGCTCTGAAAAATCAACGTGTTGTTTACGTATAATAAAAAAAAATAAAAAAGAGGCGATTCTCAATATTCGTTAGTTCTTCTCTCGTGCGAATATGTCGCCTATCCGCAAAACAATATGGCGACCGGAAATATTTCGTTTTCTGCACTACAACATACAATTCCGCTCCAAGATGACGTCACGGGGCGATCTCGCGTGCCGTGTCAACATTGATCGGGTTCAGGGGGTGGTTTTTGCCGCCGAACGAACCAAGCCACCCTCAACCCCCCGCCCCGACCCTTACTACCGGGCCCCGATCCCGTCAAAAGAGGGGACGGCAGAGGGGAAGAGGGACTACGGTGGGGCGGCGGCTGCCCCCGAATCCCCGGCAATTACGGCCTCCAGATGGAGCCACTGAAAATTGAAAAAGTTTCGACCCGGGCAACACCCAACATTCAAATGTATCAAAAAGGACAATGCTGCGGAACGGTGGAGGAAGAGTGAGGGGTGGGGGGTTAAGGTGGGAGAAGAGTAGAGAGGGTGGTGATGCTGATGGTGAATTCGAGTTGGCATTGATTTAACTATAAATATATTTGGAATATATCTCGAAATATTATTCCATGTTGTCTTAAAACTAATCGTTTATTAGTTATAGCAACGTGAGATCTATTTTATATACAGGGTGATTAATTGATTCTTAAAAAAAAATACTATTCGGAATCCACTTCACACACAAATACTGAAAATCCGCATGTCTATTAGAAATAGAAACTAAATAGATGTCTTTCTATTTCATCCTTTATGACTCAGATTTTTGTGAGTTGTAACTGTATCTCCTTAAATCGTCAAAGAAAATGTTTTGACGAAACAGGCGATAATATTTATGGTAAGCGTATCAGGATACATTAAAAGCAGTGAAAGTACAAGGACGCCCAGCGTTCTAGCCACAGCTTAAATTAATTTTTTTTTTGTTTTTACATCGTATTTTTTAAACAGATCTCCATATACGTCTACACTAACTTCAGCTAGTACAAGAGCTTAACCCCATGAATTCCAGCTGCTATTAGAATTCAGCCATGACCTCTGAAATCTTAATGATGCCCATGATAATTTTGTTAAGAAATTATGGATGTCTGATGAGGCTCAGCTTCACTTAAATAGATCAAAATTCACGTTACCGGAGTATAAATAATATATCATTGATTCATGAAAGGCCTATCGATAGTGAGAAAGTCACAGTGTGGTAAGCAGTTTCAGCACAAATTATTGGATGTTTCACTTTTGAAAATGTAGGACGATCACAAACTGTAAATGCGGAGCGTTATAGGCATAAGCTTGAAAACTTTTACTTGTCTCAGTTAGGAGACGCTGATGGCTATTGGTTTCAGCCGGATGGTGTTACAGTTTATACTTCAAGGACTAAAACAGATATCCTCAAGATATCGACATCCCATTGTACTTGACTTCTTTTTTGGGTTTTATCTTAAAGAAGAATTTAAAGACAATATAGAGGGAATATGTCAAGATACTTTAGGACATTGCCTCTTAACCTTTTTAGCATCGTGACCCACTAAATAGCCAAAAAGTTAAGTAAAAATGTTGCGACCCCCTCATTACAATATGTTAATTTGACGTTTATCAAAGTTTTACATCAGTCGGTTAACACGGCGACGATTCGTTCTTTTTTTCAATATCGTGACTTATGAAGAATGGTTTTTATTTTAAACAGCTCATAAACTCGTACGAGCGAGTTCAAACGACGCTTACGAACCGTTAAAAAATAATCATCTATTTGCCTTTGTATTAGATGACAAATCGTCAATGACGGATGTATGTGTAAATGGGCCGTTACACCGAAATATCGCACACAGCCAATACCGAACTACAGGACTTGTGTAATCCCTTGTTCTTATATTACTTTTATCAGTTCTAACCTGTGTCCTGCACTTGTAAAATGACCCGACCGCGCATGCAAGACAGATTATTCGTCACGAGCGTGCTTAAGCAGGTTCGTACAAGTTATGCGCTATGGTAATAAAAACAAAGGAATTCGTCTCGTTGCTTGTTAATTACGTTTCATTGTTTCATTGTTTAATTACTTGGTTAATTACGTTGTTATGAAAACAAGTAGTACGATTTCTTCTTCCACCCAGTGTTAAATACGATTTCTTCACTCACTCAGTGTTAAATAAATTAATAACAGTGTGGTAATAAAACAAATTAATAATATTAAATATAATGGACAAATTTGCGAGAAAACGAAATGCACCGTCTACAAGTGGTGAAACAGTAAAGAAAAAGACCAGATTGTACAATGGATTTAAAATATGGATTCATCATTGCCTTGGATGACAAGCCGCAATGTGTTGTTTATCAAGTTCTGACCGCGGAAAGCGTGAAACCTTCAAAATTAGCCCGGCATCTCGAAACAAAACACCCGTCTTTACAAAACAAACCATTAAAATTTTTGGAGCATAAATCATTCGCCTTGAAAAATCAACAAATCAAGCCGTAATGAGAGCGCAGTACTTTAAGCATCCTATTTAGGAGCATTAAGAGTGGACAGGGAGTCTATGTACCACACGATTGTGGAAAAGCTCATTTTACTCAAACTCTACAACTAGAATCTTTAACTCAAGATTTACTTGTAGATAAGTTTTGGCTTGCACGACGATTTGAATACGGAAGCTTTGAAAACATTGATACACTTCGCTATTTCGCTACTACTTATGCGAAAAACGTTTCTCGTCTATGATGGTTTTAAAAATTAAATATAGAAATCGTCTATTATCACTGGAAAATAATTTGCTTATGTGTGTTTGTAATGATGATCAACGTATAGAAACAAACGATTAAAAAAAAATTTTTAAGGATGTTTCGTATACAGGTCTTATTTTTTGAATGCATTGCGATCCCCTAGTAGTCGCGACCTTTAGGGGGGACCGCTAGTGGTCCAAAAGTAGACAGTAGACAGTAGTAGTTTACAAGACAAACTTGTAAACTAAAGTACATCTTCTGGGATTTCTGATCACTTTGTTTTGGAAAATATTGTTTGTGTTAAATAGTAGCCATTATGGCGTTAACAAATTGAACTCCGTTGCAACAATTTCCACTATTCTAGAACATAGTTTCTCAGTGTCCGTATGCTAGATCCATTAGGTAGGTAATTTTCAGGTCTTAGGGCTCTCAAATGATTGTTCAATAGTCATTTAAAAATCAATGGCTTTTGTTAACCTGAATTAGTAAAAAAGTTGATCACACAAGCATTTGATAAGGACGTAGAAATCACAACTTTAAAACAATTTCATAACAAGCTTTGCGATAGAGTGATAGATTGGTACTGGACCTGTTTAACATAGCATTGAACAAAGTTATCAGCGAAACGGGTATAGACATAAATAGTGATAAATAAAAAAAGAGTAGGGTATGCAGATGACCTAAATACATTAAAAGGAATGAAACACGGTCATTAAAAGAGATCTACGATAAAATATCGGTGGAAGCCAAAAGAGCAGGTCTAGAAATAAATATATAAAACAAAGGAAATGGGTCTAAGAACTAATCGAAGAGGAGAAAAGAACTGGATAATTGGCGATGACAACATTGAACTTGTGAATGAATTTAGTTATGTTACAATATCACAGAGGAAATCAACGATCGTATTATCAAGGGTAGCAAAATTATTTAGATCCTGTAGCCGTCCTAAGATCTAAAAAGAACTCCTTTATATAAAGGGACACGAAGATCATAATATATGAAACACTCATTCGGCCAGTCGTCCTTATGGCTGCGAGATGTGGACCGTCACAAAGAAAACAGAAGAAATGTTTTCAGTATATGAAATAATAGTACACATACGAAATTCAGGATACAGGATCAGGTATAACTTCGAACTCAAGCAATTATGCAAAAATGTGGATATTGTGGACTGTGAGGATTTAGAGACTTAGAGTGGCGAGACTCAAAGCGAAATATATTGTGAGAATGCCAGAAAATCGAACACCAAGGAGAATCATTGAGGAAAGAATAGGATGTAAAAGAAATAAATGTAGATCGCATACATGGTGACAGGACAAGATAAGAAATATTGAAGAACTACTGCATATCTAAAACGTGAAGGTTGGAGGAGGTTTCACTGACGGGCTGTAGCAACACGGGAATAAAAATTTAAATTCTATCGCTTTTTCTTGAAAAAATGTATTCATTTCAACTAGAAAATCTTTCAATATAATAATTGAAATGTTTTCCATTGCTTCTGTAATCTTTCTGCCAAAACTTGGATTACCTGATGAAATAATAACTTTATTTCTTATTTTCGGACTTCGGAAAATGTTATCAATCAGATGAAACAGATTGTTTGGAAAGATCAGAAAAGGTTATAATCCGATGGCGCCGAATCTGGAGAATTGACAGGTCGTGGAAGAAACAGTTTATCGAGTTCTAACACTGCTTCCGTCGTCGTAGATCTAATATTGTGATGAAGCATTATATATGGACCATAGACGAAAATCTTCTCCAATTCCCATTTTCCAGTACCTGCTTCTCCTTTATATCATGGGACCACTAAAATTATATATACCGGACTTTGTACTGGAAAATGTAGGAATTTCCACAGGACCGTAGAGAGGGTATTTCCACAGTACCCTATGAACCTTTAAGGGCAGTTTTATTATTTTCTTTAGTTTAGTTTGTTTTTGCCTCGTTTACACGCCAGTCAAGTGTTTAAGTCAATTTTATATAAAATAGTAAGTTCTAGACGTCGAATTTACAAAAATCCAACCAGTAAATTTTGTAATATATGTGGATGATTTATTTTTGAAAGTCACAAGCTAGATCTATATCCGAAGAAGTCAAAAAAGCCCATCTTTTATATTTTAAGTGCCTGGATTGGAGATCAAGATAAAAGTTGGGATCCTCATGTTTGCTGTGTGAGTTGTCACGTAAATTTATTAGGCATCGTAAGAAAAATTCTATACCGTTTGCTATTCCTATGGTGTGGAGAGAACTTACTGATCATGTAAGTGATTGATATTTTTGTATCATTAAAACAGAAGGGATTTCAAAAAAGTAAAGGGACAAAATTCAGTATCCACATTCAGTAACCCCAAAAATGTGCTTCTTCCGCCTCTCAATTTTAAGCTTGTACTAACGAAAAACTCTGTCAAAGATATGGATAAAGAAGGTAATGGTTTCAAGCACCTAAAAGAAATATTTTCTCAGTTAAGTGATGCAAAACTAAAAGAAGGTATATTTATTGGACCTCAAACAAGGAAGCTTCTAGGTGATTTCCGTTATAATAAATATATGAAAAATATGAAATATATGAAATATGAAAATGTCCTTAAAAATGCATTTTTTACACTCCCATTTGATTTTTTCTGGAAAATTTGGGTGTAGTAAGCGACGAACAAGAAGAGAAGTTTCACCAGGCCATCAGAACGATGGAAGCAAGATACCAGGGTGCTGGAACCCATGCATGTTGGGCGAGATGATGCTACAGAACACGAGAAAAAAGTGAAGGTTTTTGCCGTTGTATGACATGTAATATATTTATTATTCACATAATCCTCAGTAATGTCTTTACATGAATTTAATACATTTTACATGTTTATATTAAATAAATATTAGATTGTTAAAATATGTTGTCTCCTTTATTTCCCCCTGTAATGTACAAAAAACTGTACGTAATTAGCTTATCATTTTCGAATTTAGAACTACAATACTTCATGTACACCTCTTTTCACCCATGTTGCCTCAAAAAAGTTTAAATTTGTTGACCTGTGTAATCAATTAAATAATAAAGATTAATGTCAAGCTTGGTATATCTAAATATAAAATAAATCGACTTTTTCTTGCAGTCTGATGGACTTTCGGGCTAGTTAGCAACATTTTAGTAAACACACACTTTCTAAAAGATCGCGCTTTTTTTTGGGCCATTTCACCCAAAAACTCTGCACTTTATCAGATCCAACCCCCCCCCCCCCACATGAGGTATGGCATGAAACCGTTTAGAAACAGCCAGACGTATCATTTAACGTTTTTGGCAGTTCTTCAAGTATCTGACCTGAATTAACATTTTCAGTTATTTAGATTAGATCGGTCGTTGTTTTGCACACTGAAACCACCGCCCCTTACATACTCTTTATATGTTCTTCCGGATCTTGAGCTTATTCACTATAAACTTCAGATAATATTTGACGTATTTCAGCTGCAATTTTATATTAGAACTTATGGAAAATGAAACAATGAGAGAATTATGGAAAAATAATGTAATTCTAGTTTTATGCCTCTTACTGATAGTAAATACTTTGTTTTGTTTGCATTCCTTTCTACACCTCACTCCTATTTCCATTTTGTTGAATGTTCCCGCTGAGTCATTTCAATTTCTTGTTGTAAAGGCAGTGTCATTAACATATGTTTTTATGCATATTTTTTAATCGAATATTTGCTTATAGTTATAAAACGAAATGTCTCTAATAAACAATTTCATCGTTCCTTCTGTACCATACGAGCTCATTTGAATGCAGTCTAGGATTCTCAAATGAGCTGCAACCCAAGGCGTTCATCTGCGCCACGCCCCATCGAGCCTCAGCTTGCTCTGTCATCGGCGTGCCCTGCAATTTCTCGAAAATAGGAATGTAAAGACAACGACAACGCTAGCGGCAGTAGCAGCAGCAACAGCAGCATCGCCAGGTAACAACAGGACGCGCAACCTTCGCGTCTCCGCCCACGAGTTTCCTTGCCGGTTTCCTGCATTCTGGTTATCGAAAGAAGCGCTCACAATTATTTCTGTAGTCGTCGATCTACAGGGTGTGGTACTGATAGTGATCAAAATAGACGTGTGAAAAAAATTCGTATTAGGCTGTCAATTTTCATTTTTTTTTTCTTACAGATAACGAAATTTTGAAAAATTCATCACCTTTATCAAACAAACGTTTTAGCATTGAATATATTTCCAAAGAATAAAACAAATGATGAACACGCTGGATGAAATAACAATCATTTCATGCAGCGTGGGCAAGTATCAAGCTACCATTTTAATTTTTTATAACTTGCTTCTTGCAAAAAATGGTTTGCTTTAAAAATTGCTTCTTAAAGATTGTTTCTCTGAAGATGTTTTTTTCGCAATATTTTCGAAAAGGTTTATGCTATAGTCGTGAAACTCGCTATACTTTGATAAGTTGGAATAGAAAAACGTTTTTTGTGTTAATAATTGAATATTTTAGCCAATGGCGTCACATATAGGGGAGTCTCCTTTGTAAATACTAACATAACTTTTTTGACTATAATATTTTTAAATTTTTTAAATCAAATTATTGAATCGCAAAGATTTTTAGGTAAAAAATGTCCTGTTATTTCATCTCGTTAGGATAGATCCATTTCCAGAAAACTGACTTTTTCTAAATCGATGCACGATTACATGGATATTGAAATGCATCTTAATAATCGAGTAGGTAGTAGTAACCCTTGTACGAAAACATTTATTTAGTAGCCAACAATAACAAGACTAATTACTATTAAGACTTTAGCATTTATTTATAACATATGTTGAAAATGATCTCCATTCATCTCAATGCACCGTCTAATTATTTTCTTCATAGAAGAACACAAAAAACGTTTTTTCATTGTAATTTATTGAAGTATATCGAATTTCACGACTAGCATAAACTGTTTCGAAAATATTGCGAAAAAACAATCTTCAGAGTTCCCACTTTAAGGGGCACTAGCCCCTTTAAGAAACAATTTTTGCGGTATGCTTATTGGAAGTTTTTTGTTTTAATCCTTAGCGTCACCTCCCAAAATATTTCGACGTTATTTTCGGACGACACTCTGTATAGTGGAAATTTAGATATAGATCTTCATTTTTTAATGTCGTTTTATAACGCGCCAGATAATTAGGATATTTTACCTAAATTGAGCTTTTGAACAATTTTTTTGTCACAAATGGAAAAATCATATATGTTTTATAACAAAACTATTTTTAGTTTTTTCCTTATAATTAAAAAGTAACATCAAATTGAACAAAAATTAAACCTAGTACCGATGACGCGCCGATAGTTCCCGAAAACAAACCGACCGTATGTGACCTTACAATAGTAACGAAGGCTAATATCGCCAATATCGGGTCGGCTCGGAACAATTCGGAAGTTACAGCGAAATTTTCTTTCGCGCGCTTTCCGAGCGGAATCTCGGGTCAATAAAACAATTTACCGATCTTAGTCATTGTTCTATCGGTTTAACCCATATCTTTGACTACATTTGTGGGTTTGCTAGCAATTTGAAAATATTTTTTCTTTGAATTGTTATTTAGGCTTTCGGTGCTATTTTCGACGTTATTCTCATATATATGGAGGCTCAAAGGTAAGTTCTGAAGGAAATCAGATTAGGGTTCCTTTTGTTTTTTACATTTGTTTTTATAATTTTTATTTATATTATTTAATTCATGTAGGGAAAAGAAATTAACGTGCCAAATTTATAAGAAGGAATATTCCTGCGTGTCCGCAAAGAATTTACATGCGGCAACACAATCGAGGGTAGTAACAATGAGTAATAGCAACAATTAATACTAATAGTCAAGAAAGCGCGAATAGATAAGAACAAAATTCGACTACCAATTTGAAAGGTAATCAATCGTATATGAAAAGTCTTATAACAGGATAATCTAATTTAAAGATGGTCGAAGAGTACAGAAATGTGTGTGATCAGTTGGATAAATATCATCTAGTTAAAATAAGGATTGGCAAAGCAGTTCTCCATGGAATCAAAACAAACATCTGAAGGAGTATGCAAAAAAAAAGAAATAGAAAAGCAAACCTACTATACAAACAAAAAGTGAAGAAAATGGTAAATTTCTATTCTAAATAAAACAAAACAGTTAAAATATTTAGGAGGGTTTTCAGGATTTTGGTACAATTCATCTATTGATTGAACATGTTAATTTGATAGGGTATGTTTAAACATAGGTTATAAATTTATTATAGACATTGAAGACTGATGGTAAGGCTGACAGTAGTTGCAGGATATGTTGTTGCACATAGTGGTTTTCTAATGGATATACTTTAACAGGAGAGTTCCACACTTCGACTATAAAAGTTTTCCACTCAAAAAAAAAATAGTTTAGGAGCCTTCTATTATTTGGGAAATCTCTGGCTGGTCATGCATTAGAGTTACTTAGCAGCCAGATTTATTTATATTTGCAAATATTATCAAATTCTAATTGTAAAACATGTAAGGCGAACAAATCGACATCGTTTCAAAAATACTGAAAACCGTAATTAAAGCAATAATGCAGTATGGGTGGATTTTTTTTTTGAAAATATTGCTAATAATTTAGTGTGGTGGTTTGAAGAATCGGTGTGAAATATGTATATAATTTTGGGTAGTGAATGTTTTTATTGTGAATTGATTATTAATGTAGTTTACACATTATAATCTACTATAATATATTATCCATATTATCCTAGTTGGAGGAAGTTTTATTATGTATATTTAATAATGTATTTTTTATTGAAATACAAGTAGTGATTTAAACAGTATGTGTTTTGTTTTTCTAATTATGATTTATATTGTTTTTATAAGCATTTTATGTATATTATAAGCTTTACTCCGAACTTTATGTTCTGGACATGCACGTCCTTTTTACCATGCAAATACCATTTTTGCGGTTAAGTTGAACAAAACCTATAGCTTTGTCACCGTAACTTTCTCGTGACATCTTAGTTTAATTATATTTAATAGAAATAGTTTGTTTCTAATTTACATTTACATTAGCATTAAAGCTTTAGCACCTCAAACTTCAGCTGAATTGAACCGAATGTCAATTTTGAGAAAATCTGTGACCATAAAAATATTCCCAATTAGAATTAGCTTTTATGAACCGTTTGTCACACATTACTGAACTAAATTAGTAATAAACAATATTTTATTTTGCACTTAACCAACAATAATTTTGACAGTATATATATACAGTTAGAAGCCGTTGACAGTACTGACGTGAAAACATTTTACTATTATGACGTCACAAACATGGCAGCCAATCGCGTCGCGTTCGCAGTCACGTTATTTTTAAAAATTTTATAAATTTTAATTCATTCTTAATTAATTGTAACAAATTTTTAAAAAGTCTTTGCATCGGTTATCAATATTATTTATGATAAAATTTTAAAATAAAGCAAAAAAAATGATAATAACTTTTTATTCAAAAACCCAATTCGTGTTCAGTTATAATACTTTATATATGTAAATTACAACACTTTCACTACGTTGTTTTAACGTGTGAATCCATAATAAAACTTGCACGTCTGCACTACCCAACAGTCAAGCGGAAACTATCACAAATATCATGCATTTGAAAACAAATGATAGATCAAACAACATTGCATTGATTCAAAAACGTCTGATTAATCAAAAGGGTGTTATTTTGCAGTATGATAATGCAAAATCTCATAGAACGAGAATAACTCAAGAAAAAAAAATAGACTGGGAAGTATTTTTTCATCCATCGTATTATCCTAACGCTGAACGGTCAGATTATGTGTCTTTTCAGATCTATGTAACATTTTCTTCGTGGAAAAAAAAATCCTAATACAACTTTTATAGCTGAACTTCAAGAATATTTGACATCTAAATCGCCCTCATTTTACAAAAAGGGAATAGAATCCTTGTCATGGCGATGAACGAAGATTGTCAACAACAATGAAGATTATATTGTAGATTAAAATTGTATCAACTCTCTTAGGTATAATAAAATTTTGTACAATATCAACAAAACGGCATTACTTATGAGTACACCTAACATTTTGTTGTTCTATAAGTTGCTTTCGTTTTTTAATATAAAGTTTTATCGAAAAAAGCAACAATTATAACAACAAATTATTGAATGATGTATTCTCCGTTATTGTCTACAACCTGCCGACCAATTTATTGAAGCCGTTTCGCCAGAAAACGCCTGGTCTGGACTCGAAAAAGTTGTTAAGCTAGTTTTTGAGGTCCTCATCTCTATCCTTGGTTCTTCGCGATATTTGCTGTGTGAGGCATGTATTATCGTGAAGTAAGATGACGGCATTATCGATCGGGTGGTTACAGATGAATGATCTCATTTACACGCTACAGCTGGGCAAGGTAGCGTTCCTTGTTAACCGTCTTGTTCTTCTCCAGCACCCACCTCCAGTCCCACCTAATGCAGATCATGGGTTTCTTGAAATGACGATCTTGCCTAACTGTCAGCTTTGGTGTGTCTCCTATCGCCACTCACTCCTTCCTTAACTTCATATTGACATAGAGACACCATTTCTCATCCCCCCTGACGATTTTGTATAAGAATAATTGCTTGTGTCCACGTTGTTTGGTGTTGAGTGAGATTTTAAGCATCTTTGTTGCGGCGATTTTCCTTACTGCCGCCGGTTATCTTCTCTATCTTCTATCTTCTCAATCCTTCTTCTTCGCAATCTATCTTCTCAGCCAATTCTCGGCATGTTTGATAACCATCCTTCTTCAAAAACTCTTTAAGATCTTTTCGAAGTCGCAAGGTCATTTAGGTCGAAGTTGCCATTTCCGAACTTGGCAAACCAATCTAGAACAGTTCGACCGGCTAGTGTCCTCTCCATATATGCCGCAAATGTCTCAAATTGTTTCTGTAGACTTTTGACTATGACGAAAAGCGAAATACATCAGGTGTCGGAAATGAAGTTTCTTGAAGCCTGAAATTCCCATTTCAAAAGCTTGAAAGTTAATTGAAATTAAGTTCTTCCAAACAATGATGCCAATAATTTTGCAAAGTATGAAAAGTGTTTTTGAATGCATATATATACTTGGGCAAACAAAATAAAAATGCAGGAAAAACAAACGAATTATAAAAACGGCGGGAAAATATGGAACAACCCATATAACATTTTAAAATATTTTTTTTATCAGCTTCTTGCAATATAAATACATTACTATTTCGTATTGGACAAATAAACTGTGAGTGATTCACATGATAAAGTGAATCAACAAAGTTTACCACCCCTCCATTGGCACGTCTATTTTACGATAACGAATATCGGTGGATGTTGTGGGCAACCCGACGCCCCAGCGGGCCGGCAACAAGTGTCGAGGAAAAAACGGGACGAAATCAGGAATAGCGCCGCGGGCGGCCTATCCGCGCGACGACGCCGACGCCTCAGATGAGCGTCGGGGCAATGAGCGCCCTCGGGAACGGTCGCGCCACCCGGTGGTTTTACTCTACATTTCCTGCCGCTCGGCTGACTGACGACGATGCTAAAGATAGTGGCAGATTGTGGATGATAGGGTGGAGCGTTAAACGACATTGAATTGTGGATATTTCTTTTAATTTAACGGCAGTTAAAAGTTGTCTTTATTCTAATAAAATAAATCTGTAGATGTATTTATTTATGACATTAAAGATATAGCATTATTAAAACTTCTGAATTTCAACTATACAAATATATCACACAATCGTTGAACCAACAATCACCTATGCAAGCGAAACACAAACATTACTATCAAATCACGATAGAAAAAATATCGCGATGGAAATGAAAATGCTTAGAAACCAAATGGACCAAGAAAGTAAAATAAGAAACGAAACAATCAAAGAAACTTAACAACAACAAGCCATTACAAGGCATATAGAGCTGAATTGGTTTGGCAATATAAGCAGAATGTATGGGAACAGACTGATCAAGAAAATAATGGAAACAAGAAGAGTAGGTAGATCTAGAATTACATGGACACACTAATTATCATATATATCATTATAGAATATACTAAGGGAAAAACTCCGACGCATATTATGGAAACAAAAAGAATAATTTGAATTATTACATAACACACATACATTCCCTGTCCATATTAATGTGACCACTTGTGGTTTTCTAGCAAAATCCAAGTTATGCATATTTCTAAAGCATTTTGAGTTAGTGTATGAACTAAAAATTTTTACTAAACCATAGATTAACATTTATCTCAAACATAATGTCAATATTTTTTTATATTGGCTACACTTACGGCGAACACCGCCATTTTTGAGTATTTGGTACGTTTGCTATTTCAAGTGCGTTAGTTTCTAGTGCATTTGAGTGAAGTTATTGACAAATATTGATTAAATTAATGAGTTGAGTAAGTATTTCTGCTTTAATATTGTATTCTAACATATTTCGTAATATTAAAAAGGTTTTATATATTTAATAAGTAACTTTTTAGGTTACCAGACATCTAACCTTACTTTTGTTCTAATTTTTAGAAATGGGTAGAGTTAAAGATATTTCCTCGATCAAAATTTGAGTTATTAAGGATCTTTTGGCACTAGGAACCATGTCACAAAGAGAAATTGCCAAAAGAGCAAATATATCCAAGACATCGGTGGCCAATATGGCCCGCAAAGTGAAAATGTACATAACCTTGACTCCTAAACGTCTGGGTAAATGTGGCAGAAAACCATTCGTAACTCCTCGCGGGTTGCGTATTTTGGTCAAGGTGGTCAAAAATGATAGAACGGCCGCAAATACGACTTTAAAACATAAAATGGCCGAGCCTGGAATCAATGTATCCATTCGTACAGTGCGACGAAGATTGGTTTCAATATAGTTCAACCAATTAATCTGATGAGATTAAATCATCTCCTGATGATGCTAACATGGTTAGCGAAACGTGCGTCGAGCAGTTAAAAAAAACGTTTTGGTGTATAGTGGTAAATCTCTTCAAGTTTAGTATTTCACACCGAAGGTTCCAACAGAAGAATTGATCTATGAGGGTTGCTATTTACGTATCCGGAATTGGCAACAATGGTGTTGCTAGGCGCCATCTGACATAGATTTTGTGAAAAAAGTACCGGGAATTGGCCAATAAAACACAAAATGTTTATTATTTATCTAAATTTAGTGTATCGCCTTCAAAGTAGGCCCCTTCCGAAATAATTCACTTATGACAACAAATAATCCAATTGTCAGCCATTTTTTAATCGCATTTTCCGGATACATTATGTCTTCTATCGACTGAAAATGGGTGCCTCTCAAAGTGGTAATTTGAGTTTTGGAAAGATAAGGAAGTCGGCCGGAGCAATATCAGATGAATACCGTGGTTGTTCGATGGTGCGTTGTCGTGATGCAAAATTTAAAAGTTTTCTTTCCACAAATCTGGCCTTTTTCGACAAATTTGCTCTCTCATACGCCGCATAACGCTCAGATAGTATTCTTTATTTACCGTCTGAACTTCTGGCAAGAATTCCGACTGAACACCGTGATAATCAAAGAAAACAGTCAACATCACCTTAACTTTAAATCGACTTTGACGTGTTTTTTTCGGTTTCGGTTTCGAACCTTTTCGGTTTCGAAGCTTGTTGAATGGTTTGCATGTCAAACTCGTATACCCATGTCTCATCACCAGTTACAATGCGTTTTATGAATGTGAGGTCAGAATTGACTCGTTCTAGGATGTCTTCAGTGACCTTTACGCGATAGGTCTTTCGGCACTAGTCAAGCGGCAATGCGTTTCATGCCTAAACAATCGCTTAAAATGGTACAAATTGATTCGTGAGACACAGAAAGATCAGCGGCCATCTCTCTCAAACTTTGACGATTTTCAGTTACCATTTCCTTCACTTTAGCGATGTTAACTTCAGTTGAAGACGACCAATAAGAAAAAACAATGTCTGAAATCTATCAAAAAAATAAAACAACCAGCGACGCAGGATCATTCTTCACCATGACAACGCAAGCTCACATGCACCGGACTGATCAACTCAATATTTGACGAAGAAGCGATTGATGAGTTCAAAATGCATGTTTTGGAGATACCTCATTCGGAATGGAAAAACTGTTATGAAAATTGGTTCAAACGTATGCAAAAAGGTATTCATCATGGCGGGAGGGCACTAGGTCGGGAGAATACAGTGAATAAACTAAGAAATCCCAGTCAAGTTGTAAAAGTTTATGTCGGGTGGCTAAAGACACGCCTGGTCTAGCACTGTCTCGATGAAACGCAATGTTCTCGCTGTTGGCTAATTCAGGCGGCTTCTGGAGGATTGCTCGCTTTAACTTACATAGTTTTCAGAAATTCAGTCTATCAACATTTTCTCAGTTAACTCATGCGACATCCATACATTTGCCTTGCTAATCATTCCAAGTTGACGTAATCGTCTTCATGCAGTTGACTGGTGGATTCCAAGAATTTTCGCCGACCCCTTCGGTCGTTCTACACCAGTCGCTTTCATCAATTATCAACAATATTTCCATTACCATAGTTACCATCAGATCGTGGCCGGCATGATCAAAAATAAGAACCAACATTTTATACATCAATTTTGATGTTGCATATGGTAATTTCACTTTAAAAAAAAACACCTATTCTTACTGAGCTTGTCCACCACTACTGCGGGATTATATACTTTTGCTTAACGAACTCTCAAGATTTTATTGCTATTACCTGTCAAATTACACATTCATCTTTACCTCCTGCTCTGGATAGGATATCAGGCTAATGCAATTATTTTCCATTCCTAGTATTTAATATTAATTATTATCAAATGACATAAAGCACTACCTATGTATCAACAACTGGAAGAAGTTTTTTCCAAATAAGCAAAAAAAATTTTTTTGTTTATTTTCACGATTCAATAGAGAGCCGAACTCGAATTCCTCGTCAGGCATTCGGGAAACTCGCCAACACATCCATTTCAGGTAATGAAATTGATGCAATGGAGAAGTGAAGCATCATCGATTCGTTTTGTCGTCGGATTTCGGGCGTTCACGTTCGGTTTCGGCACGCGTCGGCCTTAATCGAGCCTGACCTTGCTTACTGCCGCCTTCGGGATGGAATTTAAACGGAGAGGCGGTAGCGTCGTTTACGAGCCGCTCAAAAACGAGCAGCAGTTGACGGAGGAATGTAAAAAAAATACGAGGGAAAACCTATATTTAATAAATTTAGATGTTGGTTTTGATATCATGTAAACAAAATGCATATCATGTAAACAAACAGTGCATACAGATTTGAATGTTAACCAACCTAGCTTTGAAATAAAGCTACATTTTTCGGCATATATACCATATATTCGGAAATAGCCATAAATAATGTCGTTATTTGATATTCTACAAATTTACTTACAAAAGTTAGTACAGTTTTAAACAACAATATAATCTCCATCGTTACTAACAATCTTTCCTCACCTCTCTGACAAATTTTCAATTCCCTTTTTGTAAAATGAGAGAGATTTTGAAGAAAAATATTCTTCGAGTACACTTTTGTTCGTTGCCGCAGTGAGATTTTTTTTCCACGAAGCAAATATTCCATAAATCTGAAAAGGGGGTAATCTGACACTGCAGCATCAGGAGAATATGGTTGGTAAGGAAGTACTTCCAGCCTAACTCTGATATTTTCTTGGGTGATTCTATGAGCTAGACTTTGTCTCTTTTTCTTCCTTTCACGAACTTTAAAAAGTTTAAAATTAGAATTACTAATAACAATTTTTCTAATGAAATCCTTGATATAAAATACTAAATTTAAAGTGATTTACTACTAAACATTAAATCACTTATTTTTAATTTCTCGCTGCATGTTTCACTAACCATGTTAACATCATCCGCCTCAGTTTTGTAATAGCATTTTATAATTATTCAAAATTTTTACCGAAATTATTAAGTTCTGCATATTTTAAGCCTTGTAATTTTATAAAGATGAAAATCCACTTCCTACCTAAATAAAACTTTCTAATTGTGTTTAAAACAAACTAAGTCTTGTCCTGGCAAAGAAAACAGAATATTTTTCGCGAATTTATGTTTTATTTTTCAATGTGATCACCATTCAATTCAGAAATTTACGATGTTGCAACGTTTAAATACCCTCAGTATAATGGGATATGTCCACCTCTCCAAAGTAAGCGTTCTCTCAGCTTTGAATACATAATTTTAGGTGAATCTTTGTTCAGCAAATCATTTGTTTAGATTTTGAGAAGAGAAAGTAACCACTTGAGAGTCAAATCCTACTAATACAATAATTGTAAAAGTAATTCGAAGCGAAAGTTATGGAGTTTTGTAGCAACAAGAGACGTATGCGCTTGTGTGTTATTGTGGAAAAAGAGCGCTTTTATATGCATTTTTCGCTTTCAATCCACGCAGTAGTGAAGAATAATACCTCCCGGTGATGATCTTGCCTTTTGTCTGGTAGTCTATAAGAACCACTCCACGAGAATCCAAGAAAACGGTAGCCATGCAGATTAAACCGTTTTTGTTTCCTTTGGCTCACTTTCGCCTGTTTCCATCCATAATTTGTACTGCTGCCTTATCTCTGGCGTATAATGGTAAATTCAAGTTTCAACTACAGTTCTAAAATGTCGAAAAAACCCAGCAAAATCGCATTTAAATAAGAGTAAACCCTCTTTGATAAGTGTTCATCCGAATACGTCGAAATTTTTTGATTTCTATTTAACTTTAGGCAATATTAAAACATTTCTCCAACTAACATGTTTAACTCTGCAGGGTCTGTCAGACTGAAGTGTCAGAATTTAGTTTGTAAAAAGACTAGGGTGGAGATATACGGTGCTTGCCTTCAATGCCTTTCTAGCGTCTGGTGCGTTACCGATTATTGCAGTGAGATGCTAGTTATTTTTAGTAAAATTTGATCAGTCTTCCGAGTCTATCAGACTCGGCGCCACTACTTACAGTACATTAATTTTAAATTTCACATTTGTTTTTCTCGTTTTTGGTAAATGTTATTTTAATCGAAGAACAATTGTTTTTGGACTAATTGATGACTGAGTAACCATTACTGAGGAAACATACATTGACGCAGGAATTTTTTGATGGTGAAAAATCTGACGGTGACGATGATAATGTAAAGATATATTTGTCTGATTCAATCACATAGCAGGAAGGAAAAAGTGATTCCGAGAATTTACCACCACCAGTAAAAAGTCCACGGATTCCCAATTATTTTTTTTTGAAAAGATGAAATGGCCTGAAAAAAGCATCGCTTTCCTCCAAACTAAGAACTCGCAAATCGGACAAGAGTCGTGCACTTTTTTGTTTTTGGGTTTTTTTAGTGCTGTATGCCATGAAAGCCTAGGGCCTTTTTTTTCTATCCCTTTTACCGCCAAGTATCGGATAATTTTTTGGCTTTTTTACCTATGTTAAGGCTTATCCAAATATCCAGCACGATCGCGTCGCTTAACTTCATTTATCTAGAGCCGAAGCTCGACGCGATGTGGTTCGCCCTAGGGCAGTCATGCACTTACCAGTGTGGGAAAACTGTGCATGAAATATGTAAATCTTTTCCGGTGAGAATTGTCGAGAATACTAACAAATAAATTGAACGATCTTAAGGAAATTACACAAGAGGGCATTCAGTAAAAAACACGGCTTTGTCATAAGTACTCAAAAAGTTGCCAAGGTGATATTTTTATATCATCCTGGTATCAAGCATGCATTATAATGCTCAAATAAATCAGTCTATTTGAGATTAAAATATGCCAGAAATAATGACGTTTTATAATGCCATTAAGAGAAGCGTAGATATTGTCGATGAACTGATAACCTTCGAGCCACCAATGTGGTTCGGGATAGCAGAAAGTAGAGAATGGTAATAATTTTTTGAACTAATGAACATGGCAAGCATCAACTCAATAATAATTTATGTCTCAAATAATCAAAATAAAAAATAGTTCAAAAAATATATATAAAAATATTGATAGTTCAAGTAACATATTAGCACTTTAGGCGTGGCTCTATTATGGAAAACATTGCACTATCAATTCAATGAAGGCGTTTTTAAGTTTGTTTGTCATATTTCTTGTAATTTGCAGTATATTTGTAATTTCACGTATTTTTTTATCTTAAAATAATTGGACAGCTTCAATAGCTGCTACCCGCTCGCTTCGCTGGGAGTAAATTAAGCTTGTCATAATTTAATTTTTATAATTAAAATTGCTATTAGAATTCCATAGCTTTTACTTGCTATTTGACAATTTATTTCTATAAATTCCATGAACATCTACGATGCATGAAGAACATTTCTGCTAAATTTCAAGTCTCTAGGACTTAAATTTCAAAAACAGGACTATATTTATCCTTTACGCCCCCGTAACCCCTCTTAAGAATTGATTTTTATAAACCCTCTTTCTTAGCGAACATGTACGACGCACGAGGAATATTCCTGCCAAATTTTAAGTTAGTAGGTCTTATAGCTTCGGAGAATTCGCGAAAAGTGAGTGTTACGCCAAATTTTATTTGAATCCTTCTATCCGTTCAACTGGGATTGAAAGACATACTTTCACATTTATAATATTAGTAAGATTCAATAGGTGTTTCGGTAAATAATGTTGATTTTTTCGCTAAACTTAAGCGTTTATTTTCATAACAAAATATATTACATTAATAATCAAAGTATCGGCCATCGTTAGCTATTACTTTTCCCATCTTTTTCTCAAAGAATGGATTCCGCGCCAAAAGAATTTTTGGGTTTTTGAGTAGTAAGAAAGTAAGTATTGTTCTGAAGGTCCGTGCTGAACCGATCAAAATAAGTGCTAGTCCAAAAGGGCTAAGTTCGGTGAATACGGCGGGTGGGATACGACATCCCATTTATCATTTTCCAAATAGTTTTTTTACACATTTTGCAACATAGAGCCGAGCATTGTCATGTTGAAGAATGACTTTATCGTGTCTTTGAGCGTATTCTAGTCGTTTTTCCTTCAATACTCGGTTCAATTTTATCAATTGCTGTAAGTATCGATCGCTAGTAATCTTTTCACCAGGTTCTCCTGCTATACCATTGGGCGTCATCGCTCCAGAGTTAATCATACACAAAAAACACTAAACAAAAATTACATACTCGATATTATTATATAAAACGAGAACACATTTCCTTATAAATTGTTCCTGTGAACTAATTAAGTAGAATGCCTAATAACGTCTCCATCTATTTCCAGAAGTAGATATATGGTCTCTAATTATTCATTCTTTTTTCCAAATTATACAAACCGTTCGCCTATCAATAAAGGCAAAAACATTTTCCCAACGTTTTCATTAAATATGTCGGAAAAATATTTTCATTATGGAAATTGACAGGTGGAAATATTGCGTTTTTTATATAATTGCTCAGAGAAAATAGAACAGAGTATAATTTGCTAATAAAAAGCATTATCGACTGCATATCGATCAGTTATAGTTTTTATTGATAAAGTTAATTAACAAGAAATGTTTTGAATGTATCGTTTAAGAGCCCGAAATTATGTTCCACATTAGTTCCTTTTAAGTAATTTTTTTAAATTAAACTTTAACATTACACATAGTTTGCATTTCATCGTATAACCCACGTGACTAGTAATTTATTTTAACTTAGGTACTTTTTTTATGTTGAATTATTTAAACCACCAAATAAATGACTAAAATTTCCCTTAGATCTGTGGGCGAGATTTGTTTGCCAGTTGCAATGTGGTGTAATAAAATAACCTATAAGATTTTTTAGTTTATATGCTTTCTGAACAACAGAAACATTTTTAAGGCACCTCTTGCCACATTTGATTATTTAAAATAACTAATTTTCGTTGTTTGCATTTCGTCAATATTTTCCATAAAAAAATTACGACATGCGCTTCTCTTCTTTTTTTCTTTCTTTTTTCCTTCCATGACATCCGTTCTGATGGGGTAATTTAAATTTAATTTTACTTTAGGTTCAAAATAATGTAGGACTGGTGAAATATTATGCTAATTTCGCTATTATTGCTAAACTGTTTAAATAATTCAAATAAAAAGTGGGCGATTTCGTACTAATAATTACCAACTTGTCGGGTTGGTTACCCACATTTATAGGTCACGTGGGTATCCGGATTAAATGAAGGCTTTGTAGAAACAACAATGATAGTCATTAATATTAAAAGTAATTCCGATATGGTGTTTGAGATTTTTCAGTTAAGTGTTAAGTCTGATAAACAATAACCGGTAACTAAGTTGGGAAAGATTGCGTGCTTTCTATTGGGACTCATCAGGAATTTCCTCAAAAATGCAAGGTCCAGTTCTGGCTTTACGCAAAATGCTGCATCAAATTGAACTTATGAGGATTAAGTAGACTTTGAAACAGGCTACAAGAGGTTTCTAAAATCCAAGTTCCATATCTTTCTAAAAGGGTTTTCCAATAAAAGCATCAGAACTTTAAAATGAGGCACAAAGATGACTACAAGTGATAATCCGGTATCACTTGTAGATTGTCACTGTGTGATTTTCTTTTGAAGAACAAATAATACCATTATGTTTTGAAAATCGTCTCTTTCTTCTTCTTCCTGTGGCGCTTCAGCCCGTTTGTGAGCATTGACCTTCTTCAACCTTCGTCTCCAATCGGATCGATATTCGGATCAATCGGATCGACATTATGTATTGAAATATACAGGGCGCGGCGCCAAAATCCGAACAAAACTCCGCCTTTCTATACCATTTGTAGAAGTCGCGATTGGCGTCCAAATAGCTTGGCGCATGTACTAAACAGTCTTAACCTCGAAACAGTTGCAATGTTGAAACCAAGTGCGGCGTATAAACGAAAAGCCGCGATTATCGAAAGTGTTCGCGCAGGGCGCTTTGCGACAGAAATCATTCTGTTCTTCGGGTATCCGAGATCCACTATGTATGATATCGTCGCGAAGTATAATGATTCGGAGAAGTCCAACGAAGGTTTTGCAATACCGACAAGGAAAACTCACTCGAAGGAGCGCGTTGTCAGGACGCCCGACATCATTCCACGGGCTCAAGATATGATTTTTGAAAATCCAGAGCAGCCGAGCTGAAAATTGTCATCGGTTGTCAATGTGAGTGAAAAAACTATGCGTCGAATCGTCGAGGAGAACCCCCGCTACAAGTCTTACACAATTAATGTGAGACAGATGCTTTCCGAAGTTACCAGGGCGAAGCGAGTTCAACTCTGCAACCTGCTTTTGTGTTCCTTAAGAAACAATATTGCCGGACGCCTCAGATTTTTTTCTGACGAAAAAAAAAACTGTTTATGCGAAAATCAATCGAGTGAATGATCGCTGACTCGCACATGACCCTAAAGATGTTCCCCTTGTTTCCAGAACAAAATTTCCAAGTGTTAGGTCCACCGCATTTCTTTAACAATGGGGAAAATGTTACAAAAATAAATTATTTGCGTGTACTGACAAATGTAGTGAAACCGTGGATGGAAACTGTATCGTCTGGACAGCCATATGTTTTCCAGCGGGACACTGCACCTGCCCACACATGTCATTTGGTTCAAAATTGGTTGTCGAACAACGTCGATATTGTTTTGGTCCAAAGAATTGTGGCCTCCCAACAGTCCAAATTTAAATCCTTTGTACTTCTATGTATGGAGCGTGGTTAAAAGGGCCACCAACAAGTCCAAACATCCAAACGTCGCATCACTGACAGCTGCTATTGAAGCGGAATTCGCCGATATGGACTGTGACCGCATTAAAGCGAGCCTGCGAGCGCTTCAGACCGAGAATGGAGACGGTCATTCAATGAGTAAATGTGTTCTTTATGAGTAAATGTGTTCTTTATGACCTTATAAACAATTTAGTAAAAAACAATTTGTAAACTTTTCTGTTTTTAAAATAAAAATTATATTTGAAAAAAATGTTTAATTCAATCCAATCTGAGGTTATGAACGAGGCGTGCTAACAAATAAAGTAATGGAACAGATAGCATAGTGTTCGATCTGGCAACACCGTTGGTTTCGCCTCTGGAGGGGTGGCAGGTCAACATATGATGCGTCTTTACTACTAGTTTGAACAAGTTTTGCAGAACTTCAACAGGCCTTTGAAAATAGTATTTTATCAAGAGCCCAGGTTTTCACGTAATTTAAAGCATTCTCAGAAGGCCGAAACTCGACTGAAGAGGAACCTAGCAGCGAAAAGCATTCAGCTGTCAGAAGTGATGAAAATATCTACAGAATCCGGAATCTAGTGAGTTTTGAAGATCGTCGTTTGAAGGTCAGAATTGTCGAAGAAGTGTTAAATTTGACTCACACAGATCTGCGCGAAAATGATTCTGAAAAACCTTTTGCAGTATCAAAAGAACAATCATGTTCTTAGTGAATCATGTCTTAACTATTTGGGGCGAGCTTTCCGGGTGGAGATAAAGTGCTTCGCTTCATTGTATTTGCAGCATAAGAGCATTAGTAACTATGAATCAGTAGAACGATGTACTACATGGATTCAGCGTTAAGGTATATTTCAAAAATATAGGTTGTACCAGGTCTGTAAATATGAAACCGGAATTTGCCCAGACTGCCCCAGCTGTCAATGTAGTTACTCTCAAACCGCGTTATTGGAGCCATTTGCTTGTTGACATCTGATAATGATTTTCAACTCACAACAATGACAACAAGTTTCATACAACAGCATAGTATGTAAATCACAGTACTTTGAATGGTTTAAAAAATTCAAAACTGGCGTTTTTGACGTAAGAAACGATAACGTGGAAGCACACCGAAAAAGTTTGAAGACAGAGAATTGCAAGCATTGTCGGAGGAGAATGACGCTCAAACGCAACAGCTCACGGATCTATTAAATGGACCGCGAACCAATTAAATGTGATACGAGAAGCCGTCTCTATACGGTTGAAGGCCATGGAAAAGATCCAGATGATGGGAAAATGAGTTCCACATGAACTGAATGAAAGACAGTAGAAAACCCGAAAAACCACTTGCGAAATGATGCTCGCCAGGTACAAATGAAAGTAATTTCTCCATCGAATTGTGACTAGTGATGAAAAGTGGATATATTTTAAGAATCCTAAGCGTAAAAGATCATGGGTAACCATGATCAGGCGAACCATCGACATAGACTGCAAGGCCAAATCGCTATGGACGGAAGACAATACTCTGTGTTTGGTGGGATCAGAAGGGTGTGATCTATTATGAGCTGTTAAAACCTGGCGAAAACGTTAATACTGAACGATACCAACAAATGATTGAATTGAATCAAGCTTTGCGTGAAAGACGACCAAAATATTAAAAAAGGCAACACAAAGCGATTTTGCTTCATGATAATGCACCATCACACAAAGCAAAACTGATCAAGGAAACCATTGAGGCGTTTAGTTGGGAAATACTTTCACATGGGCTTACTCACCAGACTTGGCTCCGTCCAATTACTACTTATTTCCATCGATGGGACATGCACTTGCTGAGCAGCGCTTTACTTCTTACGAAAATGTGCGAAAAGGGCTCGATGAGTGGTTTGCCTCAAAAGGGCCACAGTTACTTTGGCGTGGCATCCACAAATTATCAGACAAGTAGAAAAAATATACAGCTACAATATGAGCAATACTTCCAATAAAATATTTTTTATCATTTTCATACAATAAACGTGTCTTTCCTATTCCGTTTTCATATTTACATACCTGATATTGTGATAGATCAGGGATTATTTTATCCCCAAGTCAATATTAACCGCGATGATCTGACACTGTAATATCTGGGTATTATAGACTATGAGGATTCATTGGGCGGGACACGTGGCGAGAATGCTATAAAACCGAATACCAAGAAAAATGACAAAGACACGCTAGTGGGGCAGTGGAAGAGATGCTAAAGAACGTCTGCAAATCAAAAACGCAGAGAAGTTTAGGACGTATTTTAAAATCAAGATTTGAAGTTCCATTTATATATAAAAGCCGTTACAGTTGTTTCTCGATCATGTCATCTCGAGATATAGCGACATTCCATTTCTGGGGTCATTTGAAAAACAAGGTCTATGTTGCTCACATCACATCTATAAAATTCCCCGATAAATTGAAAAAAAATAACGGGTGCTAATTAAACGGTATCCAGAAAACAATTTAAATTTCAAAGCTAAAATTTACGTAATTCTCTCGGGTCCACCTCCCGAATTAAACACTCCCTCGTCCTCCCCCAAACCGATTTAGTAAAGACGGCACAAAGGTGTTTGCTCAATCGATATGGCTTTACCCGGCCACTTTTCCTCCCCATTTCTGGCCGGATCTTCTTCATTGTGGTGCTCTGGGCCTTGTTGAACGTTTGCCTACACCGTCTGTGTTGCTTTATTAATAAAGGCATCGAAAATCTCTTATTAGGAAGATTTGCGCCGCCTTAATTTGACATAAATGTTGTTTTAGTAGATGATCGTGAGATAATACGAATTAATATAAGATAGTTTTAAAATTACGAAAATTCGTTAGAGATATGGAGAAGGTGCGTCACCAAAAAATAAGGCAATTTTTCTATTTTAATTTTTCTCTCCTTATTGTATCTCTGTAAGCCAGAAGCATGAAGTAATGGAGCATAGTGTTAAGCAGGGCGTTTGGTGACTAATATAATTCTGCTCTTCGGGTATTTAGATCGACCTTTTACGACATCGTTGCGAGATATACTGCTTCGGAGAATTCCCAACAAGGATCCGCTAACCAGGCAACATTCCATTTAAATGATCGAACTGCAAAGATCTAGACGATTCTCGGAAGAGTTCACAAGCTCATTTCAGAGGACCCAGGATAATCTAAAGATTCGTAACGAAAATTGGACCCAGGATAATCTAAAGATTCGTAAAGATTCGTAAACGAAAATTGGCGACAAAAATTAATGTCAGCAAGTCGGCAATGTGATTTATGAGATTGGCAAAGCGAGTTTCCCGTTGTGACTTGTATTTAATGAACAACGAACCCTGGCACGTATATGATTCTTTTTGATGAAAAAAAAGTAACTGTTGTCCCAAAATTCATTCCATTCCCCCCTGACTCGTCTAGGACTTCGAACGCGTTCCTATTATTGCGTGGACGAAATTTCCAGCAAGTGTCCACGTCCTAGTGTGTAGTGTCAAGTGAAGATGTTGTCATGCTAACATATTTATTTCAAAAGAGAAAACAGTTAGGAAATATAAACATGAACGCATTCTGTGAAATCTTGGACAGACACTGGGACCTCCGCGAGGCAATACATTAATCAGCACGGGAAGCTACAGAAACATCATTCCTCTACAGCATATTTATAAACAGATCTTGTTTGTTAAGTGATGCATCCATACAAAATCAGCTAATGCAAGGACTTAATCCTGATGATTTCCAGCTGCATTTGATAAAGCCCATTTTCACCTAAATGGATTTGTTTAAAACAAAATTCACGTTTCTAGAGCACAAAACATATACAATTGATTCTCGCCATACTGATAAAGTCACAATGTGATGTGCAGTTTCCACAATATTCCATAAATGGAACAAAATAACGACCGCAAACCATAAATGTGATACATTATAAAAATATGCACTTTTACTTGCCTCAAATTACGAGACACTACTAATTTCAGCAGGATGATGTTACAGCTCATACTAATGGGTTGTACGGAAAATTCGCAGGGATTTTCCATTAGTTGCCCTTTTAAAACTTATAGGCAAAAATATGTGTTGGATTAGTAAAGCTTATTTACATATTATTAGTTCCTGTAATATTTACAATGTTTTACGTTCAAGTTCGATTTGATTTGCCTTCAGTCAGTTAAACTGATTCAAATTGAAAATGTCAGTAGATAACCTGCATTTACGCCATACGATTATTTTTAAATCCAAAAAGAACAAGAACGCTGTCCAAATAAAAAACAATAGGTTTCTTTTACAGGGTTGTGCTGAGGAAATTACGGTGCAAAAGTGGTTTGGTCGTTTCAGACGGATATTTTGACCTGGAAGACCGGCATCGCTTTGGCCGTCCTTCAAGCACCGATGTTGAGTAAATAAAGGCCATAAAGTCCGTGAGATAGCAGATAACTTAAATATTAGTAAATCGACCGTTTTTGACCATCTGAAAAAAAATCGGTACATTTGCCGAAACGATGTGTGGGCCATTCAGGAACTTAGTGAGTGAAATCTGCTGGATGTAATCTCTTTGTGAAATCTTTTGTTGAGAAAAAATCCGGAGACTGCATTTCTGAAGCAGATGATAACTGGTGATAAAAAGTGGAATGGAGATTGCCAGGGTCAGCGGTGATAAATACGGCGAAAGCCTGCCTTTAATACGAAGAAAATTTTGCTTTGCATTTGGTGAGATGGGACTCATACGCATTGAGCATTTTCCATGCAATCAACTCATCAGCACTGCCTCTGCTATTCACAGTTAGATAAACTGGAAGCGGCAATTGAATAAAAACGGCCAGAATTAGCAAACATGAAATGCATTTTCCATGCAATCAACTCATCAGCACTGCCTCTGCTATTCACAGTTAGATAAACTGGAGGCAGCAATTGAATAAAAACGGCCAGAATTAGCAAACATGAAATGCGTCGTGTTTCATGACAATGCACGACTAGACGTTTCAATCAGGATCTGAAAATAATTGTTGAGCTTCAATTGGGATGTTTTGCCCCATTCACCTAACTCACCGGACATCGCACCCTCAGACTATCGTCTATTCCGTTCTCTCTAAAATTGTTTAAATGGAAAATCCTTTAAAACGGAAGAGGTGAAAACAATAAGTTGACATTTTTTTTGACAATAAAGATGCTAATTTTCGATAAAGGCATTATGAACCTACTATTACGTTGGCATAAAGTTATAAATAATAACGGTAATAAGAATAAGGAATGACATAATAGACTAAATAAATATATAAATGAACTATTTGCGTTTCTCGTTTCTTTAAAAAAATCCCTACGCACTTTCCGGGCAACCCGATACAAAGAAAATGGCTCTTTTGAAGGTACATTTCCGTAATCAATTAAATTCCAAAAATGGAGATCTGAGATTGCCCTCTAGATCTCCAGATCGCACGGACCTTGACTTATTTTTTTTTAAATGACCTTAAAGGAGAATGTACCAGGTGTCCCATTAAGGATGGATCGCGGCCGTATCTTGAAAACTATTTATCCCACAGCTTTGGGGAAAAAAATATTATACTAAAACTGACCGTGAGAAATTCACCAAAAATATTTTTAAGCTTCTAAAACGACCGCAAGAGGGCGTGACGAGCTAAACATTTTTAAAAATAATTTTTTTGTGTATTTTCAAGTGTTAACCGAATAAGAAAAATTCTCAGTTATAATTAGCAAACTATCTCCTACAACTTTGTTTTATGACATTTTGTCGTAACTTCGCGAATAAAGAAGTGGGGGGAGTTTTACCTATTTAGATAAAAACTCGTTTAATGTCCGTTTGCCTAAACCGATTTTCCTCAATTTGGATTCATTTAAAAGGCAATTGCTGGTACAATCAGATAATCTAGGAGATACATTATTTAGTTTATAAATGAAACCGCGAGGTGGCGTTACATTCAACAATGGCTTTTTTGAAGTTTTGTTCAGTTTTTTCAAATAAAATGGTACAGCTTTTATTACATGGTTAGAAAGGTAATTTAAAGAGGAATCATCCAGTGAAAACCCGAAATCGATATATCTGACATGTCAAGAGATATTTTGATTTTTCTGAAAAAATCAGTTAGTTTTAATTTTTACCGTAATATTAACCCTTTGTTACTCGCACTGGGTGATATAGTCACCCAGAGGTATATTTTGTTTGCTATTGTTGGCACAACTGCGAATCTAGACTTGGCCGCCCTTCTAACCTCCAATGGACATGTGTTCTATTAGATTTGATTCGCTTCATTGCATTCATATCAGTATTTGATCAATTGTTAAACAGAAAAGTTGGTCAGTTCTGATACGGAGTACTGTATACCCCACGTGAGCAAGAATGTAAGTATTTTTATCCTTGAGTTTTTTATTTATTTATTCATTTTACTACTGTTTTATGGCAGTTTCCATTCAATTTATTTATTTCTTTTAATTATATTATAACAATTGTCGAAGTAAGTTGTTAGAAAGTTGAGACTAAAAACGTTTGATTTGTGTTTTTTTTTTATTATTAATTTACTTTTCTATTTCTTAGGAGTAATCTGTTACGCACAGATGAAGAAATCAGGGCTGCTTGGGATGCTCTATCGGAAGATGAGTTAGAGGATGAGTCAGAAGTACTACCTATTGGTTTCTCTGATTCTGAAGAGGAATGTGTAAATGATGAGGACAAAAATCACGACAGCGCCAGTGAACAAGGGTACTCGTCTGACCAATCCACTGATGAAGTAGGTGATGATGAAAATTATTATGTGAAACACATTTATAAAAAAATTAGAGGTGAGAATGTTCCTATAGAAACTCACAAATGGAAAAAAACTCCTATAACAAGTAAGTTTGCAAAAACGCCAAAAAAAAATATTTTGAAAAAAAGGTTTCCTTCCACTACATCAACTGAAATATCAAATGAATTATCAGCATTTAGAAAAATCATTGATGAGACTATGATTGATGAAATTGTGCTTGGCACTAATATTTACATTAGACAACTGAAAAATGCTGGTACTTATTCTCGAGAACGGGATATGAAGGAAACATCTAAAGAAGAAATATTAGCCTTTGTGGGTCTGTTGTATTTGATCGGTACAAAGAAAATGAGTAAAACTGATCTTCATGACATTTTCGCAAGTGATGGGACAGGAATCGAAATTAGCAGAGGGGTGATGTCGTATGCAAGGTTTTATTTTTTGCATAGCGCTATAAGACTTGATGACAGAACAACCAGGCAGGAGAGGAGAAAGTTAGACAAGCTTGCAGCAGTCCGGTCATTTTATGATCAATTTGTTGCAAATTGCCAAAAAGCATACTCCCTGGGTGAGTTTATAACAATTGATGAGAAATTCGAACCATTCCGTGGTAGATGTTCTTTCATACAATACATCCCAAATAAGCCGGCAAAGTATGGGATCAAAATATTTGCTGCCGTGGATGCTAAAACCTTTTATACATATAAATTGGAGGTTTATTGTGGTCTTCAGCCAGATGGGCCTTACAGAGTAAGCAATACCCCCACTGATATTGTCCTAAGATTGACTGAGAGTATGAAAGGATCCAATAGAAATATAACCGTGGACAACTGGTATACCAGTGTCCCTTTGGCAAAAAAGTTACTTGAAAACGGGATGACTCTAATTGGAACCATGAAAAAAAATAAAAGGGAAATTCCACTTGAATTTTTACCGTCAAAGACAAGGGAACTAGGGTCTACTACCTTTGGCTTTCAGGATGGGATGACTTTAGTTTCTTATGTGCCAAAACTGAGGAAATCCGTTGTACTTTTATCAACTATGCACGATCAAATTGAGATAGACGAAGAAAGCAATAAGCCTGAAATAATTATGCAATATAATAGAACAAAAGGAGGTGTCGACGCTGTTGACCAGATGTGTAGTTCATATACGGTAACGAGACGTACCCAAAGGTGGCCATATAACTTGTTTATGTCGTTCTTGAATGTTGCGGGGATAAATAGCTACATAATTTACTGTAAACACGGTCCGACATGATGAGGAGAAAAGTTTTTCAAAAAAATCTAGCTCTGTCCCTGATGAAGCCACATCTGCAACAGCGTGTATTGATCAGATCTCTGCCAATAAATATTCGCTGCATTGTAGAGAAGATGGTCGGGAAAGTAGAAAATCGTTCAGAGCCAACTGATCATTCACAACGCAAGAGAGGAAGATGTTATATGTGCGGCCGATCAAAGGACACCCAAACTACGGTAAAATGTTTATCCTGTGGACGGTTTACCTGTAAACAGCATTTGGACATCAAATGTAAGACCTGTGGTGGTTTACCATCGGATAATAACTCAGACGATGATTTATAAAATAATTTGCATTATGGTATTACACAATTTGAATTTAAATTTTTTTTACAATATCATTCGATATATATTTTTTTTCAATAAAAACCATATAAATATTTTTTTTTAATGTAAGATATACCTTATTATAATTATATTTTATTCATAATTCTTATTGAAATGTTAATTTATTTACCTAATTTATTGATGAAAATTGGGTGGAGTACTGTATACCCCGCGCGAGTAACCACGTCACGAAATTGAGCGCGAGTAACAAAGGGTTAAGTTAAAAATTGGTCTTAATGTGGTACAGCTTTTATTACATGGCTAGAATGGTAATTTAAAGAGGAATCATCCAGTGAAAACCCGAAATCGATATCTCTGACATGTCAAGAGATATTTCGATTTTTCGTAAAGTGTGAAGGAAGGCAAACATTAGGTTAATATTTTTTTAACTTAATGCAGGTAGTAGTGAAATAATAACTGATTTTTTTTTCAGAAGAAACACTAAATAAAGCCAATTTTTCTATAGCCTGTACAAAACAAAATTACTTGCACGTCATCTGTGACGCTATTGAAGAACAGCAAAAATACCACTACTTAAATTAAATAATAAAATAATCAAATCGAATGTATTCAATAAATTACAAATTTAGCGGCTGTATTCGGTTGGGAGCATATGCGACGTTGTCTAATTTCACATTTTTCTTGTTGATATTTATTGACGCGTTTGAAGGTTATTCCATATATAGATAATACAATTTGAATGTTTATTTTGACTTTTTACCTTATGATCGAAAACAGTTCTTTTTAAGAACTACCACTGTTTTATAATTGTCAGAATCGCGCCTGCAACATGTCAAATCAGTTAAATAGTCATTGTCAAGAGTTAGTAGCATGTCTGATATACTATTTTAAATAAGAACAAGACAATAACGAAGAGATTTACCAACAAACACCAAAACACTTTTTTTGAACTCCTCGACGCACGTTTCGATGAGATTAAATCATCTCCTGATGATGCTAACATGGTTAGCGGAACGTGCGTCGAACAGTTCAAAAAAGTGTTTTGGTGTTGGTTGGTAAATCTCTTCAAGTTTAGTGTTTTACACCAAAAATTCCGATAGAAGAATTGAAGACAATAATGGTCCATTATTACCCTTTGCAGCTTTTAGAGAGGTATGTGAAGTTAATTGCTAATAATTGGATATGTTTAGTTCAAATCATATAGTATATTATATAAACTAGAATCATTTTTTTAACGTGTTGCAGCAGCTTTAAGGTTGAGTGTGTCCACTTTTAGTACTATTTCACAAAAGGTGAAAAACAATAAAGTTTTAAAATCATCTAGAAAGCGTAGTTCTATTAAAAGGGTTACCAATACTGCAGCTTTGGATACACATTCTATTCGTGACACCATTTATATCATGTATGAATACAGTAAGTATTCGTAACCTAAGAATTGTTGAAAAGACTTGTTAATCTCATATGTAGTTTATAACTAGGTATTAACAGTTTCATTTTGATTTCCAGGACAGCATGTAACTTTGAATTCCTTACTTGACCAATTAAAAGAGAAGCAACTGTTTGATGGATGCAGTATGTTATTGTGCAACGTATTGAAAGAAGTAGGTTTTAAATGGAAAAATATATGGTTCAAGACGAGAGCTTATGGAAGTTCCCAATGTTGCCCTAAAACGTATAGATTTTTTGAGAGGTTTTATGAAGGAAAAAAAAGAGCTTTGATCAAGAGAAAAAATCAAGCATACAGAAAATAAAGTAATGAAATGGTATGACAGAGAGCATATATCAATTCTTCTATTGAAACCTTTGGTACGAAATACTAAACTTGAAGAGATTTACCACTAAACACCAAATCACTCTTTTTGAACTGCTCGACGCACGTTTCGCTAACCATGTTAGCATCATCAGGAGATGCTTTAATCTGAGTGGTTTGGTGTTTTGTGGTAAATCTATTTAAGTTTAGAGAGCATATACTTCATCGAAAAGATGTTCTTCCGTTAATTATAATTATATATTACAGCTGATAGCAGTGATTCTAGCCAGTACTCAGATTCCGATTAATGATAATATAAGTGCATGCAGATATTTCATTGTTGTTTTTTCTGTTTTGTACTTGCATATTATATATCGATAAATGCCATTGGTAATTATATAATCTTTAGATTTTAATAACCATTCAAATATTAAACAATGTTGTCGATGGTTGTTGAAAGAAGCATTTTACATGTGCTGAATCGATCTAGAGGTACTATTATCGACGACACTTGCAAGAGTTTCAATATTTATTATAATTGTTTAGTTACTTAGTAATTTGCATTTAATTTATAGTTAATTGTTATTAAAGTTCAAATTGTAAAAATGATTCGCTAAAGTAAAGTTATGATGTTTAGTCACAATGTGGCAACAGGGCAGTCAAAATGCTGATTCATGCTTAATGAGGTGCAACTGCTTTTATTTAGTACGAGCTATATTGGAACCCTAAACACCAAATTCACTTTTTTTAATCTTCTCGAGGCGCATTTCGCTAACCATGACAGTATCATCATCATCATGAGATAATATAACCATCTCCTTTAAATAAGGTGTTGGAAGATGTTGTACAAAGAGAAACAATTTGAGCATCAACGGGAAAATGGCGACTATCTAAGAGACATTATTTCCCGAAAGTAATTTTTTATAAACTCCAGCTTAATTTATGGGTTTGATAATAAATCTCTACTTTAAATTACCTAAAAAACGGCATTGAGACTTACACAAAATATTTACAACAAAAAATGCCTATCTAAAAACACAAAACTGAGACATTACAACATAGTTATTAAGCCAGAATGTCTATATGCTGCAGAAACGCTCATTTTGAATAGAAAGAGGGACATCGAGGACATTGAAAACGGACACTGTTTTACGGACACATAAAACGGATGAATCCGAGTAGGTTAACTAGACAAATAGTCGAATTTTATGAAAATAGGAGTAAAGCTAAAGTAGAAATAATTAAATGAATTGCTGCAATTAAAGAGGACCTAAGATCAGCAAATATTTCACAAAGTGAAATTCAGGATAGAGGCTGTTTCAGACACAAGGTGAACGTTTGGAAGGTTGGCCAGAGAGAAAAATGTAGGAAGACTGGAACAACTTGGTCTGACGAAAGGAAAAAAGCTCATAGCGAAAGAATGAAATTAGTATGGGCACAAAGGAAGGGTAACAACAACAAACGCCTCTAATTGTACTTCGCGTGGTCCACTAGGGCCCATACGTGAATAATAATAATAATAATAATAATATATATATATATATATATATATATATATATATATATATATATATATATATATATATATATATATATATATATATATAAAGAGTTGTCCAATAAGGGTGGCAGAACTAAATTGAGGCACAATATCTACTAGTGATAATACGGTAAATTTCAGTTTACCTTGCAGAACAAATAATGAGATTGTTTTAAAATTAATTCCAGTCAAATGTCCCCTCGGCGTCGTCTGGTGGAATGCATTCTGGAGGTCAAAGAGCCTATAACTCTTTAAGGTCAAGAATTGTTCAGAGTTTATGTCACAGTAAGAGTTTTCACAGAGTTTATTTTACTGTCAATCAGAGATTTAACATAATCTGGGCGGTCAGTTGACATTAATATTTCGCGAAATAACGCGTCAGGAAGCTTTTCTTGCAATAAATCAATTGTCTGGCGAGATGTGATGTGACAAATTGCATTGTCTTGTTGAAAGAAAACATTGTTTATATCCGCATTTATCAGTTGTATCAGACCAAAGATACCCTGTTAGAGTACACCAGTAACATTGATACCATCCTCACCTTCAAAAAAATAAGGTTCTATCAATCCTTCATAGTACTGTCGATACCACAAGCGTCAAATGTGTGCTCTGTATTATTTGACTTCTTTGCGTAAAAGCAAAAGAGATAGAAGTATGCTTACAGTAGCTCTGCTTCACTCAAAATACGAGATCATGCGCAAAAAGCTATTTTTCTTCGATATTAAAGTTTATTTATATAATACTATATATTTTATGTGTTACTTTATGTAATAAATGTGACTGTATTAATAAAAAGTACTTCGTATGTTTTGTAATAAAAAATGTGTATGACACTGATACCCCCACATACAACATTCGATGTATGTTTAAATTTGGTGCGCGTCATAACCTCTTTGACGGCGTTACCACAAGTAATTTACATAGTACATTTTTCTTAATTATTTGCTAATTACTCTTATCACACATTCTGAAACTTGATTTGTGAGTAACCAAAATGTTCGTTTTTTTTTCCGTTGATACCACTTGCATTATAATCTGAAAGGTCCTTTTTGTGAAATAAAATAACATTTGTGATTTCTCATAAGGATCAATGGTAAATGCAATTTTTTTTATTAATATCTTTTTTTCTGGTTCTCTGCAGCTCTTTAAAAATTTAACTGGTTCATTATCTTATTATAATGTACCAATATGCTAAATTTCATTTCATTCTGAACAGTAATTCTATAACCGACAGTACTACCTTAACTCCTAAATCACTTGAGGATTTTTATAGGCCTAAATCCTGCCGTTGTATTTGTTCACAACACAATTAATGTTCACAAACATTAAAAACATTAAGCCAGAAGTGCACTTCGTCGGAAGATTATTTTTTCCTAAAGTAGAGGTCGCCTTCTAATGGTTCTAGAGTCCAATTATTGAATCCTGTACCTTTCCATGGTGAATTGACACAATGTACTGTATATATCAGTCTATGAGTGACATTTACATTTCAAACAGTGTTGCCGCTATTGCTTTTCAAAGTTCTGACTTATTATATTTTTAAATTTTAATTGGGATACCTACATTTGTATCACTCATGAGGATCACAATATTTCTGGTAGAAAAAAATCGATTTTAAGTGAAACTGAGTTTCATTAGACCATCAGCCGCAGCGTTGCCACCAGAGGAAAACCGAATCCAGCACCGCATAGCAGAGTATCGACGTGGAATTTCCCCATTTAATAACGGGTCGGAATGGAACGGGCGGGTTTTTGAGGTGGCAGAGTGGGCCATCGGGGGGTCGAAAGAGCGATGGCGGCGATGAGGGTTGAAGGAACGGGCGGGAGATACGACAGTGAACATTTGCGCGTGTATGGCACAGTGGAGAAGAGGCTGTGATAATGTGTCACGTGAAGTCTTTGCGGCACTGTACCGAGTGGGACGAAATAGGCGAGAAAGACCTTAGAAGACAACCCCTTTATCCCCTACCTGCTCGATGTCGGCTAGCGCACGAGCGATTTTCCAGCCCGATAATGGAATCGATGTATTTAACATAGAGATCAGCAAGTAGAGATGTCCGATAGCGAAAAAGCAATAAGGCATGCTTGAACTCATAAGGAATTTTATTACATAAATTTAGTTTTAGCTTTATCTAAACTTCTCGTAACTACTACTAGGGTGTAACAAAAGAACCCTCTTCCTTTGTTTATAAATACCAGATGTGTTGGTTAATTCTTTTTTTAAGAGATGGCGCTAGAAACAAGGGTTAGTTGAGAGTCTGCTTCTTAAATCATTTTGTTGAAAAAACGACATTGATTTTTAAATAATTTCGAATTAGCGTTATATTTTTTAATGAAGTAAACATGTGTTTCAAGCGAAATAAAGAGCATTTGCGGCACGTCCTGCTGTTCTTGTTCAATTAAAAGAAAATCGCGAGTAAAAGCCGCTATATACTTGTGGAAACTTACGGTGACAATTTCCAACACAAGATGCTTGTGGGCGTTGGTTCAATAGTGGTGATTTCAACTTGAAGGACGAAGAACGCCCAGGTCAACAGAAAAAAATAAGAGATGCCGAATTGCAAGCATTGTTGGAATAAGACGATATGCAAACTCAAAAACAAATGGCAGATAGGTCAAATGTTAGTCGCTGGACCATTTGTGATCATCTGGATGATAAGGGAAAGATCCAGAAGGTAAGAAAATGAGTACAACAACAGCTGAACCACAGATAGATGGAAAAGCGAAAAATGATGTGCGAAGTTTTGCTTTCTCAGCATGAAAGAAAGACTTTTTTGCATCGGATCGTGACTGTAGACGAAAAATTAATATATTCCTAGAATCGAAAACGCAGAAAATCATGGGCTGGCCCAGAGTAACCATCAACATCGATCGCAAGACCGAATCGTTTTCGAAAGAAAACAATGCTGTGCATTTGGTGGGACCAGAAGAGTGTCATGTACCATGAGCTTTTGAAACTAGGTGAAACAGTTAATACCGTTAGCTACCGTCAACAAATGTTTAATTTGAACCATGCATTGATCGAAAAGCGACCAGAATGGGCTACAAGACACGGAAAAGTGATTTTGCACCATCACATCACACACAGCGAAAGCAGTCAGAGACACCATTTGTGCACTTAGCTGGGAACCATTGCTCCACCCCCCGTACTCACCAGACTTGGCCTCTTCCGACTACCACTTGGTTTCATCGATGTCTTTCCATAAAACACTTCAACAATTACGGAGATGTCGAAAAATGGCTTGATGACTGAACCACTTTAAAATATACGGTTTTTCTGGGAGGGCATTCACAAATTGCCAGAGAGATGGGAAAAATGTGCAGCTAGCGATGGCGCAAACTCCGTGGCATAAACCATTTTTTACCTTTCTCCAAAATAAACGTGTTTTTTTTTTAATTAAGGATTATTTACCGCCAAATCTGGTAAAGGATTATATTTCACTCCTCCGAAGTTTAATCCGATTGAAACTGTTTGCTCCGACAATAAACATTCCCTCTTCAGCGTTCAAATGAATTCACTGCGAAATATTCAGTCGACAGTTTTTAACAAAAAGTTAAAATGAGTGAAATTAGCCGCGAAATTATAGAAATGTTGACAATATTTTAAGTCTTTAAGGTGACTGAAACCGCTCGTGAGATTTACGAACTATAGAGGAAAGGTGGCGTATCAATCCGTACCACTCAGCTCTAGTTAAAAAAGTTCCGAGAGGAAGACATGAGTCTTGAAGAGAGAAGAAGATTAGGTCGTAATAACTCACTTTGAGTCGGTCCCTAATGGTAGTGCGAAAAATTCAGAGCACTACTCAGCTCAACTTGAGAGGGAGTACACGCTGTTTTGGTCGAAAAATATACAGTCCTGGGCAAGCGTAAAAAAACTCCTTCTGCAGCAAGACACACACATCACATCCGACCACCTCAATAATTAATTATAATAGGAATACACTTTGAACTTCTCTCTCACCCAGCATACTGCCTTGTCTTCTCTCCGTTCGATTACCACTTGTTCCGGTGCATGACTAACTTTTATGAGGAAAAAAATTCAAGACTGAAGAAGAGGTAAAAACTGGCTACAACCTTCAGATACAGTATCTCAAAAACGCAAATACTTTTGTTACACTAAAATACTTATCCATTTCGTGGTTCGGAAAGTACAGTCCTGTATTTTGACAACTGTCAAACTTAAATGTCATCCAAATTATGATTTGTTTAGTTTAAGATTTGCGATTTTACAATATGGATCGTTTAATCACCGAATAGCGCGTTAGACTTGTAAAAAGTTTTTACAAAAATGGTGATTCTGCCGTAGCCGTTTAGTGCCTTACGAGCAGAATGTGGTCGAAAAAATCGTCCTTCTGATCGCACAATTTCCAACACAGTCGAGAAATTTGAAAATGCTGGATCTATTACGAATGTGGTAAGGCATGTGCATCATCGTAACGCTCGCTCGATGGAGAATGTCGCTGCTGTTAGTGAAAGTGTGGCTGAAGACCAAAATTTAACGATTCCTCAACGTTCAGTCGGTGGGTTTGTCTTGTCATTTGGACTTGCATCTTCATCCTTACAAAGTTCAACTCACGAAGAATTGAAGTCCGCCGACCATGAAATAGTCGATAAGCGATGAGGCTCATTTTACGCTCGGCGGATACGTAAATAAGGAAAATTCCGTATATGGCTCTGTAAAAATCCACAAAGCAATTATGGAGAGTCCATTGCATCCGCAAAAGTTGGCTGTTTGGTGCGCGTTATGATTTGGTGGTGTCATTGGCCCGTACTTCGAAAATAAAGAAGTGACTGTTAACGTCAATTCTGAGCGCTATAACCGATTATTTTTGGCCAGAAATTGAAGATTTCGATCCGAGTGATATGTGGTTCCAACAAAACGGTGCCATAAGCCACACAACACGACCAATTTTGACTTTATTGCGCGAGAAATTCCCGAGAGTAATTTCGAGATTTGATGTCAATTGCCGAGATCATGCGGTTGGTCTTTTTTGTGGAGCTACGCGAAAGATTGTGTTTACGTAGACAATCTTCAAAGTCTTGAGCAGATGAAACCCAACATTCGTCAAGTAGCCGAGATATCAGCCGAAATGTGCGGAAAAGTCTTCGAAAATTAACTCAAAAGGATTGAATCGTGCAAGCCGTCACGTGCTGGACATTTAAATAATGTTGTATTTCACACTTAAAGTCCAAATAATAAAATTTAAAAAAAATCTCGAAATCTCAGTTCTTCGAGTGCACAAAATGGATAACCATTTACTACTATAATCAAAAAGTAAGACGACCTTACAAATAACACACAAATTATTCATTTAATAATCCAGATTAATTTTACCTTCTTCAAGATAATCCCCTCCCACTACAATATACTTGTTCCAACCACTTTTACCAGTCTTCGAAACAGTTTTAATACTCGACTTCTGGTATATCTTTCAAAACGTCCAGCAAACTCTATAGAATGTCTTCGATTTTCGACTTTCGACACAAAACGGCATCCACGAAGTGGTCACTTCAATCAAGGGAACAGAAAATAGTAACCGGAGCCATATCTGGTAAACATGGTCCTTGTTGAGAAACATTTTATTGTTTTTTAGTGAGAAATTGACGAATAATTATACCGGTGTGCAAAGGTGCGTTATTGTGAATTGTTTGGCCACAAATCTGGACGTTTTTTTTTTATTAGACTCACACAAAGGACGCATAACGCTTAAATAATGTTTTTATTAATTGTTTGATCAGTTAAAAAGAACTCTTTGTGGATAATAATGGTAATCGCAGAAAACAGTTAATATGCTTTAACAATTTTATGAGTTTTATGGCTTTTGGTCACCTTTGGCACGATATTTGCTTGATTGCTGAGCTGTTTCTGGATGACAAGCATAGATTGACTCATCCCAAGTGATTATGTTTTTCAAAATGTCATCATCCAAAGAAAGCATCTCCTCTCCATCCCAGTGTTTTCGGAACAAGAAGAAAATACACACAAAACAAGCCTAAATTGTTCTTCAAAACTGATTGAATAAAAAATAGTAAAAGTTACATATTTTCATGTTTGTAACACTCAGTGAAGACCTATTTAATATTCTAAGGGATAGATGGAATTCTGTTCAAAATTAAAAATGCTGGTTACTAAGTAATTTTTTTTGGTAAGTTGTAGTATCGAAATATGGATATAATCAATAACGTTTAATATTTAATGTGGAATTTCCATACAAGGAGATAAAAACACATCGTAAGAAATACAGACCTGGTTATTTGTCTGAAGTTTCTTGTGAATTTTCAGTCTGGATATTTCATCTGGATAATCTTTCTACAAGTCGAAGTAAGTTTATTTTGATATCATAAAATCTAACTGGCATGGCTCTGTGGGAAGCATAAAGGGCATTACATCTACTATGGAAATATCTTATATCTGATTTGAAATACCTTCTATAGAATTCAGGCGACAAGAAAACAGCCAATCTTTAAAGCGATGAACTAACCAACCGCTTTAAACAAGCTTAAACACGACTGTGTCAATGAGAACAATCCTTGGAAAATTTTTTGGATGGTCAAACAAACTACAGGATGGGACAAGTATCACATTATCATTTTTATTATTTATAACTTTTAAAAGAAACAAGACGTTAATTGTATTAGTTAATTTTTGAAAATTGTCAATCAAATCTGAGCAATTAGCAGTAATGCAACATTGTGCCATTTTTAACACATTTTCCACAACTTTTGTCAACATATCTGGTGTTAATGCAGCCACTTCAGAGCTGTGTTGTTTGGGGTTTATATTTGTAAACCTTTTCCTTCAAACATTGCCATAAAAATAATCTGGAACCTTCAAATCAGGAGATAAATCCACAATAAATCTCCATTTCTAGAAACTAGGGAAAATATTCTTCAAAAGGTTTATTGTTTAACATTTTAAACTGGTACTACACATTCTCCAGTTCGAGCTCTTGAATTGTCGCTTTATGAGGAGTCCGATGATTGGGATATTTACAGACAATTTTACCAGAACATTACTATCATCGTTGCACGAGATGAACACTTTTAGAACTACTGAAGCCTGGAGACCAAGAATTAGCTCGAGCCATTCATCAATGATTAGTTAACATCTGGAATAGTAATCAGATGCCTGATCGCGATAAATTGTCGCTTTATGAAACGTTGGATGATTGGGATATTTTCGCCTAAATTCGCATTGGGTTAGAATAATTGCACGTCAGCACTACACAAAAACCAAACCCAAAATAACATATCACGAAAAAAAAATGGCGACAAAATAAAATGGTAGCGTAACATCTTGTCGTTATCAACATTATTAAGAATGAGGTAATATGAAAGATGGAAAAAATATGAATTAAAAAAAAAACAGTTAGTGAATGGCAAAAAAGAAAAACTGCATACGGTATCTTATTGGTCCTACGAGCCTTATAGTTTTGATGTTCATTACAAATATTTTTTTCAAATCTTCCTAAGGTGAAAATAAGGTTAAGTTTTAATTAAAATAATAATGTAAAAACGGGAATTAGCAGGTACCTAACCGAACGAACGAAATAACAAAGAAACTTTAATTTAAAGCCAATTAACCCCCTTCTCGTCCATTTCGCCCTAACAACGTCGCAATTCTTCACGTTCCACACCTTCCCTTCGACCAGCTCCACCATTGCCAAACCACCCCACTTCGTCCCTTGGGTTTCTCTCTCCGACCATCCATCCCTCGGGATAAAGAAAGGCCACGCCGTCAAGTCCAGCGCGACTGGCTCGCCTCGCGTCGGTATTGATTTCCGCCATTTCGACCGCCAAGACGGGGTCAAAGGGCATCCAGGAGGCTTTTCTCAATCCTTATCTCGTCGGATGCGAGTGACTCTACCGTTGTCACGACTTTCGGGGTCGTTCGCCCCGTCGATTCGAAAGAAGAAGAATAAGGCGGTATCGCATGGAGTGCAGTTTCGATTAATTATCGATGATCGACATATTTTTCAATACGTCGTTATTTCCTCAATGTCCCATTAAAGTTATGTCCCCTGTTTGAATTGTTAGTATACTCTATATGCGTATATACGCATGTGTTTAAACTTTGATACATTTATGTAAATGTCTGCAACCTTGGCATACCGTCAATATTATTTGAGCAGTATATAAAAAACCTGTTGTATAAAAATAAGGGAAACTCAATCTTCACTATACATGCACCAACAGAGGGCAAGACAGAAGAAGATAATAAGTATTGAATACTCTGGTAGGCATTCCTAGTCTACATAGACTTTGAGTAATATACGAAGATTTTGAGGTAATAAACCCAAAGGTAAGGACTTTGAAGTAATAAACGCGAAAACATTCATAAGGGAACAGTTATCACCTATTGAACATAGAGTAAACTACATAGATCATATCATGACATAGTAGATCATACTTAAGTGTGTCTGACGCGCGAAGCTATAAAGGAACATCGGAACCACTACTTGTTAATAACAAAAATACGGCAAAGCATCTGTGTTACCAACCAAAAAGGGTATTAAAAGATTAACAACAGATGAAAGCGCTAGGAAGAAGTACCAAAATAGATGCAGGAGTTAGCAGATATTTATAGAGCGATAGAGGATAGGTAACAATAAAACCTGTAATAGAAACAGTTACGGAATAAACAATTGGGGCCTGAAATTAAAAAAAAACAAAAAAAAAGTGAGAATATAAATTCCGCTTTCTGAAGTACATACAAAAACCCAAAAGAGTAAAAAGAAGAATATGAGAAACTGAGAAGGGAGGTTACACAAGAGGTCTATGCAAGATGGAAAAATGGGAACTACTAAAAACACAAATAGAGGAAATACAAGAAGCACATGACAAACAGGAGACCAAACAATTTTACCAGAACATTAGTATCAACGTTGCACGAGATGAATACTTTTAGAACTACTGAAGCTTGGAGACAAAGAATTAGCTTAAGCCATTCATCAATGAATAGTTAACATCTAGAATAGTGATCAGATGTCTGCAAAGTAGCAGCAAACGATAATATGCTCGATTCATAAGAAAGTAGATAAACTGAAATGCGAAAACAATAGTGGCATATAATTGCTTTACTCCAGATGTCCATAAACTTTAGAGAAGCCTACGACCGTGTACAAAGACCAGTAGCACGAAGTCATGGAATATCAACTAAGATAATTCGATTAACTCGAATGACGATATCTCTAAGGCAGTAGTAAATATCCAACAACACACCACGGTAAAATTTGAGATCGGAGAAGGTTTGTGATATTGGCACCAGTCGTGTCTAAATAATATTGAAGTCATCAGCGAACTAGACATATATGTAAATGGAATAGTGAAGATGAAAGAAAAACAGATATGTAAATTACCTGAACATATTAACACGATCTAAAATATTTCTAATTGAGACATGATGAAATAAAGAAGAAAGGCAAAATAGTAGATCTAGAAATGAATATAGACGAAAAAAACTTCACAGAAAATATCAGAACTCGTATTATGAAGAATCATGGGTAGCAAAACTACCTACTCTCTGCAGTCTGTTCTAAGATCTAAACTAATACAAAGGAACACGTAAGTTAAGATCTCTAAAACACTCATTAGGCCTTTAGTCACTTATGGCTGCAAGACGTGGATCCTCACAAAGGAAACCGTGTTTGAAAGAAAAGTACTCAGAAGATTTTTTGGTGCTCTGAATGATAATGGGATTTGGAAGATCACATAAAATTTAAAAGTCAAGCAATTATACAAAGATCTGTATATTGCACACTAGGTGAGGATTCAGCAACTCTAACGGACGAGACACGAGGCGACAATACCAAAAAACCGAATACAAAGGAAAATCGTGGAGGAGCGAACAGGGGTAACAGAAAAAGAGGTAGATTGCAAGACAATGTAAGAGATAGTGAAGAACTGTTATACATAAAAAACTGGCAAGAGACCTCACCAATAGACCTGATTTTTTTCCAAAGATTCACGACATTACGAGATTGTAAAAAAATGGAAAAAGAATATCCTCATCTAAACAAGGTTAAGATTATTTTAAAAACTTTGAAGATCCAGACAAATATGAAAAAAAAGTAAGAAAAAAACAGAGTAATAGTAATTGCACGGATTACATATTTTAATGACAGTATAGCGACATAATAATTTCGAGATCTCAAATTAAGAACAGAGAAATAGATAAATATGTACTAGATATTGAGGGTATCGAAAATTGTCGTGATCAAAGAACATGTTCATTTGGTCCATGACACGGACTCAAACATCAAAGAATCACAGAAAAATATATAGCAGAAAGATGACACTTTAGATACTGCGGGAAAAAAATGTACCACAAATTGGGTCTTAACAAGTATCTGCTCTGTTTTCGGCAGAGTTGCAGCAAGCGATAATATGTTCGATTTAAAAGAAAGTAGATAAACTGAAATGCGAAAACAATAGTGGCATATAATTGCTTTACTCCAGATGTCGATAAACTTTAGAGAAACCTACGACCGTGTACAAAGACCATTAGCGCGAGGTCATGGAATATCAACTGCAAGGTCATGTCGGCAACTGTTTGGAACTTTTGAGCGGCATTTAAAATGATAATTTTTTAACATGGCCCAACAATATGCCGATTTTATTCAGCAAGCTCGTGAATCCATAGAAGAAAAATATGGAGAAATTTTCGAGTCGAAACTTTAGCTCATAAAAGTTGGGTTTTAATACCTGCCATATACCATTTGAGACGGTTAATAATTCTTAATTAAAAAAAAACCGTTTAGACCATCCATTTAATTTGAGAGAAAAGTAAAAAATGGTTTATTCAAGGTAGGCGCCTTCGCTAGCTGCACATTTTTCCCATCTCCAGGCAGTTTGTGGATGCCCTCCCAGAATCCTCCTCCAAAAATCGTACATCTTTTGAGGTGGTCCAGTTATCAAGCTATTTCGACATCTCCGTAATTGTTGAAGTTTTTCATGGAAAGTGTCGCTGTCTGTAATAGAGTGTTGCCGTGTTGCAAATTCACTTTTCCGCGATTACAATCCGGCAATTATTTAATATTTCTTAAGTTGATGAAATATTTGAGAAACTATTTGTTCTCACAACCAACATGTAATCGTTGTTATGAACAAGTAGATAGCAGAACGAGAAAAGGTTGTTTGACCATATCATCCATAGACCCAATTTATGAACCTTTTTGAAGATAACTGTAAAACATATTTCAAACACTCCGGATATTTCCTTCCTTTTATGTTAGGAACAATAATTAGCAGACAGATCTGCTAACTTCGTAGATTAATACGTGTTAGTTATTAAAAAAGTTATCACTGTAAAAAAATGTATAAATTTGACAATACGAATATGGATTTTCAAAAATAAATACGAACTAAACAACGAAAAGCTTGGGATAGGTTTGTTGTTTTTTTTGCTCGTGCCATCAAATCTGGAAGTAGAGATTTCCAGATTGAGAATCTGGGAAGTATAATTTTAGAACCGCTTTTAAAATAAATGATGAGTTTGTGGTTTGGTTGAGACAGAAAAAATAAAACAACTTCACACTGAATGCCGTCAGACAAGCAATCTGTATATTTAGCTAAAAATATATATATATATATATATATATATATATATATATATATATATATATATATATATATATATATATATATATAGTATACCTCGCCTAAGGTACTGGACGGGTCACGGGTGGTGGATAGTGAAAGTTCCATTAGATATTAATGGACAGCTGCGAATATCTCAAAATAAGCAGCCCCGAACCAAGGTAAAAAAAAAACTAAATCCACTTAGCATCTGACTTGTATCAAGCGGTTGAGTGGTCAGCGTCTGTTCACCAGTGGTGCGGCTGATATTTAAATTCTGGAACTAACCCCTCCAGTCTTAACCTCTGAACCGTCATGGTTCAAACAATTAATTCAAAGTACAAGATGAAGCGTTCTAGTAATTACAAAATTACCCCAGTACAACCGGACTTTCGGATTCAGGGGCACCCGGGCTTAAACGCAAAATCTTTCAGGGGGAGTCGGAGACCTCTGGCCAACGTCTGAAACCGAAAACAAAAACTTTCTTTGGAACGGTAAATATCAATTCCCTCCTGCGTAAGTTTTACGGACACATAAAACGGATGAATCCAAATAGGCTAACTAGACAAATAGTCGAATTTCATGAAAATAGGAGTAGAGCTAAAGTAGAAATAACTAAATGGATTGCTGCAATTAAAGATGACCTAAGATCAGCAAATATTACACAAAGTGAAATTCAGGTTAGAGGCTGTTTCAGACACAAGGTTGACGTTTGGAAGGTTGGCCAGAGAGAAAAATGTAGGAAGACTGGAACAACTTGGTCTGACGAAAGAAAAAAAGCTCATAGCGAAAGAATGAAATTAGTATGGGCGCAAAGGAAGGCTAACAACAACAAACGCCTCTAATTGTACTTCGCGTGGTCCACCCGGGCCCATACGTGAATAATAATAATAATATATATATGTGTATATATATATATATATATATATATATATATATATATATATATATATATATATATATATATATATATATATATATATATATATATATTATATTGGGTTTTTTCCGGGAGTACATCCGGTTTTCGGGTTGGTCCCTGTCGGGAGCTTGCAGACCAAAATCTCATTTGGTATCTTCGGTGCTTACTGTCGCGAGGTTCGTGACTGTCAAAAAACCCAATACATGTTTTTCCATTCGTGAAACAGTACGCACAAACATATATATATATATATATATATATATATATATATATATATATATATATATATATATATATATATATATATATATATATATATATATATATATATATATATATATATATATATATATATATATATATATATATATATATATATATATATATATGTTTTTCTTTCTTTCTTCTGTCTGTTTACTTCCTAAATGTTTGTGATTGTTTCTAGACAAGAGTGTAAAATCCGACAACGAATTACCCCTCAGTCACGCCAGTTAAAGGCTGGGTAAGGGGATGCCTTCTGAGAAGTGTTCTATGTTGGCCACTCGTCAGTCGGTAGGCTTAATGAAAGACTTATGGGTAAGCACATAACCAAGGGTTGATAGCCTGAGGGGGTGCTGGCCTGGGTTGTCGGTGGCTGATGACCGTGGTTTAGAACCCACGTTAAGGTGTAGGTCCAGTTGCTAAATAGCCTTGTAGTTGCTGATGCGTCTCTAATCGTAAATCCTTTAAAAAAGTTATTAATAGTTATATATTTGAAAACAGACCTGACTTTTTAATATTCTCGACCACTGCATTGTAAACACATGAAGTATTTGTTTACTGCTGATACTAAGTATGACTAGTTTTTGTATTTTTGTACGATATTTCTTTTGAGTGCGATGTGTTAAATTTGATCAGTGGTAATAATTCCTTAATAGTGCGTGTTTAATTTTTGGGTACTATCTGCGATTAAAATGAAGCACGTTAATGAAAACTATGAACTGGTGGACTAGTCTACTAGTCGAGATATTGATCTGAAGGATATGTGGTTCCAATAGGATGGCGCTAGACTTCACTCTGCTAATGAAACAATTGATTTATTGAGAGAAAATTTTCCTGGACGGGTGATTGCAAGAAACGATTATGTTAATTGGCCACCAAGATCATGTGATTTAACACTGTTGGAGTATTTTCTTTGCGGTTACATGAAAAGCCAGGAACAATCCACAATCAATTCCTGAACTAAAGGATAGAGTCATTGGTGAGATAGAGCCCCGTTATGCCAAAATGTCATCCAAAATTTTGACAAAAGAGACGTCCAGTGGAGCTACAAGATATGGTCTTTCGTGTTTAATTGTCATACACTATGCTTCAAATATTGATAAAAAGTTTTTTGAAATCAACGCAAATTCTGTGTTCTATTCAAGAATTAAAAAGCCGCTCGATTTGAAAGACCCTTTACATTCAATGTCAAAATGTTAGGCACGCCATAGACATTTCAAAAAAATTATATATATAATTAAATTAAATTTTTTTTTTAGTCTTTTATATTTGTTTGAAATAAAAGTCAAAATGTTGGAAAAGGGAAAAAGTTTAATTGACCTTAATCAGAATATAAAATAGTTATTAGTAAATATTTATTATTTCGTGGGCGTTAAAATGCTTGTTTGCAAACTTGTTTATACGTAAGACTTCTTAATCCTCTAGAAATTTTATCACAATTTATCAGTTTATCAGTTTAGTTATTCATCAGTTTGATCTTGCAGATTTGTACAGAAAATTGTAACCAATGTGTGATTCATTATGGGAAAAATCAATATTTTTCAGAAGAATATAGACGACTAATTTTTTTCGTTTCGCTCGGACTGAAAAAGTTGTATGGACATAGGACGCCGATTAAAATAAAGTTTTTCACGGTTTACGGAACTCATCGTTCAACTGGTAGGCTATCTGCTCTGCCAAGAAGAGAAAAATTATACCCTGAGAATGTAAAGAATGCTGAAGAACCTAAAGCGCAAACGGGAGTTAGAAATGTCCAAAGATTATGAAAAAAATCTGAAAATAATGCATGAAAAAAATTGAAAAGGAAACCAGCATTAAATACTCGCCACAAATTAGCCCGAATGGCTTTCGTGGTAAGGTCGTTTTATGGACTGAGCAGTAGAAGGAAATAATTTTTGCGGACGAAAAATAATTCAATTTGAATGGTTCTGATGGGTTTTCTATTTATTTTTATGATCTCAGGAAGGAAGACAAAATTTTTACAAGAAGGCACATGGGAGGAGGAAGTATCATGATTTGGGCTAGTATTGATTGGAAAAAAAGTGTGAATTAACTCACAAGATATGACATCGAGATAATTCACCAAGAATAAAAAAAATATTAAAACAACAAAAGTTATCTTTTAATGACATGAGTGACGCTTCGTCAACGTTCCAACAAGATAATATTCAACCAAATAATATTTCAAAATTGGACTGGTCTGCTATCTGTCCAGATTTGAATATCATTGAAAATGTCTGAGGGATGCTTTCAAAAAACAAATGTATAGCGAATAACGATAATTTACAATTGAAAATTACAATTTGAAGTGGTAATCAAGCTTTATAAGAAGAAATTTCACCACAAACAACAAAACAGTTATGATTCGTTACCAAAAAAATATTTTTTTGATTAAATAAAAAGTGGTGGAGATTAACCCAAAATATTAAAATGTTTGTTTGTGTTTTCCTCTTGTTAACTATCTTCTTTTCTATAAAACTCAGAATGGTCTGACATTTTGAGGCATCTAAAATTCATTAAAAAAATTTAAAAATTATATATATATATATTTTTTTTTTCGAAGAGCCGGTCGCGTTGGTGCGGCGGTAAGAGCGCCTGCTTTGCCGAATCCGCGCTGGAGCGATAGCTGCTTCGATTCCAGCGCTCGGATGGTTATTTTTCTTTCTTCTGTCCGTTTATCTTTCCTAAATGTTTGTGATTGTTTCTAGACAAGAGTGTAAAATCCGACTACGAATTACCCCTCAGTCACGCCAGTTAAAGGCTGGGTAAGGCCGGATGCCTTCTGAGAAGTGTTCTACGTTGGTCACTCGCCAGTCGGTAGGTTTCCTGATAGACTTATGGGTAGGCACATAACCAAGGGTTTATAGCCCGAGGGGGGTGCTGGCCTGGGTTTGTCGGAAGCTGGTGACCGTGGTTCGGAACCCACGTTAAGCTGTAGGTCCAGTCGCTAAATAGCCTAGTTGCTGATGCGCCTCTAACCCAAACACTTTACTTTACTTTACTTTCTTCGAAGACATCTTCAGTCCACCTGAAGATGAGTAAAAACGTTTTTTACTGCAGTTTTCATATTAATATTTTCTTTTTTAATTTTCTGCCATAAAGATGTGCTCGATAATAATGGGTGTCCGTCCCAATAGGTACTTTTTAAATATAATCAACAATTTTTGAAAAATAACATACTTGTTTATTTTATCAAAAAGTAAAGACATGACAGTTATATTTTAAAAATAATATTCTTCAAATGTCTCTTTTGGCTATTTCCACAGATGGCCATTCTTTGCATAAAATTATAAATAAAACAATTTGGTATAATTGCAGTTCACAAATAACTTGACTCATCACAAATCACTTGACGCTTCAGGTCTATAATAGAAAAAACTTAATATTTTAATTGTTTTAATGGTTTTAGATGCCTCAAAATGTTTGACATACCATCAGTTTTATAGGAATGAGGAAAGTTAACAAGAGGAAAATGTAAATAAACAGCATTATATACAGTATATGAAGCATGAATAGCATTTTTTAAATCTTTCATATTTGTAAATTGTCTCGATTCACTATAAACTTGTCTTAAAAGCATCCTCCAGATATTTTTAATGATATTCAAATTTGGAGAGTCAGCAGGCCTTTGCCCGTGGATTCGATTGTTTGCCAAGCAAATGGGAAGTAATTATTGAAATTAAGGGTGAATATGTTTCAAAGTAGTCAGTTATGATCTAGCAGGCCACTGAATATCACCATTTCGAGAAATGGCGTTTCCCGACGAAATGAAAGTTTCCCCCACCGTATGGCACGTAGCGCCATCTTGTCGAAAGAACATACCGTTAAGGTGCACATTATCCATAAAAAAAAATAACATACTGCGGAAGCGTTCGCCATTAACATTTACTGTTTCTCTATTATCATATTCATAAAAAAATGGCCCTATAACCTTCCAGCCCACAATGTACACCACACAGTTACTCTGAGAGGATGTAAATCGTGGAACTTTGCGGATTCACATAATCTGTGAGGTGGAAATGAGCTTCGTTGGAAAATATAATTTTATTGCAAAATTCTGCATTATTTCTAACTCCATCAAAGAGAACATTATTTCTAACTTCATTTGGAGAATAATACTGTTTAACACATAAATGCCATGTCTATATTTTTTGATAAAATAAACAAGTATGATTTTTTTCTAAAATTGTTGATTTTATTAAAAAAGGAATCCGGAAATGCCTATTGGAACTACCTTTACATAAAACTGTATTATCAACCTTTACTGCAACCTAGTGCTTTGGCTAGGTTGCGATGCCATTTTGTGCCCACAATCTGAACGCGAACCTTCGATTTCTTTTCTGAATTTCCACGCGTCGTGTTTGTCGATAACCGATCGCCAAACAAAGCAAACGGCATAGAGGGGAGGACAGGAGGCAAACGAAGATACCAACTACGGGGACCGGTTTCTCTAGCCGAAGCGATTTTTTTTCTCGAAATCCCAGTAATAACCGACGACGAGCAAAGCGACTGCTCTGTTAGAGCGCGAGGAGGCTCGGGAAGTATCCGCCGCGTGCACGATAATGGCCGCACAGAAATATCTTAAGCGGTTGATGAACTGTGAAAACGTACTGGTAAAGTGTCGATTTCGGATTATTTTGCCTCGGACTGAGCGACTAGGTATTCCCGGATCGAAATGGAGTATTTAAATGAGCATCGAAAACATACCAGATTCACTTTCTGGCTTTCTTTAGATGATGTACAAACGATGCCTAACAACTTTTTTTTTAGCAATAAAAAACTACATTCATATTCTACACACTGGAACAATTATTTCTTAAGACCTTTCAATATGAAAAATGAAGTAAAATGAATTTCTACTAATTTTAGGTTGAACCGAAGACGTTTCACAAGAAAAAAACTTAATATCTTAATTTAATTTTTTTTTTTTTTTAATTTTAGATACCTCAAAATATTAAATATACCATTAGTTTTATAGAAATGAAGAAAGTCAACAAGAAGAAAATATAAATAAATAGCATTATAATATTTTGAAGTTTCATCCTTCATATGAACGTCTCTGAAGTTTTGAGTCGATCTGTCGTACTTAATTCGTACAAAAGCTGCAGTTTAAAGTAAATGTATCAATATTCCTTTTTTAAATGGAAAATATTGAAAACCGTACAATGATTAAATTCTTCGCAAAAACAAGTTTAAAGGCAATGGAAATTCATAGAGAAATGGTAAATGTATTAGGGGAGTTTACTCCTTCAAAAACAATGGTTTGTCAGTGGGCAGGTGAGTTTCAATGTAGTCGTATAAGCCTGGATGATGAGCCTCGTTCTACAAGGGCAACTACTAAACAAATAATGAATTATATACATGATATGGTTATGGATGACAAACAATTGCCTTTGAGTGAAATTGCTAAGACCATGGACATTTCAATTGAACGGGTGTTTCATATTTTGAAAAATGAATTTGGGTTGAGAAAACTATGTGCAAGATGGGTGCCGCATTTGTTAAATACTGATCAAAAACGACTTCGGGTAAAACTTTCTAACATTTGAATATTTTTCGAAGGAATAAAATAAATTTTAAACATCGTTTTGTAACTACAGATGAGACTTAGGTTTACCACTATGATTCTGAACTGCGACAACAAACCACTGAGCCCGGTTGTTCAGCTCCGAAACAGCCAAAGTGGTCAAAATTGACCAAAAGGATATTGCATCAATTCCTTGGAATGCAAAAGGCATTTTGTTAATTGATTATCTTCAAACCAGTATAACAATAACAGGGCAGTATTACTCAAACCTTTTGGATCAGTTGGATGCAAAAATTAGTGACAGAAGACGTTGTTTAGAGAGAAAAAAAAATTTTTTTCGTTAAAACAATGCACCGGCTCAGAGATGTTCTTGCAATGGCTAAATTGAAAGAGTTACACTACGAATTATTGGAGCATCCACCATATTCACCAGATCTGCCCCTCTGACTTTCATCTGTTCCTAAACCTCAAAAAATTCCTACGTACCAAGCGTTTTTCATCAGATGAAGAAGTTATAGCAGCCGTAAGTGAATATTTTGAAGGACTTCCAGAAAATCACTTCAGAGATAGACTAAATTAATTGGAGAACCGCTGGAAAAAATATATTGAGCTTAAAGGAGAATATTCGGAAAAACAAAGTCATTTTTTCAACTATAAACTTGTTTTAAAATTTCCGCTCCGCGAACTTTTCAATTAGCCTAGTACTACCGAGTCAATTTTTCTTGAGTTCATGTTATTATTGAATTATATTTTACACAAATATCTTAAAGAAACTATGCTTAAGATTCTTTAAAATATTTAGAAGTATAATTACTGGTCTAAAATTGTAAGCCTTTGTGCATATGTGCTAATGTTTTTATAGGAATCACGTTTCCATGTTCTAATATGTCTTGGTATATCCTAATAGATGTTTAAATTTGATACTAGATTTCTTTACTTGTCTAATTATCCATACTTTTCCAGCAACAATTGATTTAGTCCAGAAGGAAAATTATTCTCAAAATAGTAAAATGTATATTGAGAAATCGTGTGAATCAAAAAGTGAAAGCTCAGATAAGATGGTTAGGTCATTGTCAGATGATGCAGTACCTTAGAATGCCGAAGAAGATCCTCTATGGCGAATTAAAGCACAAGAAACGAAATCTGGGATATCCAAAAAGAAGATATAAAGACATAATAAAATCGTCTCCGAAGAAGTCTATGTCAAGCGTGTCCCACTAAGAAAAGACAGCAAACGACAGACCCAAATGGCGTGAGAAGACATACAGAGCTGTGCAGCTTCATGAGGAGGATAATCCCCAAAAAGCCGCAGCCAAAAGGCAGACCCGAAAAGTCAAACAGCCTGCATAGCGCGTGCCAATTCTGTATCCTCCTGGCCTTAAATGCCCAGTATGCTGAATAACATGTAGATCTAAGCTGGGTTATCCGAGTCACCATAAAATCCATAATTCTTCAACAATGGGTCAACAAAACTAATAGCCATGGTAGAGAGGTCATACTCGTATCGGGTCGACAGCCATCATCATATTGAGAAAATAAGTTTTATTTTCTAAGGCAATGTTAAAGTTACAATGCTTGTACTATTAAATGTCCTTTCTAGTATATACACATTTTATGGAATTTGCTCGATAATATTCATTCTCCTTAAAGACTGCATCAGAGTTGCACATTGGAAATTATATGCATATGAATTTCGAAAGTGAATAAATATCAAAAGCGTTAGTGATGACTTATAATTTGTTCTTGCAACGGCATAACGCTGAATCATTGTTTGATCATATGGTGACTTCAGATATTTTAGACAAGCCTAATAAACATCTAGGGATAAAGTCAGAATCAGAACGAGCAATTTCCCAAGAAATTGCTCTCTGAACGTTTAATGCGTGTTTAAATATTTTAATGATATTAAAACATACAAAACTTAGACCTGAATAGTACTAAAGGAGAAATCTATTTCGAAAAGCATTGGTGTTGCTAAGAATCTTAACCGAAAAATTAAAACTAGAAGATTTGGGTTGCAGACTTGTTTGAAAAATAAGGCCTATCGATTTCGAAACACCTTTGCTGATGGTTAAAGCAAAAGTTTCGGAAAGGAGGGCTGGATTTAGAGAAAATAGGTGTACATGAAGTATTTTGTAGTCCTAAATTCGAAAATGATAACCTAATTACTCTAACACGTACAGTATTTTTGTTACATTTTGGTGATGGGGAAAAAAAGGAGACGACATATTTTTACAATCTAATTTTTATTTAATGTCAACATATAAAATGTGTTGAATCTATGCAAAGACATTATTTTCCTCTTGTGTTCTGTAGCAACATCTCTTTTTAAAAACCATCACTAGTCGCCCAATATAGATGGGTTCCAGCGTCCGTTATCTTGCTTCCATCGTCCTGGCGTCCTGGTGAAACCTCTCTCCTTGTTCGTCACTTACTGCATCCAAATTTTCCGGAAAAAAATCCAAATAGGAGTGTAAAAAAGCATTTTTCCGGATATGCAGCACCCTAGTATTTCATAGGCTTTCACAAGTTCATTTATGAGGTTTTTATAGTTTTCATTTTTCTTGTTGCCCAGAAACCCTTTCACTACACTTACAAAAACCCCTACAAACTGTCAATTCCTTTTCATTTAAGTTTTATTGAAAACGGAAATCACCTAGAAGCTTCGTTATTTAAGGTCCAATAAATATGCATGCTTTTAGTTTTGCATCACTTAATTGAGGAAATATTCATTTTACCTAAAAGAAGTACCTTCTTTAAGGAAGTTTCTTTTACCTAGTAGTAGTTTCAAGTACCTACTTGAAACCATTACCTTCTTTGTCCATGGCTTTGATAGTGTTCCATTAGTCCAAGCTTAATATGGAGAGGCGAAAGAAGCACCTTTTTGGGTTAACAAGAGGGGCATATTTTATGTTTGAAGTACCAGGTCCAATAGAAGATCTATCAGGCCCATCTTTCTTAGTGTAATGTTTTTTTGTGGTCCTACTGTTGTAGAATACTGTGGAAATACCCCCTTTACGGTTTTGTTGTAATTCCTACATTGTTCAGTCCAAAGTCAGGTATAAATTATTTCAATGATCCCAATATATAAAAGATAAACAGGTACTTGAAAATGGGACGTGCTAGGCCATTTCTGTGAAAAGATGTTTTAATAACTACCTAAATAAAACGCAAAAAGAGCACTCTCATCAATGTTACAAAAATCATATCGACCTGTATTATTAGAAACCGATCGTTTTCTCAGTTAACAATAGTAACAACAGATATAAGTAAGAGAATGACACTTCTTAATTTGAGAATTATATATGAGTATATGTTACCTAATATAATTAACTACCTCTTTAAACAATTTGTTGTTATTTATTTGTAATAATTATTTACCATCGATCAATTGACAACTGTCTACCCACTTAAACATAAACGACAGCCTTCGGTAAAAGGCCAACTTAAGGTAAACCCCGTAGCAATACGAACAGCCTTATTCCGACATCGAAGTGGGCGTAAAAGGTTAGTGTACAACAGACTGGCGAAACGACCCACGATGACACAGAAGGTTTTGCAATGACGAATCAATTTATGTGCGAATCATTAATGATTTTGTACTCGAAAAATTTCACTGTGATCTGATCATCAAGACTATATCAATAAAAAAATCAAACATTGCACATTACAGATACATATACTGTCATATCGGGTTGTCCGGAAAGTTCGTACGGATTTTTTTAACAAAGAGAAACACAAATAGTCTGTGTAAATATTTATTTAGTCTGTAATGTAATTATGATTATTATCTACAACTTTTTGACAACGTAGCAGTAGGTCTACAATGCCTTTTTGATAAAAACTAGCATCTTTATTGCCAAAAAATATCAACAGGTTGTTTTTCGCATATTCTTCTATTTTAAAAGATTTTTCATTTAAACAATTTTCGAGGAAGCGGACTAGATGGTAGTCCGAGGGTGCGATGTCCGGTGAGTAAGGTGGATGGAAAAAAACATCCCAATTGCCGGCTTCGGTGGTCTGATGGGTTAGTCGCCCGCATGGCAATCCAATGGTCCCGGGTTCGAATCCTGGGGCATGGATGTTTGTGTGCGTATTTGTATGTGTTTGTCGGTGTTGGTAAGTCACTAAATAACGCCTTTGAGCGTTGACGTGACCCAAATAAAAAAAAAATTAAAAAAAAAACATCTCAATTGAAGCTCAACAATATTTGCCGGGTTCTGATTGAAAAGTGTGGTCGTGCATTGTCATGATGAAACACCACGTCTTTCCTGTTTCCTACTTCTGGGCGGTTTTCTTCAATTGCTGTCTTCAGTCGATGCCTACAATGAACACTAAAGATCGGTGTTGAGGTTTAGTTGCAGAAGTTAGAAGGAGTTCAAAGTCTGTGGGTTTCTTCCAATCCCACTAAAAGCAAAGGATGCATGCGAAGGACGCATCGTAAGGGGCGACGAGACATGAGTTTACGAGTACGATATAAAAACAAGCCAACAGTCTTCGGAATGGCGCCTTAAAAACGAGCCACAACAAAAAAAACCGCGTCAAAGTCGCTTGAAAATCAAGGTCACGCTGACAGTTCTCTTTGATTACCGTGGTTTAGTGCACTCCGAATCTCTGTCTAGAGGGACAACAGGTGAATAAAGATTTCTATATAGGCGTCATGAGGCGTTTACGCGAGAATATCCGCCGAAAACGGCCAGATTTGTGGAAGAATAATTCATGGATCTTCGTCAACGTCATCGACCAAGCACCATACTCGCCTCATATTGCCCTGCGTGACTGTTTCCTGTGCCTGAAGATAAAATTACCGCTTCGAGGAATGAGTTTTGAGTCAATCAGCTTACGAACAATGTATGGAGGATTGGGGCAAGCGGTGGCATAGTTGTATTGCACTTTATGGGGCCTACTTTGAATGTGACAAAATAAATTTTGATGAATATTTTGTTTGTGTTTTGTTTAACAATTCCGGCTCCTTTTTATACAGACTGTATAACAAAAGAATAAGTAGAATTAATGCCGAAATGGTTGCAGGCTGTTGTAGATAATAATGGATACAAAACAAAATACTGAAACTTTTTTACCAATTTTTGAAAAATTTCATGGTTGTTCAAATATGTTTTTCCGCTTCAAAATTGATATTTCATGTACAAATTATTATTTATTGTTTTTTTTTAATTATGGTGTGATTTTGTTGGCAATTAGTTTTAGTGTGAATTGTTATAACGTAAACATTTTTAAAACCATTAAAATATAGGTATTTTAGAAAAATCGGTTTGTTTAAATACTTGTTTTCCTCAGTATATATTTAAAAATCAAGCTATTCAATAGTTTTCAATTTATTGCCTTTAGCAAATCAATAGTTTTCCTTAAAACTCGCAACCAACGACATAAATACAATAAAAAGTCGGTGAACCTTACTGAGCTAGCGGAACCACCTACTACTTTGAGGATCACATGTTCAAACAATTTTTTTATCATAACATTCAAGGAAACAAAACCACAACTTTTTACTAAAAAAAATCAACAAATTTAAACACAAAAATTTAATACATCCTTTAATATCATTGACCAGATTGTCAGTTGAAACCTCAAAATATCCACTCACCAGCAGCAGATCTAAGTACAGCCATGGCATACTATCCGTCCTTTGAGTAAACCACTTTACGGTACAACGATAATCTCCGCTATGGCCGCGCACTTAACACCGGAGAACGATGTCAAAAAACGCACCACCGCGTATTGTCGTCGTCGTCGTAGCCCGATCTTGTCTCCTCTCTACATTTCTAAAGGTTGACGTACACGCGTCCGAATCAACCTGTGGACGTCGATGCACTGGGGGGCTGACGGCAATTCAGCGATGCGACGTTGCCGGTTGTACGGGACAGGCGCGAGGAGAATTGTGTATGTATGAGGTTGTGTGTGTGCGCGAATCCTCTCTTGAACGAGGGTGCATTCGCGAAAATGGATGATAACTATAAATTCACCCGTGCTTTAACCGAAAAGCAGTTCTCCTCACGCTTTCAGTAACATTAAGTATATGGAATATTTTCTAAAATACGAATTGGCAACACCAAAATCATTATTTTTATTTAAATAGTCATTTTCTCTAAAGCAGCTTTGTGCCACTGTGCTTTTTCCCTTATGCCACTATCGAATGTTTGATGTTAGAACTGCGCAGATTGTTTTCCTTCTTGTTCCTGAACTAAATGCTGACGATATAAAGGGTGCTGTGAATATATACTTAACAATATTAGTAATCACTGAACTTTGATGATAAACGATTCAAAATTAGTACGACCCCTATGCATTTTTATAAAAACACTCAAATCAACAATAATTCATCACTCAATAAGTTCGTAGGATGACTAATAAAAAAACTTTTAGGCAAAACTTTACTTGTTCATCTACAAGTCTCCTTCAAGAGTGATACATTGATTCCAACGTTTCTCTAACATTTCGATGCCTTTTTTTGTAGAACGATTTATCTTACTTAGTTTTCACCTCTTCTACCCCACTGGGTGTAGAGGTTTGGGCTATCCATCAGCCCCCTTGGTGGAATCTTCTCTATTTCCCTCTGTCTCATGGCCATCACCATTGCTCCTCCCCAATCAATTCCTCGAACGATTTATCTGTGGTCTTAAAGTAGGCATCAGTTCCGGCAATAACTTTTTCATTGGAGCCAAATCTCTTTTCCTGGAGCTTTCTTTTTAGGTCTGCAAACAGGTAGTAGTCGCTGGGAGCCAGATCCGGAGAATACGGTGGATGGAGAAGCAATTCAAAGTGCAATTCATGCAAATTTGCCACGATTTGACACGATGCATTATTCTGATGAAAGGGCACTTTTTTTCTTCATTTGGAGTCGTTTTCACAATTTCTTCCTTCAAACGCGCCAATAACGCCATATAATATTCGCTATTGATGGTTCTTCCTTTATGAAGGTAACCAATAAATAAAATACCTTGCACATCCCAAAATACGAATGGCAAAATCCTATCAGCTGACATTTGCTGTCCACTCAGCTGACTGCCGATTTGACTGTGGGGTGTAGTGATGAATTCATGTTTCATCCATTGTTACATAACGTATGAAAAATTTCTTTTTATTGCGCTGAAACAGCTCCAAACAGCGCGCCAAATCGTCGACCTGTTGCTGCTTTTGATCGACTGTGAGCAAAGGCGGTATCCACTTCGAACAGAGCTTTCTCATGAACAAATGTTCATGCAAAATGGTGAATACACTGCCTTCCGATATCTTTAAAGTGTCAGCCATCTCACGTAACTTCAATTTACGATCGGCCAAAACTATTTTGTAGACTGTTTCTATGTTTTCTGGAATAACTGCCGAATTTGGCCGACCGGAGCGTTCAGCGTCATCGGTATTTGTACGGCCATATTTAAAATCAGCAAACCATTTGTCTCAATGGAGCAGGGTCCGAATAATACTTGTCAAGCCATTGCTTTGCTTGAACGGTATTTTTTTCCCTTAAAAAACACTATAACTTGTGAACTAAACCTCAGATTGTTATGAAACTTTGACACGTATCATTTGAATGTTAGTACTTCCTAAAAATCATATGGATTTGTCAATAGTGGCGCCATCTATATGCCATCCTACGAAAGTATACTACTCAATAAGTATCGAGTGATGTGTTATAGACTACATATCTACATCACGTAGATACAACGCACACGCAACATTCATCATATGCAAACTGTAGGTTAAAATACATTCAAATGAATAGCCCTAAAAAAGTTTAAGAGCGCAGGTTAATAAGAAGAAAACTGCTATTTGTTGATGCACAATTTGAAGTCATTGATTAAAATTAAACATTCTCTAACTATAAATTAAGTCAAATTATAAATTAATCTTAATAAGAGTGTCAGAACTTTTAAATGTAATAGCGACAACACTGTTTGAAATGTAAATATCACTCATAGACGGGTGTGTTCAGTAGAGAAGGCTCTAGATCAGTTGGAAGGTGACCCGCACTTTTCTGGCTTAACGGGACTGCGAACAAACACAACTGCGGAATCTGGGCCGATGAAAATCCTAGAGTGATTTAAAAGTTACCTCTTCATCCTCAAAAAGTCATTGGACTTTATATTTTGAAAACGATGTTGAAAATTGTGTTACCGTTAACGCCCTTGGATTATTTTTTGTGGTGTTAAATTTGTTAAATTTCTGGTTTACAAAAAATATACTTCAAACAATTCTTGACCTTAAACGAAACATTCAGGTCATCATTGAAAATGTATAACTCGATATGTAAGAGAGTAATCGAAAATTGGGTCCCCAGAATGTATTCCACCAGACGAAGCAGGGGGGGGGGGGGAATTTGTATTTCAGGATAAAATATAAATTACCGGATTATTATTTGCAGTGGTCGTTGTGTCTCATTTTAAAGTTCTGACACTCTTATTGAAAAACCCATTACATTCGCCAAATTCAAACTTAAGGTAATGATTCAAGTTAAAAAAGAGAAAAGACTAGTACATACAAATAGAATATAGAATCAACTGAAGAACAAAGTGACAATATAAAAAAGACACGACAGAAAACAATATGCCCAATAACTCAGACGGATAATGACTGAAAATAAAAAAAAACTAAAACCAAAGAATATTAATTACTAATATTTAATTAAATTAGAAATGAAGTAAGAGATAAACTCAATATAAGAAAAATTAATAAATTCATAAGAAAACAGCCATTTGGATAGTCGGGTGTTGCTTTAATAGAAGATTTATAAGAAATAGTAATATAATGTTAAACATAACAACGCAGGAAGGGAGGAAGACCAGAGAGAACACAAAGTTAAGTCGACAAAAACAAGAAACGATAATTGACTAATCACAAACCTTTCTAAAAAATAAACGAAATTGATACCAAGTCTACATCAGAAGTGTCAAAGAGAAATAAGATAAATCCACCCCCAGTATAATAATCATTGTTTTGTAACAGTTTCTTATTTAATTAGCACAAAATATTTTTTTAATACAATTTTTACCTAGTTTCAACGGAAATATATCCTGGTATTTAATATTAAATCACCTCATTATTAATAAATGTCATTTCTCTAAAGTATTATATTATCTGGTGTATACATTATCGCCCAGATCCAAGTTCGACTTGCTGCGAAAAGTGGCAACACCGAAAAAAGCCATAAAAGACAAGGCCAGATGACGACGAAAAGAACAAATGCGACGTTGCTATTTAAGGCCGTCCTGGTCTGACGTGTTGACGCACGTCACGATAGACTCGCTACGGCATTAAATGGATAAATTCGAAATTAAATAAATCGCATCATATCCTAACAGGGCGGTTATTTCGATGATTTTCTGGCTCATTGATCGGTAAGTGGTAAATTTACACCGCAAGATGTTAAAACCACAGAACCTGATTGATTTTCTTGTTTTCATATACAGGGGAGGTTTTTTTAAGTAAGTGGAGTAGAACAATGGTGAAGGTAAACGAAAATAATTGGGGATTAAAGCCCATAGTAACTGGTGGGGGATAGCTTAACGTGGGCTCTAAATTATCGTCATTAGCTGTCGATTAACACCGGTTAGCACCCTGCTCGGGTTATCAACTAACTGGTTACCTTAAATGAAATAAAAAACTTAACCTCAAATATCTCTAGAAGCCTACCGACTAACGAATGGCCAACAGAGAATACCTCTCTCAAAGTACTTGGACTAATCCAGCCTTAAATTGGTGTGCTTAAGGGGCGATTATTTGTCGATTTTTGCAGTCTAACTTATTGAAACGCAGCACGCAAGTCCGGCCTCTTCTCGAAGGGCCACCTATCCAAGTACTAATCGCAACGAATGCTTTAAGAATAAAGAAGAAGCATTACATTCGAAGAACATTATAATTATTATTAGAAACAATGAGAACTTACTAATCGCAATCCTTCCTAAAAAATAAACGAAATTGATACCAAGTCTATATCGGATTTAAAATAATGTCCAATAGAAATGTTAAGTGACAAAGAAAGATAAGACAAATCCATCAACAGTATAAGTATAATTGTTTTGTACCAATTTCTTATTTAATTAAAGCAAAATCATTTTTTTTAAAACCATTTTAACCTGACATTCCCGAAGAGATGCCAACATTCCGGTCAAAACAATATTAGGATCTAGAGCTGATACAATTCTAAAGTAAAGAGTTTTTCAATAACAGTGTCGGAACTTTGAAACATAATATCCATCCAAATATCGGCTACCTTAGTTAAATAAAATTTAGTTTAGATGAACTAGTACTGATTATTGTTTAGGACCGACAGTAATTTAGAAAACAAGGGTATTAATATGTAAAATAAAATAGATTCTCTATATTTCCAACGTTATATTATCGACAACGAATAATAGCATTTGAACCAATCTTTGGGTGACGTGATATGTAACAGATATTTTCTGACCCTTGTCAGAAAAACTGCATTCTGAAACTCTTATTTATAATGTATATCCTATAATTTAAACTTTTTAATCATATTTTGATGTCATATGAAATCCCGTTTGTTTTTTTGACTCAAAATGTTCGAACTATATCAATAAACTTATTCTAGTATTGTGTGTTCTTAAAATTTGTTGGGAAAGATTCATATATTTGAAAAATGTACTTAACGTAAAGGAAATGACAGATAACAAAAAATCACCATTTGTAATTCTTTATTGATGCAAGAAAATACTGGTACTAGCAAAAAAATCAATGAACATATATCTACAGATGATATTTCTACATTTCTAGTAAAAATGGAAGAGGTGAAGAAGTTTGGCCAATATAACATAGTGACGTATAGTATCACAATATGTTTAATGCACTGAACACAGATTCATGTAATCTGAATATTAGTAAATAACGGTAGATTTGACTTTTAAAAAGATGTCTTTAATCAATATAAGTTCTTTCGTATCTCTAATCTCAATGAAATTCAACATTAAACACCAAATCATTTGTTGTAAATTTCTCGACGCGCGTTTCGCCAGCCGTATTAGCAACATTAGGAGGTCAGTCAATTATATCAGGAGAAACATCTGTTTGTGTTGCTAATATTGTTAGAGAAACGTGCGTCGAGAAAATTAAAAAAAGGAATTTAGTGTTTACTGGAAAATATCTTTGAGTTTAGTGCTTCACACTAAAGGTTCCAAAGAAGACCATCTATTAAAATCTTAAAAATAATTTTTTATTGTCAGATCTCCCATCGTTTTCAAATTTTATGGACTCACTATATAGCGGAAAATATTCAAGAGGAAGATATCTCCGTACTTCAACGGGATGGGCTTGTCCCCCCACTCCCGGTGCGCTTCGACCGAACTTTTACTACAATTCCTCCCGTTCTCATTACACTATCGATTTTCCGCATCCCGTACATTCAAGTAACACTGATTTTCCGACACCTTCTCGCCCGCAAGTTTCCAGTATTTTCCCGTCCACAATCTTCGTCGATTCCAGTTCTGAACCTACGTTTTCCCCTTCTTGCTTCCACAAATCGGAAGCCATTTTTCTTTAGCAAAAATTTAATATTATGGATATTAATAAAATTCATATAAATGTATATATATGTATATGTGTATATATATATATATATATATATATATATATATATATATATATATATATATATATATATATATATATATATATATATATACACACGCATATACACGCATATATACATATATACATATATACATATATATATATATATATATATATATATATATATATATATACATATATATATATATATATATATATACATATATATATATATATATATATATATATATATATATATATATATATATATATATACATATATATATATATATATATATATATATATATATATATATATATATATATATATATATATATATATATATATATATAAGAGCATTTTACTGATTGCTTGACCGGGAACGGGCCTCACCCATCCCTGCAATTGGAGGACATATGTTTCATCTCTTGATGTTCCAGACTCTTCATGGTATTGACATATGCTCTCTCGTCAAGAATAGGGAGTCCCCCATCCACAGTCAACAACCCAGACTTCCCGTCGGATGGCGTATATATGCAGTGTTAGAATATATATATATATATATATATATATATATATATATATATATATATATATATATATATATATATATATATTCAAAATCAGTGTTCTGTACGCTAAACTTATAAAGGACTTGGTAAATTAATTTTATCGTACACATAGTCACCCAACCGAGCGATGTATTCGCCGATTTATCGACAAAATTCCGAACGCATTTCACGCTGCTATAAATTAAAACAAAACAAAAAAACTGTGCGTTACGAAGTAAATACCGCCGCTGTTGTCAGCAATGTTGATGAAGATCTGTTTATCAATTCGTCGCCGTTCGCTGGAAGTTGGGTTTTTTTATTCGATTACGCGGAAAATTTTGCGGAATCACTTTGGTCCGGTGCCTTACAAGATCCAGCTTGTCCAAGAACTCAAGCCGCAAGACCATCGATAGCATCGTACATTCGGTGAAGGGGTTCAAAATCAATTACAACTGTTCAGCGACGAACCTCATTTTTACCTAAATGGTTGCGTTAATAAACAAAATTGTTGCATTTTGAGTGAAAATAATTTGTAAATGATCCAATAATTACCGTTGTATCCAGAAAAATGTATGGTATGGTGCGGATTGTACGCCAGCGGTAGCATTGAGCCGTATTGCTTTAAAAATCTAGCTGTAAAGCACGTTACCGTTAATGGGGATCGTTACAGAGCGATGACCAATGATTATTTAATTCTGAATTTGAATGGTACTGATCTGGAGGAGATGTGATTCCAACAGGACGGCTGCACATGTAATACAGCCAACGCAACAATCGATTTATCGAGAGAACAATTCGATGAGAAATTATTTCGAGGAGCGGACCTGTTAATTGGCTACCAAGGTCATGTCATTTAACGCCTTTAGAATATTTTTTTTTGGGGCTATGTTAAATCTTTGGTCTACACCAATAACTAGCAGCTACTGTTACTTGGAAGCCAACATAACTCGGAAATTGGATTGACAGAATGCGGTTTGTCGTCAGAAATAGCAGCAGTGGACATTTGTTCGAAGTTGTTTTCAAACATTAATGCCAATTAATGTTATTTCAGATAAAATAAATAGTTTCAAGGCATCTTCGGATGTTCGGATGCATTAAAAAAATTGCATATATATATATATATATATATATATATATATATATATATATATATATATATATATATATATATATATATATATATATATATGCTATGTTAGATTTCTTTGGACAGCGTCCAACATCAAGAGGCGAAACATATGCCCTCCAATTGAATAGATGGGTGCGGTTCGAGAGATGTACAAATAAGTCTCCGCCGTTTGACAAAAGATGGATCCACCAGGTTATATTGAAATTGTCAGATGTAAAACGTAAGTTAGTTTGGTCATCTGGTTACAACATAACCTTAAAATATTAGTGACTCCGTATCATCACATATTTTTTTTTTTCGTGCGAAAATGTCAAGTTTTGGGCCGAATAAGCGTCATTTGCGGAAACTATTGGTTTACTTCTTTAATTTGAAGAAATCTGCAGCTGAGGGGCATTGATTGCTTGTAGAAGCATATGGTGAGGCTGCTTTAAGTGAGAGAAGTTGTCGTGAGTGGTTTCAAAAGTTTAAAACAAGTGAGTTTAACGTGGAAGACAAAGGACGCAGTGGAAGGAGGAAAGTGTACGAAGACACGGAATTGAAAGTATTATTGGAGGAATATTCGTCCCAAAAAGTACTTACACTTACATTAGAAGTGACTGAACAAGCAAATTCACATCGTTTAAAACCGTTGGGAATGATTCAAAAGCAAGGAAATTGGGTTCCGTACGAACTGAAGTCGACAGATGAGTGAAATCCTGCTTGCCAGGCATAAAAAGGGTTTTTTTTGCATCGTATAGTCACTGGTAACGAAAAATAGATCCACTACGATAACCCAAAGAGAAAATAATTGACAGCCAAACTGACTATTCATGAAAAAAAAAACTAATACTGTGTATTTGGTGGGATCGAGCGAAACCATTACTGGAGCTCTCTACCGAACACAATTAATGAGATTGAGCTGAGCACTCAAGGAAAAACGCTCCCATTACTACTCCAGACACGACAAAATTATTCTCCTACATGATAATGCTGCATGTTGCGGCGCCGATCAAAACCTATTTGGAAACACTAATTGGGATATTCCAATGTGGTATTCGAATCCTGCCACAAATATGGGAAAAAGTAGTGGCTAGTGATGGGCAATACTTTGAATAAAACGTAATGTACCCTTCTTTCACAATAAATTCCTAATCTTCGACTGAAGAGTCCAACTGACCAACCGACAGTTGGACTCTTCCACGCAACTTTTCGTGCAAAATTGAAAATACTGTACTTTGCGATAAGCCTGTGGCCTCAACTATTTCGCATACTTTGATTCGTGGATGACTTAAAACCATGTCGTGGATTTTGTCGATCATTTCGGGAGTAGTCACTGCCACTGGACGTCCCGAACGATGTTTATCTTTTGTGGATGTACAGCCACGTTTAAACTCATTTACCCAATTATAAACAATTGCAAACACAGGAGCAGACGTGCCATGAACTTCATTCAACTCAGCTTTGATCTCTTTTGGTGTAAAGCCTTTTAAAAATATGTGTTTAATCATCACTCGAAAGTCACTTTTTCCATTTTTCTTGTTTCAATCGACAATAAAAATGAAACCATACGATGAATATAACTGAGAATTAACAGCCATCTGGTGAATGCTTTTCTATGGGCTTATTGAATGACTCTCGTAATCAAGTAACTACAATGAGGTGCGGTTTCTGTAATAATTTTGTTCTTGTGAAAACGGTATAGATGTTGATGATTGAAGGCTCAAACGTTGTTTTTAGTTAAAGAATATGATTTTTTTTTAATTTTATTTTTAATACTTTTTAACAATAATTACAATAAAAAAATATTTGATAAAACTGTTTGTTGTTTCATCAAGTGCCATAAAATAGAACAAAAAGGTGGCGTTGGCAAAGACAACCACGCGCCCGGATGCGTTCCTCATATCGGGCGCCCCCGGTCTAGACCATTAAAAATGGCAGAAAATAAGGAACATTTTTACATATTATATTATTTTCTTTTTGAAAAGACAAGAATGCTTCGGCGCGGATGATGGCAACGAAATATTGGCACTAATTGAAAGTGATGGGCATAGAACAACCCGAGAAATCGGAGAAATTCTTGGAAACAACCAGTTAACAATGTCAAGGTGATTACGTCCACTTGGAATGCAAGGCCGATGTATACGGGTAGCATGAGTTAACGGAGGAAAATTTGATAGACAGAATCTCTATTTGGGCTTCTTTGTTGAAGCGCAACGACATCGATCCATTTTTAAAGCGGATTGCTATAGATGATGACAAATAGGAATGGATCATGTACAATAACGTTAAGTGTAAAAGATCATGGTGTTAACGTGGAGATGCCCCATTCACCCGCGCAAAAACCAGTTTACATCCGAAGAAGTTTATGAGCGGAATTTGGAGCCGACTAGAAAGAAATCGTATATGAACTGTTACCTGAATATCAGATCATTAGTTCAGAGAAATTATATTTACAACTAAATGAATTCAAGCGAACAACCGACAAGAAGCGGTCTGAATTAGCCAACAGACAGGGCATTACTTTCCATCGAGACAACTTGACTGGAATGGTTTGGTTCATCCATCCTACTCTTCCGACCTTGTACTCCGACTAGAATTTATTTAGATCGCTTCAAAACAGCTTAGATATCAAATACTTTATTTCCTTGGAAGATATGAAATATCACCTGAATCATTTCTTCACCTAGAAACTTCAGAAGTCGTATGTGAGTATATATAAATATGCGGCAGAATTATGCAAGTTCGAAGAGGTGGAGCTATGTTATCGAACAGAACATAATACTATATTGATTAAATGTAATTTCTAATTTCTTCAATTTTTCCCAGAACATTGGGACGAACTTTTGCATCAAATCAAAATATACACTAATTTTAGGACGGAATTATTAAAATAAAGTAAATACGAAAAAAATGCCGCTCATAAAGCTCCTTCATTACAGAATTTTTTTCCACACTGTTCCGGAACTGTATACTTTTCTTAAGGGAAAATAACATTGACCATACTCAACTTCCAGTAATTTTTCAACTCCAAAAATAATTTACTTGATCATCTGCTTGTCTTAATTGAGATGATGACCTTGGCAGATCAACCGCGAAAATCAGTGAAGTTGTATGTGTTTAGTTTGTATATTACCTTAAATATTTTAAGCGTGAGCCTCTGTTTAACCACAAAATGCTTATAACTGATAATGACATGCGCTTTATGGACCTGTCTCAACAGAACAAAATTGTCGAGATAATCGAAAGAGAAGAAACCAAACAGACAACTCTAAATACAGAAGAAGAAACGGATATAAGTTGGTTCACTTACCACCCATGACCGATGGTGCAATCAAACGACGCACGTCCGAAAGGGAGATCCGAAGACCAGCTCGCGAATCGCCGTCCTAAAAAATCGATATCTCATCAAGAAACCGACAACCGTGGACCGTTTACCGAAGCAAAACGCAATTGGCTGGCTGGCTGACTGGATGCTGTGCTGCTTCGTTCGGCGCTCGGTTGCCGGCGAGAAGCGGCAGCAGCCCGTCCACTTTGCGGTGGTGTGGAGTAATTTGGGATTTATGTAATGAATTGAATGAGAGAGCTGCCGGGTGTGTATACAGACAGAAACGAGAGCGGGCCGTCGGAGGGGGGGAGGTTTTATCGATCGAAAGGGAAGTATATAGCGGTGCTATGTGCCGGCTCAAATGTCGCCTATGTACGTTTCTTTCTGGATACACATATAAAGCGCGAAAGTATTTTCCTGGGAAACAAGAGATATTCTTTTGAATGATAACACAGATTTGGACGAAATTGTTCGGTTTATTTCGATCTGTAAATTCATACAGAACAAAGAAAGTTATGATCTTAATAATTTATTTGTCTTGTTCCCACCTCATTTTATCATGCACCACTGCTTTCAATTATTGAATTTTTTTAATACGCAAAACTTGCCAGATTTTCAATAGGAGAAAAAATATGCAGTTATCTGAAAGCAAAATTTATTACAAAATACACGCCAAACTTTGTTGAAGCCAAGTTGTTATTGTATTCTCTACAAAACAATACTATAAAATGTTAACCAACTTTGTACAAATCTGATATTGGGTACTCCGAAAAGTTCGTAGGGATTTTTTTAAGAGAAAGAGAAACACAAATAGTTCAGGTAAATATTTATTTAGTCTATTATGTACGAGGTATATTTTTTAAATAAAGTCAGTTTTTTTAGTAAGAAGAAAAATACTATAAATATTATTAAAACGTATTTTTTCCATATTCGATATACTTTTTTATATTTCGATTTTTGTTTAAACATTTGTCGAACCGATCAACAAGTTTTTGAATTACGACGTCAAAGAAATCTGCCGCCAATGAAGAAGCCCAATCCATGACTGCAATTTTAACTTTTTCGTCGTCGTTGAACCGTTTGGCACCAAGGAACACCCTTAAGTACCGAAACAAGTAAAAATCACTGGGCGCAAGGTCTGGACTGAAAGGTGGATGATCCAGATTGTCTATTTAGCTTTCACTCTGGTTGGCGACGATGTGTCGCCATTCCATTGACTGTTGATTGGACTCAGGAGTCATGTGAGACACCCAAGTTGCATCTCCTGTAACGATGTTGTCCAACAATTAATCTTCATCCTGATTGTATCGAGTCAAAAACAATAAAGCACAGCCCAATCTTCGAAAACACAATTTTCGATAATTGTTTTTTCGAAACAATGGTATACAAAACTGACCTTGAAACCTGTGTAAATTCACTCGAAAACTTTTAAATTATGAATCGTCGGTTCTCTCGAATGATGTCCACATCACGAAACAAATCTTCATAAATCAGAGGGGTCGGCCAAGATGTGGCTCATCATGCACATTAACCCGCCCGTCCTTGAACATTCTCATCCACTTTCGAACATCACTCATTATCACCATAAACCTCACAAATATGACGGTGAATTTTCGCTGCTGTCAAGTTTCTTGTACTCAAGAATCGAATTACAGATCGTATCTCAAGTCGGCGGGCGACTCAATTTTCTTAAACAATATGAATTTCTACAGCTCAGCACACAGACAGACGATACGGTTGTAACAGGCGCCCAAACGCGCGCAAAGCGTGCTGAGAGTAGACGCGCACGGCGACGATTGCTCGTCAGTCCCACTCTCGTTCACAACGACCTTATGAAAAAAAAACCATCGTAATTACTATTATTATTTACAATTTTTTGCCAACATAGTGGTAGATCCATAACGTATTTTTGTCAAAAATTAGTATCTGCACTGTCAAAAAATATCAACAGATTGTTTTTCACCTCTTTTTCCGTTTTAAAACATTTGTCATTTAAACAATGTTCGAGGGAGCAGTATAGATGCTAGTCCGAGTGCGCGATGTCCGGTGCATGGCGTTAAACATCCTAATTGAAGCTCAATAACTTTTGCTGGTTCCTGATTGAAACATCTGGTTGTGAATTTTTATGAAGAAACACGACGCATATCCGGCTTGCTAATTCGGGTCAGTTTTCTTCAATTGCAACCTTCAGTCGATCTAATTGTGAACAGTAGAGGTCGGTATTGACGGTTTGGTTGTGTGGAAGAAGTTCAAAGTGAATGAGTCACTTCCAATCCCACCAAATGCAAAGCACAACTTTCTTCGAATGAAAGTTGTCTTTCGCGGTACTTAAAACAAGCTGACCCTATTAACCCGATGATTTTTTTATTTCACATTTTTGTTCTCAATCCACTTTTCATCATGAGTTGAAAGCATGAGTTTTTCAGCACAAGATCGCACGAGTAGATTCGGCCCAGCAAATTTCGCTCCTAAGTACGCTCAAAAGAACCTTTTTTGTTCAGATGGTCAAAAATGATCTTCGGCTATTATGACATTAGTTTCCTCAACATCAGTGCTTGAAAAACAGCCAGTGGTGCCGGACTTCTAGGTCAAAATCTCCACCCCCGAACTGACCAAACCACCTTTTCATCGTGGCCTCCCCAACAGACCCTCTCTGCAAAAGGCACAAGTCTTGTTTTTTTCTTTCGGCAGTATTCTTGCTCTTTTTGAAATAAAAAAGCATAATGTGGGGTAAATGCGAGTTATCGATCGATATTTTTGATTTCAATCTTGACTAACTGAAGGTAAATCAAAGCGAATTTGAGCCTAAACAATGTAAATACCACAGCAATTAAAAATATGTAAATAAAAAGAGCAATTAATGGAAAATCCCTACGAACTTTTCGAATAATCCAACATAACTAAAAATAATAAGCAAATCAACTAAAAGACCTGTATAATAACGTAAAATGCTACGATCTGCCATCGATAAAGCGCCGGCAGCGCCCCAAGTTGACCTGGTGAAGACTAGCGAAAATTATATTATTCCTTGGATGTAGAGAAGTATTTTGTGCATTCAGAGACGGTGTGCTATCGATCGGAAGAAATATATAACGTGCTATGTAAACCCAAAACGTCGCCTATATACCCTTCTTTCTAAATAAGGCTCATGTTTTTAGGACGCCAAAAGATTCGACGCGTTTCTATTCTTGATAGATTGACGACGATTTTTGTTGTACTGAGACGAATGGATTGGTTTTAATCTTGTTTTGGTTTGTTTGTTTTTTTCTTTATTGACTTGTTAAAAAAAATCTACTTATATACGGGAATAGTTCACGAATTATTGTCCCAAATACATAAGAAAAGATTAAGGACGTTTGAAAAAACTTGGTTTTCAACATGATGAAAAAAAAAATACATCGGCAACTTCGATGCCTTTAAAAAATATATTTTAATGTCCTGTTAACCACTCATTTAAAGTAGCGAGTACTTCTTCGTCATTAGAAAAATATGAGATTCCCGTAAGTGTTCTTTCGGCTTAGGGGATTAAAACATAATCGCTGGGGGCCAGGTCTGATTAATAGGAAGACTACAAATAATTTGAAACCAATTTTTTTCAATACTACATACTGACAAGGTACAGGATTCCGCTATAAACTTAACGATAATCATTTAATTATTGATCATCATGTTATGGATCAACATTTTCTTAGAGCACAACTGTTTCCAGTGCTTTCTCGCCTATTTCAGGTTCCATCAACACTTTTCCAGATTTAACATTATTTGTCATTCAATTCCTTCCAAAAAATTAAAAATTAATATCAATCAATAGGAACTATACCGGGGATATGCGCTGAGTGGTACAATATCTTTTAATTAAATGAAAATATATAATTTAGTATAGGCTCATAATTTTAAGATACAAAATTAAATTTTTTGTTTTATTGGTACTAATAGATTAACATTGATAGAATGCCAGTAAAGCTTCTATCTTCTCAGAGCTTCAATGAGTATACTGAATTAATACTAAGCTAATTGAAAAATTCGCGGAGAGTAGTAAAAGACCTATATAATCTACTACATTTTGAAGTTTCATCCACCATAAGAACGTATGTGAAATTTCAAGTTGATCTGTCAATTCATTCGTATAAAAACAACAGCTTAACATAAACGTATCAGTGTTATTTTTTAAATGGAAAATATAGAAAATTGTACAGTGAATAAATTCTTTGTAAAAAAAGGTTTAAAGAAAATGAAAATTCATAGTGAAATGGTAAATGTATTAGGGGAGTCTGTTCATTCAAAAACAAGGATTTTTAAGTGGGCAGGTGAGTTTCGACGTGGTCGTACAATCCAGGCTGATGATCATCGTTCTGGACGCCAAATAAGTGCAACTACTGAACAAATAATTAATTTTATATAGTTATGGATAGACAATTGACCCTGAGCGAAATTGCTAAAGCCATGGGCATCTCAACTGAACGGGTGTTTCATATTTTGAAAAAGGAATTGGGCTTGAGAAAGCTAAGTGCAAGATGAGTTTTTGTTAAATTCTGATTAAAAACGACTTCGAGTAAAATTTCTAACCAACCTTTGGACCTTTTTCGAAAGAATAAAATGGATTTTAAACGTCGTTTTGTAACTATGGATGAGACCTGGATTTAACACTATGATCCTGAGCTACGACAACAAACCGCAGGGTGGACTAAGCCTGGTTCAGCTCCGAAACAGCCAAAGTAGTGAAAATCGACCAAAGAGGGTCAGATATTAATTTTTGGGATGAAAAAGGCATTTTATTAATTGATTATCTTCACACCAGTAAAACAATAACAGGACAGTATTACTCAAACCTTTTGTATCAATTGGATTCAAAAATTCGCGAGAAGAGACCTAGTTTTGCAAAAAAATTTTTTTTAGAAAGAGGATCTTCTATAGGACAAATTAAAATAATATTAACTTTAAAGGATTATTTCTCTTCCTTTTCAACGGTAATAAAGTGGACAGATCGATTTAGACGTGCATTGGACGATATAAACGCTCGGGATGCTCAAAACCCCTTTCAATTATCAAAATCTACAATCTCGCATTAAGTACGCTAGCTTACTGATATTATAAAATCTCGATAGACTGTTCTAGATGCATTCGAACGAACAAGTTTTTATATTTATTTAAACGTGACTCAATTTGTTTCTTCGGCTTTTTATGACTGTAAATGAAACATTGATTCACCGTTACACTCCAAAGGTGAATCTGCGGTCCGAGCAATGAATGGGAGCCATTACTACGGTTTTCTGGGCTTCGTTTTCATAGTTTCCATGGTAAAAGCAAGAATTATTACATTTCACTAATGGTTCCACTAAATGTGTGATCAATGAATTACATGGTTCAGACTAAACGTCCACATTTGACTAAAAAAAAAAGCTCTTTCACAATGATAATGCACCTGCACACACGGCTAATTGTCGCTGCAAATCTCCATAACCCACGCTTTGAAGTACTTTCACATACCACCGATTTGGCTACCAACGATTACTTCCTCTTCCCAAACCTGAAGCAGGGGCTTGCTGGATGAAGATGCATTTGAAATAATCTGATTTTGCAGAGTTGGACATATTGCATTATACTGAGGGTATTAACCAATTGCGGCGCCATTGGTCTAAATATATTGACTTGCAAAATGAACACGTTCAAAAATTAAAAAAAAAAACAAGCAATTCTCAATAATCTTGTTTTCTTTGTCCGACTGAGAACTTTCCCAACAATCATTGTATTTTGAACAAATACTGTTCGGAGAATGGTGGTGGATGCTCCAACAATTCGCAGTGTAACTCCTTCAATTTGACCATTGCAAAAACAGCTCACAGGGTGGTGAACCGGTGCATTGTCTTGATGAAAAAAAAAAATTTTTGTTCGTTCGAATGCATCTAGAACAGTCTATCGAGATTTTATAATATCAGTAAGCTAGCGTACTTAATGCGAGATTGTAGATTTTGATAATTGAAAGGGGTTTTGAGCATCCCGAGCGTTTATATCGTCCAATGCACGTCTAAATTGATCTGTCCACTTTATTGCCGTTGAAAAGGAAGATAAATAATCCTTTAAAGTTAATATTATTTTAATTTGTCCTATAGAAGATCCTCTTTCTATATGTTTGCCGCACTTAAAACTCCTTAAAACAAAGTATAATAACTTGAAGTACAATTGCATCTATGTTTCAGAATATCTTTTTCTAGTTGTGAACTCTGGGGAGTAGACTATGTATTTTTTTTTTTTTTTTGACAAAGTATTTCTTTGCATTTCCAGAAGCTATGAGAGAAAACAATGTTGATTTGTCTTTACAACTGGAACAGTATTATACTTCGTGAATTCGTTCCAGTCGAAATGTCACTGGTAAATATTATCTAGGTGTTATAAGGCGTATGTGTAAGAAAATATTCCATATTCGCCTGATTTATGTCCGTGTGACTTTTCCCTGTTTCCGAAACTCAAACTGACCATGAAAGGAACGTTTTATGACAGTTTCACAGTTTTTTTTATGACAGACAAGTCCAAGAATCCCCGATGATGGTCATTGAGGCAATTCTGAAACACAACATAAAAATATATGCTAAAATTGGTTGAAGTTGCCCAGCGGTGTATTGATGCGGAAGGGGTGTCTTTTTAAGAAAAATAAATAATTTTGGTAAAATAACTATTTCTTTTTTAATTTCCGTACGTCCAGTTCTGTATTTCCAGTTGCAAAACAACATCTAGTATATGGGATTATTAAATAATTAATAAAAACACTAATACTGGTTTTAAAAAAAAATTTTAGTGTTCAAAATAATTAGAAATTATTATTAGGTTATTGGTTTAGGATTATTAGGTTGATGTAAAAGTTTATTCAATTTTTGTTAGACAAATTAAAGAAAAATTCTTCTGTTCAATCGATATCAAAATTGCATAGTTCCTAGCTGCATAATTCCGTGGTTATAAAAATTCTGAGGTTTTCGACTAAAGAACTGACCCAGGTGATTTTTCAAGTCTTCCAAGGAAGTAAAGTTTTTACCATCTAGGTTTTATCAACTGTTTTGAAGCGATCTAAATAAATGGCCAAGATCGGGAGAATACGGTAAAACATTCCAACGAAACTAAAAAGAGTTTGTCGGGTGTCCAAAGACGAGTGTGATCTAGAATTATCTCAATTTCTAAACCACTTCCAAGATGTGGAACACTCAATGGCACCCTACCCGTATACAGCGTTCTCTTGTGTCTACAAAAGCATTCTTGTCTTTTCGGCAATAAAAAAGCATGTTTAATCCTCAACAAAATTTATAAACACAATCAAATATCACAATTTTTTTCACAAGTAATCGCGGAAATTCCATCTTTAAAAAAATATATTAAAAACAAAACTACACATTACACGTGTGAAGATAACAGTGTTGGTTTTGTGATGTAATGCTATCTAGCGCTAAAAACTGAACGAACTTTTGTATTAAACCAATAGATATCAATAATAAGCCACCAGAGTTTATACAAAACTTGGTATAAACCATGTATATGTTTAATAAAAATTATTGCAAAAGTATTTGCCAGTATTTAATAGATCTATAACAGACCTTTCAATAATAGAATAATGTGACATGTCACCTAATTTTTAATATTTTTAAACGTGTACCCTTTAAGTCAAAGTGAAGTGATGGCAAAGCAGTGCCGTCAACGACGCTACTACCCTTTCCAATAGGGATGTTCGCGATCCTCTCGGTAAACACCGATCAGGAGTGACCTAGTTGGGGGAGCGAAACAGGGCGAGCCGGAAGTTTTAGGGAAACCGACGAATTAGGGGGAGGCGGCCGACTGAAACCCGATGGTTATCTCGGAACGGGGCGCCGCAGACACGATTTTCCACGATCGCAGATTGTTTTTCTTCTGGTGGAACGTGGAAGAAAAAACACTGATGATGTTTTTTTTTTAATGTAGATCTGTCAGCATCATTTTATTGTTTAAAACAAAAGAAAAAACAGATTTTAAAGCTCTATATTTTTTTTAGATGTTTTTTCGAAAATTCAAACTGCGTACACAGCGAATACTTAAGTCATATAAAAGAAAAACTACTAGTTTGTTTTTTCAAATTCTTCTATCTCTCAGTTCAACCTCCTGTCGACCATCGTTGGCTTTAGGTTTCCTCTTTTTTTCTTTCACCTGTCTCGCTCTCTCTTAAGCTTCAATACCATCTTTCTTATGTCATCTACCCATCCCTATTGGTAGTTTTATGTTTCTTCGCCCATCTTTAGGACACCAGTCAATTATTCTCTTTTTACCCATCTATCGTTTCTTCTTTTCAGACGAAGTGCATAAATAAAATATTGAGACTCGTGGCGTAGCCCTGGCGGAAAGGAAGGCAAACATCTGATGGATCTTCAACGCGAGTTAAGCTTCCATGAGTCGCTTGGTGATGAGATAAAATCGAGCAATGGTGCGCTATCAAATTGTGTTATAGACCTGGAGACAGTCCGACGAAAATTTTTGAAAAACTTCAATAGGCCTGTGGAAACAATGTTTTGTCAAGGGTCGAGATTTTCAGATGGTTTAAGGTATTCTCAAAAGACCGGTACTGAATTGAAGACAAATCAAACCTCGCAGCGGAAAGCCTTCAGCAGCAAGAACTGCTGACAACGTCCACAGAACTTGGGATTTTGTGTTCCGATCGTCGGTTGACGGCCAGAATAATCGGGGAACATTTAAATTTGACTCAATACAATCGATTAAAATTCGACTAATAAATTGGGGATGAACAAAGTCTGCGTGAAAATAAAACTTTGTAGGGCGGAAGAACTTGTAGGGGAAATGAAACTTTGTAGGGAAAAGAACTATTGTAAATGAACATCATTTTCTGAAACGTGTCATTATTGGTCAGGGGTTTTGAATTTTTGAATACGATTTGAAAATGTGTGAAAAGTGCCAGAGCAAGGAGTAGCACACTCCGAGTTCACCACGCCCAAAAAAAAAAGCAAATGATGAGTAAATCAAAGAATAAAAACATGCAGATTTGTTTTTTTTGGGTTTTTTTTAGGAATAGTACATAAGAAATCTGTACAAAAGGTAAACCAGTATTTTTACCGAAAATTTGTTGAAATACATTCTGTCAAAAAAGTACCGAGAATTGGTCAATAAAACACAAAATGTTAATTATTTGAAAACTGAAAACGGGTGCCTCGGTAATTTGAGTTTTGGAAAGAGAAAGGAGTCGGTCGGAGCCATATCAGGTGAATACGGTGGTTGTTCGATGGTGTTTGTTGAGTTTTTCGCCAGAAATTCGTTCACAATGATGGCCTTATAAGATGGTGCGTGCAAAATCCAAGATCCAAGATCCAAAATCCAAGAGAGAGACAAAAAACAGTCAACATCACTTTAACTTTTGATCGACTTTGACGTGTTTTCTTCGGTTTCGGCTCAGTTGGGAGGCGCCATTTCGAAGCTTGTTGACTGGTTTGCATGTCAAACTCGTATACCCATGTCTCATCACCAGTTACAATGTAGTTTTATGAATGTGGGGTCGAAATTGACTCGTTCTGACATATCTTCAGCAAAAAAAATTGAAGAAAATTCAGGTCTTTCGGCACTAGTCGAGCGGTAACTCGTCTCATGCCCAAACAATCGCTTAAAATGGTACAAACTGATTCGTGAAACACAGAAAGATCAGCGGCTATCTCTCTCAAGCTTAAATGACAATTTTCAGTCACCATTTCCTTCACTTTAGCGATGTTAACTTCAGTTGAAGACGTTAAGGCCGACCAAAGCGAGCCAAATCTTCCACCACATCTCGATCCCTTTTGAATTCATTGTACCATTCATATGAACGTATTTTTGATAAAGTCTATTCACCGTAAGCCTTCTGCAACATTTTTAGAGACTCGACACACGAAATAATTTGCAATGCAAAATTTAAGACAAATTCTTTGTTCGATATTTTTATCCATTTTAAAAATCGCAAAACACACTTGAGTTGAACTGACAAAATCGAGCACTGTAAGCAAACTAAATGACAGATGATGTTCAAACTCTGCGTCAGTATAGAGGACAGTTGTGACAACTTAGCGCTAAAAAGAATTTTGTCAATTCCCTAAAGCGGGCTTTTCAAATGATCAATTCCCGGTACCTTTTTGACAGAATGTACTTGGAAGAAGGGTTCGTGTGGGAACTACATCACGACAATGCACCTTGTTACACAGCGATTTTAATTAACGAGTTTTTGGTAAGTAAAACACTACTGTGGCTCCGCAGCCTCCTTATTCACCAGACTTATTTTTTTCCCACGATTGAACATTCACTTCAAAGGACACTATTTTGGGACATTGTAATTTCAATCCCTACATACAAACTTCATAACTTTGACATTGTTGTTAGATTAAACCTCCAGTTACGCAGCTCAAACAGATCACACAGTGAAATTACACTGGAAAAGGGCTTTTTTCAGAAAATTAACAGAAAATTTCAAAACCGTAAAGGAGAAATCATTGAACAAAACGATAAATTACCTATTGTAAAAAAAATATGCTTTTTCTTAATGATATTAACTTGCTGGTAATAACAATAATATTGCAAATGACAGAGAAGGTTCAGAACTTTCCAATTGTCCCGGTACAAAGCAGAAAGAAAACGGATGTTTTTTTTTACTTCTTTAAACTGCCCTCGGAAAATCAATATCGTATAAAATTTAGTGCGACATCAGTTGCTGGGCGGCGTCTTTGTGTGGAGAATATGGACGGGGTAAGTTTCACATTTAAATCGTCGACTACTCCGAAGGCTACCGAGACATTCCGGACGAAATTTGTCGATTTTCTCAGAGAAGCAAACGTTGGAAAGACCAATAATAATCGTCCAAAAGTCGCAGTTAACAGTATGTTTTCGTCAAATAATATTCGTGTAAGAAACGGTAGCTTATTACATGTTTTGCTACGAAAAACATCTCCAGGAAGTTATATGTTACAGTTTTATGGTAACATCTCTGTATTCTTGTGTTTCTACTTATTGGTTATACGACTGCTCTCATATGTTACACACACACACACACATACATATATATATATATATATATATATATATATATATATATATATATATATATATATATATATATATATATATGTATTACTGTAGTACTATATATTTTTGTAAAGCAACAAGCGTCATAGCAGCCATTTTTTTGTTTCCGGCAAAATTAACATTTATGTTTAGTATTTTTTGGCAAATTATCGTAAAACTATATTACTATAATTATATAACTATATAACTATAATTGCACAGTGTATATAAGTTGTTCAAATTTACTACAAAAATTATAAATCTATTCGGGCTGCGCTCCGCGCCTTACGTAAAATTTATGAACAACATAATTGACTTGCGGAACTTACTATTCATAATTTAATTCAAAAATGAAATGATAGTGTTTATAATGTTAAGACTCCAACCCGTCAAAAACGTATGCTGAAAACATTGATAGTGTGGACCAGAGTGTGAATGAAAATCCATTACGCGTCGTTCTCAAGAACTTCAGCTTTCTTATGGCACTACATCGAATATTCTTCAAAAGATTTGCATTTCAAGGCGTATAAAATTCAGTTTACCCAAGAACTCAGGCCAAATGATCATCTGTTGCGTAGAGATTTTGCAGACTGAGGTTTAGAGCAACTTGAAATAGATCCATTATTTCATGAAAAAATTATTTTCAACGATGAGACTCATTTGTGGTTAAATTGCTTGGTAAATAATAAAAATTGTCGCCTTTAAAGTCGAGAAAACCTTCATGCTATTTTAAACGGTGAGTTTTTTTACAACATTTTACCTCCACAAAAATTAACAATTTAGTAAGATTTATAGTATACAGGTGTAATTGGATCGTACTTATTTGAAAACGAAATTGGAAATGCAGTTACTGTCAATGGAGAACGCTAGAGAAACATGATTATTGTTTTTTTTTCTGGCATGAATTGGATAATTTTAATCTGGATTTTCTCTAACCGATTCACGCACACGTGCAATGTTATTTGCACCTCTGCTTGATCTTGAACGACCCGTAGGCGACCAGCCCTAATAAGAAAATGGTATGAAAATGTACTTTGAAAATATACTTTGTAAAATGGCGCGATTGAGCGTTCGCTTGAACAGCGATACGCCATCAAGTTTTGCGTGAAGCTTGAAAATAATGCAACTGAGACATTCCAGATGCTTCAAGGACTGCATTTCAAGGTCACAATCCCGGAGGTGGCACAAGGCGTTCAAGGAGTGCCGATGGTATGGTATATGTCGGCGGCCTGAAGAGTCTGAACCGCGAGAGACGAAACATATGTCATCTAGTTGAAGGGATAGGTGGGGCTGAGATGCAGGTTATTGTGTGTTCCACATGAGATTGTGGAACCCATCGGTTGGGTGTGTGATGACACTTAGTTACTGCTGTCCATTGAGACATGGGTTGTTGGTTGTGGATAGGGTCTCCCTATTCTTGATGGTATGGTATATGTCGGCGCCCTGAAGAGTCTGAACCTCGAGAGACGAAACATATGTCATCCAGTTGAAGGGATAGGTGGGGCTCCTTCCCGGTCAAGCAACCAACAAAAGTGTTAATTTGGGTAGAGACGCAGGTTGTTGTGTGTTCCACATGAGATTGTGGAACCCATCGGGTGGGTGTGTGATGACACTCAGCTACTGCTGTCTCATTGGACGCAGTCCAAGAAAATCTAACACTACATATATATATATATATATATATATATATATATATATATATATATATATATATATATATATATATATATATTGTGTGTGTGTGTGTGTATAAAGAAGTAGAATCTCGGGCATGCGGTCTGTTCTTATGAATTAATACTAAGATTTCATTCTTTGATAACCCTCAATATATTTTGTCAGAATTTTTTCTGACTTCTTCAGGAGGAGTAATAGTTACAAAAATGCCATATTACAAATAAAATTAAACAATAAATATATAATGACAGACTTATACGGACGGATATATATATATATATATATATATATATATATATATATATATATATATATATATATATATATATATATAATAATAATAATAAAACAAACAGAAAATATAGAACAACACTCACACGTAGGAACAAACGTTTCTAAGGAAAATATATAGTTAAAACCAATGATATTCTTTTTTCTCCACCTGTAATGATCCTTTTTACACCGTACTCATAGTCGAAATATCAAGATACTAAGAATTAAAAATATTGTTTTCTTTCAATTGTACTTAAATTATTATTTTTGATTACATTTCAACTATTTGTGCAATTTTTGTTCCCCTTTTCAGTTTTCCAAAATGTTGCAATAGATGACACTCAGCCCCTCTAGATCAGACCTGACAGTCCTGATAGTATTAACAGTATTTTTATCTCTGTTGATGTGAAACAGAGATAAAAACAGGAACAAACGTTTAATGTCTGGTGAATACGGTGGGTGTGGAGGACTTCCCAATTAAGTGTTTCCAAATAGGTTTTGACCGGCGTCGCAACATGCGGAAGAGCATTCATATAGACGAATAATTTTGGCGTGTCTGGAGTAGTTAGCAATGGGCGAGTTTTTCCTTGAGTGCTCGGCTCAATCTCATTAATTCTGTTCGGTAAAGAGCTCCAGTAATGGTTTCGCTCGGTTTGAGCAACTCATAATACACGACAACAAGCTGATCCCATCAAATACACAGCATGAGTTTTTTTTTCATGAATATTCAGTTTGGCTGTCGATGTTGAAGCATGGCCAGGTGATCCCCATGATTTTCTTTTCTTTGGGTTATCACAGTGGATCCATTTTTTATCACCAGTAACTATACGACGCATAAAAAACCCCTTTTTATGCCTAGCAAGCAGCATTTCACTCATGCAAAATCGGCGTTCAACGTCTCTCGGCTTCAGTTCATATGGAACCCCATTTCCTTGTTTTTGAACCATTCCCAAATATGTTAAACGATGTGAAATTGCTTGTTGAGTCACTTCTAATGTAAGTGCAAGTTCCTTTTGCGTTTCGGACGAACTTTCTTCCAATAATATTTCCAATTCCATGTATTCGTACATTTTCGTTCTTACACTGCGTTATTTGTCTTCCATGTTAAACTCACCGTTTTTAAACTTTCGAAACAACTCAACTTCTCTCACTTAAAGTAGCGTAAGTAACTTCAGTCAGCGCAGACCATCACAAAGGGCGATTTGCACTTACAGGCGTACATACAGGTTAATGAAGAAAAACTCCAAAAAATGGGAAAAATTAATGTTGGTCGTCTCCTAAACTCACTTGTGAGCTTCATCTGGAAATTGACTATATATTTCATTTTAATGAAATATATCTGCGACTCGGTGCGACAACAAATTAGTATGTTATTTCTTGGCCTCCATATGTGCATGATCTAATTCCCTGCATCTTCTACTTGTGACGTAGACGGCATGTATCTGGCGATATATTCGCATCATGTTTTATGAGTTGCTGTAACTATACTATTGTTTCAACAAAATATGCACATAATTGACCAAATTGAAATGTAAATTCGGTAACTTCGGCTTTGCAAGATTTTTTTTTCCATTCACAAAGTTTCATAAAATCTCGGAGAAAGAAAATTAAGAACTTCTGTATCTTCTTGATTTTCTTCTTCCAGCATGTATTATAAGAAAAATTGCCTATTTTATTTTTCAATATCCTCCTTATAAGTCATCGCTTCTTTTTGAGCGTCCTAGAGTTCGCCCATCAGGCGACTAATCTCTTGCGAACCTCACTACCCTTTTGTTTGTCATCCTTCCAATGTGTTGATCCAATTCAATTTTTCTTCATTTTATCCACTGGTTAATGCTTTCCGTTTTACATGTGCGCCTTATAACTGCACTCCCTTCTTTCTCTCGAAATGTCTTGCTTGTTACCCTTCTTTCTCTGGACACAAAACAAAAGTTAAGAAAGCGTTTCGATAAAGGATGTCAAGAATAATTTACGAATGGTTTCACATTTTTAAGATAAGAGAGAACACTAAGACGACGATCAAACTGGAATATTTTCCATATTAACAGAGGCAACAAAGTGCATCAAAAACGCAGCAGTCAATGCTCAATATAAATTAACATTTCACACACACGTACAACACGCACGTTTCGCTAACAATGTTAGCATCATCAGGAGACGATTTAATCTAATTCTAAAACTAAACTATGTTCTATTTATGTGACAACCGTACCTAACGACGCTAGTAAAAATTATGAACATTGAAAAAACGGACCGTTACATTAATAATTCAAAAAGTTGGCTAAATGGAATAGGTCCATTAAGATGTCTTAAATTAATAATATTTATATTATGGTCATGCTCGAGTGCATGTTGACCAACACAAGACTTATCATTTCCCCCATATCTAATGCGGGCAATACGTTGTCTATATCTGGTTAATATGAATCTTTTAGTAGGCCCAATATACCTTCAATCACAATCTTGGCAAATAATTTTGGATTATCCAGCCAGGACTTCTTTTTCCAAAAAAATCCACCTTTTCAAAATCTAGTCTAACACTCGTTGTAATTTTATTTTTGTTGTGTTGCTTTGAAAAGTCGAAGATTCTTTCAATAATTTCATAAGCTTATGTTTTCTAATTAATCTATCTACACTGTTATCGACAATTCTATTTCTTTATTATAACTATCTTGGTTTAAAGAAATTAACTAATCTATCTACCATACAGTTTAAACTCTATAGAATATAGTTTAATTTTAGAATTACACTGAATCATCAGATTATGGTTAGCGAAACACGAGCCGTGAAATTAGAAATAGTGATTTCGTCATTAGTAGTACATCTTTTCTAGTTTAATACCACAATGTGTTAAATAATGAGTCGTTAAGACATAAAGGTTCCCTAAATCCTAAATGCCTTTCTGTCAGTCTAGTGATTGTGACTAATACTGAATTGTAACACACAGCATAAGTCTCACCGAGTTAAGGGTACACTCTACATCTTCCAACAGAACAGATTATTAAACTGAATAGCGGTTTAAGAGTATTTCGGATCAAAAGAGAAATATAGTCCAGATAAACGGGTAAGATTCAGGATCCAACTTAAAGAAATTGGATGCCGGTATAAACAAGAAAAAGTAATGGTTACTTTTTTTGTATATTCCATATAAATATAGGTCCAAAACACGCCCAGAAAATTTCGTCCGAAAACCGAGGAAATCTCCGGTGTTGCCACACCTATCCAACAAGCCCGTCGGTCCAAAACACATCATCGCGCTTTCAACAAATCCCGCTCAACCACCGCAGCAACATCCAGCCGGCAGGAATCCATTAACATCCAGCAGGATCGGGTCAATAAGAGTCTCCGCCGAGGCTGCGGATGCCGGCGGGGGCAGCGAGGGGGCTTCGGGTGGTCCCTGTCGCCCCCCGAAAACCCCGTCCCCATAAACCCCTCTTCCTCATCCTCCTACCGTCCCTGTCTCCCCCTTTCGTCGCAGCCGCCGCCGCTGCCACCACTACCGCCTCCGTTGGCACTGTATGCATGCACCTGGGAATCGATCAGGAGTCTTGTGCTCCGATTAGGTCAGCCGCGATGCGCGCATTTTGTTTGATATGCGTATGTGTGTGTATGAGTGAGGATGGAAAGGGAAGGGGAAAAGAGGGTACCGTGCGAGATCTAAAGAGAGAAATACCCGCAACCCATCATGCACCAGTGTCGTGTGGACTTATATATATATATATATATCTATATCTATATATATCTACATATATCTATATATATCTACATATATCTACATATATTTACATATATCTACATATATATATATCTATATATATATATATATATATATATATATATATATATATATATATATATATATATATATATATATATATAAATATATTCCGCACTTTGACAAAAGATGGACCCACCAGAAGGTTATGTTGAAATTATCAGATGTAAAACGTAATATCGTAAGTCTGGTCATTTAGTAACAACATAACCTTGAAGTATTAGTAATTTTTGTTGTGCGAAAATGTCAAGTTTTGTGCCGAATAAGCATCATTTGCGGGATCTCTCCAAAAAAGAGAGAATCATCAACATCGACAGCCAAACCGAATATTCATGGAAAAAACGTATGCTGTGTATTTGGTGGGATCAGCTTGGTGTCGTGTATTATGAGTTACTTAAACCGAGCGAAAGCATTACTGGAACTCTCTACCGAACACGATTAATGAGATTGAGCTGAGCACTCAAGGAAAAAGCGCCCATTACTAGTCCAGATACAACAAAACTATTCTCCTACATGATAATGCCCATCCGCATGTTGCGACGCCGGTCAAAACCTATTTGAAAACACTTAATTAGGAAATCCTACCCCATCTGCTCTATTCACCAGACATTGCCCCTTTCGATGGCACATGGTCCGAAATATATATATATATATATATATATATATATATATATATATATATATATATATATATATATATATATATATATATATATATATATATATATATATATATATATATATAATATAATATATATATATATATATATATATATATATATATATATATATATATATATATATAATATATATATAATATAATATATATATAATATAATATATATATAATATAATATATATATATATATATATATATATATATATATATATATATATATATATATATATATATATATATATATATATTCGAATTTTCGAATTATATGATCTACGTCATTTTGTGGCACCTATATATATATATATATATATATATATATATATATATATATATATATATATATATATATATATATATATATATAATATATATATAATATAATATATATATAATATAATATATATATATATATATATATATATATATATATATATATATATATATATATATATATATATATATATATATATATATATATTCGAATTTTCGAATTATATGATCTACGTCATTTTGTGGCACCTATCTCAGATGTATTGTACAACTGCTGCAAGTTCATTTAAAATTGGTGGTAACCAAAGCATTCAGCCTGACGTTAACTTACTGGTGTAGCGGAGCTGTAATATTATGCCTATGACCTGCTTCGCATGCACATACCAATACCTACATTTTTATACTGATAGCTGTATGCTGTTGAAATACAAACATTAGATTTCGCCTTTCACCTTGAAAACGTCTAAACCTTCTACATCCATCATGAGTAGCTTTGCATATTCGTGACGTCCTTGGTTCTCTTTTCCAAACTCAAACAATGAAATGAAAATCAAGATCTAAAAAAACTCTCATTTGGCCAATAGTCATTTAGGTATGTGAGACTCTCACTAAGCAAACAGCAATATTAGCAATATTCGAAAGAAGACTACACAGAATAATTTTTGGTGCTATGAATGGAAATGGAAACAGGAGGTATAACTTTGAGCTCAAGCTATTATACAAAAAATCTAGATATTTTAGATTATTTGAGTATTTAGCCAAAAGTCTAGTAAGCATGTCAAAAAGTCGAATATCAAGGCAAATCATAGAGGGGCAAATAATGGCTAACAAAAAAAGAGTCAAAGACAGCATGATGTAGAACTACCAAACATTAAAAACTGGCAAGGAGTTGTGGGAGATCCGAATAGAGGCGAAGACGCAGGAGGTCAAGATTTACTGACAGGGTGCACACACAGGAGGAAGAAGTAGCTCTCTTTGTCGTACTCATGCATAACTCTAGTTCTCAAATCATCTTTTCCATGTCCTCATAACGACAAGTTGGTAATGATTAACAAGAAATCAATAATTTTCTTCAACTTCGACATACGTTTATTGTTTTTATTTTAGATTTTTACACAGTTTAGTACACAGTACACAGTTTAGCACTAATAACGAAAATAAATATAATATTTGACCAGTCTTACATAAATTTCAACTTAAAGTAAAAAAAAAATGTTAAAATGTTAAACTCCGTCCGAGCAGATGCCAAGGAAGGAAAAAAGAAGAAAAGCGCATGTAGATTTTAGAATAGATAGAGCAACGAAAATTATTTCTTTTAAATAATCAAATAAGAGGTGCTTTTAAAAAAATATATCTTTTTTTTGCTTAGGAATCATAGGAACTAATAAAAATATTAGAGGAAAACCAATAAATTAAAAACACCCGGCGAACAAATCTCGATGGCAGATCTAGGAGAAACTATAGTAATATTTTTGGGGAAAAATGAATATTTGATGACAAGATGATGAAGATTTGATATTTTTCTGACAAATGAATGATTAAATAATTCTATATAAAAAAAAGTTCCTAAGTTTAAATAAATCACTAGTCACGGATGTTACAGGATTAACTTTCTCTTTATTATCAATTGTTTTTAATATATTAAAGAAAAATATACATTAAAATTTAAAAAACATTTTACTGCCCTAGAGTGTATGAAGATTTTTTACACATTAAAATATATATAAAAAAAAAACATTTTACAGTCCTAGTATTTTTGAAGAGTTTTTTTACACATTAAAATATATAAAAAACATTTTACTGTCCTAATGTTTTTGAAGGTTTTTTTGGGTGTAACAAAACAATGAATAGAATCCATTGAGGCGACGTCGTCGTCGACGACTATCTATCCCGCAGGAGCGAAAACCCGAAACATCCGTTCTGGAATCAATATAAATCCGCACCGGTAAACGACAAAAATTCATACCCAACTTTATTGAACTGGCAATATAGCATGCTTGAAAACAGTTTAATGTCTATTTGAATTAAGTATGTTTTTAAATTTAAACTGTTAAGATTCAATAATATTTTTAACATCCTGGAGGGAATACAAAACTGCCTCTTTATGTTTTGAATTAGATTTGTTTTTATAAATTGATAATATTCATGGATCACATCTCAGTAGATAATTACTTTAAGCGCATCTTTAGCTTTGCGATCAGAAGGGTCATTCGAAAAAGCTTTGGCCAGGCATCGAAAACAACATTTTAGAGAAATGTTTTAATATATTTAACTGAGGTAGCCGATACTTGATGGAAATTCATTTTAAATAAAAAACCAAGATTAATATCTAAATTTCCACTATATTTAAAACTTGTACGTATGACAATTGTTTCGACACACAATTAAACTGACAGTTTAATTTAGTGTGTATTTGAAAAAGACACTGTGTGTCGAAACAATTGTCATACGTACAAGTTTTAAATATAGTGGAAATTTATATATTAATCTTTGTTTTTTATTTAAAATGTTTTAATATTGTTCAACGCCCCTTTTCTTCTTCTTCATCATATTCTTCTTTACTGAAGAGTCAAAACATATGGAAACTCATTCCGTTTGCGCCTTTTTTGAACTACTGCCCGCCAGAGCTCTCTATTTCTGGTTTCCTTGGTTGCATTTTGGAATGACTCAGTTAGGTCTTTAGTTTGGTCTGTCTATCTGTTGTATAGATATAGTCTTTTTCTATACTTATTGAGATTTAAATTAATATATATATATATATATATATATATATATATATATATATATATATATATATATATATATATATATATATATATTAAATTGGATAATTTAATCAAAAGATATTAATAATCAAAGACATACATATGGCATACCCATGTGCTCCTGAATCGGGAAGCACGGAAGTGCTTCTCTTGAGGGTTAATGGTCCATGTTTCAGGGGATATAGCACTGGATTGTTCAACGTAGTCACCTAGTATACATTGGAGGTGAATTCTCCTCCAACGAGCCATTTCTGCGCGCTTGAGAAGAACAAGTAATCTGACTGAAGTAAGACTGTACATGTGGAAGCATTTCAAAGTATATTTTATGGAGTTTTGCAGCAACAATTTGAGAATGTGTACAAGCGTATTCTCGTGCTGAATGAACATATTCATTTTGGTCATAGACGGTTGTTTAGCCTGAATATTCTCATTCAGTTAGTCCAGCAGTTAAGCGGAATACTCAGTGGTGAGGTAGAGCTCCTGAGTTCCACGAGAACCAAACCACAAGAATCCAGAAAACAGTTGTTCTTGTAACAATAACATTTTATTTAAAAAAAAACCTGTTTGTTTTGTACGAATTTTGGTAAAGCATCAATGAAAACGAGGTAGTTTTTTCCTCAGCAGGGGTTATTAGACGTATTTCACAATGCCGACCGAGCCAAGCCAAACCGAACAAGTTCTATTTTGTTTTGAGAAACACACGCATGTAACGGGTGTTTCAAATTGTGCGGTTTTTTTTAAATTCCTGAATAAAACACAGATGGCGTTATGAATTTGTGAAGTCTAGTCTCATTTCAGAAGTGTAATGTACAACATTTATAAAAATGGAGTCGTACACAATACAACAACGCGTTAAAATTGTTGAATTATTTTATGAAAATGGGTGTTCAGTGAAAAATGTATTTAGAAAATTACGCGAAATTTACGGTTTGCACCATTGTTCATCTGAAAGCACTCTCAATCGAATTGTTCAAAAATTTAAAGAAACCGGTTCGGTGGAAGATAAATGAACAGCAATATATAGTTATAGTGGTACTTCACAAGAGCATATTGATTTGGTACGTGAAAGTGTTGCTGAAGACTCCGAAATTTCCATTAGTCAACGTTCATAACAATTTAGACTCAGAGAATCCACAACATGGCAAATTTTACTTATATTAGCTTTGAAGGAATATAAGGTTCAAATAACACAGAAACTAAAACCACTGGATTGGTGGGTGACTGTGTTAATAAACAAAATTGCCGCATTTGGGGTGAGGAAAATCCACGATTGGTTCATGAGAAACTTTTACATCTTTTTACATCATAACGAGTCACTGTTTGATGTCGATTATGGTCAGGTTTAATTGGGCCGTATTTCTTTCAGAACGGTGCTGGTGAAGCTGTAACTGTGAATAGTGTCGATATCGTGAGATGATAACTGGATTTTTATGGGCTGAATTGATTAATTTTGATCTTATATATATATATATATATATATATATATATATATATATATATATATATATATATATATATATATATATATATATATATATATATATAATAGAGGAAGTTGCAACAGGATGGCGCTAGACCTCACTTTGCTAATGAAACAGTTGATTTATTGAGAGAAAAATTTCCTGGATGAGTTATTGAAAGAAACGGTGATGTAATTTGGCCACGAAGATTATGTGATTTGACACCGTTGGACTATTTTCTTTGGGGTTACGTGCCAAGCCAGGTCTATAAGAACAATCCACAATATATTCCTGAACTAAAGGATGAAATTATTCGAGTCATTGGTGAAATAGAGCCACGATTATGCCAAAATGTCATCCAAAATTTTTACAAAAGAGTGGACGTCCGTGGAGCTGTAAGAAGTGGCCATTTGACAGATATTGTTTTTCATGTTTAAATGCCACTCTGCTTCAATTAACAAGAAGTTTTTTTTTTAATCAACGCAAATTGTGTTTTATTCAAGGATTAAAAACACCGCTCAATTTTAAAGACTCTTTATCATCATGTGGCTATTCACACTAAATGCCGAGCAAGTCCTGCCCCGGCCAGACCGGGACGCTCACTATGAACGACTACATACTGACACATGCGTTTGTTTCTCAACGCAAAATCGGACTCGCTCGGTTCGACTTAGCTCAGCTGACAGGGCAAAAAACATTTAAGTCAAGGTCCTGCTAAAGTAAAAAGTGTCTAAACACACCAATAAACTAGATCCTTCTGAGAAATGATTAAACCATCGGAACTCTAGGAATTTTTAGACGAATATTGTAACAAACGAAGACGTGCTAGAAAGAATGGTCAAAAATAGGGAAATCATGATCAATGTCAAGGCCAGAAAATTGGAATACTTGGGACATATTATGAAAAGATATCGGTACCATCTGCTTCAATTCAATATTCAAGAAAATATATTCAATAGTCAAAGAAACACGTCTCGCGGTCATAAGGAATGTCTATACTTGTTCAACTTTTGGATGACAAGTCGGATACATCTGTTGAAAAGTTAAACGTATGCATTGTTGAACGAGAGCGATGCAAGGACACACGTGAAAACGCATGCCGCACGAAGAGGCGCAGAACTAGAGCACCAACTCCCACCAATGTTGATAATATACCAGCAATGATATATAATATGCTATATATATATATATCATAATCTATAAGTTTTTGCAATAGTTTACAAATTTAATTTAAAGTAGTTTAATTTTTACTAAATTAAATAAATATATTAAATTATATATTTAAAAATAAAAAATTAATATATAATTTTGAAAGTAATAAAATTGTAAATTGAGTGTGTAAGGAATATTTGTTTGTATATATTTTCCTGCGGTAAATTGTAGTAATTATTCTAAATGTTCCTTTGCCCATGCATATTTTCTGCATTTTTTTCTTCTTTTCCGTACTCTTATCAACACCAGTACAGCAGCATTCATACCAGCTAACATGATGTCAGATGAATTCATGAAACTGAAACTACTCAGTGAACAGAAGGTACTTCTAAAATAAAATGCTTTTAACGTTTTTAAAGCACCATCTTAACTGAGCTCGGCAGAAATGTCAAATGAAACTGACCCAAACATGTGGACAGGAAGTAGGCATGCCTCTTACTCTGCCCTAGAATGCATGCGCTACTACATGTAGAGTGACAAGTTGAAAGGCACATTTAAACGCTTGTTAAACGAAAAAGTTGAAGAAGTGTGATATACATAAGTGACTGCAAGTGGGGGCATATTAATAAGTGATTATTGGAAAAATTATTTTCTTTCTAACTCCCAGACGAAGATAGTAACAGGGTTGGTCTCGCCAACCTAACATAACCAGCGAAACGAGCATCGAGAAAATAAAAAAATATTTGGTGTTTAGCAGTAAATCTCTTTGAGTTTAGTGAAAACAAAGTATTCATTGTATGTTATTTTAAATACATGTTCCAAAAACTATTCCAATAATTTTTAAATTTCAGTACTCAACCATATCAACTAAGCTTATCTACTCATGCGCCTGTGCGATCCTTGCGAAGGGCATTTTTTCACCTATCAAACCTGGCAAAAGTGTCAAGTTTAATCTTGCTATCTAATTACAATATATCAGACATGGATTTGTACGAATACACAAGCGTAATTTACACTCACCTAAAATGGTGACCGAAAATCAAAAACAATGAAAATATTTGAACCCGACGAATTATTAAACGCGGACACTTTGTTCGAGTAAAAACGACCGTCGAAGACACGAGGGGGAGAAACCGGCCGAAGACGGAGAGAAATTAGCGCCCTCTCGTGTTTCGTATTACGAAATTATATCCTTCGGTCTGGTAAATTTGACTCGTCTGTTTGGACCATCAACGTACTGATACGCGGACAACGATATATACTGTTATAACATATTGTAGGTTTGTTTCGTGTATTACTGGTTGCATATTTTATACCTAAATTAATGATAATTAGGAGGTTGCTTTTTAGTTATTGCTTACTCTTACAAATGCGTACGAAAGTCAAGATCTAAAAACACTCATTCGGCTAAGTCATTTATTTATGGATGCGAACCGTGAATTCTCACAAACAAATGAGAAGAAATTCTTGCAGTATTTAAAAGAATACTCGGTTGAATTTTTGGTGCTATGAATGATAATGGAAATGGATAATGGGGAATCAAGTAACGACGTCAAGCAGTTATATAAAGACCTGGATATTGGAGACTCTGTGAGGGTTCAGCGACTTAATAGCAAGGAGAATCACGGAGGTATAAATAGTGAGTAAGAAAAAGAAAGTTAGACACGTCAAACACTACGATCGACTCTGGGCCTTCCTTCTTCGAATGCCTTAAAAATCTTGAAAATCAAAGCGCTTGGTAAAACACCGTTTCCATAGACCCATTGAAATTGTGTAAAAGGTTCTGGTTATACCTTTTTGGAACGCATGTTTTCTATAGTTTAGTTTGTTTCTGCCTCGTTTACATTGCAGTTAAGTGTTTACGCAGTCGATTTTATATAAAATGGCATGTTCTAATAGCCGATTTTGCAAAAAACCAGCGGATAAGTTCTGTTATATATGCGGAGGATTTATTTCAAGTCACAAGCTAGATCTATTTGGCTCCTTGTGTTTGCTGTTTAAGTTGTCACGTAAATTTAGTGCAGTGGATGCATCGCAAGTGGAGAGAACCTACCTAAAAGTAATATTTCCTCAATTAAGTGATGCAAAACTAAAAGAAGGCATATTTATTGGGCCTAAAATAAGGAAGCTTCTAGGTGATTTCCGTTTTCAAGAAAAATTAAATGAAAAGGAATTGGCAGCTTCGAAACGTTTTGTGACTACACTCACAAAATGATTTCTCGGGAACAAGAAAGATGAAAACTGTAAAAATCTCACAGATGAACTCTTGAAATATTAGGGTGTCGCATATCCTTAAAAATGCTATTTTTTACACTCCGATTTGGTTTTTAAAATTTGGGTGCAGTAATCGACAAACATGGAGAGAAGTTTCACCAGGACATCATGACGATGGAAGCAAGACACCAGGGACGCTGGAACCTACCTATGTTGGGCGACTACTGCTGGTTTTTAAAAAGAGATGATGCTACAGAACACAAAAGGAAAAAGTGAAAACTTTTGTCGCTGTATGACATCTCACGTAATATATTTTTTATTCACATAATCCTCTAACTTTTAAAAGTCGCAGAAGATCCACGAAGACAGCTTTTGAAATAAACATTTAATTAATTACTTAAATACCTAATCTAATAAATGTACATTTCTATTTATGTTGAATAAATCCCCTGGCCAAACGTTGCGTACGCCCATGGCCATGTCTCTACTTTTATATAACATTAAAAATAATCTTAAGTCGATTGTATGTTACTTTATTACAAGTTATTTAGCGCCAATGTATTGATATTATGTATTATGTATTATAATACGAAAATCTAAAACGATGAAAGAAAAATTGAATCAGCATGGCCTGAAAATCAAATTATCATTTGCGTCTATGACCCAGTACGTCGATGGTGGAATCTCTATCCCGACACTTCTGGCTCACAACAACTACCAAATCCGCAAAGTAGGCTGGAAGCGGCAAATAACAAGGGCGCATCGCCGGAACGACGTGGAAATCGCGATACGCGAGACCGGGCTTAGGTCGAAAGGCCTGCGCGACCGTCCGCCATTGGCCGGAGTTCGGCGCAACAAGTGGCGACGATGCATTTCGGAAATCGGCAGCGTTGCCGGATCTGCCATTTCGTCTTAATAAAAAGGATGTTATTGAAAACAGAAATAACTGGCATATGAAATACAATTCACTGGACAATTTGAATTAAATAAATTGATTTGTTTACCAATCTGAATCCAGAAGTTTTGGCTAAAATAAGTATTGAGAGCTTTCAAATGTTATATAATTGCTATAACAAAGATCGGTATGTTTTGAATTAGAGTCGCGCCACCCACTAATATTGCAACTGGAAAGGAGTAGTTCCACAAAAAGCCTACCGGCAAGAAGAGATCCGGTCTTACACAGCCTGGTTACCGGCGTAACTTAAGGACGATTATTTGTAGAGTTTTACATTCTTACCTATAGGGCTGATCCAATAAATATCACGATTGATGTATGCCTGTCAAGCAGAAGGAGTGGACGGTGGTTTTTATAAGTAATACCGGCGGTGGCTGACCTAGGAAACCTAGGAAACCTGTGTGTTTTAAGTTAGTGTCGAGAGTCAAGATGCAAGAAAATATCGAGCAGTTAGAGCATAGGCAGTTAGGTCCACATGATCCGTGATGTTTACAGAACATGTGTTTTTTTAGTGGCATAAAAGATTCAAAGGGGGCAAGGGAAACGTTGACCACCAATAACACGCTGGACGTCCGATCTCGCCCCGAGCCGATGAAAATGTGCGAGACTTTCTGAACTATGAACATCGGTTAAATGTTCGTTTGATGGCACAGGAGTTGAATTTCCAGAAATCTATTGTTCATTCAATTGTAGCCGATGTTTTGTCAGGCGAGAAAAAGGAACATCGGGTGATGATTTGCCGTGAACTGTTGGAACGTTTGAAGACCGATCGAAATGTTCTGAACAAAGTGATAACCGGTGACAAAATTTGGATCTTCGATAATCCGGAGACTAAAAGACAAAGTTCTGAGCACACAAACGCATCTCCTCGACCAAACACAGATCGCATGAGCAAATCAAGATTGAAATCGTATCTCATTGTCTTCTTTGATGCAAAAGAAAGGTGTGTTCCACAAGCAGTTTGTGACCGCTGGCCAAACAATAAACGATAAATTTTACGTAGAAGTGCTCGAAAGTTTGAGGATGAGGGTCAGCTGCGTTCGATGAGAGATCGTTGATTCCTGGATGCTCCATCATGACAACGCGCCCAGTCACATGTCGCTGATTAGTAGGTAGACACTCGCCAAACACAACGTTGCAACGCTGCCCCAACTACCTTATAGTCCAGATGTGGCTCCCCCGGACTTTTTTTCCTACGGATCAAGAGGAGTATGAAAGGACATCATTTCGGGACGATTGAGGCAGTCCAAAAGGATTCGACGGAGTACTTGAATAACCTTTCAGTTGCAGACTTCCAGGGGGCGTGTGAAGATTGGAAAAACCGCTGTATTGATACAGGAGCGGTGTATTGATACAGGAGGGTCATATTTAGCTTAAAATTATTGAGTTACTTTACATAGTTCTTCAATAAATAATTTTTATGACCTTAGTCCCGATTCTTTTTGGATAAACCCTGTATACCCGATACCAACAAACTATACATAATGATCCTTAACCAAGCCAAGTTAGACTCAATGGTCGTCAAACTTATAAAAGATATGAATTTCTGACACAATTCGAAAAAATGTCGAATATATTTTAGTTAAACAAATGTGACATTTTTTTGCAGAAGGCAATTTTCAACAGTAGATCAAATTCACAAGAGTATCCAAGGCACTAATATATAAAAACTTACATTTGGTGAAACTTACCACTCCTCTAGGGAGAGTGAAGCCGATGTCTGAACCAAGATTCTAAAAGCTAAGCAAGCGACTAACATGCTTAGCAAAACATGTAAATCCACCGTTATTAGTAAGAGCATCAAATTCAGAATCTTTAATTTCATCGTGAAACATGTACATGTGCCTATGAGTCCTGAAAAAACAGAACGGAAAATGACAGGTGTTTATTAATAAATGTCTACTATGCCACTGGTGGAGACGCGTCAATAACTAAGAACTATTATTATGGGCCAGACAAATTAAAGTAATCACTTAGATCAAGGGAAGAAAGTTGATTGGGTACATAGTTCGTAGATATCCAGATATTGCGCCACCCGTCATATTCACCGGACTTAGCCCCTTCGGACTACCACTTATTTCGATCGATGCAGCACTGACTTTTCTTCTGGTTTGTTTTCAAGCCAAATGGTTCTCCAGCCCTTTGCGGGTGTTGTACGCGTCTCTGCAGCTCCTCTGGGTCTGGGTGAAAGAAGAACAATATCATCTGCGAATCTAAGATGGTTTAAGTATGCACCATTGATCCTTATTCCATCCTGTTCCCAATCCAGATTACGGAACACTTCTTCCAGGCAGGCTGAGAAAAGAGGATTGTTGCGTCACCCTGCCGTACGCCCCGCTCTTCATTTATTGCGATTTCAACATCGTCAAGGTGGACTGTCGTTGTAGTTTGATCATATATCGATCCTAGTAGGTTTACATAAGCTTTCTCTACACCTTGGTTAAGCAATGCATCCATTATGGATTGCTTTGAGCTGCTATTCTTTGCTATTATTCTGCTATTCGTTATGTCTTTCTATGACCTGCTGTAGAACCTGATGTAGATGTGGTCCATTGTATTGAATCCACTTCTGAATCCTGCTTGCTCTCTTGGCGGTGCATCATAAAGTTTTCTTAGTATTCTTTTGAATATTATCTTGGTGAAAACTTTGTACACCACTGATAGGAAGGAGGCTTATTGGACGGTAGTTCTTTAAATCTTCCTGTGCTCCTTTTTTATATAAAAGAATCACTTCTGCAATAAAATATTAGGACAACCTCTAACCTTTCCGTCCGTTCCCTGCATACTGTACCATCCTCACGCATTAAGGAATACATTTGTGTCCTTTTCTTTCTCAGCTCCTGTTTAGCTTTGTTAATTTCCCTGTTTTTCTTCCAGAGTTTTTTTTTTGCACTAGCTGCATGTTGAATCGGCGCGTCTCCTCTCGAATACGCTTTCTTACAGTTTTGCAAAGTTCAACGTGCTCGACCCTGCCAAAAGGACTGTCAATTTCATTGTCCGGCGGTTTTTCATTAAATCAATGGTCTCATTGGAGATTTTTGACTCTTTGAAAAATTTATCTTCTGGTGCTATTGAAGCAGCCGTTTCAAGGAAATTGTTGGCGATTTCTTCATATTAGGCTGTAATTTCCATCTCCTCCAGGTCTTGCAACATAGCAAAGCGGTTCGACAGCAGCTTCCCTGAATCCACTTTTCCCCATTTTGATCCCTTCTTTCGCGCTCTTTTTGGCAGTTTCTCCTAATATTTGCTCATACCATTCGGTGGTCACTTCCAACATTAAACTAGTTAAGAACAGTATAATTGCAAAATATTGCTTTATCGTTTGACATGATGTAATCAATTTCACTTGTGAGTCCAGATGGACTTTTCCATGTCCATTTTCTGTTGATCTTTTTCTTATAAAACGAATTCATAATATAGAGTTCTTGTCAACCAGCCTATCACCTCTATTGTCCCGCTGACCATTTCCATTTGGGCCAGTTGTATTTGCTCCAGTTCTTGCATTTCCGATTCTAGCATTAAAGTCACCCATAAGGATTTTATGAATACACTTTTCCTTGTCTAAAAGTTGGGCCACATCATCATAAAATTCCTCAATTTCCTCATCCCTATAGCTTATAGTCGGTGCAAAAGCTTGGAGGATTTGAAACTTAAACGTTTTATTCAGCTGAATGACGTATTGGGCTAATCGGTCAGATATACTTTCAAATTTTTCTTTTTCTTTTCAAGTCTTTCAGCTTTCGGTTGATAAGGAATCCAATTCCCCCACATTGTCCATTCTCCGTACTTCAGCTGTAGAGTACGTGACCAATTGGTTCTAGTTTGATTAACTCTTCGCCCTTTCTTCGTGTTTCACAGAGCCCAATGTATGTTGTCAAGTTCGATTAGAATTAGTTCGATTGCAGTCGGGCCTCCGGTTTCATTGTCCGTATATTAAGCGTAACAATGTCAAAAGTCTAATGGCAGCCTGATCTAACCCGGTGATTCTTAACACCCTCTGCCTTATGGTAGTGCCTTTACACGGATGGTTATATATATATATATATATATATATATATATATATATATATATATATATATATATATATATAAAATCTATAATTTTGTTTATGTTTTAAACAGTAGAAAACAAATCTCGCCAAAATCGGTCCGGGAGTGTTCTGAAATTTTTGAATCGCGCTGTATACAGCACCTGACTATTATCAACGCAGCCTAGAGGAGCGCTCTAGACAGCGACCGATACCAATGCCCGAATCAAACGTCATTAATTTCGTCTGCACGGCCGTTAAGTGGCGTGATCTGGTGTCAGGTAGACAAACGAATTGCTGAAGTTTTCCTCTGAGCTTTTATCGAAGGCGACCGTGTGAAATTTCATTCCACTCTTGGGGGAATCGAACAGCGACGTATGCCCACGCATTCATCTCTATATCGTTACCAGTGAAGTCGTTTAAATAAACCCTATAAAGAATTAAATTATTTTCACGTTTATAAATAAATGACCTTAATCTTCAATCGATATGAGTAGGAGATAGATAATTCGACATTTCATTTGATGCTTTTAAAACATTTCATTTCTACATTTCAAAAACTACACATTTTTAATAAATAAATGTCCCTGACCTAACCCTTTAACATTCAGATATGTTTCTATGAAATTATTTCGTAAATACTTCATTTTATAAATTGATTTATTTTGTTTAAAATTACTGGGTAAGAGTGTTCCTGTAAAACGATATGTCCACTCAAACATCAGCTTCTTTTAATTCTTCTATTGAAACCTTTGGCATGAAACAATAAACTCGAGATTTACCACTAAACACCTCCTGATGAGGTTACCATGGGTAGCAAAAAGCGCGTCGAGAAGTTAGAAAAATAGAGATTTGGTGTTGTTCAATGGATATTGACTCATGAAGGATTTCATGAGCCCCTCTGGGCTCGTGAAATATATTAAAATATTCAAAAACAAGGTGAATTTTTCCACTGCTCCAAGTAAAAATTGCCCATTCCTTCAGCCGCTATCAAACGTTGGTCACGATCAGTAATCGTGATGTTACTCGAAGAAAGCTGAAGATGTGAAAACAAAATGGTTAAGACATTTACAGTAAAGCTCACTTTATCTACGGATATAATGTACTAAATAATCAAGCCCCGGCAGTTATTATGAAGCAATCAATAGACAATTCATTTTGATAACGTACTCCGTTATTAAGTACTTCTGATAGAAACTACCAAGTTTCCTGGTCCGTGTATTAAAATATAAGGTCTTTTTTATTTTTAATTAATTTTATTCGAATTGTGGTTTAAGCATGGGTGAATCAACTGAGGTTAGTTCCACTAAAATGGTTCGGAAGGCTTTAACAATGGATAAAAAAAAATAATTCAGGAGGTAGAAAGTGATGCTAAACAAGTCGACATCTGCAAATCCAGGGCTTTGAAAAAGACAAAAGTGTCCACGATATTGAAAGACAAACATAAAATATTGCAATTCCGTGGAGTTTTGAAACAAGGTAAAAGAATTCACAAACGTATTAAAAAAAAAACATCGATGAAGCATTACTTCAATGGTTTACGTATCAAAGAAGCATGAATACTACAATTACTGAGCCCATTCTTCAGGCAAAGGCTGAAGAGTTTGCGAAAATGTTTATTATTGCTGGATTTTCTTGCGATTCGGGTTGGTTACATAGATTCAAAAAGCGGTACAATATAAAATTCATGGAGAAGTTGCGAGTGTAAACCTGGAAAATGCGATTGATTTGATTAAATTAAGATTACTTCCACATCTTAGAAACTATGACGCTAGCGATGTTTCTACCGATGAACTTTTTACAAACTTGCTCCAGATCGTGCAATGAACTTTAAGGGTGAAAAATGTATCAAGGAAAAACAATCGAAGGAAAGAATAACCGTTGTATGCGCAAACATGACCGGAACTGAAAAAAGCAAACTTTTAGTTTGCAAATTTAACAAACCCAGGTGTTTTAAAAACGAAATACAGTTACCCCTTAATTATACAGCAAACCAGCTAGCGTGGATGACCGCTGATGTTTTCGAAAGAAGATCATGGGACAAATAATATTGCTTGTTGATAACTGCCCTGCTTATCCGTATCTTACGAATCTAAAAAACATTCAAATTGATTTTTTCCCATCAAATTTTACGTCTGTTCTGCAACCAATGGATCAAGGTGTTATTCGCAGTTTGAAAGTTTATTATCGACGACAGCTCATGATCAGTAATCTGAAGAGCGTTGAAAATAACACACCAATAGCAATAAATATGCTCGATGTTATTGATATGGTTTCTAAAGCTTGGCAACAGATTTCTCAAAAAACAATTAAGAATTGGTTCAAACATACATGGTTCTCCCTTTGCGAGTTCGATAAGAACTCTCCCGAATGGCTTATTAAACAAGCTGAGGGGGATGAGGACAACCTGCCTTTAAGTGCATGGCTTACTACAAATAATTTTAAGTTGGAAAAATTAAATTCTACTATAAAAGACGCTTTTGTTGATGTGGATAACGACATTGTGGCAATAAGTAGGCCTACCGACTAGGAGATTACGGCGCAGATTGGTGGGGCTGAACAGCTTGAGAGTGATGAAGAAGATGAATAAGTACCGTTAGAATGAATGCTCCCAACTTTTCATAATGCCATAACAGGTATAAAAAAAACGTAAAACGATTTTTAGAAAGTAGAAGAACTACAGAAGATGGCATTTTGAGCGCAGCGCTTGAAATAGAAATTTATTTACAACAAAATATTTTATAAATCGCCAAAAGCAAACTCATATTACAGACTTTTTTACAAAAAGTTTTTTTTGGTGCATTTTTGAGTAGATTTTTAGTTTTAAAAATGATTTTTTTTATTATTTTGTACTTTGGTTCCATTAAAATACGTCTGTATTTCTGCCAAGAATTAATAAAAGCCATAAAAATGTAATTACATATATATGTAGGTACATATATATTTTCACTAACTTCTTATATAACGTAGTGATTATTAAGGTCCTCTCCGATACGTTGTAACCGAGTTTTACTGTACTTTCAAAAGTTAACATGAACTAATCACAACCAAAAAATTTTTTCCCATCTACTACCACATTATCGACTGTCAAAACAACATCAGTCAAATAGGACAATTTAAGATAGTAAACAACCTCGTCTACCTTTAATACTGAACGAAGGCAGTAACACCCATGAGATCAGAAGATGAAGCTGAATGGCCAGAAATACAGTGAAATTTGCATAAGATCTGGAGCTGAAACATGAGCCGTTAAGAAACAAGACGTCAAACACATTGATTATTTTGAATTTTGATGTTGGAGACGGGTTCTTTGCATTTCATGGACCGCCAGACGAATAAATGCATCTGTTATTCAAGAAATTAATGAACCCACAAGTCCAATATCGGATTTTATTCATGAACGAATTCTAAGATACTTTGGTCACATTGAACGTAGGGATGACAATAACCTAGAAAGAGTGGTGCTTCAGGGACTTACGGTTCATCTCTCCAATATGAAACCAAGGACGCCCGAAATAGAGAAGGGTGGCGAGAAGTAGTCCGAAAAAGGCAAAATGGAATTACGTTCGATAGGTCATGACTCTTCTGTAAAGAAGAATACGAAGACAAAAGACCTACTACATTCCCATCTACTGACAATAATTTATAGCCTACATTCTGATTAAATATATTGATAATTACTGTGCTTATTGTTAAATTGTGAAAACAGTTAGTTGAACCAACCCTATAAGAATGAAATAGCAAAGTGTGGATAAGTTCCATATTAGACATTTGATGCAATATGTCAGAATTGGTTTAGAAATATTGAGATAGAACTGTGATTCCAGTCTTTTTGATAGTATAAAATCTAAAAGATTTATTAACCGAAAACTGGGTCTGTAAGACCAGTAGAGAAATTTTAAACTTGAATGTTGGCAGCTCTGCTTTTCCGACTGAATTATGGCTCATCCCCCTATAATTTTTAGTTGACTGTCTTGGTTTGGCCTAGACAGATTGATTTGCCAAAATATACGAGTCTCACAGACCAGGTCTTTCGCCTTACGTAGACTATTTTTATTTTTCTTTTTATTGTTTGTTGAATTGTTCATTTTATTTGTACACAATGGAGAGGAAAAACCAATCAAAAAACATAAACAAGTAAGTGTTACGTACCCTGACTTTGCTAGTCGCGTTGTGCAGATGTCGAAGGAACTGAGCGATGAAAGAACTAGCTCAGATGAAGGAGAAGACTTTAGCGATTCAGATGATGTTCCGGACAATGTTTGGCCTCCTTAATTGCAAGACCACAGCGAGGAAACGGACGAAGAAGCTCTGATAGAAATTCTGATAGAAATGAAAATCTGATAGAAGATTGTGCATGAAAATCAAACTGATGATGGTGTTTTTGATGAAGTTGGGGGGTGCTGATGAGATGATTGTTGAAGAACAAAGTCGGCGACTGCCTGCTTATAAATTTAGTCGGATGAGGAAGAATGAATCTACCCTTATTTTTGGTCAACTAAAAAACCAAATAGAAATGCTCGTACTCCTAGTAGAAATATTAGTCGAAGATCACCTGATTTTGCAGGTTTTGCAAAAGCTTTGGGAAGTATGCCTAACAAGGGCAAAGTTTGGAAACTTTTGTTTACCGATGATATGGCCCAAATGATTGTTACTTATACAAATCAAAAACTTTCCTCTATCAGCTCATTAGGTCTTAATACCGAAAAATCAAACTACCGAGACACATACGTTATAAAAATTAAGCTTATATTGGTTTGTTAGTCCTGCTGACCACTCTCAAGAGTGTCCATGAAAAAGTTAAGTCATTGTTTTCAACAGATGTCACAAACAACCCCTATTTCAATGCTACAATGTCTCAAAAATGTTTTGAAATTTTGACATCGACCTTGCAGTTTGACGATTCAAGTGCCCGCGAGTTGAGAAAGCCAACAAATAAAGCAGCTCCTATTACCGAACTATTCAAGCAATTTATTTTAAACTCTCAAAAAGCATATTGTCCTACTGAAAATTTGACAATCGATGAAATGTTAGTGCCATTTCGTGGTAGGTGTGGCTTCAAGGTATATATGCCTAAAGAGCGTAAGAAATATGGCTTGAAAATAATGTGTCTGTGTTATGCAGACATCTTACCTTTGTAACGAGTACATTTACACGGGAGCGGGTTCTGGTGGCATAGGATTGACACCAAATGAGCTAAACTTGCAAAAACCAACTGTGTGTTTTACGACTTTGTAAAGTAGTTGAACAAACGAACAGGAATGTGACATGTGACAACTAGTTAACATCTACTGAATCTGTTGATGGTGTTGCTAAAAGAGGTTTAACTTATGTTAGCACAATGCGGAAGGATAAACTGGTTACCTCAAAGGAATTTCTTCATAGTAACAGCAGAGTTGTAGAGTCAGCTGATCATTGTTTCAATGGGTCAAACACCCTTGTTTCTTTTATGCCTAAAAAAATAAAGTAGTCGTGCTGATTTTAAGCATGCACCAAAGAGCAGAAATAAACCCACAAAATAAAAAAACCGGAAATAATTTGCTTTTACAATGAAACCAAATGCGGGATCAACTTACTAGATATGAAATGCGCAGTATACGACTCAAACAGAAGAACTAGAAGCTGGCCGCTTGCTGTATTCTATAGAATAGTAACTACTTGTAGCGTCAATTCTTTTATCCTTTACCAAAAAAAATCACCTTTGCTAAACCGTTTTTCATTCCTGATATGATTAAACCGCACTTGATAAGAAGACTTTGATTAAACCGCACTTGATAAGAAGACTTTGATTAAACCGCACTTGATAAGAAGATCTAAGAGCACTTATTGTAAAATCACTTTCAAATCCAGATAGCGAGCAGCCAACAGTTGAAGAAGTTGTAGCTCCCACACATAAACTCCAAAAACGGAAACTAAGTAGCAAGTGGCCATACACCAAATAAAGGAAAACACAATATAAATGTATCAACTGTTCTAATGCTATTTGTTTAGAACATAGCAGAAATATCTGTGTAGACTGTGCGCTGATGGTTCCTACTGCAGGTACTTCACAATAATATAGAAACATTTTCATTTGATTTGCTTTATTTTAGATTTACTTTTTTGATCAACTATATTCTAAATTAACTGTATCAATAATTAATATTTTATTGTATTTTTTTTTATTGTCCATAAATCTTTCTTTTTATTCAATATATTTTATTTAACTCCTGCGTCAATGATTTTGGCAATAAAAATAACGAACTAAAGAAAAAAGAGCATCAAAACTGAACGTGGTCTCTCAGACCAGTCTTTCACTTTACGTAACGTGAGACCGTCTTTCGGTTAAAGTGTTAAGTTTAATAAGGATCTGTTGTTAGTTTAAATTGAAGCTGATCCCAAACAAACCATCCAGAAATTAACTACAAAGCTTAAAATTTCATGGTCCTCAATACAACTGTGTTTAAAACAACGCAACAAAGTACAAAGAGGAGGAATGTGGATACCATATCAACTTTCAGTTAAAAACAAATTTCAAAGTAAAATCATCTGCAGTGCACTTTTGCCTGATTTATGCGGACATGCTTTTTTTCATTAAATTGTTACTGGAGATGAAAAGTGGATTCTATACAGCAATCAGCATAAAATAAATAATGCTTAATACCAGGACAAACACCTTACCTTACAGAGTCAGAATCACTTAAGAAAAAACCCATGAGAAGAAGCCCGAAAAAATACCCACGGTATTCTCCTGATACTTCACGGACAGATTACCATCTTTTCAGATCTCTGGACCATTTTCTTTGTGAAAAAAAATCTTCTACTGAGACAACTATCAAAACTGCACTGGAAGAATATTTAACTTCAAAATCACCCTTATTTTATAAAAAGAAAATAGAAAGTTTGTCGGAGAGATAAGCAAAGATTGTCAATAACGATGGCGATTATATTGAAGATTAAAACTCTATTCACTGTTAAATAAAATGTTCTACAATATCAAAAACGACATTATTTATGGATACACCTATTAAAGGTAAATTGTTATTCCTCTAAACTCCTGTTTTTGCAATGCAATTAAATCACTAATGATTAAGGTTCAAGTGACCCTACAATCACATGTATAGATAAATAAAAATTAAATTATCTTAAAGGTAAGTTATTTCCATTTAATAAACATTACAATAGCATTGCAAATTATTAGTTTATGAAAAATATATATACAACGAAGAGAAATCTCTTGAATCTGTGCTGAGCTTCCTGGTAAATAAATCTGCACGAAGTAAAACAGGAAAATATTCCAATTAAACTAAAAAGTAATCTAAATACATGTGTAACAGAAAACTTGTGTTATTTAAACAGTTTTTAACGACTTAAACGTTGAAAAAACGTTAAATTCGCCATTTTAAATTGTGCAGTTAATTTAATTAGCATTAAGTACATCATTAACACTTTTAACAACTTGATAACCGAACAAATATTCAATCTTGATATCTGTATTTGATGTATATCGATTTTTTTCTTAATTATCTACGGAAGAGTTTAAAGAAGATAGTAATTATTATAGATATAAATATCGAAGAAAGTATAAGTATCATGACAGTCTCTCAACAGATTAAATCTAGGTTAAACTCCTACAAAAAAGATTCATAATGATCTCCATCCATACTCTAAAAAAAATGTTTTCCTTTCTATTATTCAAAACAGAAAAAAACCTATAAATAATTTATAACTAATGATAAATTGTCAGCATAACAATGAAATGGTCAGTATTAAATTATTCATACACTTTTACAAAAACTTTTAGTGTTACGGGGGTTCCTTTGAATATTATTAGATATGGCAAAATTAGTGTTCAAATTAATCTCTTCTGACAATGCATTTTTGAAGACGAAATTTCCATTCATACCACTCATTTTAGAAGAGTGGTTACTAAGTGTAGAAAGGTAGGTATCTACATAAAGTAATGAAACTGGTGGCGTAACGCGCGATATGGCCGTACTGATAGTTTCCTTTTAGGAAAAATACAGCTCAACATCGGATGCGTTTTCGGCCCGAGTTTGAACTCCCTAGAATCACAGAACTTCGGGGGAAGGCCTATGGAAACAGTATCTGTGAAGGGCCCAGGTTTTCAGGTGGTTTAAGGTATTCTCAGAAGGCCGAGACTCGATTGAAGATGAACCTCGCAGCGGAAGGCCTTTAACTGCAAGATGTGATGAAAATATTCTGAGAAAGCTCGATCCTGTACATTCTGATCGTCGGTTGACGGTCAAAATTGTTGGGAAAGGGTTGAATTTGACTCACACAATCGTTAATCTTTTCTTGGCCAATGAATTGGGGATGAAGAAGCTTTGTGCGAAAATGATTCTAAAAACCTTTCACAGGATCAAAATAACAAGAGGGAAAACTGTCTTGACTTTTTAGGGTGGACTGAAAATGAGCCTCTTTATATGGAACGTGTCATTAGTGGTTGGAGATATGGATTTTTTAATACTACCGGATATGAAGCGCCAAAGCCAGGAATCGAATACTCCAACCTCACCACCGCCAATCAAAGATCAAACACACAATATGTTTTCGTTAGCCAGGGGATCCTCCATGAGAAATATGTGCCTCAAGGCCAGAAGTAAAACCAGCATTTTTACCGAGTTCTTAAAAGACTACTAAACAGGATAATTTGTGAACATCAAGAACATATGGGTGCTGCGTTACGACAATACACCTTACCACACAGCAATTTCCATTAATGAGTTTTTTGGCAAATAAAACATCAATGTGATTTCTCGCCTCCTTATTCACCAGACTTACTTATGGCCTTTTCCTTTTCCCAAGATTGAAAACTCACCTGAACCTACACTATTTTAGGATATCAGAGAACACTGTAACAACTGTACAAGACCGTAATCGACCAGTTAAAGGCGATTCCAGTATCTGACTTCCAGCATTGTTATGAAGAATGGACAAACCGTCAAACAAAACTCTAAATGAGACAATGTAGAACCGTAATTTCGATTGAATAAAAAAATTATAGAAAACCAGTCTTATTAATTTATTTACACACCTCGTATATAAGAAATGGAGACTGATCACATCAATCTTGAAATTAAAGGATGTCGCACAATGCAATATAAAGAAAATATTGTAGTAACCGTCGTAAAGCGGCGATTCGATGATCAAAATGAAGCTAGCGCCTCTTATTACGTTTGCTACTAGGCTAATTGAAAAGTTCGCGGAGCGACACCAATAGAGCAGTAAAAGAACTATATAATATATTACAATTTGAAGTTTCATCCTTCATAGGAACATATGTGAAGCTTTAAGTCGATCTGTTAATTAATTCGTACAAAAACAGCAGCTTAAAGTAAACGTATCAGTGTTATTTTTTTAAAATAGAAAATACTGAAAATCATGCAGTGGTTAAATTCTTTGTAAAAAAAAAAGGTTCAAAAGCAATGGAAACTCATAGTGAAATGGTTAATGTACTAGGCGAATCTGTCCTTCAAAAACAAAGGTTTGTAAATGGGCAGGTAAGTTTCAACATAGTCGTGCAAGCCTGGATGATGAACCTCGTTCTGGACCTCCACTAAGTGCAGCTACTGAACAAATAATTAATTCTATATATGATATGGTTATGGTTGGCAGACAATTGACTTTGAGTAAAATTGCTAATGCCATGGACATCTCAACTTAACGGGTGTTTCATATTTTGAAAAAGGAATTGGGCTTGAGAAAACTATGTGCAAGATGGGCCGCATTTATCAAATTCTGATCAAAAACGGCTTCGAGTAAAACGTTCTAACCAACATTTCGATCTTTTTCAAAAGAATAAAATAGATTTTAAACGTTGTTTTTTAACTGTGGATGAGACTTGGGTTTATCCCGATGATCGTGTGACAACAAACTGCAGAGTGGACTGCGCCTGGTTGATCAGCTCCAAAGCAACCCAAGTGGTCATAATCGATCAATAAATTTATGGCATCACTTTCTTGGGATGCACAAGGCATTTTGTTAATTGATTACATTCAAACCGGTAAAACAAGAACAGGGCAGTATTACTCAAACGTTTTGGATCAATTGGATGCAAGAATTCGTGAGAAAAGACCTGGTTTAGTAAAGAAAAAATCATTTTTCATCAAGGCAATGCACCAGCTCACAGAGGTGTTCTTGCACGAGCCAAATTAAATGAGTTACACTACGAATTGTAGGAGCATCCCCCATATTCACCGGACCTGACCTCCTCTGACTTTCATTTGTTCCCAAACCTCAAACATTCCTACGTGACAAGCGTTTTTCATCAAATGAAGAAGTTACAGCAGCCGTAGATGAGTATTTTGAATGATTTCCAGAAAATCACTTCAAAGATGGAATAAATGAATTGGAGAACCGCTGGAAAAAATGTATTGAGCTTCAGGGAGAATATACGGAAGAATAAAGTCATTTTTTCAACTATAAACTTACTTTATCATTTCCGCTCCGCGAACTTTTCAATTAGCTTAGTCAATTCAATTAGCTTTCATTGGAACCATGCAGGGAAATACTAAGCTCTTTTTCAATAGACAAGAGTATAAAATCTAACAAGGAATCTTCCCTCAGTTATGCCAGTTCCAGCCTGAGTAAGACAGGATGCGTTCTGAAAGGTCCCCTACGTTGGTAACTCGTTAGTTAATAGGCTTTCGATAAAACGAAGAGTTAAGTACAAATTCATGGTTGCTGAATGAGGTCGACCTTGGATCTCAGTCCCCGTTAAGATGTAGGTCCAGTCCCGATATAAACTTAAAAAACTCTAATAATAAAATTTAACACAGCGCTATGTGAAGAAGTTCTGCGACAAAGCAAGAAGTTTTTTGTACCAGATTTAAATAAACTTAAGAAAAGCATGATATGCAGGCTAGAATATCGAAACTTACACATTAGTATAGAACTAACATTTCCCTAACTATGTTAGCATCATTCAATCCGATTGGATCATCTCCTGATGGTGTTAACACGGTTAGCAAAACGCACAAAAAGTTTAAAAAAGTGATTTGGAGTTTTGTAAAAATCTTCTAGTTTAGTGCTTCATACCAAAGGTTCCAATAGAGGGACTGAACCAATTATGTAGTTTCGAAGAAAAAGTGTGTCCATTTTTTCATCGTAGTATATTGTCTTGTCATTCTGGTGGAATTTGGATCTTGAAACATCGATATTCTATCAAATTATTGATTGATTGGTCCGTTACTTTGTGATAGTTCATTTTTTAAAAAGGAATAAAACATTTTTTTTACTTTGTTTTCTATCACTTTTATTTTTAAAAGAAAATTTGTGTGATTATAGTTTCGTAAAACGATTTTATATTCTCAAACACTACTTTAAAACTACTTTTAAAGTAGTGTTTGAAAATTTTTTCAAACTAGTTTTAAAGTAGTGTTTGAGAATGTAAAATCGTTTTACTAAACTATAGTCACACAAATTTTGTTTAAAAATAAAAGTGATAGATAACAAAGTAAAAAATTGTTTTATTCCTTTTTATCCATATTCTATTTTCTCCCAAGTTAAGGTACTTCAAGATTTTAAGTACTTTGTATTTATTCTTAATCCAAAAAAGGACAGAGGTTGGCATCTCAAGCTTGTTGCGGTTAGTACTTGCATGCATTTGAAGAGGCAAAACTGTAAAATTCGACAAGAAATTTCCCCCTAGTCGCGCCGGTTCAAGGCAGAATAATACCGGATGCCTTTTGAGAGGTTTTCTACGTTGGTCACTCGTTAGTCGGTAGACTGCTCGGGAGACTTGCGTTTAAGCATAAAACAAAGGATTGATAGCCTAGGGAGGGTACTGACCGGGGTTATCGGTAACCTCTTTCTATTTTTGCTCAAACATTTGTCATTCCGACGTCACAGAAATCTACTGCCTGTGAAGAAGCCCAATCCATTACTGCAGTTTTAAATACTTCGTCGTCGTTGAACTGTTGACCACCAAGGAACTCATTTAAGAACCCAAACAAGTGAATATCACTAGGTGTAAGGCCTGGATTGTAAGGTGGATGATTCAGTTCTTCCCATCCGAAAAATCTAAATAGATCTTGAGTTTCTGCAAAAACATGTGGCCTTATATTGTCAAGGAGCAACATCACACCGGAAGACACTAGACCACGTCGTTTGTTTTGTATGGCACTACGGACTTTTCTCAAAGTGACACAATACGCAACAAAATTGATTGTTGTGCCTCTCAGCATAAAAACCAATTACCAAAGCTCTTTCCTGTCTAAAAAGACAGTTGCCATGATCTTTCCGGCTGATTCCCGGCCATTCCATTGACTGCTGCTTGGACTCAGAAGTCATGTGAGACACCCAAGTCTCATTCCTGTAACAATGTGGTCAAACAATTCATCTCATTCCTGGCTGTATCGAGTCAAAAACGATAGAGCCCAGCCCAATCTTTTTGTTTCGTGATCGTCAGAAAATCCACCGAAAACACAATTTTCGATAATTCAGTTCCTCCGAAACAGTGGTGTACAAAACTGACCTTGAAACCCGTGGAAATTCACTTGATAACTTTAAAACTATCTCGAATTTTGTTGTCCACATCACGAACCAAATTTTCAGAAATCAGAGGTCAGGGCGTGACTTATCAAGCGCATTAATCCGTCCATCCTTGAACATTCGCACCCACTTTCGAACTGTCACTCATAGTCTGTCACTCATAGTCACTGTCACTCACTCACTGCTGCCAAGTGTCTTGCACTCAAGAATCGAATTACAGTTTGTACCTCACAGTCGGCGGCCGATTCAATTTTCTTAAACATCATAAACTTCTATGGCTCAGCACATAGACGATACGGCTGTAAATGGCGCCTAAATGCGCACAAAGCAGACGCAGAAGCGCACTGCGACGATTGCGCGTCATTCTCACTCTCATTCCCAAACGGATATTATTAAAAAAAAAACCCTTGTATATTTAGATAATTTTACTACTTTTCAGTTATTGAACGATAACAAATTACAAACATTCAATATAAATGTTATAACTTATATGAAATGCAAATATTTATAACTGAATCCATCTAATTTAGTTTCATTTTTGTTTTTTGATGCTTTTTTTTAAGTGCTGGTAAAACAAAGAAATTCATTTCACACATCACATTAACCTTTAACTCAATTAAATGTTGTATTAAAAGGTACACAACCGAAGTATGGGAAAATAGGTTCTCTCAAAAATGTAGAATCATGAAAGAGTATTCTATAAATATTAAATATAGATATCAGTTACAGAAAACTGAATATATTCAGTTTATTGAAGTTGTTTTTTTGTTTCGTCGGAAAAATTTTATGTGTAACAATAAGAGCAACGAATTGTTGTAAAATTTTACTTGAAACTTGGAAAAAACACTTCTGAAATGTATATTTTATGAATGAAGTGTATGGCAATGAATGTTTATCGCGGGCAAGTATTTTTGACTGACTTGAGCGTTTTCAAGATGGCCACGGAGACGTTGAAAATGATCCACGCCCGGGTCGGGTCGCCCTTCCACATCAAAAACGGATGACAATATCGAAAAAATCGGTAATCTGGTTCGATCTAATTGTCGGTTACGTATTCATGTGATTGCCGAAACTGTAGGAATTGGCAAAGAATGCGTACGGCAAATTTTACATAACAATTTTAACATGCAAAAAGTGTGTGCTAAAATAGTGCCTAAAATTCTCAAGTTTGAACAACAAGAAGCTCACAAAAATGTTTAAACTTATACTTTGAATGCCACTGAAAGTGACCCAAACTTGTTGGAAAGGATAATAACGTGTGATAAATCGTGGTTTTTTACTTATGATCCTGAAACGAAGCGCCAATTCATGCACTGAAAGAGCCCAATTTCACCGAGAGTCAAAAGAGCTCGAATGAGCAAATCAAAATTCAAAGCAATGATTGTTTTTTTTTCAATATCCATGGGATTGTGTACTTTCACTGAGTTTTTGAAGGTCACAGTATTAATCAACATTACTATCTCTACGTTCTTGCTGAACTCAGTGAAAGAATAAGGAAAATACGACCCGAATTGTGGAAGGACAACTCATAGATTCTCTAGCAAGACAATACGCCAGCTCATTCTGCATTATCTGTCAAGAGGTTTCTAGCCAAGTACAGCATTCCAGTGTTAGACCATCCGCCTTATTCGCCGGATCTTGCACCGTGCGACTTCTATCTGTTTTCTAAGGTGAAATCATTAAAAGGGACACTATTTGAGTCCAATAGTTCCAATAGATGGCGATGCTATTGGAAATGTGATTGCATTTCTTAAAAGTATCTTCCTTTCTAGTAAAGCTCCATGAATTTCAAGCCTAAAAGCCATTTAGTTTTGTTTCGATTGTCTTCTAAACTAGATATTTTTGCTTACATGATAAAATCAATCATTTTATTGAATATAAGTTGATTATGATTACCTTTACAATGTGGTTCAAGCAGCATGAGTAAGTACGGCCCACGCTCAGTACGGCCTATTTGAGCCAATGCTGAAGAAATGATCAACAAAATCTTCGGTATCGTGTTGGGACCTTCCAGAATGAAAGAGGGATTGTTAAGATAATAAATATCTTGGACGAACGCGTACGAAAACCATAGACGAACATTTGGACATGAGTAAGTTGTCAGCGCGATAGGTCTGATCGCGTTGGCCACTGCAGACCAAAAACAATATCGAGTGACTGTGTTACCTTTCGTACCTGTGGATAAAATTGTAATTCATAACTACACCTTAAATAAAGGAAGAGTAAAAAAAACTGTATTTAACCCGATCAACGCGTCTTGAAGAATACGAAGACACTTCCATCGGCCAAAGAAGACATGGCTATAGTTTTATAAAAGGTATAGAACGTTGCTCCCGCCGTTTTCCTATAGATGGCGTTAGCGGTCATCGAAATAAATACAACTTAGACGGCATGCAATACCTTTGGGCATCTTGTAAACATAACCCCATAGCACCAGTAGTCGATTTGTGTTTACCTCATAAAGTTATTCGCAATTAAAAATGTCAGTTTATGAGCTAAATTTTCGTCATTTGCGGGAGGTGATAATTTATTTCTTTAATATGAAGAAATCTTAAGCTGAGGCTCACTGAACGCGCTCAGACACTTATGGTGAGGCCGCTATGGGTAAAAGAACGTGTCGTGAGTGGTTTCAACGCTTCAAGAGTGGTGATTGTCACGTCGAAGATCGGCATAACGGTAAAGAGCGAAACTTTTTGTAGATGAAGAATTAAAAGCCTTGCTTAATGAAGGCTCGTGTCAAATTCAAGAAGAGTTGGCAATATCATTGGGAATGACTCAACAAGCAATTTCAAAACGCCTCAAAAACCTGGTAATGATCCAGAAGCAAGGATATTGGGTGCCATACGAGTTGAAAGCGAGAGACCTTAAATGCCGTTTATTTGCTTGTGAACAGTCGCTTGAAAGGCAAAAATGGAAGGGATTTTTGGTATCGCATTGAAACTGAGGACGAAAAATGGGTTTATTACGCTAACCCCAAGCGTCGAAAATCATGGGGATATCCCGGCCATGCTTCCACGCCGACGGTCAAAATGAATATTGACGTCTCCAAGATCATGATTTGTATTTGAGCTGTTAAAACTATCTGAAACAATCACAGGGGATCGCAATTAATGCGTTTGAGCCGATCATTGAAAGACAAACAGCCGCAATACAGCTAAAGACACAATAAAGTCATTTTGCAGCATGGCAATGCTCGGCACCATGTTGTGAAAGTGGTCAAAACATACTTGGAAACGTTGAAATGGGAAGTCCTACCCTACCCGCCGTATTCTTCGGACGTTGCTCCCTCTGACTAGTACCTGTTTCGATCGATGGTACACGGCCTGACTGACCAACACTTCGCTCTTATGATGAAGTCAACAATTGGACCGATTCGTGGATCGCTTCAAAATATAACCATTTTTTTCAACGCGGATATTCGAATGCTACCTGAAAGATGGGAGACGACGGACAATACTTTGAATCATATATGCATAACCAGTTTTTTACCATAAAGCAATTTCCAAGGTATTTGGGAAAGTTAAAAAGTCACAGGAGAATGCCTGAGAAAGTCACAGGAATTATGCTACATTATTGGTCAAATTCCAGGAAGAATTGATAAAAATACGTCCTTTTTTAGCGAAACATAAAGTGCTGTTTCACCATAACAACGGCTCCGCCTATTTATCCGTCATCGCAACAGGGAAATTGATCAATCTGCGCTGCAAAACTTGGGAAATTCTGATTGGTTAGAAAGAAATTCACATCAAATGAAGAGATCATCGACGGAACAACGAATCGCGTTTTGGAATGTATAAAAAGCTTGAAAATATTTGGGCGTAGTGTATGGAGCTAAAAGGTTGCTACTTTGAATTACAATTTTAAATCAAAAACACAATATTTCAATTAAAAAGTATAAAAGTAAAGTTTTCACTCTACCCTCATACTCTGCTAACTATTGAAAGAAAAAAATGGAAAAGCAAATGTTTCTATCAACATGTTCAGCAATAAACCAAATATCAACATTTCTTACACAATGTTTCAAACAAAGGACACTACACAAACGCCAAATTGCAGTAAATTTAATCTTGGCGACAAAGAAGGTATATATTTTAGTGTGGGTAGTATACGATCCGCCGGAGATAAAGGGGAATAAAGAGGGAATAGGAGGAAGAGGGGTATGTAATGACGCAAAAGAAACAGCAAGTCCCTGAGCATTTGCAAATAATCAATAAAATGAAATTTCCACTTACCGCCTCCAGAGAAACACCGGTTATCTGCCATTTCGCCAAGCGTCTAGTTGGGATCCCATTTGACCCTGAAAGAGAAAATATTTTTTTTTTATCTTAACATCTTAAATTCAAATAAATACATATTCAAGTTGTTTTATATGTTGTAAATATAACTTGATAATATTAATACAAATCAAATTTAAAAACACGAAGATTAATCAATTTGTTTCATTAGAGATTAATGAGACGCTGCTACCAGTACATAGGGTAGAGCGGGGCTAGTTGATCACAGGGCCAAGTTGTGCAATCGAAATATATCAAAAACTAAGCAACCTACAACAAAAGTGTAAATGGCGAAAATAACGGGTTATGGGATGGGAATACAGAGCGCGACTGTCAATTGCTGACCGGTGCTCCGATAAAATAAAAGAACGCTTTGTTTCTTTTTTCAGCGTAAAAAAAATATTACAGGTCATCATAATTTTTCTACTATACTCCTATAAAAACACTTAATAAGGACCACGTAAGTATTTAAAGGTTACTCAATTATTATTCTTTCTATTATAGATGGTTATTTATTTTTAATTCTTATAATTTTTTTATAACCTAATTTTTATTTTGTTGCCCCAACTGGGGCTAGTCGAGCAACGCGCGTTCAGTGCTTGCTCAACTAGCCCCCCTAGATGTACATTGTAGAAAATCAAATTTTTCTTTAATAAACCAATAACCATCAATTAATTTGTGCATGTGATGATTCTACACAAAGTTTACTAATTAAAATTACTTATATTGATAATTGTATTAATGATTATAATTGCATTTTAGAATGCGTACATATAAAAGAAAGACCTCAAAAGGTTTAGCTACTAGTCAACTAGAATGATACAGCAAAAGCTGTAGAGGAAGAAAAAATCAGTGTAAATGCTGCAGCCAGACAGTAACATTTAATATTAACAGGATGACTTCAAATAGATATGTTTGTATTAATTGTGATAGAGACACAGATGAGTAATATTTTGGGGATTATTTATAATCTAGCAATATTCTTGATTTCTTAATTTGTTACTTCTTTAATTTAATATTTATTTGCGTTATAATCATTCTTAAATATATAATTTTAAATATAAAAAGTGTAATAATAATCCAAAGATTGGAAAGATTTAATTTTGTGATTTTAATTTTATTTTTCCAGAGATATAATAACAATATGTTATGTAATAATCATAATAAATAAATATATATACCGGAAATTGTTCAATAAAACATAAAATTTTGGTCTCATCATCTAAATTTATCGCCTTCAAAACAGGTCCTATTTGATGCAATATACTTAAGGCAGTGATTAATTTAATCGTCGAAACACTTTGTAACATAAACGTGTTTATCTTAAAGGTTACTAAAGTTACAGCGACGGCAGCCGTTCGTCGGAGGTATTTGGTTCGTAGGTCACGGATGGATTGCTCAGGCATATCAATAGGGCGCAAGCCAGTTATTTGGAAGCGTAAAAGATAAAAACAAACTTTAAAACTAAGAAAAGGTTTATTTTCACTAAAAAGGCTCAGTAATAATTATTTAATACACACAAACTCAGATACAAATAAAAACACAAATTCAGAGACCGACATAAAAACAAAAAAATTTTAAAATAAACAATTATACAAAAAATAAAGAAATCTAACTGTGTTGTCCACAACTACCCTACTTAACTAGGCATATAAAGAGAAAGGTTCAAACTTAAACATTCTTATAGTATAAGGGCTCTTGTCTAGCGTACAAATAAAATTAAAATAAATTATTTTAAATCGACCTAAATTAAATTAAATGAAACCAAATTGTCTAATGTTATTAAACGAGGGTAGACGAATTGTGATTGAATAATCAGTGATGCATATTAATGAAAATAATAAGAAAGTAATATCTGGCCTTGTCCTTTTGTGGTGCCGTTCGACTATCCAGTCTCTAGATTGTCCAGTTACCAAAATAGTTGATTACTGAATAGTTCAGTGTTCAAAACGCTTGGATCCCAAGAAATATGAAGCCTACAATGATCGGAGTCCAAGCAGTCCGTAGTACGGAATGTCTATGCACTACGATGACTATAGTTCAAGATGACTGGGTCCTAAAATGAACGGAGTCTAACATGAAGGGGGTCTATAATGACCGGGCTCTAAAACGACCGGGTTCTAAAACCCTCTACAGAAATACAAAAAAGAATAAGCCTGTATGGAGCTTGATCAGCTAATTAACATACCTCAAATGGAGAGATTATTCAAGCAGGACTATCAGAGGCGTTAACTTCTAGATCGCTAGGCGACCCACGAGGCGGGAGATTCAATTGCCTCGACATGATATTTAGAAACTGTGCAATTTAGGCTTCCGTTACAAAAGCCATAAACAAATAATATATCAACGTATTCTCGATGAGAGAATAACGAGGGCATAATAAAATCAATGAAATAACTTTAAAACAGTTTGCTAATGGTAAACAAATAATTAACAGGTATAAACTAATAATAGTTGCTTAGCAGTAAAAAGAAGGAAAGGTACATTTTCTCACTCTTTATTATAGTGCGGTTCAAGATATATCGTTGACCGAATAGCTGCAATAAACTGTTAACAATCCCTGTCGTAACGAAACCCGGCAAAGTTGAAAAAAAAAGTAAACAGGGCCGGGCATAATACAATAACATGTAAAAAGATAATAGTAATTATATATCTGGTTTAGTAGTTTCTAAATATTTTAGTTCAGTTCGCATTCTTTTCTTAAACAGTGCATTTCTATAGTATCGATCGTATTTTTATTATTCCAAATGTGCTAAAAATGTAGCGTTCTTGGAAAGATAATGACCATTGTGCCTCCGGTAGTGCTAATTTTAAAATAAAACATTTATCGTCCGATGCTAAGCAAATTGTTAAAAATGTGTATGTTTCTTTATTGAATAACGGACTTAATGTAAATTCAGCCGCAGCAGAAATGTCTTCATTAACAAAAACGCCGTTGTCTATAGTTAAAGATATTGTGACGAAGCCAATTAAAGTCAAAAAAGTTCGTAGTGAATCTGGTAAAACCAAATGTGCTGACGAAAGCGACAAAGACTTAATTCGAAGCAAAATTTATGTTATGTATGAAGAGCAAACTGTGCTTGCATTGCATTCATTGCAACAGCGACTAAGGAAAGATGAAACTAACATTCTTTGGAGCAGAACTAGCCACCGGAGAATATTATCTCTAATGGGTTCTGCATATCGGACCATTAATACAAGACAAATATTAATCGAATCACAACGATTGCGACAATGGAGGTTTGACTACTTAAACTCTATAAAAAATACAGATTAGAAAATCGTCCCATTATCTACCTTGATAATATATGATATATGATTCGATTCACATGAGACGTCAGCAAAAGGATGGGTAGATACATCAAGAAAATGCCAAACCAAAGCCCCAGCAAATAAGGAAACAATAATTACAATTTTACATGCTGGTTCCGAGGATGAATTGTTCCAAAATGTTTACGGTTGTCCTCCAAAAATATTAAACATTCATCTTTGAACTACCATGACGACACCACAGGAGAACTTCTTGAAGATTGATCTATAAATAGTCTTTTGCCCAATGTGCCTAAGAAAAGCGTAATTGTAATGGACAATGCTAGTTATCATAACGTCCAAAAAAATAAAGCTCCTATTGCAAATAACACTAAATTGGAAATTCAGAACTATATGTTAAAAAACGATATATACTTCGAAAACACATCACATATAAAAAATGTGATCATTTGTTTACCATTAGCAAATTGTTTTAAAGTTATTTCATTGATTTTATTATGCCCTCGTTATTCTCTCATCGAGAATACGTTGATATATTATTTGTTAATGGCTTTTGTAACGGAAGCCTAAATTGCACAGTTTCTAAATATCATGTCGAGGCAATCGAATCTCCCGCCTCGTGGGTCGCCTAGCGATCTAGAAGTTAACGCCTCTGATGGTCCTGCTTGAATAATCTCTCCATTTGAGGTATGTTAATTAGCTGATCAAGCTCCACACAGGCTTATTCTTTTTTGTATTTCTGTAGAGGGTTTTAGAACCCGGTCGTTTTAGAGCCCGGTCATTATAGACCCCCTTCATGTTAGACCCCGTTCATTTTAGGACCCAGTCATCTTGAACTATAGTCATCGTAGTGCATAGACATTCCGTACTACGGACTGCTTGGACTCCGATCATTGTAGGCTTCATATTTATTGGGATCCAAGCGTTTTGAACACTGAACTATTCAGTAATCAACTATTTTGGTAACTGGACAATCTAGAGACTGGATAGTCGAACGGCACCACAAAAGCACAAGGCCAGATATTACTTTCTTATTATTTTCATTAATATGCATCACTGATTATTCAATCACAATTCGTCAACCATCGTTTAATAACATTAGATAATTTGGTTTCATTTAATTTAATTTAGGTCGATTTAAAATAATTTATTTTAATTTTATTTGTACGCTAGACAAGAGCCCTTATACTATAAGAATGTTTAAGGTTGAACCTTTCTCTTTATATGCCTAGTTAAGTAGGGTAGTTGTGGACAACACAGTTAGATTTCTTTATTTTTTGTATAATTGTTTATTTTAAAAATTTTTGTTTTTATGTCGGTCTCTGAATTTGTGTCTTTATTTGTATTTGAGTTTGTGTGTATTAAATAATTATTACTGAGCCTTTTTAGTGAAGTTTAGTGAAAGGCTCAGTAATAATTATTTAATACACACAAACTCAAATACAAATAAAGACACAAATTCAGAGACCGACATAAAAACAAAAATTTTTAAAATAAACAATTATACAAAAAATAAAGAAATCTAACTGTGTTGTCCACAACTACCCTACTTAACTAGGCATATAAAGAGAAAGGTTCAACCTTAAACATTCTTATAGTATAAGGGCTCTTGTCTAGCGTACAAATAAAATTAAAATAAATTATTTTAAATCGACCTAAATTAAATTAAATGAAACCAAATTATCTAATGTTATTAAACGATGGTTGACGAATTGTGATTGAATAATCAGTGATGCATATTAATGAAAATAATAAGAAAGTAATATCTGGCCTTGTGCTTTTGTGGTGCCGTTCGACTATCCAGTCTCTAGATTGTCCAGTTACCAAAATAGTTGATTACTGAATAGTTCAGTGTTCAAAACGCTTGGATCCCAATAAATATGAAGCCTACAATGATCGGAGTCCAAGCAGTCCGTAGTACGGAATGTCTATGCACTACGATGACTATAGTTCAAGATGACTGGGTCCTAAAATGAACGGGGTCTAACATGAAGGGGGTCTATAATGACCGGGCTCTAAAACGACCGGGTTCTAAAACCCTCTACAGAAATACAAAAAAGAATAAGCCTGTGTGGAGCTTGATCAGCTAATTAACATACCTCAAATGGAGAGATTATTCAAGCAGGACCATCAGAGGCGTTAACTTCTAGATCGCTAGGCGACCCACGAGGCGGGAGATTCGATTGCCTCGACATGATATTTAGAAACTGTGCAATTTAGGCTTCCGTTACAAAAGCCATTAACAAATAATATATCAACGTATTCTCGATGAGAGAATAACGAGGGCATAATAAAATCTTTTTCTAACTTTTCTTAATATCCACCGCTTTTCTAACATTTCTACACGTTTTTTATAGAACGATTTCTCTTTGCCTTCAAAATATCGTCAATCAATCATCAATACGTTTTTGTGTTTGGCCCGCTGGGAGCAAATACAGTATCCATTTCGATAGCAATTTACGCATTCCCAAATGTTCATGCATAATGGTTAAACACTTCATTTCGATATCATCATAATATCAGCTATCTCTTGCAATTTTGCGAAACAATTATCTGTTTTTTTTATGTTGTCTGATGTAACCACATCACCTTTGGACGTCCAGAGCGTTCAGCATCATCGGTGCTTGTACGGCCACGTTTGAATTCAGCATACCAATCAATTATGCTTGATTTTCCTGAATCCAGGTAACGTTTATCAAGCCATTGTTGTGCTTCAACGGTATTTTTCTTCATCAAAACGCAATGCTTAATCAACACACGAAATAATGGTTTTCACTGTTTTGAAAATATCAAAAGTAGCGTCACTTAAAGTACAACAACCCAGAAATTAATAGACAGATTGTCTTAAAATTTTGACACATGACGTTCGAAGCTTGGCACAATCGACCACTGGCAAAGATTTTTCATATGACGCCATCTATATATCACAGCGGGTACTTATTGACCGATGTGTTATATCAAACTTTTTATTGAAACCAAGTTTTTTCAAATGGTTGTTTGCGATGAATTTAGACGCCCAATAAGCTTATTTATAGTTATGTTATAATTAGGATTATTCCGTGCTCTTACTTTATCTTTATCAATCGTTTGGTCTGCCAGCGCATGGTGCATTTTAAACAAAATAATCAACAGAATAATATTTCAAGAACTTCTATCAATGTTCTTTATCGTCATTAAAACTAGACTAATCAAATCAAAGTAATCGAGCTTTGAAAGGAAGTATTTTAATTTCCTAACAACTATTTATATATTTGAAAATAAAAAAATTTAATACTCATTACATAAATTAAAACTAAATTGCAAAAAATAAAAAAGTCCTATAATATTACGAATTCTTGCACCAAATCATTTTAGAGACTTATCCGGATTTCACAAGAGATGATCTATTATCACGAAAGAAACATATTAAAGTTTTCGTGAAATAGAGATACGAATGAACATTGCTGCGTCTACCACTGAGGACCAGGACAAGATTGTTTAAAGCTAATAAAATCTTAATATTCAAACAATCCAAAAGACCGAGCTATTGGTATGAAAGAGGTGTTTAAATTTTCATGAAATAACGAGAGGATTGGACATCCCTGATTCTATCGTTATTGAGGACCTGAATAAGATGGTTTAAAACTAATGAAATCGTGGTAAAATTGAATCAATCCAAAGTCACAAGCTATTAGTATGAAAGAAGCAGGTTTAAATTTTCGAGAAATAGTAGGACAATTGGATATTGCTCCTGCTATCGTTATCAGATAAGATGGTTTAAAATTAATTAAATCGTAGTGAGATTCAACCAGTCCAAAGAGATGAACTATTGGTATGAAAAAAGCAGGTTTAAGTTTTCGTGAAAACTTACGAGTGGACATTGCGTTTCTGTCGTTAACGAGGACCTGGATAAGATGGTTTAAAACTAATAAAATCATGATGAGATTCAATCAGTTCAGCGGGATAAGCTATTGCTATGAAAAAAGCAGGTTTAAGTTTTCGTGAAATCACGAGACAATTGGTCATTGCTTCTTCAACCGTTGAGAGCCTGCCTGAACAAGTTGGTATAAAACAACTAAAATTGTTGTGACATAGTTCCATTTTCATATAAACTAAAACAGCACTTAAGTGTACCCATAAGTAAAGTCGTTTTTTGATACTATAAAAAAATATATTTTATTTAAGAGTTAATATACACTTTTAATCTACAATACAATTTTCGTCGTTATTGCAACTTGATTTCTCTAACAAACTTGATGAGGGTGATTTTGAAGTAAAATATTCTTCGAGTGCAGTTTTGATAGCTATCGCACAAAGATTTTTTTCCACGAAGGAAATGATCCATAGATCTGAAAGGGTGTTGATCTGATGATGCAACATCAGGAGAATACGGCGGGTGAGGGAGTACTTCTTAGCTGAACTCTTTGATTTTATTTGGGTGATTCTGGTATTGAGGTCTTGCATTGTCATGCTGCAAAATAATATATTTTCTATTAATGAGTCTTGGGCATTTTTGAATCAAATCAAGCGAACACAATCATTGTTCACAACTTAACACAATTTATGGTTTCAATAGAATTCAGAACCTTACAGTGTTCATTTTACATACCTGTAAAATCCCACCATACTGACAGTAACCTTCTTTAGGGTGATGACCTGGTTTTGGAATGAGCAAAGATGGTTGCCCTCGTGTTAACCTTTGATTTTTCATATGTGGGTTACTGTATAGAATCCACTTTTCATCTCCAATAACAATTTGTTGAAGCAAAGGATATCTGCCTAACCTTGACAAAAATACTGCAGATAGTTACACGTCCAATTTTGTTTTCAATTGAAAATTGATGACACGCACATTCATTCTCTTTGTTCAGTTGTTTTAGCTAATTTGTAGCTAATTCCTGGTTGGTTTATTGGGGATCCGCTTCAATTTACGCTAACAACAGATCTTTATCAAATTTAGCAGGTCTTTAATATTTTATACAGAACTCTGACATGTTGCATCAAATGTCTAATATGAAACTTATCCACACTTTAGGCACACTAAACATCAATATATTTAACTAGAATATAAGTTGTTATATTAAGTTGAATTATTACTTCCTGTTGTAACACCACATGAAGTAGATGGTGCCGAAAGTTTAATGAAACTTACATAAATATGGAATTACGAACTCAATTATATCATGCCACAAGATATAGAGAAAAATGATCCATCCATGGTTACATAAAATCAGTTAATTAGATTTTACAATTACATTAGTTTTTTCTTAGAAATTTTTCGGGTGATATAAACCACGTACACATAAATAAAATATAGTAAATAATCAACTGAGTACCAAAAATCTTTTAAAACCTGGTTCTCTTTTTATTTAAACAATGTTCAAAATACAATTTAACAGAAAAATACAGCAACACTGTATGTATAATACAAATATTGTGAAGGAGTTAATTGGAGACATTATACACAGAAACTGAACCATTTCAACAAGGACTAATTCTTAAATCAACAAGATATAATTCCATTCTCATAAATATATTATAATAATAGTATTCCTTATCTTAATAAATGATCTTAAATACGTTTATTTCTGGTAACTGTAACGCAGCCACTAATCAATTTAGATCGTTAGATCGTATTGGTAAAAATAACTGATTAATGATAATATGGAAATATATCAGAAGCATTTATAAAGCAATAAGCAAAAGCCTACATTATTATCTAGATACGAGGAGGGTTCACGAATTATTATCTTTAACATAGAAAAGAACATTTGAAACAATTTTATTTTTCAACAATCTCCTAAGACATTAATACAGAGTGGTGTAAAAAAAGTTTCCCATTTGTGTCTTCTTATTCTTTAATGATACATGATGGTCTGCTTAATGTTTCAAAGCCTGTTCAACCTTGATGGCTCTCTTAAGATGACCACCATCTTTTCATCTCTTAGGTGGTCTCCCAGTCGTTCGGCGTCCTGCAGTTTTTTCATATTTGGCGATGTGAGCCAGTCTATGCTGTTCCATCCTCTCCAGATGGTCTCACCGTCTCAATATATCCTCTACTCCGCATGTTGCTCTTACATTCTGCCAAAAAAGTACTGGAAATTGAACATTTGAAAAGGCATCTTAAAGGGATTGTCAAAATTATTTTTATCGCTAAGTTGGCACGACTGTGTACTGAAGCGTAGTGACGCGGAGTTTGAACGTCATCTGTCATTTAGTTTGTTTACAGTGCTCGATTTTGTCAGTTCATCTCAAGTGTGTTTTGTGATTTTTACAATGGGTAAAAACATCGAACAAAGAATTTGTCTTAAATTTTGCATTGCAAATGGCATTTTTGCAATGCAAAATTTAATGAATGCAATGTAAAATTTAATGAACGGCGAGTCACTGAAAATGTTGCAGAAGACTTACGGTGAATCGACTTTATCAAAAACAGATGCATATGAGTGATACATTGAATTCAAAAGCGGTCGAGATGTGGAAGATTTCCCTCGCTCTGGTCGGCCATCAGCGCCTTCAACTGAAATTAACATCGCTAAAGTGAAGAAAATGGTGACCGAAAATCGTCATTTAAGTTTGAGAGAGATAGCCGCTGATCTTTCTGTGTCTCACGAATCAATTGGTATCATTTTAAGCTATTGTTTGGACATGAAACGCGTTGCTGCTCGACTAATGCCGAAAGACCTGAATTTTCTTCAGAAACTCAATCGCGTAAAGGTCTCTGAAGACATGCTACAAAACGCATTGTAACTAGTGATGAGACATGGGTATACGACTTTGACAATTTAAAGATGCCAAATGGCAAGAAAAACAATGAGGAATTTGCAAAAGATCTGAAGAGATAGGGGTATAGCACAGAACATAAAGAACCATATAGTAAAAGCCTTTGTTTTTCCAATATTGCATATCCCGCTGAAACATGGACCACTAAAAAAAAAGACCAGTCAACAAGCTTCGGAATGGCGCCTTCCAACTGACCCGAAATCGAAAAAACCACGTCAAAGTCGGTCAAAAGTTAAGGTGATGTTGACTGTTTTCTTTGATTATCGCGGTGTTGTGCACGCGGAATTCTTGCCAGAAGATCAGACGGTAAGAAAACTCTTGGATTTTGCATTACGACAACGCACCATCTCACAAAGCTATCATTGTGAACGAATTTCTTGCCAAAAACTCGACAAACGTATTTCTTTCGTTAATAATGAGTTTCGGTTAATAATGATGATTTTTTCAAAAAACAAATACAACAAAATAAATTACTTTAATAATCAAAGTATTGGCCATCGTTAGCAAATACTTATTCCCATTTTTCTATCAAAGAATGGATTCAGAATGGCCAAAAAAACTTGTTTTTTGATGCCAACCATTTTCAAACCAAATTTTCACTTCTTCGTAAGAATGTAAGTGTTGCTCTGAAAGTTCGTGTTGCATCGATCGAAATAAGTGGTAGTTCGAAGGGGCTAAGTCCGGTGAATACGGCGAGACTTCCCATTTAACTTTTTACACATTTTGCAACATGGGGCCGGGTATTGTCATCTTGAAAAATAACTTTATCGTGTCTTTGGGCGTATTCGGCTCGTTTCTTCTTCAATACTAGATTCAATTTTATCACTTGTTATCGGTATCGATTGACTGTAATCGTTTGACCAGGTTTCAGCAGTTCGTAATACACAGTTCCTCTACTATCCCACCAAATACACAGCAAAGCCTTATTTCCATGTATATCGCACACTGGTTGTGATGTTGAAGGTTAGCCTGGGTTTACCCATGATGTTTTGCACTTTTGGTTGTCAAAATAGATTCACTTTTCGTTACCTGTCACAACTTGATGCAAAAAAACTTTTCTTTTCTGTCTGGGAAGCAAACTTTCACAAGTAGTTTTTCGCCTTTCAATGTATCTCCTTCAAATCATAAAGAGTCCATTTTCCTTCCTTCTCAGTCTTTCCCAATGGATGCAGACGTTCGGAAATGGTGGATTGGGCTACATTCAATGCTTCTGCCAATTATTTCAACGTAGGAATTGAGTCTTCGTCCAATAATGCTTGCAAATCTGCAATTCTTTCATGATCTTCAATTTCTTTCGGCTGTCCTGGACACTCCTTGTCTTTTGTATCAAAATCAAAACTTTTAATGCGTTTAAACCATCGTTCACAAGCTTTTTGAGTTAGAGCATGTTCACCATAAGGTTCAAGCAACAATAGATAACTGTCAGCAGTCGTTTTCTTCAAATGAAAGAAGGTTATTAAACTTCCCCGCAAAACGGACTATCTATGAAACAGTGTTTTTTGCACAATGACAATAAGTAACGAACTGGCTTTTGATTACCTTCCAAAAGGCCATAGACATCATTAGTCTATACCAATATACATATATGTCCAAAAGTTTGGAATATTCAAACATTTCACTTTTTTATTAATATTAAGTTTTTCTTTTACTCATTTACGTTATCATCATTTTATTACAACTCTTACTGGTACCAAATAAAACTCGACACCAAATGACCAATGAGTGTAAAATTGATTTATTATTTTGGAGTCAAAAAATTACAATGTGCCTTCAAAAGTAATTTAAAAATAAAAAGAACAACTTTCAATAAAACTAATAACCAGTAGTTCCTCCATGGGTCCTGTCGATGAAATGATCAATTTGGGCTTGTGGAATTCTCTCCCATTCTTCACGAGCGGCATCTTTTAGTTCTCACAAGGTAAGAGGAGGATTGTTTCGTTTCTTGATACGTATTTTCAAAATGTCCTAAGCATGTTCAATGACATTCATGTCAGGGGAATTTGCTGCCCACCCTAACTTGGTTATTCCCTCCTCTTACAGAAAATTTTGAATTGCTGCGGTTCGATAAGGAGGTGCGTTGTCATCCATGAAAACAAACCCGCCACCCACTGTACCTCGGAACAGACGCACAACAGGATTTAAAACTTCCTTGATTTACACAGCACCAGTGACTCTAGGACTAGTAAAGGTGTCCGTGTACCCCTCATAATACCACCCCAAAACATTACGTTTCCACCTTCAAATAGAATACGTGGTTGAACTGTTTCTAGTCAGGCTTGTCGACCTGGAGTTCTCCAAACTAATGTTCTTCGTGAATCAGAAACCAAGACAATTCTCGTCTCATTGGAGAACATCACGTTATTCCAGTTAGGACTATGATCCACCATTTTTGGAACCCATTACAATCGTACATTTTTTGTTCAATGATTAGTTTAGGAAAATGTAAAGGTCTTCTGCGATGCAAATTTACCGCTTTCAGTTTGCGTCTTATCGTTTGTCGTGAAATATTTACTCCTTCAAGCCTAAGAAGCTTCCTCGATATACCACTTGTAGATTCCAAACGATTTCTTCGAGCTATCATTGATATCTACCAGTCTTGTGCAACTATTGGACGTCGTTTTCTACCATTTCTGGTACAATCATTTACGTCATTTGTCCCTTGAATTTTTTTTATGAATTTTTGATACAGCACTTATAATTTCACCTATATTTTCCAGCATACCTATAATTTCCGTGATATCACTTTGATTAAAGCCCTGTTTAACACAGCAATTATTCTTGATCTGTTAAAATGAGATATGTTTCTAGGCATTTTTAAACGGACTGATCGAAAATTGAAATAGAACTGAAATAATGTGTAAATACCAGTATCAACCGAATGTGCAAAAATCGAAAAACCTGTGTTGCAACCATCAATCGTCAAAATAACAAAAACAATACTTTTCTTATTTTCATTTAAAAACAATCTAATATAAATATCCATCACAATTTTTAGAGTACTATAAGCATAAATATCCTATTTGTAAATATTCAAAACTTTTGGACATGTGTGTATGTATTAGTAACGCCATCAGAAAATCGACATTAACCGAAACACCTATTAAGTTATACTGGTCTTACGCAAGTTTTGTAAATCTGTATTTTACTTTCCATGACCATATGACAATTTCTTTAAGGTACAAAAGTCAACAAAACCATTTTTTAAGGTTTCCCACTTTAAATTAAATATATTACTTTTAATTTCACATTTTTTCTTTTCGTCGTTCATTTCAAAATAAGTTAAAAACTTTGAGTTTTGAAAGAAAAACGATGTTCACTTGCTGAACAAATTCAGATTGTTACGATTTTCTTTTAAAATTGAAGAGACATTTTAGTTCAGCCCCAATTTCGACGACTTTTAGACATTAGAGATGCTCGCACTAGCATGCAATACGCAATTGGCACACAAATTTTTGAAGACTGAGTCTGTGGGTGACTCGAAGACAAGGCAGACCACAATCTGCAAAATCAGCTGAAAATATTCGACGAATAAAAGAAACGGTTTGGGAAGCTCCAGTAACGTCAACCAGGTGACACTCTGCCCAATTGAGAATTAAACGACCGTTCCTACAGTGTATTTTAAAACAAGATCTCCGTATGCACTAACAACCGTGAAATTGGGATACCTAATTTTATTCCATCACGTACATTTGGGGAATTGACGACTAAGAATTTTGATACCTTTAGAAAAAAATATTTTATTGTCCTTCCAGTCGCTGATTTTCAGCAACGATTAAATCTTCGTCATCGCAACAATGAACTTCTTGTAAATCTTCCGTCGGCTCTGACAACAATAAATAAACACTGGGTGGCAGATCTGGAATATAGTAAAATAACTTTTTTCAACACCGTTTATATCACATGTTTCGGCTATAGATGTGTACTGTAATCCTTCAATTATTAAGTAGCTTGTCGTGGGTCAAATCAGTATTTGAGTTCGTTTTCGACGGTAAAAAAGTGGGCTGTTGAATTTAAACAGAGTGGTACATCCACTGATGATGCTCAGAACGCCTAAATACCGCTACAATCGACAAAATCGTCAAAATATTCACAATGTGTTACGATACGCGAGCTTAATGCATTGTAAATTTCTCAATAAAGTGTTCCTCACACGCTCGATGAGTCGTGCCCAAAGACGCATTCGAAAAATATTAAGACTAACTGCGACCCTCCTGAGTTTTTTCGTTCGAGTCGTTTCGTTTCGACGTTTTATAACAATAGATAAAACACAGAAACAAATCAGCAGTATAAGTAGTGGATGGAAGCAGATGAATGCAAAAGAAAGCGAAAATGACTCGATCTGCAGGATAAATTATGGCTACAATATTCTGGGGTTTTCGTGGTGCATTAGGCTAATTGAAAAGTTCGCGGAGCGACTCCTATAGAGCAGTAAAAGAATTATATAATCTACTACATTTTGAAGTGTCATTCTTCATATGATCATATGTGAAGTTTCAAGTCGATCTGTCAATTCATTCGTACAACAACAGCTTAAAGTAAAAGTATCAGTGCTATTTTTTAAAATGAAAAATATTGAAAATCGTGCAGTTATTAATTTTTTTGTAAAAAAGGTTTTAAGGCAATAGAAATTCATAGTGAAATGGTGAATGTAATAGGAGAGTCTGCTCCTTCAAAAACAATGGTTTGTAAGTGGGTAGGTGAGTTTCAACGTGGTCGTACAAGCCTGGATAATGATTCTTGTTCTGGACGTCCAATAAGTGTAACTACTCAACACATAATTAATTCTATACATGATATGTTTATGGATGACAAACAATTAACTTTGAGTGAAACTGCTAAGGCTATGGACATCTCAACTGAATGGATATTTCATATTTTAAAAAAGGAATTGGTTTTGAGAAAGCTATGTGTAAGATGGGTGCCGCATTTGTTAAATTCTGATCAAAAACAACTTCGAGTAAAACTTTCTAACCAACATTTGGATCTTTTTCGAAAGAATAAAATATATTTTAAACGTCGTTTTGTAACTATGGATGAGACTTGGGTTTGAATTATGCCAACAAACCGCAGAGTAGACAGCTCCGAAGCAACGGAGCCAAAATCGATCAAAAAGTTTATGGTATCAATTTTTTGGGATGCAAAATGTATTCTGTTAATTGATTACTTTCAAACCGGTAAAAAAATAATAGGGCGGCATTAGTAAAACCTTTTAAATCAATACGATGTAAAAATTCGTGAGAAAAGACCTGGTTTAGCAAAGAAAAATATCATTTTTTATCAAGACAATGCACTGGCTCACAGAAGTTCTTATAATGGCCAAATTGAAGGAGCTACACTACGAATTGTCGGAGCATCCACTATATTCGTCAGATCTGGCTCCCTCTGACTTTCATCTATTCCCAAATCTCAAAAAATTCTTGCGAGGCAAACGTTTTTCATCAAATGAAAAATTTATAGCAGCCACAGATGAGTATTTTAAAAAACTTCCAGAAAATCACTTCAGAGATGAAACAAATGAATTGGAGAACCGCTCGAAAAAATGTATTGAGCTACTTTAGAAGCACTTCAAGATATTTAAAATTGCCTCCGTGGCCACAGTTTGAAGCTTGAGGGATGTACCAAATGGTTTGAAAACACTCTTCTCTCATTGTTAGAATCAGTTTTAGGAATATAAGGATTGTTCGAAAAGTTTTCGGCCTCACACAGAGATGGCGTAACTCTGACCAAATTACTACACTCAGCAAAAAGTCTCCGAATACTTACTGACTTGGTGAAAATATGTACTGCAAATTATTCATTATAAGTCATAATGATATGAAAAAAGTATTGTTGTTAACCCCATATATGTTAATTCATATATTCAACTGTTCATTTCAAAGATTACTTATTTCCATTTTAATGATGAATTTACTAAAGCAGGGGGCAAAACAGTTTCTGAACACCTGTATAGGTGTAAGTATAATAACATAAACACTTTTGTTTCCCAAAGTACACTATATACAGCTTGAGCCTTTGTTTACATTTCACAGTTTAATCTAAATAAAATTCATCATCAAATTGATGATCAAATCAGTTTAATTTCTTCAAAATGGAAATTGCTTGCACAACTTGGAAAGAGATTATTAGAAGGCATCGAGAAGGAAAATCATTTCGATAAACTGGAAAAATCTTTAAAAAGCCTCCGTCGACAATTCATTATATTATTTCCTGGTGTAAGGAGCTCGACAATGCTGGCAATAGACCTCGTTCAGAACGGCCAGAAAAATTAAACAATATCCAAATGCGTGCAGTCATTAAAGAAGTTAACACCAATCGATCTACAAGTACCACCGAAATCGCAAGTATCCTTAATGAAGATTATCATGTATCAGTAACGCCTCAAACAGTCCGTAATATTATTAAAAAACAATGTTTGCACGGACGAACGCCTAGGAAGAAGTCCTACATAAGCAAGTAGAACAAGAAAAAAACCTCTTCGAGTCGTCGAAAAAACGTTTTGGAAGACTGTTATCTTCACAGACGAAAGAAAATTTAATAATTTGGCTCAGGATCGGATGGAAGGAAAAAAGTGTGGCGCAAGCCAGGGGAACATTTAAAACTAAAAAATAGTGTCCGTTTCGAACAAGATAACGACCCCAAGCATATCGCCCGAAAAACACAGGAATGGTTGCTGTACAACGTTTTGGAAGACTGTTATCTTCACAGACGAAAGAAAATTTAATGCCTCAGGATCGGATGGAAGGAAAAAAGTGTGGCGCAAGCCAGGGGAACATTTAAAACTAAAAAATAGTGTCCTTTTCCAACAAGATAACGACCCCAAGCATATGACCCGAAAAACACAGGAATGGTTGCTGTACAATACACCTAGACACCACCCCAATCACCAGATTTAAAACCTATCGAACATTTGTGGGACTATATTGCAAGGGAACTTAAAAAGAAAAGGATTAAAAAGAAACAGCACCTTAGAAAATAAATTTTACAGTAAAGGACTCATATATCCCCGGAAGTAGCAAAAAAAAATGGTTTAATCAATAAAAAATCGTTTATTGGCTGTTATAAAAAGTAAGGGTGGACCAATAGGCTATTGAAATAATATTTAAATAATATCTTTGTTTATAACAGTTTTGAAAAATACCGTGTTCGGAGACCTTTTTTGCATACTTCCATATTTTATTTTGAAATTATTGTTGTTTAGGTTATACAGTTTTATTTCTATCGAACGTTTTGTGCATACAATAAAGTTTATTGTTACACGAAATTGTATTTTCAATCAATTTTAGCATTTGACTTTTAGTTCTCCCAATACAAAGGTTTGTTTCAACTTCACTACAGGTGTTCACAGACTTATTTTAATGATTGTATAATATTTGTAAAGTTTGTATAATGTTTGTAAGTATTATGCGTTAGATGCTTAGACTTGCGCCGATGTGCATCCGTATTCGCTTGAAAAATTACTTCCTAGGGGAAGATTCACTTCAAATAATGACTCCGACGTTGGTCTAACTATATTGAAATACAAGGTAACTAAGTTGAAACTCCAAATTTCTCAACAAATCTAGAGTCTTCTGTTAAATCGTATACTTTTACTTCTTTTACGACTTTCGTAAGAGACTGCAGTTTTTCAAGAAGATAACTGCAAAACAGAGCTAACTGTGCAGAAAGTATTTTAGTTAGTTTATTTAAGGTAAAGACGTGTCATCTCACTAGGTTTTATTTATCAACTGGAGCTATAGCTTAACGTGGGTTTAGAAAAAGTTATAAAAAGCAAAATGAATAATCTTCATTTGGCTAAACTAAGAAAATTAGTTTGAACATGTAGGTTTTTGCATGCAAACGTTACAGTGATGTGAAAAAATATAGACTCAAGATCCAAATTGTTATTATTTGATCAACTAACTTTTAAATAATCTTGAGCTATAATTACCATGTTCCTATTTTTATAGGAAAAAAGAATTTATGAAATGATAATGGTAAAGAGGATAAATAATGTAAATAATTACAAACTGTGTGTTTTCTACATTCTGTAATTACGTTCGGAATAAATATAAACTCAAAGAGATTATCTCTTTATTCACCTAAATGTGCAGTATTACTGTGTTAGTGCGAATCACTTCTTTTAAGTTAATATTAATAGGTGTTTCGGTTAATAATGTCGATTTACTGATGAGATTACAGATGGCATTACTAAAACATTTGTTGGTAAAGACTAATGACGCCTATGGCCATCAAAAACCAGTTCATTATTATTTCTTATCGTGCAAAAACACTTATTCATAGCTTTGAATATGTCGAATTATGTATGTTTAATAACCTTCTTTAATTTGATGAAAATGGCTGGTCAAATGTATCGATTGATGTTTGAAGCTTATGGTGGACATGCTCTAACCCATAAAACTTGTGAACTATGGTATAAACGCTTTAAAATTGTTGATTTTGATATAAAAGACAAAGAAAATCCAGAACAGTCGAAAAAGTTTGAAGAGGCAGATTTGCAAGTATAATTCAACTCGTACGTTGAAACAATTGGCAGAAGCATTGAATGTTGCCCAATCCGCCATTCTCGGATGTCTACACGCATTGGGAAAGATCCAAAAGGAAGGAAAATAGGTTCTGTATGAATTGAAGGAAATAGGCATTAAAAAGCGAAAAACGACTTGTGAAATTTTGCTTGCCAGACAAAACAGATTTTTTACATCGAGTTGTGACAGGTGATGAAAAGTGGATCTACTTTGATAACCCAAAGCGCAAAAAATTGGTTCACCCAGGTCAGCCTTCAACGTTACAACCAATGCGCAATATACATGGAAAGAAGGCTTTGCTGGGTATTTGGTGGGATAGTAGGGGAGTTTTTTATTACGAATTGCTGAAATTTGATAAAGTGATTACTGGCGATCGATAACCGAGCATAGACTGAAAAACGACCAGAATACGCCCAAAAACACGATAAAGTCATTTTGCAAGAAGACAATGATCGGTCCCATGTTGCAAAATGTGTAAAAAACTATTTGGAAAACGGTAAATGGGACGTCTTACCTCACCCGCCGTATTCACCGTACTTAGCGCCTTCGGATCAATTATTTCGGTCTATGCAGCTTGAACATGGAACATGCAACAAAATTATATTTGATTCGTTTAAGAAGAATAACGTCATATTAATTTTACTTTTATTTGTACTACTTGTTAATTTATTTATTTATGTTAATCAAAAAACTTTTAGTTTATATTTTTTTGGACGGCTCTGTACATTAGAAGAAGCTTCAAGGATTGAGATTTTTTCTTTTCTTCCTCACATTACAATATTATTTTTTGAGGTTTGTTTGTTTGTTAACTCGATAATCAAAGAAAACAGTTAACATCACCCTAACTTTTGACCGACAACTTTGACGTGGTTTTTTCGGTTTCGGTTCAGTTCAAAGGCGCCATTCCGAAGCTTGTTGATTCGTTTGCATGTCAAACATATCAAACATGTTAAAATATACCCATGTCTCATCACCAGTTACAATGCGTTTTATGAATGTGGGGTCGGAATTGGCTCGTTCTACCATGTCTTCAGCTACCTTTACGCAATTGAGTTTCTGCAGAAAATTCAGGTCTTTCGGCACTAGTCGATAGGCAATGCGTTTCATGCCCAAACAATCGTTTAAAATGGTATGAATTGATTGGTGAGATACAGAAAGATCAGCGGTTACCTCTCTTAAACTTAAATGACGATTTTCAGTCATCATTTCTTTCGCTTTTGAGATATTAACTTCAGCTGAAGACATTGATGAACGATCAGAGCGAGGCAAATCTACCACTCGGCGCACGAAATTCCACTTGCAATGAAAAATTTAATACAAATTCTTTGTTCGATGTTTTTATACATTGTAAAAATCGCAAAACACACTTGAGATTAACTGTAAACAAACTAAATAACATATGACGTTCAAACTCCGTGTCAGTATAGAGGCCAGTTGTGACAACTTAGCGACAAAAATAATTTTTTAAGCGGGCTTTTCAAATGACCAACGCCCGGTACTTTTTTGACAGAATGCAAACATACTGGCACTTTAAGCGTAACTTGGCTTCTAATTATCCGAATGTCATGAAATTTTGTCAGAGCATTAGCGAAGCACCTTTCCAACACTTACCCCCATCAAAAGATCACCAGAAATAGCTCTTTTTAAAAAGTCCTGTTTTCCGTGAGACGCACCTTGTATAACAGAAAAGTACATGACATGAAAACGAAATGGGTTTAATCAATTTTAATCACACATATAATATGGCAAACAATGTTATTTTGGACTGCACAGAAAGTATTTGCACAATTAGTATAGAGCCTGCTTAAATTTAAACAACACAGGCACTGCGAGGTTTAGTATGGGATCTTATACTTACTAATCCTTTCCAAATGTGTGTTCTACAGTGCAAAAAAGAAATGCCGGGAATAATGGAACATACTCTCCGATCAGGTTGTCTTTGAGTCCTTAGTTTAAGGGAGCGACGGAAAATTCTTAAAGACATTGTTAAAAAACCTACATAAAGCGCCCAACAGCTGGACATTGAGATATGCTCGGGGAAGAAGGTCACCTCATAGACAATAAGAAACGTTCTTCATGTCAAATGTATTCGACATAGGCGACCTGTAAAGAAGCCTTTCGTCAATGGAATTGATAGATGAAAAATACTAAAGTTCGCACAAAAATATCAAAATAAACTTCTAGATTTTTGGAAGCAAATAATGTTTTTCCGGCGAGACCAAACTTGTTAAACCAAAGTATTTAAGCCAGCTAACATTACGGCGGAGAATGAATACTAGGCTTAATAGAGAAAACACTAAATATAGTTAAGTAGGGGTAAACGCACGGTTTATGGCTTGGGGGCGCATGCCTTCCAATAAACTAGGAAATATTTACGTTATAAACGGTAAGATAACAGCCCAGTTCTATGTCTATGTGGAAGTGTAGTCAGGTAACTTGCGAGAGGGTGCTATAAAATTAGGGCAGGAAGAGACTTTCGGTTTCCAACAGGAAAACGATCCTAAACATACAACTAACATCACTAAGGAGTGGTTCTTATAGAGCACCTTGCACCTAGAAGGTTGCTCACACCACCCCAGCCACTGGACCTTAAACCCAAATAAGCGCAAGGAGCATCTAAAAGAAGTAATTTTTGACGCATAGAACAGTTTACTCACAGATATTGCAAAAAAATGAATGGAATCAATATCTAAACGTTTGAAAGCTGTCATTCGTCCTAATGGGATGAACACAAAATGTTAAAAACAAATTAGGTGCCAATGGAAATTGATTTTTATAAAAATTACTACTGGTACTCGGCGGTGGCAGATATTTTTTTACAGTTTCAAATGTTATTGTTGTTATCCATCCTATGTTTAATTGTTTGATAATTGGTATTCTATATTTATATTGTTATCCTACCCTCACGCTCAATAGGGTAGAACAGATGAAGAAGACTTAAGAAAAGTAATTTTCGCCATGATTTGTGATAAACGTGTATGTGGACTAACCTCACAAGAAGTTTTGTTATTTAATATATTTAGGGTTACAACTAATCATCTATTAAAAACAGGGTAATTCGTTAAAGAAATATATTTAAAATAAATACAAATATTCATAGACATATTAACACAAAATAAACTTAAACCAGTTTACAGCTTTTTTTATTTCCCGTTCAAAACGAATTAATGTTAAATGTTTAAAGCAACATATCTGTAACAAATTTATATTAAACAATAATTTAACAATATCTACATTTTATATTTATATCATTTTTATGTCTCCATTCCTATTCAGATATTTATTCTTATTTTAATGTTTCGTGTATGGAATAAACAATATTCACTTAGTTAATTCAAGTTAATAAACCACCATGTACATAAATTCGAAATTCCGCAGATAAGTCTCCTAATTATACAACATAGGTAAAACCTAAAAACATTTATCACGTTAATACCTCAAATTAGAACTCATTTCTTTAAACCTTTAAAATATATTTTTATACAACTGAGGCATGCAGTTAAATTGAAAGCAGTAGCTATTTTTAGCTATCACATTGATTTTTAAAAATGTTACACTTGGATCTCAACTCTTCAAATTATTATTGAAGCTTTAAATTAATCATGGTGCCGATTATTATTTTATAATCATTGAGAATATTTTATATTTTGCAGATTGAATCGCGATGAATACTTTTAATAAGCATCAGAAATATATTGAAATATTTACGGGATAAATATTAATTAACAGATGTCTTTAGTGACTTATTATTTTTGTATTAATTTTAAATATAATTATTAGAAAAATAATTATTGTTAAAACAATCTTGACTTCAAAAATTCATGTTTGAAACTAAATAACACAACCTTTAATAGTCTATGTATGTCAAAATAAACCTTTAATTTCAGCTTAAAATACATAAGAATACGTGATAAACAATGCCTTAACAGAACAACATATTATACATGATTTGTTATAAAACCAACTAGTGATATGTATAACAATGGCTCCACATGAACAGAAAAATTAGCAATAGAAATGTATGTGTAAAATGAGTTAATAGATACCATATACTTTATAGCCTTATTATTAACATCTTACCTTTAACATTTTCCTTTAAGTTAAACGAAACCGTAAATTTGATATTTCGAAGCACAAATTAAGAAAAAAAACGGAAACAATTCACGATTTTTTCTGTCTCAAAATAAATCTGAGAAAGTCTCTTAAAAAATAGTAGAAAGATGGCGACCAACTGTGCCGATTACTTATTCTCTTTCACGGTCATTTTAAACGGTTGTTATTTAACATATCACGGAATTAAAAGCACTAAACACTTTAGAACACTATACTGTGCCGATATGGTAACACAAAAATCCCAATTTTTTTCAGCGAATAATTCAAAAACTCCAAATAACCTAATACAACGGCAAGATTAATATACTTTGTAATGTTTTGCATGAAAGGTATAGTAAGCAAGAACAGTTTTTAGGTGACAGGCTGTCGGGAAATCGCTGCGTTCAGTGGGAAAATAAACAAACTATTATACCGGCTCATAGGCGCACGAAACCGCCCTCTATTTAACTCGAATAAAAACACGTCCAAAAAATAATCATATTCATTATTTTTTTTATCAAAAATATTGTGAGGTTTTAGAATTACGCCTTACCATTCTTGATTAAAAAATTTATAGTAAATATTAGAGTAAAACTACAGCGGTATGTACATTTGAAATGTCCTGTCATAAATTATTTTTTTACAAATTATGCAACATAGTTTACACTTGTTGAACTTCGCCGCACTTTTTTCTAAAAAAAGTTATTTAAAAAGTATGAATTTTATTTTGTTTTGTTTAAAATTAAATGAATTATTATCTTAGGAATGTATTATGGTATACTTGTTTTTATGACATGTACAAAAATGAAAATTATATTTATAGGAAAATTCTTACTTTAAAACCCATAGGCGTATCATATATTTATTAGAAAAAAAAAATGAACAAAAACATTTAATTTTTGCAGCCATTTTATTTACTTAAGGTCCAGTCCTGAATATATGTAATGTTTCATAATAATTAAAGTATATTGTCTAATTTGCATACGCTATATTATAAATTAATGCTTATGTACGGTTTTTGAAATAATTTTTGTTATGCTAGTATATTGCAATCTAAACATTTCTATGTTTTTATCTAATTGATTACAAAATTTAATGTAACTACCTTTATAAAAAAATACATAAGTATAAAAATAAAATGCAAGTTCATTCTTATTTGTTTTACCAAATCTAAGGTAACCATAGTTAATGTGTATATTAATGATGAAAATTCAAGGAACAGACATATAAATATTTTCCAAGAAGAATACCCAAATCACTTCGCTTGACTCTCTTAACAATCTTATTACCGATACCTAACTTTTGAAGGTTTTTTATGGAGTCTCCCGATATATTGGAAGTATAAGTAATTGGAAATAATAAAAATTCAGATTTAGGCGCAACAGCAACTTAAGTTATTTAGCAACTGGACATACCGTCTAATGTGAACTCTGAACTATGTCATCGACCACCGATTAACCCCGGTGAGCATCTCCCTCCGGTTATTATTCGTTGGCTTAAAGTTTGACCTTAAGTCTATCGAGAACCTTATCGACTGGCGAGTGACCGACCTAGACGAGCTCGTAGAAGGCATCTGGCTTTACCTAGCGTCGAACTGGTGTAATCGAAGCACGATTCCTTGTCAGATTTTTTCACTCTTACCCTTTGAAATGCCATACGCAAGCATGATCTCTCCACGAAGGATCTCCCATCTAAGTACTAACTGCAACAAGTTAGGCTGCATATCGATCTCCGAGTCCCCGGATTACAAGAGATACCAACCTCCCGGTGGGAGAATAAATACTTCATACATTCCTATTTAAACAACACTGAACAGCAGAGTTTAGTGAAATACTAAACTCGAAGAGATTTACCACCAAACACCAAATCACTTTTTTTTTAACTTCTCAACGCGCGTTTCGCTAATCATGTTAGTATCAATAGGAGATAATTCAATCTGATGGCCTCGTCAGGAGATTGAATCATCTCCTTGATGATGCTAACATGGTTAGCGAAACGCGAGTATAGAAGTTTTAAAAAAGTAATTTGGTGTTTAGTTGTAAATGTATTACAGTTTAGCAACGATATCTAAGGTAAAATAGTTAGTTTTAATGTTATGAAAGTTAGAAACATAAAATAAAAAGAATAAGAAAACGGACTTAAGATAGTAATAAAAGAAGAAGAACGGTACAAAACCATAGTGGAATCATGCGTGCACAGGAAATGCGTGCTAGATAATAATTTCAAACCAGTGGACATATAGATCATCTACAAGCTTAATAATGGTGTTGGAGTAGTATTCTACTATTGTAGAAACACATGGGTACAATGTTTTTGCAATTGCAAACATGCAGAATACTGCAATAAAATTGTTTTCCTTGAAGCTCATTTCCGTCTCACAGGTTATGTGAACAAGCAAAATTATAGGATTTGGGAAAGTAAAAATCCTCGAGTGATTGCAGATGAACCTTTACATCCTCGTTGAGTAATAGTATGGTGTGCATTGTGGGACGGAGGGCTTATAGGGCCATTTTTTCATGAAACTGGTTATGATGAAACGGTAAATATTAATGACGAACGCTACCGCAATATGTTAAGAAATTTTTTGACATCAATTGAAAAAAAGTCACGTAAACAGTATGCTCTTTCAACAAGATGGCGCCACGTGTCATATGACGGAAAACTTTAGATTTGCTGTTTTCTTGACCATATCTTTTCTCGAAATGGTGATATTCAGTGGCTTGCAAGATCTTGAGGTCTAAGCCTTCTCGACTTTTTCCTGCGGGGTTTCCTCAAGGACAGTATATTCTAACAATCCGCAGATGATTAATGACCTGAAGCAAAACATGGGTTAAATTATTGATGAAATTGAACCACAATTGTGCCAAATTGTTATTGAAAAATGTACGCAGAAAATGTCCATCTGTGGATGGCCATGTCTTTACTTTTTGATAGAATAAACAAGCATGTTGTTTCTCTAAAATTGTTGGTTATATTTAAAACGGAAATCCCGAAGTACCTATTGGGACACCTACAATCAGGTTTCATTGCCTGTAAAGATGTGACACACTAAATTTGTAGCTCCTTGATTGAATAGTTTGGACATTTGCTTGCATTAATGGGCAAATGCGAAATTCATCAGCAACAGTTTGGTTACTGTTCAATTTTCATACGATATTGTATCCACTTACTCATTATCTTGTGCCTAGAAATGTAATCTCACATGTTTCATGCAACATATATTAATGGACTAAATTCCTAAATAAGTCAGTAATATTTGTGCAAACCCGCTATAAACAGTTTTATTGGATGGTGCTCATCATCAAAAGCCGAATTGTACCACCGAGTTAAACCACATTTAAAAATATTTAAAAAAATAATATAATATTCTTTTCGAAAAATAGGTATTTTTGAGCTCAATGTAAACTTGACTTTTTTGATCTATCAAGATTATTTATAATAGAAAATTTTGCGGTGATCAAACAAACAAATCCCATAAAGAACTGGGTTTAGAAATACAACAGAGCGAATGACTTATCTGAAATCGAGCTGGTCTGGAGACATCATAAGATTGTTAATAAGCCATTGAAAGAGCAAAATATTATGGAATGGTGACTAAAGCAAGATGTTTTTAGAAGCAGAGGACATCTGCCAATCTAATGGACAGACAATAAGTATCTGCAGATTGGATTAGAGATGTGAAAAACCGAAATAAGTAGAAATTATTGAGAGACCCAAAAGAGCGGGTGTAGAAATTAATATAGACAAAAGCGATCTACAGAAAAGAGAACTAATCAAGAAGGGAATAGAACTGGATAATCGATAGTGAAGTTGAGAATTAATTTACTTATCTGGGAAGCACACTAAACTAGAACCTCACAGGATATATCAAAAAACATATGCAAGAGAACTACTTACGCGTTTCAGTCTGTTCCTAAAACCTAAGCTTATACAGAGGACATAAGCTGAAATTGATAAAAACACTTATTCGGTCAGTAGAGACTTATGGCTGCGAGACGTGGTCCCTCACAAATAAAAAAGAATATATGCTTCCAGTATTTGAAAGCTCTTGCCTTACACCGGAACATTTTTTAACGCTTTAAGAACTATGTTTTGCAAATTCTTTTATTGAAAGCTTCAGTGTGAAACGCTAAATTCAAAAAGATTTACCACAAAACACCAAATTACCTTTTTTCAAATTTCTCGAGGCGTGTTTCGCTAACCATGTTAGTATCGTCATGAGATGATACAATCTTCTCCAAATGCAGATTGAATTACACGCTTCATTAGGTATGGTTGTCATATAAATAGAACATGGTTTAGTTTTAGAATTTGATTAAATTATCTCCTGATGACGGTAACATGTTAAGTGAAACGTGCACCAATGAATTAAAAAAAATGATTTGGTGTTTTTTGGTAAATATCTTTGGGTTTATGATTATTACACACTCCAGTAGCTTTAAATTTTAATAATTTTTTAAGTAAACTAAGATCAATCGAATCAGAATCAAACTAATTGAAGAGCTAAAGTGATTTGATAATTTATAGGAAAATATCAAAACATTTTTACATAAAAGAAAGTGTGCAATTATATGATTTAATTAAATATAGTTACTTTAATATGACCTCCATAGATAGTGTATTTAAAAAGTTTTATAATAGATAAAACTATTTTAAAGTCAACTTTGTTAACTTTAACAACTGTCGCAAATATTTTTAAGATTCACGAAACATATTTTTATAAATACATCACATCTATTAGTTAAACTGATTATTAAACAGGCTAATAAACAGTTTTTGCGACAGTAAATTTTGAGTATTTATGATGTAATTTGATATACTGGAAACAATTTTTCATAAATAAAGATTTCAATTTCAATCACCCATAGATTTTCTGTAAAACACAAATTTATATTTTGTCATAGACAATATTTTCATCAATTCGCGGGATGTATCTGGAGTAAGCAGTGATAAACATAACTAGTTAAGATCTACACAATATGCTTCAATACAGATTGCGTGCATTAGCAAGCTACTGGTTTCGGAAAGTGAAGTACTTTCAATGACGCGAGTAATACGACTTTTGATTTCTACTTAATTTGTTTTTTATTTTACCATGATTGTTATCACTTTTAAATGCAATTCTTAGGTAGTGCGCAAATAGTGCCAACAGTTTTTGTTATATAAGCGGAGAATTCATCTACAGGGTCCGTGCTGGCAGGGAGATGTGGTGTTTTTGAAAAAATTGACACACTCTTATTTTTAAACGAATATCAAAATTTATTACTTTATACATTAGTGGTATATTGCTATTAAAGTATACATAACAGTCAGGTGCGAAAAATCACATCAGTTAGGTGACGTCTATTTTTGTCGAGGTATTTTTGTAGAAGGGTAGTAAAATCATCCATACTCCTTTCGAGCATGGCACGAGGAATCCTTTCAATTTCGCGCGTTATGGTTTCGGAAAGAGCTGCAAGAGTTCGCGGTTTGTCTATGTAAGCTTAGGATTTTAAGTAGCCCCATAAAAAGTAGTCACAAGCTGAAAAGTCTAGTGACCGAGGTGATCATTCTACATTCCCACGTAACGAAATAAGGCGCCCAGGGAAATGTTCCCTTAAAAAGGCCATTGTTGCTCTTGACGTATGGCAAGTCACCCCATAGTGTTGGAACCAAAGTGTATTGAGATTAATGAATTCCTTCTTAGTTCTAGCAGAAAATAATCACGCAACATGGCGAGATAGCTATCTGTGTTAACAGACACTGTTCGTCCATTTTCACGAAAAAATACGGCCCAATAATGCAAGTTCAAAATACGGCACATCAAACAGTTACTCTGGAGTGCAGAGATTGATCATGTAGTTCTCGGGGGTTTCCGGGTGCCCAGTATCAAAAGTTCTGTTTGTTTACCATTTCGCCGATAAATGAAAATGGGCCTCATTACTCACGAACAAAACGATGTTGTCGTCCACCAATTCCAAGATCATTTCTGCAAACCTACGCCGTCTCACAAAGTCATTTTGTTACAACTTTAATAATTTTTGCAACCATAATTTTATACGGATGGAAATGAATGTCCAAGTGTAAGATCCTGCGAACTGACCTGTCTGATATTCTAAGAACGCAAGCGTGACGTACCGCTGAACGGCCAGGGCTGATTTCCACCGCTTGTCGCGGCGCACCTTTTCAATGTTTTCCGGGGTTCGTACTGTTTGATCTCCTCACCGTGCAGTTCCAGGTCTCAACGATTCTGTTGTTTGAAATTTGTTCACCCACTTCATAATATGCGATGTGCCATAGACCTCGGCTCCATGGCTACTGAGATGGCATCCTGGAACGAGTAGATATCAACCATCCTGAAAACATTTGCTCGACATTGCCGCACGAAACAGTCGTTCAAAAACACCATAACTCCCTGATAGACCCTGTATAAATCATAAAGGCGTAATTTCACCGCGCTTGTGCAAAACGCTTATGAACTTTATTTCGAAAATAAAGTTGGAAACCAAAACAAGGCATTGGCCCTTCACATATGTTGTAAAGCTTGTCTGGCAATGTTAACAAGGTGGTTGAAGGAAGAATATAACCATATTACAGATTATTATTTTTGACTCACTAATATAATAGGTATTATATCAAAGGCGAAACATACCACGCAATATCCTAATTTACCGACAACTTTACGACCCGTCGAACATAGTGATTAACTTCCTGTTTCAAAACCATCAGAATCTTGCACTCTGAATAAAGAACCTGCATCCCTTAATTCTTTAAGCGATGATAGATCATTTTTACAGAAGATTCTTTATTTGATGTACCAAGATGTTCAACAGAGCCGCATAAATTTTTACTTAATTTTATTTAGCTCGAGATGTCAAACCATCAAAATCACAGTCGGACCTTCCAACATCCAGATTTAAATACTGGGATGTCCTTTGGAGTGACATAAACATTACTTCCACCAAGTCATATCTGTAATGGAAAAGCGATATCAAGGTAAGTGGAGTCCCAATTTACTTGCTGATTATTGCTGGACATTAATAAGGGTATGTCCAGAAATAAAATACTCTCATAAAACATCAACAACAGCATTCTAAAGTGAGATCATGATTAATAGTAATGCATCTATCGCGATAATTGGTTACAATCCAACGATACTTTATAGCACAAAAAATATGGGCGATAGAAAAAACATTCTGAGGTAATTTTATGTTTTTAGGTTAATCCGTACATAAGATACACCATGTTTTGTTGAAGTCACAAATAATAAACTCATTTTTGTAACCTAACCAGTATAACCATTTGTGTTGTCTGATACTTAAGAAATAAACACCTTATATCAAATGTTCTTTCTATATGATAAATTTTTCAAATATACACTGTATATTTTTCAGTAATCACTAAACGTTATTAAAATGTTGAAGGTTTTAACTGGAATGGGCAAGACAAATTGTATATAAAATGATATATATGTATATAATATATATATATATATATATATATATATATATATATATATATATATATATATATATATATATATATATATATATATATATATATATATATATATATATATATAACAATTGTAATGAACTATTACGTTAGGAAAATGACTGTCTCGTGTTACAAAACAAAATCTAACTTTGATTTGTGGTTACTATAAGAACAAGTTAATATATTTAACAGTGTAGTAAACATATTCATTAAAATTTTATATGTAATAAAAAGAAAATATGAAAACTAGCACAATCACATTAGTAAAAAATGTAGACAAAAAAATATAAATATAAATGATTAATAAAAACTTTTTGTCTAAATTTCCATTTTATTTTTACCGTTTGACTATTTTCGATGTTAAAATGGGTATAAATACAAAAAGTTTCTACAATAAAATATATTTTTTTAGAAATGCACAACGATGCTTCTTGTTTAACATATGTTAGGTGTAATTAGAAACACGTTTCCGATTGCCAAAACTTTTTTCAAGTTTTTTAATTCTCTTGAAAGATTTACTTTTTTGTCATATATACGTTTTCGAACATGACCCACAATATAATTGATATACCCCTAATTTATCTTTTTTGTTTGTTTTTTTTTGTTCATTTCATTCTTTTGTGGATATACTTCAGATGGCATTTTTGTGGAGTTTTCTTTTTAGAATGTTATCAATTATTCTTTCGGAATAGCCATGGTTTAGCGCAATTTGTTTGATGGTATTTAGTTCCTTATTAAAATCTGTATCTGATAAAGGAATATTGGTCAGTCTGTGTACAAGGCTATGATAAGCTGCTAATTTATATTGTTGTGGGTGTAATGATTTGTTATGTATTGTTGTGTCTGAGAAGGTTTGCGAAAAATTTTGAAACTATGTTTGTTTGAGATCCGTGAAATGGTTAAATCCAGGAAGTTTAAAGTGTTGTTTTATAAACAAACAATTAAGTGTTAAAATAAACAAAAAAAGATAAATCTAGGGGTATATCACCTATATTTTATTTATTTATTCGTATGGCATCATGCAGCATATAAACATATAGTGCAATAAGTGTACACAAAAAAAGGGTAAAAAAAAGAAAAAAAACAAACAGTGCACACAAAACACCCAGACAAACTAAACATTAATATCTAGGATTCTAATACATTCCATCGCTGCAACGTCGCCCCTCATGAAATCGTTCCAGCTGCCCTGATAAGATCGTAGGGGGCACTCTCCACTAATATGTCTGATTGATTGTTTCTGTGCACCACAGTCACAACTCGAAGACTGCGCTATACCCCATTTATAAAGTGAGTCAGCACGTCGACCACATCCACTGCGGATTTTTTTTAATTTGACCCACAGTTTTATGTTACCTATATTGTGAGTCATGTTTGAAAACATATATAGGACAAACAGGTAGATCTTTCAAGAAGAGAATTAAAGAACATGCAAGAAGTTATCTCAATCAGGAACATAATATTAACAACACCTCACATTTGTTAAACGAGAACCATCGTTTCAACAGTTATTTTAAAATACTACAAATACAAAGCCATCTCAAAGATGCGAAAACCCTTCCGAATGACCAAATAAACCTGCTCAAATCGCTTTTATTGAATTTACACTGACACAAAATAAATCTGTGTGGATTTCTTAAAAAATATATATTTTATAGCAGAAAATTTTGTATTTAGACCTGAAAAAGCTATAGTCTTAGCGAAACGCATCGAACAGTAATAATACAGTGGAAATTTAGGCAAAAAAGTCTTTTATTAAACGTTTATATGAATTTTCATCAAGTACAAGCTACCATAATCCAAAACTTAATAAATATTCCAACATAGATATTTATCAAAAACTATTGCAAATGCATTGATTATGGCCTTTTCTGAAGTAACAAAAATCAGATTATATTGACAAAAAGGAAATAAATCTTTAGATTAACGATAACAAAAAATAGAACATATATGATACAAACAAGAAAATATAAATATATAACAATGT